>BSBK01001751.1:97500-717500 GCA_027943335.1 Chamaecyparis obtusa
CAAGAAGTGGCAAGGGAATAAACTCAGAATGTGGGCTTTCCCATGCCAAAGGTCATACCCCTGGATAAATCATGTGATACAAGTGTCTTGAATGAAAACCTCATTAATAATCCTCTTGATAATGACTTATAGCATATGGGAAGATTGTAAGAGATCAAAAACATTTGAAAGAAAAATGGAGACCAATAGTGATGGGAAAATCACCCTTTTTTCCCTTAGTGTAAGGATTTCTTCACCAACAATTTTCTTTACACTATCCATATACTCTTGGTAGTGAAACTTGAAAATCTTGTCGAGGTGGTGATCTAAAATAAGCCCAGAGAAGGGTAATTCCCATTCAAAAACCTACAAGTGGATGTGATAATTCCTTGGGTAATACTCCATATGCACCATGTTGCAGTCTCAAAAGAGCCATGGAGAGAGCTTGAGCTCTCCTTCATCCTTAGAGGATTGATGAGAATGCATGCTTAATATGAAAATTAATTTGAAATGTGAATGAAAATGATAGAGGCAGAGCAGTATAAAGATCTCTTCATACATGCCACATCTGCAAAAATCAATGAACCAAGAAAGTGGGATACAACCCTTAACTCACCATAATGAATTGAAAGTAATGGCATAGTAAAATTCCAACCTGCAATCAAAGAATGCTATGTTAGAAAAAAATACCACCTATCCAACAAGAAATGCATAACATCTGCCACTTGTCAGCAATGTCATGATTGCATGTGTAATGTCATAATTAGAAGGTAGGAGGGAAATTAGCAATTGCAACCGTATACAGAGACATGTGAGTAATCAATTATGAGTGAGGGGAAATATATGATCACCCTATTTGAAAATTGTCCCGTAAATGATTGATAATGAGTGGGCCATATATGTGTCATGCCATATGAACTTATCATGCTACAACAAACACAACTAAATCAAACCTAGAATAAGGACATTATGCACCATGAGCCCGCAACATATCTTTCATTACTACCTCAACAAGTTGTGGCATTTGAAGGAGTTGATCCCAATGACCTACAATGGATATCTCTTGAATACTGCATCTCAAATTTGCTAAGTGGTTTGCAAATCCGTTACCTTCCCTATATGTATGTGAGATATGAAACATACCAAATTTATCAAGGACTTCCCATACATTTTCCAAAGTGTACCTGATTTTCTAGTTCTGGCATTTACGATCTTTAAAAGAAATGACTATAAAAAAGAATCGCCTTCTACATGGATGTTTTCTATACCCAATTTTCTTGCAAGGATAAGGCCTTGTAAGAGTGCTTTTGATTTAGCTTCGCTATTGGTCCCAAAGGGAAGAGCAATAAATTTGGCAACTATGATAAGTCTAGAAGATTATCTAATACATATACCTACTCCTAACGTTCTTGGGTTTCCTTTAGAGGCATCATCAAAATTAAATTTAAGGTCCAAGAAACAATACTCTTGTCCAATTTGGCTAACAAAGGGACCTTTAGTGAGCCTTGAAGGGTAATGATATTCCTTTCCATGATTTTAGTATAGAATCTTCCCATGTTGTGAAGATGGAAGACCAATTTTTTTTACTCTATACAAATGCATTCACTGCTTCAGAGACTACTTTTTCAATATTGGATTGAACCTCTTGGATAAGGGATGTCACTTTTCTAAAAATCCACTTGTTCCTTTCCCACCAAATAGACCAAAACACCACCGCTGGTAAGATATACCAAATACATGCAAAGAGAGCTTCTCGATGAAGAATTGGCCAAGCTTCAAATAGGTCCCAAATAGATTCAGGGTGAGGTGTGAGAAAGTGAACTTTAAGGAGCATATATTACCAACACTTTTGGGCAAAAGATCACTTGAGGAATAGGTGGTTTGTGTCTTCTAGCATTTCCCCACATAAGACACATGTGAAGGGTTGAGAAATGTGTAATTTGGCCAACCTCTCACTAGTGAGAGCTCTCTTTTTTAGCACTAAATAGGCAAAACTACCTGCTTTATGGGGTATCATACTATCCCAACAAAAGGAGTAATCCCTATGAGGTTGGTTGTGACAGTGAGATTTTAAAATTGCTTCATAACCAAGTTTAAGTGTGTAGTTTCCATTTTTAGATGAGGCCCATATTAGTTTATCTTTCTCTTTGGATAGAAATACCACCCAATCCTTCAATGGATACTGAATAAGCCTAGTCTAATCCAAAGTAATCTATAGTGTGGAGAAGTCTTTCCAATTTGTAGAAGAATCTGCTTTCTTTGAAAAAGTGAATAATTAAATAAATTGGAGAACTTATTTAATTATAAAAGATTTAGATAAATAAATAAAATAAATATTTTATTTATTTTTTAGAAGACTTTTATTTCTTTAAGAAAAGTGAATAATTAAAAGAACTTATTTAATTATAGAAATACTAAGATTAATAAATAAAATAAAAAATTATTCATTTTTAGAAAAGATTGATTTCTTTGAAAAAAGTGAATAATTAAGTAAATTAAAAACTTTATTTAATTATAAAATACTTATATCAACTAAGTTGAAATAATGCTAAGGAGGTAGGAGTACAAGCACCAAGGAGGAGGGTGAGTCGAAGGGCTAAGGAATAGGTGGAGGAGGGCATAGATCATGAAGGGAGAGGTGGAGGATATTAAGGGGCACAAGGTCCACATTAAGAGGAGGTAGTGGTAGCGTCTATCAATGAGGGGGCACATGAAACATTGTAAACAGGAAAGGCTACACCACCAATACCACCCAAGACATGTAGTAGGCAAAGATCTTAAAGCAGTACACAAGTACCAACCAAGCTACAAAGTGAGTTAGCTTCAACATAGGCTAGATCAATGGCAAAAATAACATCATTATAGGAGGTGTTGAGATGGCCAAATTAGAGATATGTTGCAAATGTGGTGGGAGACTGGGATGCACTAAGGGGAGAGAGGGATGGGTTGGTGTGGGAGAGTCATGGGTTGGTGTGAGAGAGGGATAACATGTAAGAAAAAGGGTGAGGTGACGATGTAGATGAATAGCCTACTGAGGGAGAGGGAGTAGTAGAGGCGAGAGAGAGAGAGAGGATTTGATAGTGGATTGCGATGTCATGGAGTAAGCCAAGAAAAAGAGTGTTTAGAGGATAGAATGATACCAGAGGCATAGAGATGAGGGTTGGAGTAGGCCTCTTGGAAGTGGTAAGGTGTGCTAGCAGTTCTGGTAGAGTGACATTCATAAGAGATTAGAGATCTCTCAAAGTAATTAGGATTTTATAGGACAACCTATCATGCAGAAGTGCCAAAGGGATTAAGGGAGATATGTGTACCTCTTAGGAGGGTGGGGACAATATGATTCATGTAGACTGGGGGTTAAAATAAGAGGATGGGGGGATCCATTAGATCAAAGGGGTCTAGTGGGTTAGATGGGTCCAGTAGGAGTGGGAAGTCTCATAAGAGTGATCACTCACACAGGAGTACCCTCTCGACACATACATGGATCTCTTAATAGAGCACTAAGTCATAGACATAGGTCAAAGTGCATAGGGTGCATAGGATAGAGGAGGATCCATAGTACATGATGAAATTGGTACCTCAGGTGCACCTATATAGCCTCAACCCACTAACACAATCTAGGAAAAACTGATTAGACTCAAGGACACCTTGGATAGTGCTTAGTTGGTGATTCTATAGATCATCTTTTATTTACTATATAATGATGCAAAAAAAATTGATGTCCCACACATCATGTTTTTTATATCATGCTGAGACAATGATGGATATTGGATGTATTGTATATATTTTTTGACATTTTTATGATATATGTGATGGACATTTGATGGGGATTGTGTGTTATGTACTTTTTGGTTTATGATGTATGTATGGGTTATTATGTATGGATGCACATGTAGATGAGATGGACTGACATGTTTATGATGCAAGATGTGATATGTGGATGATTATATGACTATATGCAACTAACATGTGATGTATGATTATGTCTTTATGAGATGTATTTACCTATCTATGATGTAGGATGAGATGATTTATTTACGAGACATGGATGTATGGATTATGTACTAATCTAGTAGTGAGGCAAGGTGATCATGGACATTGGATGTGGATGCCTACGTGATTATAAATAATTAAATCACTAAGCATACTATAATTTTCGTACAGTGGGAAAAAGGAAGCAACACAAATACGTAGATCACTCCTTTTCACCAGTGTTTAGAAGGAATATCCCCACTAGGATTAAGAGGAGACTCAAGCACTCAATGGGACAATGATCCTTCACTAAATATGTAACGATGAAAATGGAATTGATAAGATGTAATGTAGATGATAAATTAAGAAAGCTATTAAAAAATTGGGAATAAAAAACTCATACGAATTGAAAAAGAGTTGAAATGTACAAAAATAAAAACTAGAATGTGGATTTGACCTGTGGCTAAAATTTGGGATTATAATGTAGGGTATGGGATTGCAATGGTGACTTGTACCTGGGGACAGGATGACAATGGTGACTTTTCATTGGTGGTTTTGTCTAAATTTTCTAGGGATCATCTAGTAGTTCCTGATCTTTTTAGATTCTATCCAATAACTCCATAACCAGTTCCTACACAAAAAAATAGGGAAGGGTATATGCACAAAGATGGGGGACCAAAAAGATACCACTTTTCTTTTTGGTCCCCCATCACGCATAGTGTGTACGCACTAAAGGGAATGCGCCCTATGGCTTGGGTTGCCCAAGCCTTAGGCTTGGGCAATCCAAAACAAAGCCCGTGTGCCCTATAGTGTCCACACGCTTTGAAAAAATCCTATTTAGCTAAAGTTGTGGGTTGGAAAGCTAATTTTGCTTTCCCCCAACATACGTTTGTAGCTAAGAAGGGCTTCCCAAGCACACACACATTCTTTTGGCTTGTGAATCCATTTTTTTCATTCATTCATCCATCAAATGGCTCCACGACATCGTCGAGTTTGATCCAGAAGAAGAGGTAAGTGTTTTTACAACCCATGCCTCTTATTTGTTTTAAAAGTTTAGTTTTGTAGCAATTTGTTTTGTTAAAATTTGTTTTTGTTTAAATTTGTGTGTAATGAAGATTTTAAAATCTAGTTTTTTTAATTGCCAAGAAGAAATAATCTCCCTCAACCAAACCCTCAGTCTCCTCATGAAGAACTGAATGAAGAAACAAATGAAGAAAATGAACCTCAATTGCCTCCACCAATCGAGAAACCTCCTCCTGGAACACAACAAAATTTAATGAACCAAATTGAAAGAGGGCAAAATGAATTAGAATCTTTAATTACTAGGTTAAAAGATTCTAGTGGTACAAATCCTGGAAGGGAAAGACTTGCAAAATCATTGGAAGCAATCTTGACCCATGTAAGCTTGGTTAGTGGGCAAATTAATTTATGGCGGGATAAAAGAGAAGAACAAAAAAAATATTATGCAAATAAATTATCTTATGCGGACATAAAAATGAAAAAAATCACAAAAGATGACATTTGTAAGCTATTTAAAAAACCAAGGGACACAGATACTCTTAGAACTACAACAAGGAGGTTCCCAATTCATTGGTGCTTAAATGAAGACATTAAAAACAGTTTTTGGGAGAGATGGTGGATGGTCTTTGATTCTCCTCCTTGTAATAATCATGAGGTTCCTATATATTTCTTGAGGAAACTCTATTGCGAGTTTGTACTCAAGGAGGTGCCAAATTATTTTGACTATCTAGATTCTCAGGGTAGAGGAGGGGGGTCATCACTTGATTGAGCAGGGGCACATCATGACCCTAACGCACCTAGGGTTCCTATTGGAAAGCCACATGAGGATCATGTTACTATTCCTTCTGTTGTGAAGGAACATGTAGAGGCAGACACACTAGGCACGATTAGTGCTTTGATAGAGACTCTCAGTCAGTGTGCCACTCCTTTAGTTGAGGGTGACCATGGTCAATCCTTGAGGGGGCATATTTGTCGATCATGTGGATACTTGTGCACATTTGGTACTGGTGAGAGAGAGGAAGATGATCTTGGAATGATGACTGATAGCTTTTTAAAGATGACATTTGGCATTGACACACAGGTAAATATTTTCAAGTTCATTAAATTGCTTTGATCATATTTCATTTATAAAAGAATAACTAATTAATTTAGTATCTATTGATTATGATGAAAATTCAGGGCAAGAATGTCATTGGCGGTGGCAGTGGAAGTGGCAATGATCCTCATGTCCCCTTCTACACATCGTCGTCAATTCCACAAGTATGTATCGAATAAAAAATTTTAATTAACATATTTGATTATTATGTAATTATATGAATAATTGTATCATAACTTATTGTGCATGTGCATTAGACGTTCACTGGTGGACCATCGACGTTCACAACAGACATCGAAGGGCATCATGCCACTTTCCTTGAGGTATCTTTATTTGCATGTTAATTTGATTTACTTGATTATATTTAATTAATAAATGAATGAATGACTAAATTACTAAACAAATTATGATCAAAATCCAGAGGCACGATGATCACATTCTTTCACCTGGCTTTGTGATGTCACCATTGAGTCCACAGGTATATATGTAATAATGCATTATAATTAACATGTTATTAGTACGTTCTTATATGAATGGTTATCTTATAATTTTCCATGTACATGTGCACTAGTTAAATTTTGGAGCTTCAACTTCGACACTGCACACTGAGAGACATGGTGGAACCTTCACGGAGGTATCATTTACTCATTAGTAGGGTTGTAAAAAATATATGTAATATTGATAACTGCATAATACTTTTTTTGTTTCATTTTCAGTTATTGACATTAGAGACTCCTCCTTCTATTCATGATACTTTGGATCATGGAGTAGCTACAACAGTAGCTAGTTCTGAAGCACTGACTGAGGTATGAAAGACCTCACTTAATTTTAATTGTTATTTTAATAGTTTGTATTGAATTTTATAATGATATTCATGCATGTATTTTAATTATTATTTTGATCATTTTTGTAGGGACTTGTTACTCCAGATCGCCAGCATACACCTTCGGTGGATGAACATAGTGACTATTTGCTAGCGGTAAGTGAATATTCAATTTTATGTCATTGTATAATTCAATTTTGATGTATATTAGTTATTGATTCTTAATTTTTTTTTAATCAACTTGAGCTACAGAAGAGTCTAGATGGGAGGATGAGTGAGCACAATCGGAAGACTACAACATCCATTGCATCTCCATCGACATGATGATCAAAGACAGCTCAGGATTTGTTTTCTTCCCCTAGCGGGAAAGGACTAGATTAGGGATATGGATTGTATGCCTATATGGCATTAATGGACACATTTTTTGTATATTGTAAAAGTGATAAGTTGTACATCTATTTGGCTTTGAGGAAGCCAATTTAACTGTATTGAATATATTCAATGTATGACATTATTGGACATATATATTTGGCTTCATGCCCAACGAATACATATTTTTTATGCTTTAGGTATGCAATTCATGTGTTTGGTGTATTGATGTATACTAATTTATGTTTATGTGGATGTCTTATGCTTTGTAAATTTCCCATGCCTTATAGTTATGCTTGTATGTTTATCAATGTATGTTTAATTTGTTGACTATGCTACAAATGCCAGTCACTGTCCTCAATAACAGTCAATTCCTTGACTGTAATAATAACAAAAGTAATGAAATGAATGCAGAAATGTATAAATATAATATAAGGAAATATTTCTACGTCACAACCTATCCAAGATCACGTGGAATCAAACATTTATATTCATTGGTGTGTTCCCTATTCCACGGGACAATCACAATATAAAGACATGACCTCGAACATGTGAGGTAACATATGGCAAGGTTGTCATCTATTGACCCCAATTCCAGGCCTATTTTGATCTGTGGGTACCCTAATGTTGGCAAGAGTTCTTTATTAATAAGATTACTATGACAGATGTGGATGTGCAACCTTATGATTTTACAAATGAACTCTTAATTGTCCCCTAACTAACTGATTGTTAATGACAAACACTAGAATACATATTTGCACTCATCCTACTACTCTCCCCGGAGTGGTCAGCGATGTTCGAATGACTATGTGTGCCAAAAAAGGTTGTTAGTAGCATTTATCAGGCCATTCAAAGTTGTTGGATAAAATGGTTCGATGCTACAACCGACAGTTTGAAAGATATGCAATGTTGGTTGTTTGAACTGAGGAACGCTATGAGTTCTGACATCGACTGAGAATGTGTTGCCAAATATAAATAAACTTGAATCTCTGAAAATTGAGATAGGCTATTGTAGGCTTTGGCAACACGGTCCTGTAGCACTTGATGGATCGATGCTACCTCATACGAGCTCCGAGATATGACCCTGCAAAGATCACTAATTTCATGCTTAAGGGACCTTGAGGGACACTTCGGCTCGGAGTCATCGACGGGGTTTGAATGAATGTGTGTGCCGAATGAGGTTTCCCCTAGAGTTTACCTGACTATTCAAAGCTGTTGGAACATACGGTTCCATGCTATGACCGACGGTTGGAAAGATACACAACGTTGGCCGTTTGAACTGAGGAACACTGTGAGTTTTGACATCGACCAAGAATGTGTTTCCAAATATAAACAAACTTGAATCTCTGAAAACTGAGATAGGCTATTGTAGGCCTTGGCAACATGGTCTCGTAGCAATTGACGGATCAATGCTACCTTGCACAAGCTCTGAGATATGACCTCGCAAAGATCACTGATTTCATGCTTAAGGGACCTTGAGGGACACTTCGGCCCAGAGTCATCGACGAGGTTCGAATGACTATGTGTGCCGAAAGAGGTTTCCCCTAGCATTTACCCATCCACTCAGAGCTATTGGAACAAACGATTCCATGCTACAACCAATGGTTGGAAAGATACACAATGTTGGCCATTTGAACTAAGGAACACTATGAGTTCTAACATCGACCGAGAATGTGTTGCCGAATATAAACAAAGCTGAATCTTTGAAAACTGAGATAAGCTTTTGTAGACCTAGGCAACACGGTCCTGTGGCAATTGACAAATCGATGCTACCTCACATGAGCTCTGAGATATGACCCCGCAAAGATCATTGATTTCATGCTTAAGCGACCTTAAGGGACACTTCATCTCGGAGTCAGTGGTAGCGATCAAACAACTATGAATGGTGAATGAGGTTTCCACTAGTGTTTACCTAGCCATTCGGAGCTGTTCAAATAGATGGTTCGATGCTATGACCAATGGTTGGAAAGATACGCAACGTTGGCCATTTGAACTGAGGAACACTTTGAGTTCTGACATCGACCGAGAATGTGTTGCCGAATATAAATGAAGTTGAATCTCTAAAAACTAAGATAGGCTTTTGTAGGCCTTGACAACATGGTCCCGTAGTACCTGATGAATCCATGCTACCTCACACGAGCTCTGAGATATGACCCCACAAATATCACTGATTTCATGTTGAAGTGACCTTGAGGGACACTTTAGCCCGGAGTCATCGGCGGGGATCGAATGACTGTGTGTGGCAAAAGAGGTTGCCACTAGCATTTACCCAGCCATTTAGAGCTATTTGAATAGATGGTTTGATGCTACGATCGATGGTTGGAAAGATACACAACATTGGCCATTTGAAATGAGGAACACTGTGAGTTTTGACATCGACCGAGAATGTGTTGTCGAATATAAATGAAGTTGAATCTCTGAAAACTGAGATAGGCTATTGTAGGCCTCAGCAACATGGTCTTGTAGCACCTAATGGATTGATGCTACCTCACACGAGATCTGAGATATGACCCCACAAAGATCACCAATTTCATGCTTAAGTGACCTTGAGGGACACTTCAGCCCGGAGTCATCGGCGGTGATCGAACGAATGTGCATGGAAAATGAGGTTTCCACTAGCATTTACCTGGCCATTTAGAGTTGTTTGAATAGACAGTTCGATGCTACGACTGACGGTTGGAAGGATACGCAACATTGGCCATTTGAACTGAGGAACACTTTGAGTTCTGACATCGACCGAGAATGTGTTGCAAAATTTAAATGAACTTGAATCTCTGAAAACTGAGACAAGCTTTTGTAGGCCCCGACAACACAATCCTTTAGCAACTGATGGATTGATGATACCTCACATGAGCTCCAAGATATGACCCCACAAAGATCATCAATTTCATGCTTAAGTGACCTTAAGGAACACTTCGGCCCAAAGTCATCGATGGGAATCGAACGACTATGCATGTAAAATGAGGTTGCCACTAGCATTTACCTGACCATTCAAAAATGTTTGAACAGATGGTTAATTGCTATGACCGATGGTTGGAAGGATACGCAATGTTGGCCGTTTGAACTAAGGAACACTTTGAGTTCTAACATCGACTGCGAATGTGTTGCCAAATTTAAACAAAATTGAATCTCTGAAAACTAAGAGAGGCTTTTGTAGGCCCCAACAACATAGTCTCATAGAAACTGACAGATCCATGCTACCTCACATGAGATTTGAGATATGACCCCACAAATATCACTAATTTCATGTTGAAGTGACCTTGAGGACACTTTGGCCCTGAGTCATCAGAGGGGATCGAACGACTGTGCATGGAAAATGAGGTTGCCACTAGCATTTACCCAGCCATTCGGAGCTATTCAAATAGACAGTTCGATGCTATGACCGATGGTTGGAAAGATACGCAACATTGGCCATTTGAACTAAGGAACACTTTGAGTTCTGACATCGACCGAGAATGTGTTGCCGAATATAAATGAAGTTGAATCTCTAAAAATTGAGATAGGCTTTTGTAGGACTCGGCAACACGGTCTCATAGAAACTGATGGATCGATGCTATCTCACACAAGCTCTGAGATATGACCCCGCAAAGATTGCTGATTTCATGCTTAAGCGACCTTGAGGGACACTTCGGCCCGGAGTCATCGGCGATGATCGAACGACTGTGCGTGGTGAACAAGGTTGCCACATATCATTTACCCAGCCATTCAGAGATGTTCGAATAGACTATTCGATGCTACGACCGACAATTGGAAAGATACGCAATGTTGGCCATTTGAACTGAGGAACACTTTGAGTTTTGACATCGACCGAGAATGTGTTGCCAAATTTAAATGAAATTGAATCTCTGAAAACTTAGACAGGCTATTGTAGGCCCTAGCAACACAGTCTTGTAGTAATTGATGGATCAATGCTACCTCACACGAGCTCTGATATATGACCCCATAAAGATCGATGATTTCATGCTTAAGTGACCTTGACGAACACTTCAGCCCAGAGTCGTCAGCAGTGATCAAATGACTGTGCATGGCCAACGAGGTTGCCACTAGTGTTTACCTGGCCATTTGGAGCTATTGGAACAAATGAATTGATGCCCTAATCCTTCCACAAGTGCTATTCCGATGAGTTCTGATCACTTGAGGGACAATTTGTTCTGCAGACAACACCAAACACATTTGTAATTAAAAAGAGAAAGAACAATGGTGACTCTTGAGGATCCTAGCAAAAGGGAATGGCATGTATGATAACTCAAATATCTCCTTGAAGCTTCCTTGATTCATGGATGGAGATATTTTTCAACTGTCAATAATCTGGAGGATGGAGATGCCTGCATTTTTTAGCGGGTAGATGATAGTCCATATTTTCTCCGCTGTCAAAGAATGTAGTCCTTACAAGTATTTTAAAGGAGGAAAAGTGCATAATAGCCTTCCATCATGTATGGATAAGAAAATACAATTCTTATGCAATGATTTTGTCACCAATTTTCCAGCAAAGGCATTTGGACTTGAAAAGGGAAACTATTAAAGCGGATGGTATGAAATGAGTGAATGAAGTAAAGGCTTCTCCAAAGCAGAGAAAAGAAAAGAAAGTGATGTTCAAGCTCACAAAGGATTCAACAGTCAAAGCCATGAAATCTAAGAATAAGAACAAGAAGAGGAAGAGAAGTGTAGAAAGTTACAAGAGGTTTATATACAAGGTGTTGAAACAAGTGCATCCCTCCAAGGGAATATCCAGTGCTACCATGGATATCATGGAGAGCTTCATGATTGATATTTTTTATAAGATTACTCATGAGGCTGTTTCTCTGCTGAAATATAACAAGATCATGACACTTTCCTCCAGAGAAATTGAGACTGCTGTCAAGTTTGTTATGCCTTGAGAGCTGGCTAGGCATGCTACTTATGAAGGAAGTAAGGATGTTACCAAGTTTTGTACTGCTTTGGGTTAGGTTTTGTTGGAAGATTTTAGGTTTTTTGTACATGGTGTTTATGGTAGGCTTGTTTGGAGATTAGTGGATGATAGAGTTGCTTCTTTTGGCAAGGGCTAATTAGGCCTAGTCGAAGGGTTAGGGGGTGAAGGAAGTGTTCACCAGTCAGGTCGTGAAAGTATGAGCATCATCCCATGAAAGTAAAGGCCTAAATTTCATGGAATGAGCATATCTAACATGTACAATACAAATATAATGCTTTGGTGTGCAGACAAGTGAAAGAAGAAGTGATCACAGTCAGCAAATGGTGGAAAATACATTGAATTTCATGGCAAGGGTATAGCAGTAGAAGATTGGTCTTAAGGATAGGGATATCTGATGATTTGGATCATATTATATTGTTCATTTAAAGGTTAATAAATAACTATTTGAACCTGGAAGTGATTGGAGGGCACCGATTTGAGAAACCCTTGGTTTAAGGGTTTGAAGAGACCAAATTTGGGGTTTTTTTGGGTTATAGGAGGTTTGAGTATAATTCCTTTGGTATTTAGAGGTTTTATGACATAATAAGATACTTTCTATAGTTTTAAGTCTTGGGGTTAATTATTTCATATAGTTCCTTTGTTAAATCACTCACTTTTCATGCATTTTTTGAGCCATAGGGGTGAGTAGCAGTACACACTCCAAAAAAACCATATATTTCCTTTGGATATGACAATGTAATAAGAAAATGGTACTCAAAAAAGTAATTTATTTGATTAGTCATTTGGAAAGTTTCAGAGGTGGCATTTTCCTTCGCTACAGGGCTACTAGACAGGGCAATTAGGCCTCTGGATAGTTTGGGAAAGATTGGAGAGTTGGGTATTGTGGGTATTGAAAAGAAGCCTAAAACCTATCAAATAAATTTAGATATAAGCCTTAGATACCATCTATATCATTTTGGAACCTTGGAAAAGATCTGGTCAAGTTTGAGCACTTGGGAAGCATTTGAGGCTTTGGGAAAATAGTGGCTTTGTTAACCAAAATTCATAAACTTTCCTTGTTTATTCACCCACCACCCTTCCCTCTACATCATAAAGGCACTAGGTACACTAGGTTGCCTATGAGGGTACACTATCTAGATAAACCAAAATGTAAACCTTCCGTTTCAGAGAGGGAGAAGTTGGAAAGGAAATGAGATAGTGCATCCTTGAATTGATCCATCCCCTTTATGTATTTTTTGTCACTTTGGGATGGATCCAAACCTTGTAACTTAGTATTCTAACATTGGAAATGTAGGAAAGAAGAAGAGTTTGCAAGTTGAGAGTAATTGAAAGAGTTTAATGAGTTTGAAGGGTGCATAAGGGTCATGAAATTGGTGCAAGGGTACATCAGTAGATGTTCTAGCCTTTGGAGGGGGATATTTTATGCATGAATCCATCATAGGATGGTCAAATGATGGTGAATCAGCTTTGGTTCAGTTTCTATGGTGCTGGGAGACAAGACATTGGGCGAGCCCTAGTTTCTAGGGGGTTTTGGGACAAATTTGGGGCTTTTACATCTAGAAGTTTAAAATATTCAAATTGATGGTAGATTCCTCTAATTAGAGTCATTTTAAGACACTGTTGAAAGTGGAAAGGTCTAGGAGTGAGTCCTTAATAGGGATGCTTTGTTAATTGAGCCTATTAGGCCTAGTTGGGAAACATGAATCAGCATAAAGTTTTTTTTATTAATAATGAGAAATATTTTTACAACTCAGCTCAATAGGAGCATTGGAGGAAAGAGCTGAGCAGAGAAAACCTTTCAGTATTGCCCCAAAAAATAGAAGAGAAAGGTTGTCATTAAATCTTACAAACTTCCCATTATACATATGGGGTAATGCATGAGCAATTTACAGTCCACCTAATTTACAGTGCGATATAAATTTGACATGTTATAATATTTTATATCTCCATTTTGTCCAATGAACCAATTGGGCCTTCCCTACCCTTGATTGTCTCAAGTATTGCCTCGTGGTCTGACTCACGAACCTTCCAAAGAGTTTTATTATGCGGTCTTCCCCCATATCTGATCAAGTGGACATTTGATGCAACAATGAGGTTTGAATAATGAAGAATCTTTCTATGTGTCTCCCAATCCTCGAACAACCACAACCTAGGGTTCTTCATAGCATACCATCTAAGCCATGTACCAGTTACAACCACTGCTCCTATAGGGTATTCTAATTCTTCACCATCAATAATTGAGTGATCGAATTTCTTTTTTGCCTCAACACCACGACACAAATAATAATATGTCCCTTCTTCATTGTTTTCAGGTGCAATAACAACAAAAACATGGCCTGTAATGATATAAACATAATGAGGACATTAGTTTACTAAATATTTATGATAAAGTACTAAATTTGAGATTATTTGTACATGTGGAAAATTTTACCTGGTTGTACTAGATCAAATAAGCGATCAAAGTCAATGGATGATTCCATTTCTGTCAGTTGTAGTGATTCATGGGGATGATAGGAGACAAGTGGACTCAAAATACGTGTATACCATTCGTCAACTCATTCCTTAGACTCACACCCATCCCAATCTTCATCTACACATGATGAACAAAAGCACGTCATATGTCATGTGTGGATACTCCATGAACCTGCATTACAACTTCTAAAAGAGTGTAGCTCACTCAATCCTATCAATGTACAAGAATCCTCATATGGTGCAATGTTAGTTTCATCCATCAACCAAAAAAATTTACGAACTATAGACTCACCTTCATTACCTAGATCCATTGTAGCGTTACACCACTAGACAATACATCCCGCATCTGACAATGTTGCTTTCTATTTGTACTTTAATTCTTCATGTGTTAAGGCTCTTTTAATACATGCACCTGCACCATCGTGCTCTCCCTTTCCATGACTGGCCTCTGTGAAATTCCACATATATTGAATTCCAGTAATCTTATGCATCCTGCACAACCAATAAAACATCCAAAAATTCTTGAATTGTGATGCACAATTATTTGACCATATGATATGTTGATGATATTTTATGCCCCTATTTACCAAATGACCATAAAATAGTTGAAAGCAATCATGTACAAACTTTGTAGAATGTGAGTGATCATCACTAATATAAAAATGATACTCCCTCAATATCTTCCTGTTCTCCTCTATACTCTCCGGTGCATGCATGAATTTTATATGAACAAATATAGCAACCTGTTGAGAGCTGTAATACTTTGCTTGCACCTCATTCTATGGTTGTAGTGTGTAGTTCTCTGCAAAGTCCACAATTGAAACAATGGTATCAAGTGGTAATGTGTCCCTGCATAACTTGAATTGCATATCCAACCATCGCGCTCTATGTGTATGCCTTGCATACTCATAAATAATGTTTTTACAAAAAATGTCCATGAACTGATACACTGGAATTTTTTCAATTACTAAATCACATCTTTTAGCCTCTTTTCCATCTTTTAGATTGTATGTCATGGTCTTATATTTTCCAAATTCCACTATTTCATTACCGATTGCATGCGTACTCTCCATATGTTGACAAATTGGCAAGCGTCGCAAACCTTCACAATCTATGCATGTACCATTCAAGCATGAGAGCTTCTAAAATTGTTGACCATCCATTCTTTCACATAAAATGGTAGATATTAATTCCCTTGAAGATCTAGGTGGGACATTTATGTTACAATCCAGCAAAACATTGTTAGAGTGCAAATCTACACATATATTCCTATAAACTTCAAATTGGTTAGAAAATTCAATATGTACCCTACAATAACAAATTGTGTGTGTGTAATTTATCTTCACATAAAAAGGTTTACACATTTCAAAATATCTCTGACTAATTTTAATTTGAGGATACATATGCATAAATTTTGCAAAGAATTGTGTCTGAGTTGAATCCAAAAAATATTTTGGATGTGGAACATGAATTTGACTACCAATCCTCCTTCTTACAACATCTCTTTGATTAGGAGATACCCGTGTATTATTCTTCCAAAATTCTTCAATCAAGGATTTCAAAGCTTCAATAATTGCTTTATCTTTTCATGGTAGTCTACTGGAAAATACTCACAACTCATTGCTATTTGGATCTTCCACTCTTTGACACCTTCCCAAGGCTCTCATTAGAGACTTTCTACTTATTTTTAATGTTTTTCTTATCTTTCTAATGAGTCGAGATTTCTTCATTTGAGTGCTTACTATCGTTGATGTAAGTACACATCGTGTGACATTACTATCTTTTGTGCGTGATGTAGAACCCACACTCTCATATGCAATCATTAGATTATTTACAATAGATTATTCACTTGACTCATCCATCATTCTTAGCCCAAGAATCTTCATGATGGGCCTAAATTTTAGATTTCTCATCATTTCAACAAATAGTTGACATCTTCCTGTCATGTTTAAATTCTCAAAAAATGATCTCCAAATACGATTAGCATTTCTTTGACAAGTACGCTTGGGAATCTTGTCAGGCATTGCTTGTAAAATGTTAGTATCTCAATCAAATATTTTGGCTTTCTATAAATAATTCTAGGAGCATCAAAAACATTATGTGTCACTAGTACATTTGAGGTCAAATTTTGATGGCCATTTGTTAGATTTGCAACACTAATTTGTTGGCATTTCGACACATGTGTTCGTCGCAATTTTTGCGTTGGAAATTGTGATAAAAGAGACATTCATCGATTTACCAACACTCATTTACATCGTAAACTTGCACATGATAACAAATTTGTTATGGCATTTCCTACGGTCCATCTATCAGAATTTTGACACAAAGACCTATCGAAAATATACAATCGCTATCAGAACTAACTGTCAAAAAGATATCCTTTCTGACATTAGAACTATTGGAATAGCCACAAATCTGCCACCAACTTCTAATAGATAAACCTGTTGGTGACATAGCATTACTTTCGGAACATTCTATCAAAAATTTCATATCTACGACATTTTAATTGTCGAAAGAGCGACAATAGTGCAACATATCTCTGACAGGTTTCCCTGTCGGACGTATAGCATTACTGTCACAAGAATTATCGTAAAGCATTTTTCTTCGACATTTTATCTATCTGATGTATAGCACTTCCATCGAAATGAATTATACAATGTCAAAAAATTGACAGATATGCACATTAAAGATAACACAGCTCAAGAGACTATCATAGGTTGTCTCTTTCTTCGGTCTATATTATTGATAGAATGTTTTAGCTTTCATTAGCTCATTAAATCCAGGGATTTGAAAGAATTTAATAGAATATTTTCATGACAATGTATATTATTTAAGTTGACATTACATGAATTTATCTACTTCATGCACTTTTAGACTATGAGGACTGTGATAAAGAAGCATGGCCATGGGAGGAGATGCTTCTTTATCGCCGTCCTCATAGTCTACAAGTGTGCGAAGTAGATAAATTTGGGCAATGTCAACTTAAATAATATACGTTGTCATGAAAATATTCTATTAAATTCTTTCAAATCCCTAGATTTGATGAGCTAATGAAAGGTAAAACATTTTGTCAATAATATAGACCAAAGAAAGAGACAACCTATGATGGTCTCTTGAGTTGTGTTATCTTTAGTCCTAGCTACTAGGCAAGGCCTGGAAGACTTATACCTGTTGATTGTCGAGAATAATCACCACCTTGCATTTATGTACACTGCACAAATTGATCCCAGTCTCGTAAAAACATTTTACACTTGTACATCTCATCAATATTGGAGGCCTAAAATAATTTTATACGATCACTAGCACATTTCATGCATGGATGAGAAACAGTATCCAAAGTTTCTAGATAACCGTTTTTGAGAAGAGGAATGAGTGGAGGCCAAAGAAGGGATAATTCCATAATAGAAAGGAAGACATCTTCTTAGCCTGGGTCTGGATCCTACCCCAATTGTCGAAGGATCCAGGGCCAGGCTAGAAAGATGTCTTCCCATTCTATCTGCAACATTGTGTCCATCCATGATCTCAAGAATATCATCGTCTTTTCACTCTTCATTTGCCAAAATATATCACTTCTTCAAGCTTGCAGAGTAATCTTATTAATAAAAGAACTCTTGCCAACATTAGGGTACCCATAGATCAAAATAGTTGATGTTATTGTTGCTTGTGCTCAAGGATATCGATTCACTTTTTTTTTTCATAGCCAAATCTTCCTTGTACCAATCATGTTTTCTATTCGATTCTTTTTGGTTCTTTTTTTTTCCATATTCAGTAGATAAAAATCATGGCGGCAGCCACTTAGCCATCTTTTTGATGTTCCAGGTATTTTACAAAGATATAGGTATGTGGATTTATCATTCAGTTGCTTGTAGTTATTGGTCAAATGCAAATATTTTGTCAAGTTGAAAGGGCAAGATATCGGTTTGGTGTTTTTGGTTTATGTTAAAAGTTGATTTGGTAAAATCCTCAAAAAACACACTACATGTTCTAAAATGTAAAGAAGTTGAATGTTAAATGTAATATATATATCTCATCCATAGTAATCAAAAGAAAGGACATGAAACTTATAAGGAGATTTACCAATCCAAAAATATAAGCGAATAGGAAACATGATTGGTACCTTATGAATTGGTTTTTGAGGTGCACAATCTTCATCAATCTCCTCAGAACAAGACCCCTCCTCATGAAAAATGCATTTAACACAAAAAACAAATCTACAAAACTGAACCAATGGCATGTTTAGAACAAAGAAATAGATTGATAATAATATGCTGAAAATTCTATTATGTTTAATACACACAAAAGGACCAGTCCCAACAATTCTTAAACATACTTTATCTAATATGATAATAACATGCTAATTAAACTAATAAAGGTGTTATCTGCATTTAATCTACCAATTACTAATTACACAAAAAACAAATTTACAAAACTGAACCAATGGCATGTTCTTCATGTGGTACAAGGAAGATTTGGCTATGAAAAAAAAAAGTGAAACGGCCTCATCATTTTTATTTCGATTGGATAGAGGAGAAAAAGTTGAGCGAGAGAGAAGGTATGTGATTTCTTCATCTTTCAAGCATCTGACATCATATTCGACCGCAAATTTCAAATGCATTGCATTTTATTTGATCATGAATGCTCTCTGAAATGACCACATTCTACTGGTGTTGTGCCCTAGCCCATGCTTTATCTCCATTATTTGATGTTATTGGTGCTTGTGCTCAAGGATATCGATTCACTATTTTCAAATGTTTGGATCATTTTGTTCGTGACTATTCCTCTAGTACACAGTCGGGAAATGTAACTGTCTAATGATTATATGTAATGTTGAATGGATTAAATGCTTTATTCTTGGTAGAAGTGAATGGAAGGAATAGTTTGTATTAAATACAATCCAGTCACTTATTGAATGCTTTGGAGACTACTGATTTGACTATCCATGCACTACCAGTGACTGAGATTCATTAAAGGATACAAAACCCTTCATTTTGGGGTTATTGTGTGTGGATTCAAATGTAGGTTTGATTTGGTTAATGTTTAGAAGAGATCAATAAATTATTTAAAGACAATCTTACATGTTTGGAGAGGTTTGAGAGGCACTTATCATGACTGTACCCTCACAAACAGTGGCATAGACTGGTTTTACTAAGTTTCTTTTCTCTATTTTGAGGTTTCCTTTCTCTACCGCAGGGGTACAATCAGAGGGTTCATTGAAAAAATGATCCTTCGAATGGTTACTATGAATATGAATGATTTGATATAGCATATTGCTCATTTTACTTGAAGTTTGGAATAGCTTGTGCAAAGGTGAAAGTAGTTTTGATCATTTTGGTCATGATTGTTCCTCTACACAGTTAGGAAATGTAACTGTCTAATGACTATATGTAATGTTGAATGGATTAAATGCTTTATTCTTGGTAGAAGTGAATGGAAGGAATAGTGTTGGTGTTAGGTTTCATTTATTATTGAATTCAATGGTTTCCAAGATGTGTTGAGGAGTTTTCTCCTTGTTTAATGTTAATTGTTCCTGCACAATCCACTCCTACAACAGTGAAGTTACAAAACTGAACTGATGGCATGTTTACAACAAAGAAATAGAATGATAATAATATGCTAAAAATTCTATTTTGTTTAATACACGCCAAAGGACCAGTCCCAACAATTCTTAAACATACTAGTTATCTGATATGATCAACTGTTAATAAAGGTCTAATTCTGTAGACTGCTAGCATGAAGGAAGACTTGACCTAGCCAAATCTTCCTTGTACCACACAAAAAATGTGTGATAACTATGTCTACTCCAACCTTAATTGTTTAAGAATTCATCATATTAGATAAAGTATGTTTAAGAATTGTTGGGAGTTCTATTAGACCTTTTTTGTAAGCATGTCATTGGTTTTCAAATGTTTGGATATCCATTTTTTTGAAATGTTGACTATGGTTATCAAATGGACAGCCTGTGAGCTTCTAGCTAGGCATCATTTGTATTGATAGCTTAGGGCATCAAATGTATTGTATCATTGATAGTTGAGACTTTGTTAAAAGGAAATAGGACAAAGAATGATTTTGATTTAGTTTCTCTATTTTGATCTCTAAGTGGCTTACAACCCTAGAGAAGTATATGCAAATTTACGAATGCAGTTGCAGGATACATAGTAGCTGATAATTCATAAGAAATCCATGCATCCAATTTGAATAGAAATTAATACATAGAAATAGGGTCCTCCAATGGCCCAATCATCTGGACCTTGACTGTCCCCTCAACCAGTGACCCTTCAAAACTGGGTTATCATGCAATCGGTGAGTGATCCTTCATTCTCCTGGTCTGCCCTACAACCAAACATATTGGAAATACACAATACAATGATAACAAGTAATTCACAATCCCCCTTCCCTCAAGGAACACTATCAACCATCCCTTCCACATAGCATTTCACTATTGTATGAGTAGATTGTGCAGGAACAGTTAACATTAAACAAGGAGCAAACTCCTCAACACATCTTTGTTGTAAACATGCCATTGGTTTAGTATTGTAAATTTGTTTTTTGTGTTAAATGAATTTAAATGGAACATTAAGCATAGTAATAATATGCTTAGTCTATTAATAATTACAGATTAAATACCCATAACACCTTTATCAGTTTAGCATGTTATTATAAGATACTAAAGAAGACCTGCTATTTGTCAGAGAAATCTTCACTGTCCCCCACAATGAAGAAAATGAAGATTGACCTCCCGCCCCACAACAAAGAACATTTTAATAAGAATAAGATATAATATAGTGTTAGAATAAACTTTGAACAAAGACATGTAATGCTTAAGTTAATGATCTAAAAAGCTGCAAATATAGGAATTGAAAAAGAAGATAGTGCCAAGAAACATTTTCACAAATATGAAACGTGAGGAAAAGTAATAACATTAACAATGCCAAGATTCACAACATTAAATTTCACCTGCGGATGAGTTTCTGCAGTGGGTTGCCCAACATCAAAAATATGTTGAGTTGCATTTGAGCTATAACTAAGAGTATCATGTAGAACAGACCCTAAACTTTGAAAGTGTTCTCTAGCCTGGCCATTCAAAATTCAATCTAGGGAAGCATCAATAAGTGAAATAAATTATAGACATCAACATCAACATCATCATAATCATTAGACATAAATTATAGACATCAACATCAACATAATCATAATCATTTGGAGGGTATTCATTTTGGATAGTACTATGTTTCTTGAAAGTTTTTGTGATGCTTCTAAACTTTAAAGACATATTTTATGGCTTAGTGATAATATAGATTAGTGTTTTATTTTCTAATGGAATGTTGTTGATCATTCATGGTCTTGAAGAAACTTTTTATTGTTTTGATTCTTGAGTCTTGACGTTGTTTCTCAATGTGATATAGACTGACCACAAGATGGTTCACTTGGTCCTCTCTTTCTATTTAATTGTTTATCTTCTTCATGGTGTAAGTGTCAATATGTTATAATCCAACCAGCATGTCATACCCCCACTTCTGACAAACCTCACAACATGCAAATCACAGCCAAAAACTTGGGTGATCAGCATACACAAACATCGATTACCCTTAGGAAACAATGATCATTAATATTCATTAATGGCGGGCGGTGATTCCTTGGTAATAAAGGCATTGACAACATTCATCATCTTAACCAAGTCATGGGTGGTGATCCTTGAAATAGCACAATTAGTAAAAGGAAATAACAACATAAGTCATGGGTGGTGATCCTTGAATTTGGAGTGAGGAAGAAGGAAATTTGGAAAATAAAATATGGAATAATTAGATTGGAATTGGAGAAAAATTCAAAAATAAACTTGAATTAGAAAAAAGCCAAATTATCTGGTTCTTTGTTTGAGGCTGGGTTCCGGTTCTACTTTTGTTCTCCTTTGGGTTTGACTTGGGTTCCTTTGGTAGGAACTTGGGTGCCTGGTCCAATCCTGGGTGCACCTGTAGTATTATAAATATGATACATGAGGTATTTTATTCATAATTTCATAGGCTAACTCATTATTATGGTAACATGGGTATGACCACACTCCATGCCTTATAATGGTACTCGACATGGAGTGTGGTTCAAATGAAGTTGAACCAAATGCTGACCATGATGGCTATGATCATGATGAAGATGAAGATGAATATGAATATGAATATGAATATGAATATGAATATTAAATCTAAAATATGGCTTGTAATTTGAATTTTCATTGTGAATGAAGAAACTATAGATTCAAGTTGACTCATTCTATGTTGTAGTATATTTGTTCCCTAGATCTACCATATTATATATGTGTAGCCTGTAAGGGACATCTTCTGCTCATCCATGTATCAGAGCTTGATGAGAGTTCTTAGGAGAAAGACAAGATGTCAGTGGGAGATGGAGAAACCAATATCAGAACACCACTTGAAGCCTTGCAATGTTGAGAGTGGGATAAAAGCTACACTAGAGACCCTATATAAGGAACAAACTTATTGAGCTTCACTTTGTTTTGAGAATAGTTTTATATTCTATAGTAAACAAGGCCAACCACCAAACAAGGCCAACCATGTGAAGGTGGAAGCTCATTTGGTCCCACGCACCCCCCCCCCCCCCCCAACACCCCCCCCCCCCATCACTCTAAATTCCCCATTAACATCTAACATTCATTCATTATTTCATCCATTAATAAAATGTAACATTCATTAATTATCACATGATCACATTCATTCACACATTAATAAAATGTGACATTCATTAATTATCACACGATAACATTCATTAACACATTATAAAATTTATGAACATTCACTACCACATAATTAAATTCATTGGCATATAAAAATCAGTCATTATCAATTAAGGTGCATAGATGACAATCATTTCTTTTTTTCTTTTGATTTCTAGTTTTTAAGATGTAATCGTTAAGATGAGTATCGATATCATCATGATGATCATCTACCCTCTCATTAGATCTCAATGCATGCCTAGTTCTCTGTTGATGCAAAGGGGGGTCATCTGCAATAACATATAAAAGGGTTAAATTAAAACATTAAAAACATTTTAAAGTATTTCAGTACTTTACAGGCTATAATCGTATAGCTATTTACCTGATCTAGTCACATCATCAACATCGAGGTCAGTTTGTCTAGTCTCGGCCTTAACCTCAACATGCTCATTAACAATTACCTCTACACTCTCTATAGCTGCAATACAAATTGTTACATTAATCCAAACACCAATTGAAATTAAATTTGTATTACTACACCAATCAATTTAAGATGTTTACTTTTATTACTGTGATGCACATCCTCATTGTCATCAACATGCACAGGTTGTGTACAACAAGAATCGGTAGGCTGCATTTCAATTTCATACACATTCATGTTATCATTGTTTTTTTACTTAAAACAAATTTACTCACTTTATGCTGGAACTTAACATCAAATAAACGAATTGGTAAATAATTAAATTTGAAATATCATCTATTTAGCTTACTTACCGCGACGGATCCATCAATAGAACCTTATGCACTTCTTATTCTTTCTGCCATGACTTTATAGCCTTGTTGGAAGCCAATTCTCTTATCCTCTTCTGTGAGACTTACATTGAACTCCATGCCCTATATTTTTGCTTGGTATCGTCAAATTTTATTTTATTATTTCATCAAAATAAAAAAAGATTTCAAATTATAAATAAATATTTAAAGATCAAAGAATTATTTTCAGTGTTAAAAGCCATCTACAGATTGTATTTTTCCTCATTCAATTCTGACAATATTAACACTTACAACTCGTGCAACAAGTTTCGAATAACCGCCAGAGCCTAGCTTGTGTTGCCTGTGCTTTTGCAATCTTGCCTTTGTTGCCTTTGATGTGTCAGGCAATCTATGAAGAGATTGAAATATGTTAGTTCATATAAATATGAAGAGTATTTAGTACACAATTACATTCTTAATAGTATCACATGCCTTTTTCTGTTCTTTGGTGGTGTATTTCTTTTTTTACTTCAGTTTTATCATTCACATCCAGAATAAGAGATTTCCAATCTAAAACAAGAGTGCAAGGGGGGCGCTGATAATGTGGGCTTTTGGTTAATGTACACCTGTACTGGTCCCTAATATACCTCAAACATATCCCGACTCTTTGAAGGAGCTTACCCTTCTCAAATGCACGAGGTCCAAAAATTTTTGTCATACTCTTTACGAGATCATCCTTTAACTTTTGATTTTGGGTTTTCCACCTTTTAAGAAAGAAAACAGTGTTAGATTCAAAAATGGATGTAATGATAACTATTCTAGCAATGATATAAAATCAAAATAGTGGATTGGGGTTTTAGTTCAGATATGATGTTCCACCTTGCACAGATGGTGGGCCTGAATATCTGCAAACACTCATCATTACGTTTACTATAAAAAACATCATTCTCTACAAAATAATCATGGGATCATTAGTCGAAGGATATAATAGTATAAAATAAGAATACAAAAGATGTAAGCTTCTTATATTGAATGCAAAGTGTAATTAACATATGATTGTATAGTAAAAGAAAGGTCCAATCTTTAAAGTACCTGGAAGTTTTGCTATTTTCAAGGGAACTCCTTCTTCACTCACAAGCAATATGTAATCCTTCACCATTTTTGTACTAGCAATACTAGTACATCCAGGAAAATCACCATCAAGTGTTGCATCCCTTGTTGCATAAATTAAATCGATTACGAAATGGCCCTAAGAAAGAACACTTCAAGGGAAATAAACATATATAGAATGATAGAGAAAATAAAATCTTTGTACGAGTAGGTGGTGCCACGGCATCTGTGGCCATGCTACATGTTGATGACATTGCAGGACGCAGTACATCTGAGCATGCCATTGTATGAGGCGGCGATAGTAAATGATCATTGACATGTGCTGAAGAATAAGATTGTTAGAGCATAATAAAATCAGTGATTAGCATGGACAATATTGTTAGAGAGTCAAAAAAATATATAGTCCAACATGCGATCTACCTGAACTAGCTGCAGTACCCTCATCATGGCCATGAGGATCAAAATTACGCAAAAAAAGCTATAAAAGCAACACATCCACTTATTTTTTAATGACATAAAAGACTACTATAACATAAAAACTATTATTGAACTTTTGTTATAATTAAAAATTACATTAATACTTACTCGGTAATTTTGAGATAGGTGCATCAGTTTAGTTGCCCTCTTTTGTGACTCAAGAGTCAGAGGAAATATAGATGCCAATTCAACCAATCTTTTTCCAATTTTGTGGAAGCATTTTTTAATTGCAGAGGCCGGCTCATCACAAGCACCAAAATCAACAACTAGGTCCTCGTCAAAGGACTCCTCTTCAGGGACTGCGGGTTCCTTTCCCTTTCTCTGTTGACCACCTGTCTGTGACAACAATATTACTAACACTATTAGAATTAATTTGAAATAGTGATGAAAAGAATATAATAAAAAACTTTATTTAACATTTTTCTTCTATCTAATTTGTAGTACAATAACAAAGAGGTTTACCTGCTGGGAAGAAGTGCATGCACGATCATCATTGTCCCCACTACATGGTTGCTCCATATTGTGGTCTTGTGTTACTATTTAAAGTTAACCTATAATTAGAAAGGACTAAATTAATAAATTTCATTAGAAGATGATGATGGAGATGAGGTGGATGGTGAGGAGACTCTTTAAATGTGGTTGGCAAAAAAGTCAATTATTTAATGGTACATAGTATGTACCTGCACCCTAATGATAGTGACATCATTTGTATCTATGCGATTCAAATTGTAATCAATAAGAAGCTCTTCCCCCGCACTTATTAATTTTATCACACATACAAATACATGATTTCCCTCGCGCGCCTCAAATATGCAATTGGGTTGCTTAATAGTTGACAGAGGTCGTGTGCTATTTATAAAACCTACAATATTCCCTGATGCTTTTGGCCTTCCGTCAATGTATATAGCCACTATTTTACTTTGCTCATTGTCTTTTTGTTGAATATAATTTGCCAAGAGTGCATGCCTGCGCATATTTTTTTTATATTGATCAATTCGCATCCAACTTTTGTAATCGTAACAAGGTCCAACATACTCCATCAATTCAACAACTTTGTTGTAAGAGACCTTTATGTCATCCATGGAAAATAGGCCCAAACCATGTATTGACGATGGTGCAATACGATATATCTTGCCTTTAACACTAAAATCAATGTTTATTGGAGGAAGTTCCTTGGGAACCCATTGTTTCTGTAGATTTTGGTACCTAGAGGGCACCTCGATGTCACCTTTGCTCTCATCATCATAAGAACATGACCCCCCTTGAGCAAGAAAAAATTTCATGCGTTTATTGAATTTCTTTCTAATCTTTTGACCTCTAGTTGATCTTCCTAATTTAGACATACTAAATGACTCACTTTCTTTGCTCGAGGAAGACACATATGACAAATACCTATTTGTTGCTACCTGCACTCCATCAAATGAGAGAGATAGCAAGTAATGTGAGATATTTTGCAAATTGTGAAATACATTAATCTCTATAGGGTGTATTGACTTATACCTGTCAATCCATGAGACTGTGTGGGATGCTCATTAAAGGAGTTCGGGTACCCACATATGTAATTCAATTATCTAATGTTAGCTAAAAAAATCATGATACATATACTCAAAACCACATAGTAAGTACATTAAAAACCATAAGCATCCCATAGTAAGTACATCATGAATTAATTAGATTAAGCATTGATTGCATAACTGCACATTTCTATCAAGAAATTAATATTAAATAGATTAAGCAGTGATCACGTAACTGTACATTTCATTCATGTCATCCATCTTCTTCTTCATCCAACTAATTTCTATGATCATCGTTGACGTCGACATCATCACCACCACCGTCATTGTCGTCGTCTTCGTCTTCATCATCGTCATCATCATCGACATCATCATCATCATCATCATCAGTAGCATCATCATCATCATCATCATCTTCTTTTTCAAGAAAATTTGTGTCAGGAACATCATTGACTTACTATTGTTCGTGATCATCATCTACATCATCCTCTAGTTGTTCGCAATCTTCTTCTTCCATTGCATTATACCTCATCGTCCTTCCTCTTGGATCATGTCTAACAACAAATGACCAACCCAATTTATGTGGAACCTCTGAGTAAAATACCTACTCACATTGGCTTGGAAGAACATAGGGTTCATCCCCAACTGGCTCAAACCACCTTGTATTAATCATTGGAAATCCATTGTCATGTTCAATAAAAGTTCTATCAAGATCAGTTTGAACTAATCTAAAAGAATTAAAGTCACACTCAATGATGCAGGAGCATCCTGGGTGTAAGAGCAATCTTGCATCACCCAAAAATATTTCTATTTTTGTATTCAATAAGTGCTATCTTATGCAAAGTTGTTATTTATGGAAACTTGCTATTTTTGGTAAGTTGGTCTTACAATCTCGGAATGTCTGATTTTACATATAGAGGTTCATCTCAGTCATATCAGCCTGCCAGCAAAGTTTCATGGCTAGATCAGGTGTAGTTTTGAAGATATTGAAGATTTTCGGTATTGGCAGCAGGGTACAGAAACTTCGAACTCAGTTTTAAAGGCTTTAGAGGCCTCGGATGAGGTTGAAAATTTGGGTGACAAGCATTATGCACTAGTCAAGCTTGTAGAGCGCTTCGTAGCATTTTCAGAATGGGGTTATAATAGCCAATCGGGTCAACGAGCGATGACTTATGGTCTTCGAAAGTTGGGTCACTTGAAATGGCAGAAAATAATTTTTCTTCAAAATTTTTGTTTGGGTTTCAAAACTCATTTTGAGCTGACTTTGATGTAATAAATTGTAAAATAAAATAATTCTAAGTTTGGTCGGCTCTAAGGGCTAAATTTCTAGAACCTTCTCGGGCGGTGGAAATTGCCTATATAAAGAAGGCCCGTAGTGTTGTCTAGGGCAGTTCTGGGTAGTAGATCTGAGTATTGATTTGAGGCTTTGTCCTACAGAATATTGTAAGGGAATGCTCATGTGGCTTTGCATATTGTAATTCTGAAAGTTTGTAATTCCACATTTGTGGAGATAATAAGAAGCCAATCTTATGTTCTTGCAGATTATTGTTGTTGTTTCTCTATTTCTGTTATGTGCTTGTGGTATTAAGGGGAGCACCCTTCATCAAGTGGTATCAGAGCAGGAGTTCTTGAGTGTGTAAACAGATCGCCGACTGTGAGGTAGTTTGCACCAAGACCGTGGTTAGGGTTTCAGAGCGCATCGCGAAAATACCTCCACGAAGAGAATGTGGTGGAAGAGCTGGTGCTGTGACACCTGAGGTTAGAGAGCTGCAGAGACAAGTGCGAGCATTGCAAGAAGAGATTCGTAGAGGAATGAATCTTAATGTCAGAGATGAAAGCGAGGATGAAGCCAAAGAAGAATATCAAGAAGGAGAAGCTGAAATTGTGAACCAGGAGGAAGAAAGACTTTTTGGGCGATTTTCAAGATTGGGAAAAGACCTAAGATTGAGGTTCCTACATTTTTTTGAAATCTTAACCCAGAGGAATTGATCGACTAGATCAATGAATGTAAGGAATATTTTGAGTATGAAGATGTTCAGGATCCTGATAGGGTCAAATTTGTGAAGGCCAGATTGAAAGGTCATGCGAAAATCTGGTGGCAAGAAATTCAATTGGAGCAAAATAGAAGAGGGAAAGATAAAATCACAAGATGGGATCGGATGGTGGATAAATTGAAGTGATAGTTCATTCCTGTTGATTATGAGCTTGACCTACTAAAGAAAATGTAAAGTTTGAAGCAAGCAGGAAGATCTGTTCAGGAGTATACAGAGGAGTTCTATCGACTCCTCATCAGAACAGGCCATGCAGAAGCTGATAAGGAGAAAGTTGCCCGATACCTTAATGGGTTAAGGCCAAGTATTCAGGAGGAGTTGAATCTGGTTCGAATGAACAGTATTGAGGAGGCATATGAGTTTGCCCTAAAAGTAGAAGAAAAGCTGAACAAGAAGTTTGAGAGCAGATAAAATGGAAGAGGTCGTGGTGGAAGATCTGGTGGACGGTCAAATGGTGGCCGAAATGAAGATCCGAAAAAGAAGGATGAGGCCAGTAGCAGTTAGAATCAGAGAGAAAATAATTCCAATCGTTTCCAAGATTAGAGTAATAGAGATCAGAGAGGAAGAGGAAGAGGACAAGGATCTGGAAGAAGAGGCTTCTGTGGAACATGTTTTTACTGTGGAGAAGAAGCTCATAGGGCATTTGAATGTCCTCAGCGCCAAGACAGAATAGATAGGAGAAATGAAGGCCAGGCCAGAGTTGCACGTGTAGATGAAGATGCTAGATCATCAAATTTTGAAGATGCTGAAAGAGGAGAAATGCTAATTAACAGAAGAGTCTTACTGAGTGGTGAGAATGAACATGAATAAAGGAGGAGCCTGTTTCACACTAGATGCAAGTGTGAGGGTAAATACTATGATTTGATTATCGATAGTGGAAGCACTAACAATTTGGTGTCAGAAGAGATGGTGACAAAGTTGAAGCTCAAGAGACAAAAACACCCACATCCATATCGGATTGCCTGGGTGCAGGATGACCACAAGGTCATGGTCAGTGAATAGTGCCTGGTAAAGTTCAAGATTGGTAGGTACCAAGATGAGGTACTATGTGATATCATCTCTATGGATGCATGTCATATGTTGTTGGGTAGACCATGACAGTTTGACAGATGTAATGTACACGATAGTCGTGTGAATACCTATTCCCTAACAAAGGATGGAGTGCGACATAAGCTAAAGCCATTGAAGGAGACTGAAGAAAAGGTATGTGGTAATGCAAGAATAACATTTGTTGATGGAAGAAAATTTCTAGATGGTATGAGGCATGAGCATGTGTGTTCTACTTTAATTGCAAAAGTTGGTAAAGAAGAAGTAGAGGATGTACCTGTAGAGGTTGCAAATTTGTTGAATGAGTTTCACGATATTGTATCTGATAATGTACCTGATGGATTACCACCGGTAAGGAAGATCAATCATCAGATGGATTTGATTCTAGGAGCCAGTTTGCCAAACAAGGTAGCACACAGAATGACACCAGTAGAAAGTGAAGAGTTGAACAGACAAGTACATGAGTTATTGCAGAAGGGGTTGATTCGAGAGAGTCTGAGTCCCTGTGTTGTACCAGCAGTATTAGCACCAAAGAAGAAATGGAGAGTGGAAGATGTGTACAGATTCCAGAGCAATAAACAAGATCACAATCAAGTATAGGTTTCCATTGCCACGAATGAATGATATTATGGATTGTTTGAGCGAGACTGTGTATTTCTCAAAGATAGATCTGAAGAGTGGATATCACCAGATTCAGATCAGAGAAGAAGATGAATGGAAGACTGCCTTCAAGACAAAGGAAGGACTGTATGAGTGGTTAGTCATGTCTTTTGGGCTAACCAATGCACCGAGCACTTTCATGCGGCTCATGAACGAGTATCTGAAATTTTTTTTGGGTAAGTTTGTCATTGTTTACCTAGATGATATTTTGATTTTTAGCAAGACATTGGAGGAACATATGATGCATATTTGTATGGTGTTTGAGAAGTTGAGAGATGAGAAATTATTGATTAATTTGAAGAAGTGCAGTTTTGTGAAGAAAGAGTTAGTGTATTTGGGATTTGTAGTTTCAGCAGAAGGTCTAAAAATGGACCCAGAGAAGGTACAGGCTATCCTTGAATGGCCTACTCCAAGTAGTGCTACTAAGGTAAGATCTTTTCATGGTTTGGCTAGCTTTTACAAAAAGTTTATCAGAAATTTTTGCAGCATTTGTGGACCCTTGACTGAAACAATGAGAGGGGATAGAAAAGAGTTTAAGTGGACTAATGGGGCAAAAAAGAGTTTTCAATTGTTGAAACAAAAAGTTACAGAACAACCTGTTTTAGCACTTCCAGATTTTAATAAGGTGTTTCAAGTAGATTGTGATGCTAGTGGTACTGCAATAGGAGCTGTTATGAGCCAAGAAGGTGAACCTGTTGCTTATTTCAGTGAGAAGTCAAATGATGCCAAGAGAAAATATTCTGTCTATGATCAGGAATTTTATGCTATAGTTCAGGCATTAAAGAAGTGGAGACATTATCTGCTTCCTAAAGAGTTTGTTTTGTATACTGATCATCAAGCTTTGCAATATTTGAATAGTCAAGGAAAGTTGAATCAGAGGCATTTGAAATGGGTTGAGTTTTTGTAGAGTTATACATTTGTTTTGAAACATAGGAGTGGAAAGTCTAATAGGGTTGCGGATGCTCTTAGCAGAAGGCAACTATTGCTGACAGAGATGCAGATTGAAGTGGTTGGGTTCAAGGAACTCAAGAATTTGTATCCAGACGATCCTCATTTTGGTGAAGCTCGGAAAGCTTGTACAGAACCTGTTACTCTAGACAGGAGGAAATGGCTGGATTTTATCATCCAAGATGATATGCTATTTAGAGGGAGTCAGTTGTGCATTCCACGAAGTTCTATGAGGGAGAATCTCATTAAGGAGAAGCATAGTGGAGGATTGGCTAGACATTTTAGTCATGATAAAACCCTTTCTTTGGTTGGTTAGAATTATTATTGGCCACAATTGCAGCAAGATGTCAAGAAGTTTGTACAGAGTTGTAGAGTATGTCAGATGGTGAAAGAAGTGAAGCAAAATAGAGGGTTTTATTAGCCATTACCTATACCAGAGAAGCCTTGGGAGGATATCAGTATGGACTTTTTTCTTAGTTTACTAAGGACACAGCGGGGACGTGATTAAATTTTTGTAGTAGTTGACAGATTTTCAAAGATGGGACATTTCATTCCCTGCAAGAAGACTAATGATGATGTTCATGTAGCAGAATTATTTTTCAAAGAAGTGGTGAGACTACATGGTTTGCCAAAGACCATAGTTTCAGATCGAGATACTAAGTTTGTTGGATATTTCTGGCGGACATTGTGGAAGAAGTTGAAGACATATTTGAAGTTCAATTCATCACATCATCCACAGAATGATGGACAGACAGAGGTGGTGAATAGAAGTTTAGGAAATCTGCTGAGATGTTTGGTTGGATATAAGCCAACAGGATGGGATTTGATTTTACTACAAGCAGAATTTGCATACAATAATTCTGTCAACAAGAGCACTAGTAAATCACCATTCCAAATTGTATATGGAAGTAGTCCAAGAAATGCTTCTGAGTTGAGAAAGATAGATAAAGGAGAAATAAGTAGTGCTGAAGCTGAGGATTTTGCAGAACATTTGAAAAATATCCATGAAGAGATGAGGAAGTATATTACCAAGATGAATGTGCAGTATAAGACTAAGGTAGATGAGAAAAGGAGGCATAAGAAATTTTAGGTTGGGGATAAAGTCATGGTTCATTTGCGGAAGGAGCGGTTTTCAGTTGGTACATATAACAAGCTGAAAATGAAGAAGTTTGGACCATGTAAGATACTGAAGAAGCATGATTTAGGAAATGCATATGAAGTAGGATTGCCTACTAAGCTGAATATTTCACCAGTGTTTAACATTTCAAATTTGACAGAGTATCATGAAGGAGGTGTTGAAGATGAGGTTGCAGCAGAAAAGTGGAGTATTCCAGCAACCAGTTCAGATATCAAGGAGATTGAAGACATACTGGACAGTCGTGTTGGCAGAAGCACAAGGAACAGGACATATGAAGAGTATTTGGTCAAATGGAAATGGCAACCTGTTAAAGATTCATCATGACTAACAAAGGAGGAGGTTAACTGTCTTAGTTTTCCTCTACACACCTGAGTCGTGACAGGGTCACTTCTCAAATTACCCCGGGTGTCTGATGCAGGAGCATCCTGGGTGTAAGAGCAATCTTGCATCACCCAAAAATATTTCTATTTTTGTATTCAATAAGGGCTATCTTGTGCAAAGTTGCTATTTATGGAAACTTGCTATTTTTGGTAAGTTGGTCTTACGATCTCAGAATGTCTGATTTTACATATGGAGGTTCATCTCAGTCATATCAGCCTGCCAGCAAAGTTTCATGGCTAGATCAGGTGTAGTTTTGAAGATATTGAAAAATTTTGGTATTGGCAGTAGGGTACAGAAACTTTGAACTCAGTTTTGAAGGCTTTAGAGGCCCCAGATGAGGTTGAAAATTTGGGTCACAAACATTGTGGGCTGGTCAAGCCTGTAGAGCGCTTCGTGGCATTTCCAGAATGGGGTTATAATAGCCAATCAGGTCAACGGGCGATGACTTATGGTCTTCGAAAGTTGGGTCACCTGAAATGGCAGAAAATAATTTTTCTTCAAAATTTATGTTTGGGTTTCAAAACTCATTTTGAGCCGACTTTGATGTAATAAATTGTAAAATAAAATAATTCTAAGTTTGGTCGGCCCTAAGGGCTAAATTTCTAGAACCTTCTCAGGCGATGGAAATTGCCTATATAAAGAAAGCCCGTAGTGTTGTCTAGGGCAGTTCTGGGTAGTAAATCTGAGTATTGATTCAAGGCTTTGTCCTACAGAATATTGTAAGGGAATGCCCATGTGGCTTTGCATATTGTAATTCTGAAAGTTTGTAATTCCACATTTGTGGAGATAATAAGAAGCCAATTTTCTATTCTTGCAGATTATTGTTGTTGTTTCTCTATTTCTGTTATGTGCTTGTGGTATTAAGGGGAGCACCCTTCATCACTCAAGTATATCATCCAAAATGTCATAGTATCGATTTTTAGACTCTCGAGGATGTAAGTCATTTCTAAATGAAATATTAGTCACCCGAAAGACTGCACTTATACCAGAATCATAAGTTTTCTTTATGTCATCCAACTTTTTGATGCGAAATTTATGACCATTGTAAAACATAGCCTTGTGGTGTTTGACCTGCAAAAATATGTAAAACATGTATAAATTAATGCATCGAGAGTTCATAAACGTACGAGTGATTGACAAATTTATATGTACCTAGAAATCTCTTAAACCATGTGCTAAATCTATTTCCCTTTGCATAACATTTGGATCTCCGTTACGATGAGCTTCATTAAGCAATACAAACACAGCTTCCCATGTTAATGTGCAACCTAAATGATGACATCGTTCAATCCATTTCATTGTCCAATCTTGATTGTTTGCAATATACAAATGTATTGCATCCCACTCTCGAGTAGCTGTACAAAAAATAAATAGACTACTTACAACTGATTAATTTTGAAGATTAAGAATTAATTAACAACTACAATAACATCTTATAATTTATTACCTCTCACTTTCCTCATTCTACCTTTCCCCACCAAGTACTCCTCTTCGAATTTTCTAATGGTGTCAAGATCCCAAATGCGATCTATATGGATCTTTGCTGCAAGCTTAAGAAGATATTCAGTAACGTACACCATAGTCTGGTATACCATATATCCCTCCATCATAGAACCCTCAGGATTTGCTCTTCGCCGAACCAAAGCCTTCAAAAATTGTAGGTTCCTCTCAACCATCCACATTGATCGAGTGTGTATGGGTCCACACATTTCAATCTCCTCAACTTGGTGTATGAGGTAGTGTTCTTGTACATTGAAAAAAGTTGAAGGTAGACACTTTTGCATTTCACAAATTAGATGAAGAATTCTTCTCTTCTAGTATTTTATATCTGCTCTATGAATTTTTTTAGATGACAACCACCTACAAGACATTCAAGACACAAAAATATATAAACACGAGACTTTACAATATATATATACAACAAATTAAACAGATATCATTGCTTACCTCATGTATTTTTCAAGATCATATATCACTTGTTTGATGTTATTGTCGAAGTTCTCTAGGAGAGATAGGGGTAGCACGTACTACAACAATTATAAAAATAATCATGTCATTATTTTCTCATATAATACAATGAGAAGTACATGTAATTTATAAATATATTGTAAATAAAAAAGAACATGACTTACCTTGATGAAGGTATGTAAATCATGCATTTTCAACCCTGGCCCAAATTCACTTTTCTTTGATATGGTACTGCTTATGTTTGCAGCAAATTCTATGGGAAATCAAATTTTTCGTATGACTTATTTTATGGCATCACTTTGTTGTTCTGTTAATAACCAAGGAAGGGCACTTGTATTAATCTGTTCTCCATTTCTATTTGATTCAATGAAATTTTTCATTGCATGATTGGATTGATGAATGTCGCTACAAATTTTAACAATTTTTTCTTTGTCACGTCTTCCATTCAATATCTTTCACAATGTCTCTGTTACATTCTTTCCAATATGCATAGTATCAAACAAATGCACAATTTGTAGTTGCTCGTAGTAGGGAAACCTACTAAATTGTCTAAGAAAACTCTTTAGTCTCTTTGGAAGGTGCTTAGTAGTGTTGCCTTGACAACATTCATGATCATCAATCACATAATCAACAAATAAAACATAATAAAAATATACAAATTCCAAACATAAACCATTAGGTAGAATGGTAGTACCTTGATGATTAATTCTATTATATTCCAACTTCCATAGGTGAGGTGTCATTCTCCGTAGCTTAGATGTAGTCTCTTCTTTCCCATTGAAAATATATTTTTTGGTAATTCGATAGTTATGATTTTTGTGGAGAAAGTGTCTATGCTCATCAAACACCTGATTTCTTAAACTTTTTGAATGACGAGATTTCATCTTTGGACCACAAACTGGACATGCAAATTTTCCCTTTGTTTGAAGACCTACAAGGTAATGATATAATTGGATTAAATATGTTAATTTTTATTTTTAGAATTATCATGTGCAACTTGAATTCACCATAACATATCAGAAAAATATGTTAGCCCTGGGGCATCATGTATTGTCCATAGAAGCATTACATGGAATTGAAATTGTCTGTCTCCTATTGGTCTAGAGATGTCATACATAGTGACACCTTTCCATAACTCCACCAACTCGTCGATAAGAGGCTCAATATAAATATTCATATCTTTAACTTGGTATTTACCTAGTTGAATGAACAACAACATTATATAATTATTGTGACCATTTTACTACAAGATTTATAATTACATGTAGATAACTATTAAATGATCAAATACCTAGAACAATCATTGCCAACATAATGTGATCCCTCTTTATTGACATCCATGGAGGAATGTTATTATTGATGATAAAAACAGGTCAAACAGTGTAAATAGATCTTAGCTCTCCAAATGGATTGACACCATCCGCTGCCACTGAAACCTTGAGATTTTGAGGTTCTTAGATAAAGTGCGGCCACTTTTCCTCTATGTCCTTAAATACAAAACCATCCACAGGCATTTGAATAATGTCATCTTGACTCCTATTGCGTGCATGGTAATCCATAAATTGTATCAAGCTACTACACTTGAATAATCTTTGCAAACGTGGTATAATGGGGATGTAACGAAGAACCTTGTGAGGCACCTTTTTTGTTATTTGAGTTGTTCAATATTTACTCATATGACATTCAGGGCATTCTGTTGCAAATTCATGTTCTTTATGATAAATAATATGATTATTGGGACAAGCATCTATTGCTTGATACTCTATTCTAATATCTTTCACAGTGGCACATAATTCTCGGTATGAGTGAGGGAGAATATTTGATGGTGGTAACAAGAACTCACCTATCAATCTATAGAAAAAAATATAAGTTGTTAATATTAACAATATTTATGGTACATGTTTCACCATTTAATTACTATAATGACATATATGATATACCTTAGCATACGTGACATTGCTGTGTTGGATAAACTATTTATAACCTTCAAGTTCAACAAAAACAATACAACAGAGAGAAGAGTTGTTTGGGAGCCTTCGTAAAGGGGCATGGTTGCCTTCTCAAGTAGAGGTATATCATGGATGACATCAACATCATCCTGATCATCATCATCAGTTGCACCAATACCAAATGTGTCATGGATCAATATATTAGTACCATCATCTGGTGCATCATCATCATCTTCCATGGAATCATAAGCTTCAGCTTCAATATTCACACCTCCATGATCCTCCACTTCCAAAGCCATATTCTCAATATTCGCACCTCCATGGTCCATATCATGTACTCTCCTAGGGAGGTCGACCTATATAAAAATGATGAACACAAATAAACCATGATAATGATCTCATCATCAAGTGTATTTCATATATATATTAATTGTTAAATAAATATAACGAAAAACTTACCAATTCATGATAATCAAACCCTCCTTCAATGTGACCATTATCCTTACAATGTCTCTTAGCTATTTTGATTAGCAATCTTCTAATGTTTAAACCCTTACAATTATTGCAAGGACAATAACATTTTCCGTCGTCTTTTCTTTTAAAATTTGACCACAATCTATTGATTGCATCCCCATTACCTTCTTCACTTAGATTATCTATAACCTAATTATATATAGAAATTGAAAACTTGGTTATGAAATGATGTTGTAGTATAGTATACCAAATTGAAACACTTCTATTATTGTAGTCTTCCACCTCAAACTCTTTCCTATTGTGGCAAGAAAGAAAGATATTCAAATAATATAATAGTTTGTAAATCAAAATAAAATGGAGGCAAGTTGTTGATTGAGGGTGCAGGGAACAACACCCGTCAGTACTTTTATCGAATTGTAAATTTCAATTTTGAACCATTCTGTGAATATAGAACATGGATGTAATCTCAAAAAATAACAAAATGTAGACACGACAGATTACTTATTTTGTTATTCTACATTACTTATTATTTGAGTGCATGTTCCACCTACAACTTGATCAAGTCTTGTTTGATACTTCAATTTTGTGTTCACTGTCTTGTAGAAGTACACAATTTTGTATTTTCCCAATATATTATTCAAAAAACAACAATAGAATAAAATACTTGTTGAGAAAGATCATCATAGGAGTATCAAAAACTCAAGATCTAAAGGTAACACAACATTATAAGACTCTTACATTCAACCTTCAACTCATGCACCTAATAAATAGGAGAAAAAATACATGAAATTGAAAAATTTAACTAATGAATTATGTTTTTCTTCTCATCTTAATCAGCCAAATTTATATGAGATTCTAAAGAAGGCCTCACTCTTAATCAGCCAAATCTTCCATGTACCACACAAAAAAATTGTGTGATAACTATGTCTACTCCAACTTTAATTGTTTAAGAATTGTTGGGACTAGTCCTTTGGTGTGTATTAAACATAATACAATTTTTAGCATATTATTATCACTCTATCTTTTTGTTGTAAACATGCCATTAGTTTAGTTTTGTAAAAAAAATTGTGTTAGATGCATTTAAAATTATCTTCATTGTCTTCTGATTGTCTAAATGCTTCTTTATTTGTCAGCCAATTAATACATGCTACTATATAAAGAACACAATCAGAAGACAATGAAGATTTGTCTGACAAAAATGAATACACTAAACTAAACCAATGGCATGTTTACAAAAATTATCATAACTCGCAAGCAAAACTAAAACAATGGCATGTTTATAACTCATTAAGAATGAGGCCTTCTTTAGAATCTCATGAGTTTTGTACTACGTATGCAACGTATTGTGAGTTTGAAGAGAGTTCATGCCATGTGTGATAGAACCTACTTTATCTAATATGGTGCATTGTTAAACAAATTAAGGGTAGAGTAGTTATTACTTAGTTTTTTGTGGGGGAAAATGAAGATTTGTCTGACAAATAGTAGGTCTTCTTTAGTATTTCATGAATTTTTACCACATATACTGTTTCAAGCCTTTGAGTCTTGGAGAAGAAGAATGGTGTAAGTTGAATAGATCAGAGTGAATGGGGTGTTGAAACATGGTGAATAGACCATGATGAGATGATACTTGATGTCGTGACTAAGTTTGCCTCACAAATAGTGGCATAGACTAGTTTTACTAAGTTTACTTTCTCTGTCGTAGGGGTACAGTCAAAGGGTTCATTGACAAAATGATCCTTCAAATGGTTACTATGAATATGAATGATTTGATATAGCATATTTCTCATTTTACTTGAAGTTTGGAATAGCTGGTGCAAGGGTGAAAGTAGTTTTGATCATTTTGGTCGTGACTGTTCCTCTACACAGTCAGGAAATGTAACTGTCTAATGATTATATGTAATGTTGAATGGATTAAATGCTTTATTCTTGGTAGAAGTGAATGGAAGGAATAGTGTTGGTGTTAGGTTTCATTTATTATTGAATTCAATGGTTTCCAAGATGTGTTGAGGAGTTTGCTCCTTGTTTAATGTTAATTGTTCCTGCACAATCCACTCATACAACAATGAAATGCTATGTGGAAGGGATGGTTGATAGTGTTCCTTGAGGGAAGGGGGTTTTTGAAAGACTTGTAATAATTTTATTGTTTATTTCCAATATGTTTGGATGCAAGGTAGACCAGGAGAATGAAGGATCACTCACTGATTGCATGATAACCCAGTTTTGAAGGGTCACTGGAAGAGGGGAATGAAGGATCACTCATTGATTGCATGATAACCCCACCAAGAATTCTTTCCTTTAAGTTTCCACAATATCTCAAAGTATGATCATTATTCTTTACTTTCTTCTATATGCTATTCTTTCTATGGTTTTGTTATCTTAGAAATATATCAAAAACATTGCAAATGTGCATATAAAAGTAAAATATTATCCTTCAATTGTTCCACATTGAAGCATTTCCTCTTCGGAGTATTCTCTTCATTTGTACAATATCTATAAAAAATGGTTCCCATATTTCTTCAAGATCTATTTTAATCTTTATATTGCAATTTTGATTAGATTTGACCAATAGTTGATTTCATTAGTATTTTATAACATATACTCCTAATGTGAAATGTGGAGAGAAAGAAAGAGACACACTAGGTATGAATTACACGATATACCCATCATCAGTTAGCACTTAAATAATAAATTATGGATAGGGAACAACCCCCTAACCTCTGGATGTTTGTTTCATGATGGCCTCTTATTATATGCAAAGGTAGGCCTGTCTTAATTAGGCTAACAACCATAGTGTAGGGGCCATAAATTATGGATCCCAAAATAGTGCACACTTGTATTAAATTAGGTTCACTATACTACAAGGGAATGGAAACCATGCAATAGTGCCTCATGGGGATGGAAGCAACCCTTCACCAAGAAGATGATTGTGTCTGCAATATTTACTAGAGGAAAAGAACATAATTTGGTTCTAGCAATTAATCCTAGAAGATAATGGCACCCACAAAACACTTGGAAAAGATATCACTCACTATATCTTTTATCACTCTTTTAAAGCTAGGACAATAAATCTCAAAGATTGATCAACGGATTCTTGAACACAAAGAACCATTGACAGATATGATTCATGTGTACAATAGCCAACAACCAATTGTTCCAATCATGGTGTCTAATAATTATGTTATAAAAAGCATCTACAAATCCCTTACACAACCATAATAGATTCAAACCATGAACTATAAGAACCTAACAATGGGATTAACAAAGATACAACCTAAACAAATCTTGATCATATTCCACCCTATTGTAAGGCCCAAGAAGTAGCTCTATCTTAAAGCTACACATTCCTCTAGATGAAGCTCAAAGGTCAGGTAGCTGAAGCATAGCAATACTTGAATGAATATAGGAATAATTTGATGTAAAATCATTTGATAGCTTGGTTTGTGGGTTTTCCACATAATATTTTCCCTTTAACCACATTTATAGTTTGAGAAAATCAAAAAAATTATTTCAGATTTATATTATCCTTTTGAACTAGCACACTGCCATCAAAATGCATAATCATTGGTCATCTCAAGAAAATTCTTATTGATTAGTAGGATATCCTTAAAAAAATTTGATGCATGGATTTCTTGTGAATTATCGACTGCTATGTATCCTGCAACTATGGAAGGAATAGTGTTGGTGTTAGGATTCATTTATTATTGAATTCAATGGTTTCCAAGATGTGTTGAAGAGTTTTCTCCTTGTTTAATGTTAACTGTTCCTACATAATCCACTCATAAAACAGTGAAATGCTATGTGGAAGAGATGGTTGATAGTGTTCCTTGAGGGAAGGGGGATTGTGAAAGACTTGTTATCATTATATTGTGTATTTACAATATGTTTGGATGCAGAGCAAACCAGGAGAATGAAGGATCACTCACTGATTGCATGATAACCCAATTTTGAAGAGTCACTGCTTGAGGGGACAGTCAAGGTCTGGATGATTGCACCATTGGAGGACCCTATTTCTTTGTATTAATTTCTATTCAAATTGGATGCATGAATTTCTTGTGAATTATCGGTAGCTATGTATTTTGCAATTGCATCCGTAAATCTGCATATACTTGTCTAGGGTTGTAAGCCACTTAGGGATCAAAATAGAGAGACTAAATCAAAATCGTTCTTTGTCCTATTTCCTTTTAACAAGACTCAACTATCAATGATACAATATATATTTGATTCCCTAAGCTATCAAATATACAAATGGCACCTAGCTAGAAGCTCACTAGGAGAATGAAGGATCACTCACTAATTGCATGATAACTCAATTTTGAAGGGTCACTGGTTGAGGGGACAATCAAGGTCCGAATGATTGGGCCATTGGAGGACCCTAATTCTTTGTATTAATTGCTATTCAAATTGGATGCATGGATTTCTTGTGAATTATCGGCTACTATGTATCCTGCAACTGCATCCGTAAATCTGCATATACTTCTCTAGGGTTGTAAGCCACTTAAGGATCAAAATAGAGAAACTAAATAAAAATCATTCTTTGTGCTATTTCTTTTTAACAAAGTCTCAACTATCAATGATACAATACATTTGATGCCCTAAGCTATCAATACAAATGGCACCTAGCTAGAAGCTCATGGGCTGTCCATTTGATAACCATAGTCAATATTTCAAAAAAATGGATATCCTTGAGCACAAGCACCAATAACATCAAATAATGGAGTTAAAGCACGGCCTAGGGCACGACACCAGTAGAATGCGGTCATTTTAGTGACAGTAATATATAATGGCGTCATTAAACATATATGCCAGTAATATCAATAAACATGAATACAAATATTTGAATACAGTGAATCAATATCCTTGAGCACAAACACCAATAACATCAAATAATAGAGATAAAGCACTGGCTAGGGCACGACACCAATAGAATGCATTCATTTCAGAGAGCATTCATGATTAAATAAAATTAAATGCATTTGAATATGATGCCAGAGGCTCGAAAGATGAAGAAATCACATACCTTCTCCCATGCTCAGCTTTCGCTCCTTCTCTATCCAATCGAAATAAAAATGATGAGGCCGTTTCACTTTTTTTTTTTTATCTATACCTTGAATCTGTCAGAATTATGATGGTCAATTAAACACCCATCGGAATACCAATATCATCGGGGCCTATTACAAAAAAAAAACACCAAATTCATAATATAAAGTTACCCGTCAGAAACTTCTGTCAAAATTTGGCCCCAAATGTAGTAGTGTGTAAATTGCATGCCATCTTGAGTGCCTTCAACATGAGACAATGTTATGCCTACACCTTGGGATGTAAATAATGGTGTGCCTTCAACATGAGACAATGTTGTGTCTACACCTTGGGACGTAGATAATGGTGTGCCTTCAACATGAGATGATGTTGTGCCTACACCTTGGGATGTAGATAATGGTGTGCCTTCAACATGATACAATTGTGTACCTCCACTTTGGGATGTAGACAATGGTGTGCCTTCAACATGATACAAGGGTGTGCCCACACCTTCGGAAGTAGACAATGGTGTGCCTTCAAAATGATACATTGGTGTGCCTCCACCTTCGGAAGTAGACAATGGTGTGCCTTCAACATGATACATTGGTGTGCCTCCAACATTAGATGATGATGTCTCTTGAACTTGGGAACTCATAGATGATGTCCCTGCATCTTCATAATTCAATTGTCTTGTTGATTCTCATTTGTTGTCTTTTTGTTTCCAATTCCAATTCTCTCTTACTTTGTATTGATGTTTCATGTTCCTCATCTAAAGAAAAATCTTCTTGTATGGTATCTAATTTTTTTTGTTCGTGAAGTTGTCTCATTCTTTCCCTTTTCTTCTCTTTGTCTCTTTCATGTTCTTCCGGTGTTAAATTCTTTGCTTGTTTCCTTGGCATGATGATAATTTTTACATATGAATTGATTACAATTTTAAAAATATAATATAAATGTAAAACAATAAGTCAAATTATAATATAAACCTCTTACAATATGACAAATTATAATATAAATTTATTACAATTATATCAAATTATGTATTGAACAAGTCTATATCATACCAATTATAAACCAAAACACTCTTTATTCACATTTGACATGTAAAAAAATTAAAAACTTACCTCAATCGATAAATTTCGGTGATAATAATTGACTTTCACAATTTGATGTTGATTTTTAAACAAAAAGATGGTGCAAATTGATAGAATATGCTTCTTTGTCACTATCAACACCATGAAAAGTGAATGCTCATTGGATAACACACAGAACTTAGATAGCATAAGAAAAAGTGGGCCTCTTTCACGAGATCCTTGGCAAAGAAGACAGTTTGTTTTAGTTTTTCATAGCGCGAGCAAGCTATAGGGCATATGCCCTATACAAAACAAAAAAGTGTTATGCATACTCTTAAATAGGGTGTGTGCCCTATAGGGCATACGCCCTATGCAAAATAAGAAAAAGGGAGAAAAGAGAGATAGAGAGAGAAGGGGAGAGGGAGAGAGAATGGAGAGAGAGAGAGAGAGAGAGAGAGAGAGAGAGAGAGAGAGAAATTTGTGAAGGTGAGAGAGAGAAGGGGGAGAGAGAGGGGGGTAAAAGAAGGTAATAAGGGAAAATATAGAGGGTAGGAAGGTGGGAGAGAGAAAATATGTGAGAGAGAGAGGGGGTGAAATAGGGTAATAAGGGAAAATATAGAGGGTACGAAGGTGGAGATATATATATATATATATAGAGAGAGAGAGAGAGGGCGGGGAATATAGAGGGTAGGAAGGTGGATATATATATATATATATATAGAGAGAGAGAGAGAGAGAGTGGGGAAGGGAGAGAGAGAGAGAGGGGGGGGAATATAGAGGGTATGAAGGTGTATATATATATATATATATAGAGAGAGAGAGGGAGGGAGGGAGGGAGGGAGAGAGAGAGAGAGAGAGGGGGGGTAGGAAGGTGGGAGATAGCATATGTGCGTGTGTGAGAAAGAGAGGGGGTTAAAGATGGTAAGAAGGGAAAATATAGAGGATAGGAAGGTGTAGAGAGAGAGAGAGAGAGTATGGGGGAGGGAGAGAGAGATAGAGAGTGTTCTCTCTCTCTCTCTCTCTCTCTCTCTCTCTCTATCTATCTATCTCTCTCACTCTTCCTCTCACTCTGACTATTTCTCATCACTATTTAAATCTATGTCTTAAATAGGGCGAATGCCCTATAGGGCGAGCACACTATTGAAATCTATGACTTTCATAGGGTGCACACCCTATGAAAGTCATAGATTTCAATAGTGCACTCACCCTATAGGGCGTGCATTCTATAGGGCGTAGGCCCTTTGTAAGGTATTGGAATTTACCAATCCTAAGGCTTGGATTTGCCTTGGAGATCCAACACAAAGGCTTGGATGATTGAAATAGGCCCGAGACATGTTTTCCAACAGACACAAAAAAATGACATCTTTTTTTGTGTGCTCCTTGTCAGGTTTACTCGTGGCTCAAGAATGTAAAAACCAGATGACATGATATTGCAAATCTCTCTATTAGCTATCTAAGCATATAATTTATTTTGAATTATGATTATGTTAAGTTTTTCAACTCTAATTTCTTTTGTGTGTATATCTATTTTTTGTAAAAAACCAACATGTAGTATTTTGGGCATAGATTTTGGCTCGTTCATTGAATTTTGCAATAAGTTACATTTTTAGAAACTAGACACCATTCTACACACTTTAAAAAAAAGAAAATTTGATTTTAGATTAGTTTTAAATGATTTCTAGGGGGAGCACATAGTAATTTTATGTTTTCAGGATGTGTGCACTTCGTAAATTCATCCAAAAATTACCAAAAAATTTTGGGATAAACTACATGGTGTAAGATAACTTCTCACTGGAGCGATTAAAAAAATTCAAAAAAAAAGTTAACATTTTAGGGGGAGCACACCAGATGCTATGTTATGTTTTTTCACAAAAAATAGGACCACTTTTTATGCTCCCCCTTTTTGAGGGCCTTAATCTACATCATTTTCAAAATAAGTTAGTAGTTTAGGAACTAGATTTAGAGTATTACAACTCTTGTTTTTGTCGCATCTTAAAATTTTGAGTCTAACTATCTTCAATTTCTTGTTGAAGTTCAGAGTTTTCTGATTTCAAGAACAAAGTGGCATCTTATACCCCCTTTTTGGTCCCCCATCTTTGTGCACTTACCCAGAAGAAATTTGAATAGAGGGGTTTTCTTCAGTCAAACCCTTATTCGGGAATCAACCTTGAAGTGAAATAAAGGAAAGTGTGTTGTCATGTAGTAGAGACTAGAGATCTAGAAAATGGAGTATATCATACCTTGGAAATGCAAATGCTTCTTTGAGTGTGATCAAATATATATTTGACACAATATCTTTGACTAAAAACAAAAAACCCAAAAGGAAATCATGAAAGATAAAACCTCATGGAATAGATACTTATTTTTCCATAATGTTTAATTAAGGAGAAGAGAGAGAAGACTTGAATAAAGTACGTAGATGTGGATCTCCATCCTTGATAGAAAACTCATTTTTCTTGGCCTCCACTAGGGGAAAGAGAAGTTAGATCTATGGAAGAAAAGACCTTGAATGCTTGAGAAGAATGCTTGAAGAATCTTGAATGCTTGAACTTGACTTGCTTCCTTTGACTTGATAGCTTGATTGCGATAGTGGATAGTTAATAATGGATCATGGATACAAAAATGAGGATACATAGGGTGTTTATATACATCTCACATCATTTGGAGGGTTAAATTTTAAGTAGACCAACTATGGGACTTGATTTCCCACCAAAATCTTGACATAGATCTCTGGGCCAAATTTGGGCCACAACCATAGATCTCTAGGCCAAGGACAAGATTCTAATGGCATGTTGTACTTTGGAGAATGAGTTAGGAGTTGGTCAAGGTGCCAAGAAAATAGGGTAGATGCAATATTTTTAGGTACAACTCATTCTGGGGTCGGGATAGATCACGAAGGCCACAAATAAGGATATATAGCCTAGGTGATGAAGTAAATTATTATATTGGAGGAAAAATATAGAGCACACTTAGAAATAAGGGATAACCTCAATTTTGAACAAGATTAAGGAGGACAAAGGACCCATTTTTTAATTTAGGTATATATTAAGTGCCCTATGAGGTCCTAAGATAGAAAATAGATTTAGGTGGACAAAAAATAATACTTAAATTATATATAAATTAGGTCATAGTGAGTAGATTTCCACAATCCATGATAAATATAGTGAGTAGATGAAAAAATAATCACACAATCAATTCTAGAAGCAACACTCGAATATAAATTAGGTGCTTACAATTTAGGATGACACATGTATCCCCCACTTTAGTGGGAGTATGAGACATAATCATTCTCACAATAAAAGAAGACTAGAGAAAAAGAGGAAAGAGGGAGAGAAAGTTAGATGATCATGCATGAACTACAAAGAGATAAGGCATCACTAAATTCAAGGATGCGAGCTCCCAAACAAAGGATCTCAACTGAAAAATCTATGCACAAGGGCATGAAAACAAAACAAAACAAAAGATAAAGACACAAAACACAGAGAGGGGTTAGTAATAAAAATAAAAGCCAAATCAACTAGTAGAAGAGACCTCAATCGAAAATGTCTCAACCACTAATATCATGTTTGGAAAGCTATTACAAGAGCATAAGTGACCACATAGAAAGGGAAAGAGCGTCTCCAAAGATGAGGTAAAACTCCATGATCTAACCCACTAGCATAACTATGAGATCATGGGAAGATAGAGAGAAAGACCATGAATCCAATAGTCTAGCAAGTTGTGTTATGTATGGAAGAAGAAGAGGAGGAGAAGAGTAGAAAGGTTAGCAATATTTATTATGCTAGTTCCACTCATCCCAAATATAAGGGAAGAAGAATTGATGGTCTAGAAAGATGCATTATGCTAGTCAATTCTACCTTGAAAACATTTTGTGCATGGGGCGGCTTTGAAAAATTTTGTGCTCAAGGGTAGCTTAAAAATTTTGTGTTCAGGGGCGGCTCATGGGATCAATCCTATGGAAAGAATTATCTCCATAGGGATCAATAAATGAGATCAGTCCTAAGGAAAACATTGTCTCCAAAGGGATCCAAAAAGGAAAAAAGTGATTAGTCCTAACAAAGAATTATCTCCTTAGAGATCAATAAATGGGATCAATCCTAAGGAAAGCATTGTTGCAAAAGGTATCCAAAAAGAAAAAAGTGAACGGTCCTAAGAAAAGAAGTGTCGCAAAAGGTATCCAAAAAGAAAAAAGTGAACAGTCCTAAGAAAAGCAGTGTCATTAGGGATCAATAAACAAAAGGTTGTATAATATACAAGGGATGCCATGTGTATGCCTCGTTCCTTATAATGATGACATAGGATTATATGGTTGCATCATAAGGATTAAAAAATAACAAGGATACTTACTTCCAAAAACAAGAAGATATCCTTCAAAAAATAATGTATACCCTACCCCTAGTAAAGATTATAAATTATTTTTATCTAAGGAAATAGATAATCATGAAAGTATATTCTGCAAGTGGGAAGAGACCCTTGAAATGAAGAGATATTAGTTACAATACATTTACCTTCAAGAGGAGTTCTCAAATAAAGATAACATCTTCAAGACAAAGAGGCGAGGAGAAAAAGAATGCACCCTTTTAGCCCCCTATTTCTAGGTGAAAAAAGGGATTCTTGATGAAGAATAACACACTTTAAGTGGGCAAGTAAGGGAAATTGTTTAGGATGGACATAGTTTATAGATAAGAAAGAGGCTGCCATCAAGGATGCACACACCTCTTGCATAAGAGAGAATCCTGAATCAAAACAATACAATTCCTTATAAGCAAAGAATGTCACATGATAAATAAATTAGACTATACTAAGGAAAATGGATCCTTAGAAAGAAAATAAAGAGTGATTAAATGATACCTTTCCCCTCAAGTGTGAAGGAAAGAGAAAATATAATACATTGTATACACTAAGTGATAGATATTTTATAGTAGACATGCACTTTCAAGAAAACATAAATTGTAAACCAAGATATAATTATATCTCCAATAGAAGATCCTAATGTAAGAAAAAAAACTTCTATGTAAGGAAGGACATCATACTATAAGAGAAACAAGTCAACAAAGGGGGAATGATTGATGTGAAAAAGAAACAAAATTCAGTCCCTAAATGGAATATTATTTTATGATAGACATGCCCTTTTAGGCATAAAATGGATTGTTGAGAAAAGATGAAAGTAATTTGCATGGAGCAAAGAATCTCATACCAAAAAGGATGTATCATTATAAAATAATACAAATTCATCAAGAGGCAATGAAGAGAGAGAGGAAAAGATGCCACATTATGCAACTTAGTGGATATATCAATTATACAATACTTTCCCCTCCAAAAAAGAAAGAGATTTGTAAAGAAGGATATCAATCCTGTTAGAGAAAAATATCCCAAATAAAAAATTCCATGCATAGAAGGACATCATAGTATAAAAGATGTAACCAACAAAGAGATAATGGATCCTTAGAAAGGGGAAAATAGATGAGATAAAGAGACCTTCCACCCAAAGTGAGGAAACAAGGAACACGACATATTATGATGCTCACAATGCACATTATGCAAAGCGAAGAGCCCCCATTGAATTAAGCTACTAAATTTACATAATGGGGAGAAACATAATAGGAGAAAAGAGATACCAAGATATGTTTTTAATATCAAGAAATAGGATATGATCCATTGTTAAAGAAAGAAGTATCTATCCACCAAAATCTTAAGCAAATTGTCTAAATTCAATACAATTAACAAGAGAGTGTTTATTGCTATAATGAAAAAGACATAGAAATTCATCGTTAAGAGGTCTATTATTCTTTGGAAATTTTCTATAAATAAAGTGAATTTTAGGATCATATGTAATTCTCCAAAAGATTCTTTTTGCTAAAGCCAATCAGTCATCAAAAGGAGGTGTGACAATGGATAGTGTTAGTATAATCATATCAAGAGGAGGTTTTTGCTATGATGAATAAGTATTAGAAGGAAGTAAAGTAGTATCTTGAGGTATAAAACCTACACCACACCTAGTGACTTGTGTAGGAGGATCTATGGAACCTTGATGTCTTGTTCATTAATGCCAAGACCTAATCCGTTGTAACCTCGTTGAGAAATAATGTCATAGCCCACAATGTAATTGAATTTTAATGTAGAGAGTGAAGGAGATTAATCTTGAGCTTTATGGAAATGTGTGGTATAAAGAGGAATAGGAGGAGAAACATTCTCTTTAGGGAGATTCATATCACTATTATTATCATCTTTAGGTGGTGAGACAGAAGAAGGATTACCAAGATCTTCTTGTCTAATTAATATTCTTAGAGACAAATCATCAATAAAATGCTTAAAATCAAGATTATGAACAATTCTTTGATAAAAATAAGATTGTTTAAGATCATCCAAACAATTGCATAAACTAGTCTCCCTCCATTCTAGTGGGTTGAGAAGGAAAGCAACAAGGTCTCACTAGAATGGGATCATTAGGAGCTAGATCTAAATTAACGCGGTCACTAGGTACTATAGGAGTAGAATTAGGAAGATTCATATTAATGTTATCTTTAGGTTCATTCACATATTCCATGCATTTTCTTAAAAATTGAATGATAAAGCCACATTTAATATTGATAAAAGATTTAAAATATGTCTTATAAGGAAGAAAAATATTGGATAACCTCATAATGATATATGTAATAATACCATGAAGGAATAAAAACATCATGAATGCAAGAAATTATGACTCATTCCATGTGATTGATAAAGATAAGTAAGGAGAAATGTAATAACATAGGTTATCATGTGCCAGTTTAAGCTAGTAAACTCCATAAATGTTAATGCAATTTAACAAGAACATAAAGGAGATCTAACACCAAAATTAGAATGAAAATTTAATGTGTCTAGTTCACCAAAATATACAATGGGAAAAGGAAAGTAATGCAAATAGGTAGATCACTCCTTTTCACTAGTTGCACATTCAGAAGGAGGATGCCTCACTAGGCTTAAGAGGAGACTCAAGCGTTGAATGGGAGGATGATCCTTCACTAAATATGTAATGATGAAAATGAAAATGAAAATGAAAATGAAAAGAAGATGTAATGTATATGATTAATTAATAAAGTTACTGAAAAAATAGAAATAAAAAACTAACAGAGAGTTGAAATGTACATAAATCGAAACCAGAATGCAAATATGACTTGTGGCTGAAATATGGGATCAGAATGCAAGGTACAGGATAGCAATGGTGACCTGTACCTAGGGATAGGATGAAAATGGTGATTTATCCCTGGTGTTTTTGTCTGAATTTTTCAAGGATGATATGGTAGTTCCCAATCTTTTTAGAGTTTATATGACAACTTTGTAACCTATTCTTACATAGAAAAATGGGAAAGAAAGTTGAATAGAGGGGTTTTCCTCAGTCAAACCCCTATTTAGGAATCAACCTTGAAATGAAATAAAGGAAAGCATTTTGTTATGTAGTAGATACTGGATCTATAAAATGAAGTATATCATACCTTGGCAATGCAAATGCTTCTTTGAATGTGATCAAATATGTTGATGCAATAGCTTTGAATAAACACGAAAAACCCAAAAGGAAATTATGAAATACAAAACCTGATGGAATAGATGATATAATTTGCCACTATATTTAATTGAGGAAAAGAGAGAGAAGACTTGAATGAAAGTAGGTGTATGCGGATCTCCTTCCTTGATAGAAAACTCCTTTTTATTGGCCTCAAATGGGGGAAAAGAAGCTAGATCTATGGAAGAAAATGCCTTGAATGCTTGAGAATAATGCTTGAAGAATATTGAATGCTTGAACTTGACTTGATTGTTGCACTTGATAGCTTGATCACAATAGTGGATTGCTAATAATGGATCATGGATACAAAAGTGAGGAGAGATAGGGTGTTTTTATACATCTCACGTCATTTTAGGGGTCAAAAATTAAGCAGGTCATTCGCGAGACTGGATTTCCTACCAAAACCTTAACATAGATCTCCAGGCCAAATTTGGGTCACAATCCTCGGGGACATGACACCAATGGCATCCTATACCTTGGAGAATGAGTCAATATTTGGTCAAGGTGCTAGGAAAATAGGGTAGATGCGATATTTCTAGGTACAACTTATTCCAAGGTCATGACATATCACACATGCCACAAATAAGAATATAGGGCCTAGGTGATGAAATGAATTATTGGATTGGAAGAAAAAGATAGGAGCACACTTAGAAATAAGGACTAACCTCAATTTTGAATAAGCTTAAGAAGGACAAAGGGCCCATTTTTAAATTTAGATATTCACTAAGTGCCATATGAGATCCTACTATACAAAATATACTAAGGTGGGTACAAAATAATCCTTAAATTGTACACAAATTAGATTCTTACAATTTAGGATGGTAAAATTATAAATGAAAGTGAGACTCTTTTCATAGAAAGAAATCCATCAAAATCTACTAAAATGATAATGCAAGTGCAATGTGGATGGAAATGAAGATATATGAAATGCATGACTACCTTGAAGTGTAAATATGAATGTTCCAAGAATCGCTTGTCTAAGATACTACCCAAGGGGGAAAGAAAGACACAAAATTATGTGCACATTCCTAATCATGAATGATGAAAGAAAAGAACCAAGAGAGTAAACATGGAAGGTGAATGCAATGAAAGGATGATGAGGATGAAATGAATCATTGAGCTTGAGTACCCTTTAAATGTGTCTCCATTTAGTGAGCACTTATTTTTATTTAGCAGTATCATTAACTTGTCAAGGTATGGGGATCCAAGGCCATGTCTTTTATATTGTGTAGGACCAACTCAACAAATAGAAAAAGGTTAGACCAACATAAAAAAAAGCCTCAATGAACTGCGGTGAATATGATTCTAGAAAACCAATAAGCAAGTGATGTTCCTTAGTGCAACATGTGACCATGTGGATCACATATGGAAATAGCCAGGGAAATGTCTACACACATAGAAATAAAATCAAGACCATCTCTCTAGTTTCATCAGTCACAACACACTATGAAATAAAGATCATGGAAACCATTAGGAGAGAAATCCAAGAAGCTCAATAAAAAGATAAACAAAAATAAAAAAGTATCAATGCCATAATGAGTGTTGTAAACATCTTTTTCCAAAGGAGGACTAATGGAAAAGATTTCATGTGATATGATGTGAGCAAGGATGCATCCTACAAAGACCTATGATGTGATGAGAAAAACTAACTAAAACTTTTGACAAAAGACATATGGGATAATCAAGACAACAAAGACACTAAAGGATTGGCGTTTAAGCACCAATAAGGTAGGGACATGGTCTTGATGACACATGACTAACACCTATATACAACTGACATGAAAACTTATAAGCTAACCAAATGATGCACAAGACAAGATTGACTTGTCTAAAAGGGACTAGGACAAAGACATGATCTATGTACAAGTGACAAACACACAAATATATCATTGACCATTCAGTCACGATCAGTGTAAGATTAGCTACTAGTAGGAGATGGAATGAGTAAGGGGATGCAATTCAACTGAGGTGGATATGGATGTAGAGGGAGGCTGGAGATCAAAAGAGCATTTTATACCATGCAAGAAAGAACAACAAGGACTTGAGGGATAATGGAACTACCTATTACATGAGGCACCTATTGCCAACTTTTTACCATATGTAATCTTCCAAGGAGCTTCCAAAGTGGTTTTCACCATAGGATGATTGCTTTCTCATTATTATTTTTGGATTTTTTGCTTTGTTTTTTTTTTTTTATTCACTTTTTTTTTTGTATTTTTCACTTTTTAATGATTTTTTTACTATTTGTTTTTATGAATAGTGGGATACAATCTCATAGATTAGCCATAAAACCTCTTTCAATGCATAATTTTGAGGGTATCACTGAGAGGTTCCCCTTCAGAAGTGGATAATTGATAATCCCCTATACAATACTTAGCAACAATGACATAGGGTCGTGTTCAGTTAGGTTCAAACTTTCCTTTCTTCTCTTTATCTTGTTGATTTCTTTGATTTTCTCTCATGAATAAGTCACCCACTTCAAACTCCTAGGGTTGAACTTTCTTTTGATAGTTCATCTTAAGCCCATTTTGATAAATATAAAGGTGATCATAGGCTTTCTAATGTTGTTCGTCAAGTAGATCCAACTAAGTAAACCTTGCTACACAGTGGTCTTCATAAAAGATGAAGTCCTTCAAGGAGATTCATAAATATGGTAGTTTTGTGCTAGGAAATGTATTACAAAGGAATGCAAATAAATAATAAAGACACTCAGAAGACAGAACCAGAGCAACATACATGATTAGATAGAAAGAGACAATAAACAACAAGAAATCAAAGCCATAATAAACCCTATTGTATCCTCTTTGTTGCAATGATTTGTCCATGATAGTGTGATGGTATGCGTGGTCATGATTTCTACAGCATAATAGTAACATGATGCTCCATGTTTTCTCAAGCTTCTAGAAAATGATAATGGAAAAAGGTTTCACAGTTGCACCAATATGGAATATGGAGAGCTCTAAAAAATGCATAAGTTGAACTTGCATAATGAGGATGATGATGAATGAAAGGAGAGGATATTTTTTCTTGTGTTGAGGAGGTTAGGGCTTCTCTGCATTAATGGGAGGTGGTTGAAGGAATTGGAAGAGACTTTCCATAAATGGCCTTTATGTCTCAAACCACAAAGTCAAATGCATCTATGAAAGGCTTTAATGGTATTTTGATTGGGATTTGGAGGGAAAGTGACATATTTGACTTTGCTTTAATTAGTGAGGAATTAGGATTAGCTACTCAATTAATTAGGAGGCAAGTGGATGGGTTAGGATTTGGCATGTGGAAGGAGGTTAATTAGGAAAATGATACATTTACCTAATTAAGGTGAAGCTAAGTGGAGCAAGTGGATGGAGGTTATTTGAAATTTGAATTTCTTTTTTTTGAAATCAAGCCTCCTTGCTAGATGACAATACAATCCTACTAGAAGATAGTGCAAACTTGAGGGAATAGGAGAGACTCTTAGTTACAATTTAGATAAAAACAAACAAGGTGCCTAGTTCACCAAGCAACCACCCTATTCCTGAAAAGTTATAAATAGCTTAGGGAAAGCCAAGAATGTATGTTCTTGTCCAAGGAAATACATATGGTGAGTATCTTCAAGGGACGATGCAATCCCTTTGCACTAAAATCAACACCGTGACAAAATAAGGTAGCTTCTTCCCTAGGGTGTTTAGTCATAATTTGGGGGCTTGACGCCTATCCATTCGGCGATGACTCACTTAAGAGCCTATCCCAACCCTACTAGGGCTTCGATATACCTTACATAAATGTGGGTATGAGGGAACCATCAACATAGGTAATCATTTCCAAGAAGTCTATGGCTTTCGCTACAACTATTCATATAGCAAACCAAATGAAAGTGTCACTTTGAGTTGTTCCCTTGGGGTGAGTACTTTTTACCACCAAGGAAAGCTCTCTAAAGAAAAGATATTACCATTTCTCTTGTACACAAGGTCACATGAATGCAAGGCAGGGGATAATTTAACAACACCTTTTGGGATTATAAGAATAAACAAAGTGAAGATGTGAATGGTTTTTGACCACCAAAAGCCACACAAAGCGCAAGAGAAGAGCATACACCAAAAAAGCCATCAAATACAAAAGACAATGGTTAACTCCTGTAGAAAAATGAAAGGTTATCTATACTATAGCAAACATACAATTTATTTTAACCATTGTTTGATAAGAAACCCCTTTGTCTATGGTGGTCCTACAAACAAATATGTTAGTGTTTTGGGGTCTGTGACAATCGAAATAGCTAAAAAAGTTGTTATTGAGACTAAAACACGCAATAAAGTTAACATGTTAGCAATATTATAAAAATACAAATATTTTTTTAAAAATGTAGAAAAACCACATAACAACATTCTCACACTTATATAGTTCAAACTCGCAATATCTTAATCTACCCACAAACCCGAACATTACCAGTTCATTCCTGTAATTTTGTAAAAATCTATGTTGCATGGGTACTTGTACCCATACCCCTAGGACACATACTGGGTACTGGTACACATACCCAAGCATTAGGTACTCAGTAGCAACTCAATGGAGATCATCATAGGTAAGCACCTTGATTAAGATTTATGATTTTTGTTTCAGTTTTTTGTTTGTGTATCAACTTGCTATTTACGAAGCTTATTTTAATATGTAAACACAAATCAGTTTGAAACTTTGATACAATGATTGTATGACATTTCAATTTTCGTACTTAATCTTCAAAGTTAATGTTTGATGGTAAACTTCAATAGTATTCTTGTTTTGAAAACTCATTATTGTTATATTTTTAGATTTTCTATAAAATATTAAATTATATATAAAATAAATTGATGCACCCAAAATACCACTTCTCCTATTTTTAAAATATAACTATACTCTTACTTGTACCCATCTCTGAAATATCCAAATTCCCGTCTTCGTGCAACCTTGGTAAAAAATGATAAAATAACAAAAACGAAATGTAATAAAAACATAGTAGCTAGAAAACTCGCAGATTTCCAAGGCAAACCCACAGATCTATTTGAGACTATAAAATTCCCTTAAACCCGCAACTTATCAATTCATTTTAGTAAGTTGTTAGAAAACTAGTGAAATTACAGAAAACCAAAGAGCAAAAAATACAGAAAAATTCTTTAGTTTACCAGTCTAATCCCACAAATTCATATAAAACACAGGGTTTATACCTAATTGTTTAGTGTTAGAGGTGCGTGCATATTTTGTCAGTGCAAACCTGCAAATCCTCAATGCAAACCCGTAAGTTCTTAAAATTTGACTTAGGCATAAATGGGTTCCGCCAAAGAGGAAACTAACTTGTGGCATCATATTTTTATCTGCAAGAACTTGAAATCTACAATTAAACATTAAAACAATAAGTGAACTTTAGATTGACTCATGAAATGGGTTCCACCAGGCACGCCAAAAATGTGTGCAAGTAAACTGTGCATTGAAAATCAAAATGCAATACTAAAGAAAACAAACTAAGCAACTCAATGAACAAGCAAACACTCGGCTAAAACTAAGTAATGAGTAGGCAAGAAAGTGCAAACTATAAGCTTCTTTTGATGTCGATTGTCCTTTTGGTTTGATGCTTGATATGTGTGCTCACTTCATGGCTAAGGGTGCTCAATATTACTCTATGATTGTGCAAAATGGGTGCAAAATGATTAAGGATAAATGATTGCGGATGCTAAAATGATTGTGAATTCTAAATGAAAAATAACATTATGTCTTTGCATGAAATGGTTGTGATGATTTGTGAAGGAAAATGGAGGGATTAAATAAAAATGAAGGGAAGATGAAGGTTTATGAGAATGCATCATTCGTCTTGTTTGAGGGCAAGTGAGATGACAAGTGTTGGAGAGGAGAGATAAGTGGAAAGGTATAGAATAGAATAGAATAGAAAATTTTGACATCCATAAGGCTAACATAGTCTATGGGACAGCCCGCCAAAGTTAAGCCAGCTTTAGTAACTCAGTTCTTTTCTTGTGCAAGTTGATGATGAGCACTCCCAACTTCTCAATGCACTCCTCGCTGAATAGATTATGCCAAGAGTTATTAGATAAAAATCTACAAATTTTTCTATGTTGTCCTTATATGCATCACATTCTAAAATAAAGTGTTGTTCAGTTTCCACATTTCTAGAATTGCAGAACGTGCAAACTCTCTCCTCCCAAGCCTCTTTTGGCCTCTTCCACCTCCCGGTCTCACATCGGAGTTGATGAGAATTGGTTCTCAGCTAAGCAATAAGAGTTTTAGCTCTCCAAGAAATGTTAGCTCCTATGTACACTTTTTGAAGTTGATCACACGAGTGGTTGAATTCATTGATGTAGTATGTTTTCTTCCTTCCAAGCTCATTTCCCCAATTTCTCTTGTAAAATTTATCCATAACGAAGACCTTTATATCTTTGTTATTTGTGAGACACATATTGAAATGGATATCCCATTTAGTCATCCACTTTATGTTTTGTTGCATCCACGTTTTTTTACTTTTGCACAATATATCATTAAAGACAACTTTAGGTCATCTACCTTCTTCCATTTTTTCAATTCTTTTTAAATAGCTTATAAGATGCACCATAGCAAGTGCCTCAATAGGGGCAGCCCCCATTTCACTAAGCAATATATCATATGGGGCTATGCTTTTGATTTTAAACGTGCTAGTGATCAAACATTTTTTAATTCCCTCGATTTGCTTCCATTGTGAGGATGAAGTGTTGCTGGTCCATAATTCACACCCATAAAGAACAACCGGTAGAACTAGAAGACCAAACAGAGTTTGATTAGTTTTTCAATCCCACACTTCAGCCTCCCGACATCTATTTTGGCGAGCATAAAGCGCCTTCCAACCACCTAACGTTCTTTTCTTTCTACAACCATCCCACATTAGGTTTTTGTTGAAGTCAATGCCAAGATATTTGTACTCCACCACTTCCTCAAGAATGCTTCCATCGAAATAGAACTTATGATGATGTTATTTTTTACTCTTAGAGAAAACCATGACTTTAGTCTTGCTAATATTGATCTGCATTCCCACCTTTCTGCAAAAACACTCAAGGGAAAATAGGTGTGCTTGCAAACCGTAGGCAGATTTGGCAATCAAAATGAGGTTGTCCACATAGAGGAGCGACCTTATTAAATATGCTCCCAACTGAATACCCTCACCATTTTGCATGTTTAACCATTCTTCAAGTTTGTCGATATATAGGCCAAACAAAGTAGGAGATAGAGGGCAGCCTTGTTTGACCCCAATATCACTCCTAAAACATTCAAAAATGCCGGCTGAGGTTCTGATTTTGACTTTTACCTCTTCATACATCCTATGAACAACAGTTGTGAGATGTATGGAATGACATGTGTAAGGGAGGCCAAGTGTCTATTTGGGAGAGTAGCCACCCAAATTAAAGATTCTTTTCCCATTTTAATTAATTTGGGAATGTGCACATATTTAGGGAGGTTAGGATGGAGGTTGAGAAGATATTAGTAGTTAAATGGGAGGTTAAGTGGATAAGATGAGGTGGAAAAAGGGTGGGTTAGTGGGTGAGTTTAGATGGTGGTTAAAGTTAGGGGTCATTTGCTCAAGTAGAAGTAAATTAAATTTATTAATTTAATTCTAAAATGGAGGAAATGGACAAAAGTGAGTTAATTAAACAAATAGATTTATTTGTTTGAATTAATAAAATAAGGGGAATTAATTAATTAATGGGGTATGAGTTTCCACCAATTAATTAATTGGACTAAGGAAATTGTAGTTAAATTAATTCAAGAGGATTATAAGATTAACATTGATTAATTAAATAATGTTTAATTATTTAATTAATAATGTGACTAAGTCTGCGTGACAAGATGATTGAATTCAATATATATAATTAATCATATTTAGGTGTCTACAGTAAGAAATAGAGCCAATGTTGCACCAAGAATATCAAAGTGGCAAAATCATATACAACTACCAATGAAGAACTAATCATGAATCTATCACTACAATATGATGAAGATCAAGCATGGAGACACCTGTATGAGCATCAAATGGATACTCAAACTACGTACATTCTCCACTGGAGACATGTATTGAGTCTCACAAGATAGGTCCTAACTTACTAAATACAAGAGGATTACATTAAATCAAGCATCAATGACAAAGTACAATGAAGTTATGTTGTGCTTTAATTTAGTGCACTTACAACATGGCTCATGCAAGAGATTACAACATGATTGCAACTATGCAAATCTGGAAACATGAAGATGATGCCACCAAAGAATTGTTTTATAGAAGACCATTAATTATGCCCTCCAATTAAGATGTTGCCAAAAAAATAGGAGCAACTAGCCCCTTGGCTACCAGTTGGAAGACGCACAATTGGTCATATGGGCTCAATAGGTGGACACTAACATTTTATTCCTAAATTTACTTATTTGTATATAAAAAATTCTAATAAGTTATAAAAATATTTAAAAATATTTTTTTATCAAAAATCTAATAAACATTTTGTTTTTCTTATTGAAAAGTTTATTAAAAACAAGAAAAATCTTTTGGGGGGTTTTGGATTAAAAAAACAATTTTTATTGTCAATTTAAAATGTTAAAAATTTATTTAAAATTTTAATATTTTTAACAATAATATTAAAAAAAGGTATCAAAAACTTTTGAAAAAATATAAAATAAAGATAATTTATTAAAAAAATTATTAAGAAAAGGTGATTGGGTACCACCACCCTACCACAGTTGATGTTCTGGTAGGGGAGGAGATACGCCCCGTCTCCTACGAACCACAGGACTTGATAGTGGCCTATAGTATCGAGTCTCACGGGTACCCTACAGTACCTGTAGGTTTTTTTTTAATAGATTTTAATTTCAAAATAGAAAACCTTGTAAAAACCTCTAATTTTGAAAAAAATAAAAATTAGAAAAAATGTTGACTATAAATACCTAATTTATTTAATCTTTTATTTTTTAAAATCATTCATCCCATTATAATGACGCTTATATCGCTGTGAAGGGGGAAAATTATGAGGGTTTCTAGTAAAGTGCTCTAATTTTGATGATTTTGATAGTTGAGCTTAATTGATTATGGCCTTCTTATCACAAAGGTGGGATCAATTTTAGCTCAAAATACTAAAAAATAGCAGATCACTCTTGGGTCTTGTCTCCATATGCAAGCTTCAAGTATTTGTAAATTTGGCCTTGTATGTCCACTTTGGATGAAAACAAAAGGCACTTTTGACTTTCTTAAACCTCCTAAATCCAATGGAGACCTTAGATCTAATCCAACAAGCTCCAATTTTGACCTACAACAACAAGCCATGAATCCAAAACTCCAAAATCGCTTCAAAAATCTCTTTAATGGAAAATCAATGGCAATCTCAAAGCTTTGATACCATATAATATATGGCTATGGAGATAGCCACCCAACATCTAGAGGCCTAATGGAAAGCACAATAACAAGAGAGAATGAATATGACAAGAATAAACTATATTCTCACCAAGAATGCAATAGAACCAACTAGATTAATATTACAAAGGAGACCCCTTGGTTAAATAAACCAAGGTGAGAACAGAGGAGTGCATAAGATTATGACAAGCATTGTAAACTTATGACATGAGAAAAAAGCGATAACGTATCACCCATCAAAGGTGGAAAATTGAAAGCGTCACATGTCCACTAAAGGTGGACCGTCCTCTAATGTGAAAAGGTATTGTGTGACACATCCACTAAAGGTGGGTCACCCTCCAAAACAAGAAAAGTGATTAAGTGGTAAGCCCACCAAAGGTGGAAATTACACATAATGTGGAATGTGATAACATGATAACACCATCTAAATTGGAGATGCTCCTAAAAGATCCTATGTGGTCCCTAAGTAAGCTTAAGTGATGTGTAATTAAGACCTAGGTGAAGAATAACCAAGGTACAACACCTTAATTACATCAACACAAATCAAGCATTGATCAATGCTATTGCAATGTCTCCTAAAAAGGCAATGCATTGTGAAAGAGAGGTGAAGGATGGTGTATTTATTGCTAACATTTTCATGACAATCATTCAAGAAGTGGGGCCTCCAAAACATAGGTTAGGTCATAAAAAAGAATACCAAAAATTAGAGAACATGTGATTTATTTGTTGAGGAACAAAACTGACATATCTTTTGGACACCTTGTGTTGTCCACTTCCTCTACATCATGTTACAAAAAATGGTACCAAATTTTGTTGAATCAACAAGTTTATATCAAGGCCAAAGTTATCCACATGTTCATCACGAGCCATTATATGATGTATAAGGAATATCTAAAACATTTTTGAAATTGGGGTTGTTGAAGCTATGTGACTCAATAAATTTACTTCAAAAACTATGTTTTACTTTAGTATTTTTTAGAGCCAAAAAGTGTGTTTTCTTCTTCAATTTTTTTTTTCAAATAGGTTTTTGCAACCTATTTTGCCTCAACACAATTGTCTTGAGACAACTTGTGAAAGTTCAGTGACACTTTCTAAATAATCATTAACCAAAATTGATTCATATCGAAAAAACTATTACTACAAGGGCAAGGAAATTTGAATGAATGATCTTAAAAGATATTTAGTGGTATCATGTTGATTATATCCGGAATTTAATTCAGGTCATATTGAATATATTTTTTTATACAAACATGGATAAACATTGTTTGGGAGAGAGATATGATGGCATTAACCCATTGATTAAAAAATATAAAAATCATCATAAATAAGAAAAAATAAATTTCTAAAATAACTTTCTTTCAATGACCATTTTTTTAATACCTACATAGTGTCAATCACATTTTTATCCTCAGGTCTTGGGACAAGTTCCCAAGTTTCATTTTTCTTGGTTTGACCCAATTCTTCTTTGTAAGAATTTTGATATCGCTCTGATACCATGTAAGAATTTTGATATCACTTAGATAATCTCCTCCAAGGATGGTAAGTGCTTGAAGACAAAACATAGTCCAATGCCTACAAACAACATTTCTCCTCTTTGGAAGAAGATACACCAAGTATAGATGTAAGAAGGCTTCCCATTGTGGATAGGAATTAGGAAGGGGAATCCAAATGAAGTATGATTTCGCTGAAGTATGCCCAAGTGTCGCCATGTCCTTGGTTGATGAAGATGCCATGAACCAATCAGGAGAAAGCCCAGTAGAAGAAGGTGACAAACAAGGAACCAATGATAATTGATCCATGTAAGGATTTGGATCAAACTCCAAAGACAAAGATGCCTCCTCAAATGAAGTAGGAAGAGAAGCAAGAAAGCCCCCCCTCAATATAGAATGTACTGCCATGATAGATGCTCCTGGATCAATGTAGAAACTGCATCATGAAAACTGAATAATGTTCCTCCCTTTAGGAAGAAACAAGTCCATAGGTGTATCAATGAATCCTCCCCAATCTCTAGGAAGAATCCTCAAAATGTATGATGTCTCAGGAAACTGAATAGGAATCTCCAACACATGAGTATGATCAACCTGAACTATGCAATGTGATATCTCAGGTGAAGTTTAAGACTCATGAAAACCAATCTCCAAAGACTCAAATGTCTTCTCTGAAGTTAAAGAGACCTCCTCCAAATTTTGTATCAAAGGATCCACAATCATGTCAATCTCGAAAGAAGGATCAAGTGGAGAATGAAGATGAGGGTCAACATACTCCCTCAAAACAATTAAAGAAGGATCATCCTCAACAAAGAGAAGATGAATGTCATCAATGAAGTCTCCCAAATCTGAAATGTAGGACTCCACAAACAAACCTGCAATGTCTATCAAGTAGTCATCCCATGGAACTATAACTAGAAGACAAGGAATATCCTGATGCATTGAATCACCTGAACCCATGGCTGTGTGAATGCAAGCATCATCAAGAGCAAGAGAAACAATAGATCTGTGATATGAATAGGAGGAGAAGGAGCTGCAACTTGAGGTTCTGGATGTTTTTGAAGTGGAGGAATATGTGGATCTCCATACATTTCCCAAAGAATAGTCCAAAGATCAGGAATATTTTCTGTCTCATCTTCATATTCATCAAGGGAATCCATAACATCCATATCCATATTCAAATAGATAACCTTAACAACTTTTGAGTAAGAGTCACAATTGTAAGAAGGACTTTTAGGTCTATACTCATACAAATAGGACAATAGGTTATGCTCACTAAGATGAGCAAGAACCAATTCACTCCATTTCTTATAGTTCCCTCTTGTCAACTTAATTAAACCATCCATGATGTAATTCTCACATGAAACAATGAGATAAAAAAACAATGCACCCCCCAAAATGCAATGAGCCAAAGGACCCCCCTAAAATAGATGATTTTGACACTTTATATATAGTGCATGTACAATTGCCACTTGCCAAAATGAACCAAAGTGGACTTCTGATTTTGATGATTACAACAAAAAATATGAAGCTATGGTAGACTCATACAATTAAGACACAAGACCACTAAAGGATCCAACAAATTACGAGTGCCAAAAATAGGCCAAAATAGACCAAATTCTGAAAGTACTATGTCCACTCAGAATTTTTCCAAACTGATACCAAATCTAGAAAGTAGACAAAAAATCATAAACTTTCAAAAAAAAAATAGCACTTGAAAATGTGTCCATATGAGCCCGAACGAAGCCTCTAAAGTTGTAAAAATCGGGATTTTTGATTTTCAAAAAATATCAGAAACGGAGATTAGAAATAACTTGTACCATTGTGTAGATCGTGAAATTCTACCCCAAAACAAAAAAAAATTGCTCGAAAAAAGGAGTCCAGATGACTGAGATATCGCTGATTGAAAATCGCCTCTAAAATTATTTTTTCTGAATCGTCACCGCCGAACCTTGAAAATTCAAATGGCTCTAGATTTGGCTTCAGATGTCCGATTTGGATGAAACAAAATTTGATTTAGGGGTTTTTGGACCTCCTCAATGTGATGCCAACCTCTGATTTGCACTAGCAAGCTCTAATTTTGACCTGCAATAAAAATCTCTCAAAATAGGTTATACAATGAAACTCCTATGACTCTGATACCATGTAAGAATTTGCCTAAGGCAAAGAATAAAAGCCAAGATCTAGAAGCTCAAGAGATAGCACAAAAGAGATAGGAAAAATAATCAAATAATTGAATAATAGATAGATTGATTGATTGATACAATGTAGGAATGCCTCAATATATAGGCAATGCATGATAACTAGAAGATATGCAAGTGATAAGCTATCAACTAGACATGGTGGAATCACATGTCCACCAAAGGTAGATCATCCTCCATTGTACATCAAAGTATGTGCAACATGTGCAACAATGAGAGGATGATAATGTGATAAGAGCACTAAAGGTAGATCTCACACACAAAGAGGTATGTGATGACAACTATCACACCTAAAGTGGAGATTCTCCTAACCGTATGCTAAAAAGAAATGCAAACTCCTAGGTGTTACAATGACAACTAATATGCAAATGCATTATCCTAAGTAAACTTAAGTAAAGTGTAATTAGTAAATACTTAATTACACCAACATTCTTTCATAGCCTTTATCTAATCCTTGTCTTCACTTGCTCCTATGAAGTTTTTTGGTTCTATTTTGGAGTAAGTACATATTTGAATGTCCTAGTGCACTAACAAGTTTTGCTCTTGTCTAAATTTTTGCATCTTTGTCACCAATAATCAAGTCTTCTAGATTATTCTTTTGGACAAATCTGAATAGATTCTTAAATGGTTCCCTTGAGGGTGTCTTTGGTTCTCTTTTCTCAACTCCATTTTCAATTTTTGCCTCAACTTCCTCTTCTTTGAATTTTCTTCTTCTTGACAATCCACTACTTGAGCCATTTCCCTCTATTGTCTATCTTCATCAACTTATACATTTGCACTTTCAAAAACTTTGTGTGATCTTTTATTATAGAATTTATTAGCTTTACTCTTTATAGAATATCAAAGAAAGATAATTTCATCACACATAATCAAACTTTCCCAAACCTTCATCATCTCTTCTTATATAACACTCACGTTTTTAAAACTTTGAAACAATTTATTGCTTTTGGCATTCCCTTTCAAAGTCCATATGGGGTTTCAATATAGTTCGCCCTGATTTGTGCTCAATTGAACCACTCCTCTCCATAAAGTGTTGGATACATAGCCCTTACCTTTTCATGAATTATTCTATTCTTCCTCCAAACAGTTGTGTTTTGTTGTGGAGTTCTTGTGGTTAAATATTGTATTCTTCTTTCGTGTTCACAAATTTTCTCAAATTAATTTAAAGTTAACTCTCCTCTATCAAATCTTTGGCACTTGGTTGTCAACCCAATTTTGTTCTCTATTAAGGTTTTGAATGCCTTAAACTTAATGCATGTATGTTTCTGGATTTGATTGTGTGTCCCTTAAACTTATCAAAAGATTCAGATTTTTCTTTAAAAAATGCAACTTGTCATTTTGGAATAATCATTAATTAGTAGAAAAAAATACCTCACCTTGCAAATTTTGTCCTTGTTGACCCACATATATGAGTATGGATATGTTCCAAAGGCTTTGACGTAGAGTAGTCCTTTGATTTGAAACTTGTCCTTGATTGCTTCCCATGTTGGCACTATCTACAAATAATATTAGGAGGCTTTGCTATGTTTGGCATGTCCCTTGTGACTTGCTTATTGTTGATCTTCACAAGTGTCCCATACTCATCTACCACAACCCTAATCCTCTTGCTCCATATGACATTTTTTACTTTTGATTCCATTAAGGATGTATAGATTATTTTTTGTTACATATGCATCTATTATCAATTCCCTACCCTTGATTTACATCCTCCACAATGAAATGGGATAGTGTGCTCTATCACATATTTGACTCACATGTAGGAGATTTTGCTTCAACTCTTTAACATATAGAACATTTTCAATTTCCTTTTTTCTAGTATTCAAATTAAGAGTACCCTCTTTTATATTTGTCGTAGTAAATTGTCCCTTCATTCACTTATTTGAAAGTAATAAATTTACTCTTATAACTTGTCATGTATCTTGAACAACCGCTATCAACATACCATTGATCTCCTTTGTTTTGTGCATGAAGTATTGTTTCTTTGACATGTTTTTTTCTTTGTTTTACTCTTCCTCCTTTTTACGTATTTTTAAATTCTCTCAATTTTTATTTATTGTTGTTTCTTCCTTTGTGCTTTGTTTTGATGATTCTACCATATCACTTTCCAAGGTTTTGTTGTATGCCCAAAATTGTTGCGCTTGTAACATATGTTGTTGCAGTCTATAAGAGGGGCAACATAATTAAAGTTTCTATGTGAACCCACGACTTATGTTCTTGTTCCATGCTTCATAATTCATTGCTTTATACCTAAAGGTATTTCATGGATGCATTCTAAAATCTATTGTCTTATGATCAAATTGATTGCGCAAAAAACAATGACCAAAGAAGGAAAGTTAAAACCTAAGCATACGAGTCTGCCTTGATGAAAAGGATATCCTGACCATGTCATCTTTAGGCTTTGAAGGAATGCTTCATTTTCAGTTCTCCTCCTTTTTACTATAATGTCATCTTCAATAGGGCTTTTAAGGACAACGGCTTGCTTCCTCTCTTCACTTGATTTCTTCGATGATTTAGAACTGTGTCATTCTTCATAGCCAATACCACTCTTGTCGATTAAGGGTTTTTGAGATTTAACGATATTGTCTAAAATTTCCAAACTGTTCTTGTTCTTTAAGTTTGTGGTTACTTGAGCCATTATCTTCGCAGATTCCTTTCTTAGGGAAACAATCTTGAATTCTAGCTTTTGCAATTTTCCTCTCTTGTCTTTAGTTAGTTTCTTATATTCTCTTCAACCTTTTATTTCTTCTTCTTTGAACTTTAGATCTACACTAATTTTTTATTATTATTTAAAACTTTGTATTAATTTTTCTTTGGCTTCAGATCCTCTTGAACTCAATCTTTCACTTGAATTTATTTTCCTAAGCTTATTGATCACTTTGTAGGCATAATCGAGTTCGTCCTCAAGGTCCACTTCCCCTTCATCTTTACTATACACTTCCTTTAGATTTTTTTTCTTCATGTTTTTGTCTCTATCACCCTTTGCTTCTAATGCCATGACAAGTATTTCTTCTCCATCATTGTTTAAAAATTCTTCATCACTCTCTTCTAATGAACTTTTATATTTTCTTGAATAAAGACTCTTTTAGTACTTACAAAAATCCTCCTTTTTGTATCGACCTTGCTTGTAGTCGTTCTTTGTTGATGTTTTCTTGCTTTCTTTGAGTAGTGATCCTCTTTATCCTTGTTTCTTTGACTGTTACCTTATGAACATTTAGAAGCAAAATGACCCATTCTACAAGTAAATATTTGAATGGTAATTTACCTTAACACTTTCCAAATCCTTTCTTTATTTTTCTCATGAAGTGGACTTCTTCTTCTATTTCATTGCTTGAGCTTTTGATGGCTTGTCATCAATCCACATTTCATAGGCAATAAGAATCCCACGCAACTCGTTCATTACCAATTTGTCTAGATCTCTCATTTCTTCAATCACCAAAACATTGGAATGAAATCCTAAAAGGATCTTAATACCTTTTGTGCAATCACAACTTCAACCGTTCCACCAAGACCTCTTATTGTGTTCACAGTCTCATCAATACAAAACAACAAGAGACCATGTTCTTTTTTTTTTCATCTTAAGGCTTTTGAATTGTCTACAATAGGTTTGAGGCTTTGCCTTCTTCACTTTATCATCTCCATCATATATATTCTTTAACTTATCCCACATGTCCTTAGTTGATTTGCAATGCATAACTTGTACAAACTCCTATTTGAATAATCCACACAAAATTGCATTTTGGCTTTCACATTGTTTTCACTTTCATTCTTTCTTACATAATTCATTGGGGAAGTTGTTGGGTCTTTGTAGCCATTTACAACCGATTGCCAAAATATCAAATACCCCATGTCATTCAAATATGTTTCCATCCTTATGCTCCAAAAGACATAATTTGTTCCATCAAACAATGGTTCCTTGTTTGATGAGAATCACTATCATTCTTGTTTGACCATATGTACTATTTAACAACTTCCTTCAAGTAGTTAGGCCATATCCAACAGAACCCACTCTTATACCAATTGAAGATCACTCAATTATAGTGAGAGGAGGTTTGAATCAATATAACAACGATCTTTTACTTTTTCAAAACTTAACCACATCAATAGTACTTCAAAACATGATCACCCATAGAAATAACACATGCTAGATCTAGCACTGATGAATACAAGACTTACACGCAATGCACATGGAAAGCCTTGTGGGTGAAATACATGGCAAAGTATTACTTACATAAGTCTTCTTGTAGGCAGCAGCCAACTTCATTAACAAAGCTTCTTTTGTAGGCACCAATAGCAAGAGACACCAATCCCCTACAACTAAGTACCAACTTAGTAAGAGACACCAATATATTCTAATGAGAGGCACCAACCTGCCAATCTCTTTAATTCGAAGTCACCAACCTCCTAATGAAGAATATAAAGATTATTTGGGATTCCTTCTTCAATTTGCCCTAAATCACTTTCAAAAATTTGCTGACCACTTCAGCAAAATTTGTCTTCAAGTTTTTATATAATTTCTTCATATTTTCAGTTATATAGCTCTAATATATCTACTCATATATCTATTATATTTTTTCTCATCTACCTTCAAAAATCTGCATTTAGATGTCTTTTTATTATTCTCTTTACACAATTGATATTCACTAAATTGCTTGCTTCCAAATGCTCCTCACGGACCCTTCAAATACTTTCACCAAAGGGGCGATTTTAGAAAACAACACACTTCTTTAGGCTGCTTGGCCTGGTGGATGTCATTAAAATCATTCATTCATTCATTTCCACTGGATGCATCCCCTTGTTTTAAATGCACCTCTTCATCTTCAAATTGGGTGCCTAGATAGGGTTGGTACAAAACAACCAACTATATTTTATTTTATATAAAATTCTCAAGAAATAGTTGGCGTCAAGACTAGGAGGGGTCAACACTTTTTAAAACATTAATTTATTATTGTTAATTCCTCAAGAGGAGCGCCAACATGAGGAGGAGCATTTTAAACTCTTCTAAACATGGGTCAACCCATGCATAAGATAACTAGTTATTTGTGCAATTTAATATCTAAATCGCCTCCTTCCTTGTCCAACAGAAGTCTCAAAAATAGTGCACAATCTAACCTCTTATTTTAGTCTATTCTCTTTGACATCAATGACAATAATTAGTGATAGAGGGTGAGCTAGCTAGTAAGCATGAAAGTGTAAGTTAATGTCAATAGCATTGTTTGTTAATCTAACATATTAGTACCTACATCATCTAATATAAATAATGATGATGGTATTTTTTAAGATTCATATGACGATGCTTGATCACTTGTAATGTCCCCTTCCTTAACCAAAAATTAATAATAAATTAATAGACAACCAAAAATTATAAATATACTTATCATTAAATTAATTATAATATTCTAAAATGAATATAATAATTAAAACTTATTTTATATATATATATATATATATATATATATATATATATATATATATATATATATATATATATATATATATATATATAGTTATTATTATTAATAAGAGTAATTTAATAAGACACGGTTATTATAAAAATCAAAGAGTATAATATATTAATAATGTTATTATTAGTAATAATCATTTAATAAAATGTATTTGTAATATATTATTATTAATAATAATAAATTTAATAAGATATATATATTATAATCATTTAATGACATTATATATATATATATATATATATATATATATATATATATATATATATATATATATATATATATATATATATATATATATATATGAGTAATTTATTATATTCATTTTAGAATATTATAATTAATTTAATGATAAGTATATTTATAATTTTTGGTTGTCTATTAATTTATTATTAATTTTTGGTTACGGAAGGGGACATTACATCAATGATGGATTATTGTCAATAAGAAATTATTTTTAATTCTATTATATGATGACATTCAAGTTTGACTAAATGACATTGTAATATTTCTATTATAAGCACTTTATTTAATTTTATGATACTATATGGTATTTTAAACTTTATTATTTTAAAAAAATTTATATATTTCTAAAAAATTCATCAATATTATCTAAATTATACCTAGGCTATGTTTGCAACTAATGTCCAACCTAATTCATGTAAACCTACAACACCTAGGTCCTATTTCTTTGTCACCTTATGAATAGACAAGTTAATGCCTTGTGTAAGCCATTGGATCCATTCTTCATGTATGCCATTTAAACCCAAAATGCAAATGCAAAACTCAAACAATAGTATATAATATAAGACAAATTTGTTAAAAGAGGATTGCGAAAAAAAATGGTTTTAAAAAGTTTTAAATGATTTTTGAAAAGACAAATTGTTGTCAGTTTGCAACAAATTCTAAAAAAAATGTTAAAATTAGTCAACAGTTCTATCAACACAATCCCATAGGCTAAATCCAGTGAAACCCAGGGACAAGTACTTGGAGTACCCACGCCGTTGTCGGGACGCGTCTGGAATGCGGGGACACCCAAACGTCCTTGGGACGTATGGGGGGCTCCCAGAAGTCCCTCAACCGTCCCACAATAGCGACTGACATCCAAGAAAAAAAAAGTGATTTTTTAAAATATTTTTAAACTTTTGTTTTGTAATTGGTTCTATTCAAACCCCAAAATATGGTGGGTCCCATGAGGACTTTGGCTTGGGGGATAATTAGAGGCCTCCCTTCACTACATTTTGACATGATTTTGTACTCATTTTAATATTGATCATGATTCATGTCATGCTACTCATTGTAATCATCTTTATGATATTGTAATAATCTTTATGCTACTATTTGTTAATAATTTGAATTTCTATTTGAATTTTGATTTTTGAATGTTACTATTGGTATGTACTATGTTTTACTATGTTGGATGTTCAATGGTTCTGGTTCGTGTTGCAATTTTGCTATGTTCAAGTATTTCAATTTGGCATGTTATACAAAAACATCATTTCATAAGTAGCATTTCAAGTTCTATTAGTATACAACACACACACCCCTCCCCCCGCCGTCATCCCCTTGTCCCGAAGTTGAGGGAGGCCCTTTGTCCCCTCGTCCCAAAAACTCATCCCGGCATCCCGACGTCCCCCAGTGTTGGTGTTAAACTGGCTAAATCCAAACCCCTAGCCACACCCTTATACATGTTCAACTAGGTTGCAAACCCAAGACAAATCGTATCTAAACTAGCAAGGTAACAAAGTTGAAACAATAACCAAGATTTTAAGACATTCGTGTAACAAGTGAAAAAATTGTTATACTCAAAAACAATCTCCAATCATTATCACAGACTGGAAATACTATAAATGTTATGTTGGTTAATATTTAAAAGGACCCCTAAATATATTGTATAACCAAATAATGGAATGCAACCCCTTTCTCTACTATTGGCTCTACCAAAGTTGTTAGGTTCCTAAAACATATTGTTTCTTGTGATTTTCTTGTTAGAATTGTGTCAAAATACAACGTTCATTGTTAACACGTAACATTAGTATTATTAATATGGAACTTCGTATTCCTCAATTTTTCACAATTATTTATCATCCTACACTAAATGGGCTTCTAGAGTGTCTAGACGAGTATTTCCCAATTCTTTTACAAGCCTTTCTCACCCTGCAACATATGGCCTTAAGAAATATCTAAATGGTCCTATCCAGATGATGTTGGTCATGAATATCCAACATACAAACATCTTTTAAGTATAAAGGCTTAAAAATAAACTTGTTTGTCTTTTTCTGAGTGCAAATTATTCATTGGGAACATTTTCAAACATAGCATCACCATGAAAAACTATAAAGCATGCAACCTAAAAGAGATTTTTGAAATCCTTAATCCCAACCAAGATGCAGATAATCCCCTCTTATACTTCCATCCCTGCTTTGCTTCACCATAAAAATAGCCAACTTATATAGCACCAATTACAACTCGTTACTTGCAACATTGAGAAGATATAAGAGCAGATATTTGTTCTGTGATTCTGTCTCTGTTACTTTTGTCGAGTGTGTATAAAGCTGCATCCATGCGATTTCTAATACTTGCCACTGCATAAACAAATGCAATAGCTTAGTTACAACAAGAAAAAACATTTTGTATTGTCTATAGTGCCTATTTTTACTGTAAGTATATGCCACCATCTTAAGACATTCTCCAGCACATTCAGAATGCTAACATTGAATATAATCCATTTATGAAACAAATTGAAGTTACAAACTAGAAAACCTCGAAGCTTATAGCTTTGCTGTGCAATGTGCATCAAAGCTTACTCAAAACCAAAGTAACGAGAATCGGAATCGGCAAGGCCAAATCGAATCACGAATTGGCCATGAATCGGAATCGAATCGGCCATGAATCTGGCAAATTTTAAAAACCCTAGATTTTAACAATTTAAAAAGCCGCCGAGCCGATTCAATGGTTCATAAAAAATCGGCCAGAGTGAATCGAATCGCCAAACCGGCGATTCTGGCGATTCACTGGCGATTCTTGTTTCTATGCTCAAAACACTCAGGTATGTAAAGGTTACATATTGTTCTATGCAGACTTCTATGGCTAGCAAAATCTTCCACAATCCCTTTTGCAACAGTCAGCAATAAAATAGTCTATAAAAGCATCCAGATAACCCAACACAGATGTCAGTTCAGCCAACCTCTTTTCAATGCATTTTACTGCACTTTATAGGCCAAACATGTAATATAATTTTATTTTATTTTTTGCGGCAAATGGCAGCCTTTTAAGCTGCCAAACACTCCACAAATTCAAACCCACGAGTTCAACGTCCCAGCCTAGGCACAAGGCCTGCAAGCACAGTGGGCCAGCGGAGGTTTGAACCTTGGTGGCAGCCTCACCTATGAAGTGTTTCAACTGCTGCTCTAAATGGGTCACCACAAACATGCAGTATAATATTATGCAGTAGTGTTGTTAGAGTGAATTTATACAAACTAAGAAACTTATGATTTAAGCAAAGGTTACATGAGTGATCAAGAGTGTGAGTGCACAAGGTGCGAGTATGAAGCATTAGGTGTGGACCCATAAAACCTGGGTAGACAGATGAGTGGGTACAGAATTGCATTATAAAAAGAAAAGATAGAAGATATACATATGTCATATAATAATGACTTTTCCAAGCTATGTATTACTTATCTTTGCATCAGGTGATGAAGAACAGAGGCAAAATTGAAGCAAAACAAAAAACATCAATCTTTGTCAAGCATGCAGTCAATGGTCACCAGATACCTCCCCAATAGCATAGGCATAATCAAAAGATTTAGATAAAAGATACAAAACACAGCAAGCACAAGATAAAAACTTCCTAAGTCCAAACCAAGAATAAGATTTGATTTGTGTCTCTTCTAAAAATGCTCTACATCTGCAGCAGAATAAAATGGCAGAAGAGGGCCAGAACAGTTATCAATCTATGTCATAGTTAAGTTTTCTCATTTATGTCATGGAGTTTTCTTCATGTGCTGATATGTAGTTTTTTATTACGGAAAAACAGATTTTGAAGGGACCCGAAACTCTAAACAAAAGATAATCTAAAGATATACCAAGAAAGCTCAACGAGGCAAGAAAAAATGAGACCTAGATCACAAAATGGGTTTACCAATAGGATCCCATAACCTGACACAAACAGTGCTCACAAAAGCCCGCAAGCAGCCAAAGAAAAGACCAGAGAAACTCCAACCCAAACACCCACAACCAGGACACATTAAAATTTACTTTTGATACTGCCCATGTGGGAGCGAAGAGTCATATCAAAAGAAGGCGAGGATTTCTTATGTTTCTTTCCTTTTACAGTAATCCAACCCTCTTCAATTTTAGCTGCAGCATTCTGCCAATCCAATAAGCCCATCTGTGGGACATCACCATCCTGAGATAAAAACCCAGCAGCACCCGCCAACTCAGAGACAGCAAGGGTGCCAGCTGAGAAAATATCCACCGCACAATCAGAGGACGTAAACACCACGTGCCTATTTCCACCCACATCCGGAGAGATAATGGGATGGGCAGCAGACAGTGAACCATCCAACACCACCAGACCACCAGAAACCTGGTCAACCTAAGAGACAGATGCAGTAACAGACTAAGGCAACATGGCCTCAGCAATACCATCATCAGAAACCGGAGCTGCCTGAGGAGAAGAAGCCAGAGGGACCTGCACAGTCGCCTGGGAGAAGCTTCTCTGGGTATCAGCAATTTTCTCAACCATATAATGTTGAGCTGAGGCACCATTCCACCAGGAAGCCGCTGATATGTAGTTGCCAAAAGCTAAAAGACATAAATAAATACACTAATAGCTTTGTAATTGCTATTTCTTGCATTAAAATCTACAATTTTTTTGTAGAAGAATTTTTTGCATCAAATGCAAAAGTGGTAATGGTAAAAGAGAAACAATAACATGGCTAAAGATGTGTACATGGATTGAAGTTTTATCAATTGATAGAAAATATAGTCATCCACATGGACCAGTGTACCTTAGAACAATGGCAATACCCTTCCCAATCTATATCTGCCATCTCCAATTGATTATAGTTTAATATAATTTTATATATCATGATGATGATATTCAAATATCAATACAAGGCTTTGGAGGACAAGTGTGTAGCTCTGGTACTTGGCAAAGAAAATGAAGAGTTGTCCTCCATTTGCTCTTGGAGCTCTATCTTCTGCTGAGATTAGAATCTAATTAGTATTCTTCATTGATGTGGTCGCACTTCACATTGTTCTCTCCAATGTACCATAAGTAGATGTTAGTCTTGTTTGCAATTTTTGTGTTCTGGGTTCTTGTTAATTACTGTTCTATAGATCTGTTTCTCTTTCCTTTGCCATGTTGTTTCAGAAATTTGAATTTAAACTTGTCTGATTTTTTTTCAAGGCAATTTATTAGCTATACTACCTTCATTTATTGCTAAGTTGACGAGCGGGTAAGTCACATTCTCCCTCTGCTGAGGCTTGGCTAGGTGCATGATTTGTAGGCCCTCATGGAAAGAGATCATTCCCTCCATCCCCTGCAAGAATGTGAGAATTAATTCAATATTTTTTCTCCCTATACGTCATGCTTGACCACAAGAGAGTTTAATGGAAAATGGAAAGCCAAAAGGTCCAGACAAGACTCGCAATAATGACAAGAATCTCAGGTTGAACTTGACAAGGGAATTAATGACAAGAATTATAAGAAATCTTATAAAGCACTGCACTTCTCAAAGCAGATGAACCAGTGGTCATACCTGAAACTTGAAATATCCCAAGCACATAAACAAGAAACAAATAGACAATTTGCACAATGATAGACCAGCAATTCAGAGATTATGTATTCAGTAGACAGAAGAATTAATGTTAATTACAATCCAGAGGGTACTCAAGGAGACTTTGCACCTTGTCTTCGAAGTTTCTAACAATAGCTCCGCACTGGGAGTAGCAGAGGGCAATAATGAATTTGCAGATCTGATATCAATGTGATCTCAGGTATGATGTCTTGTTGCTAGGATCGGGCTAGTTGCTGATGCAATCCCAATCACTGTTCACAATGCATATGCTGCGATCTCTTGATGACTGAAGCTAAGCCGCCAACTGATCCGATGATGTTGTAACTGCACGTATGTATGTATCGTGACAAGCCAAGCAGGTTCCGTGAGTATTGCAGAGTTGATCGCCAATGTATAAGCCACAATCTCCGATGAATGAGCACGACATATGCTGCGATGAATGAGCACAATATATGCCCACGACCTCTGATGAATGTACACGATATATACCCACGATCTCTGATATATGTGCCTGATGTTCACAATCTCTATCGCAACCTCCAATGATGCCATGATCGCATATATGAATATGCAGATGCCTGATCGCAATCCTCAATGGTGGCTGAATATAGGAAAATTGCAGATGTTTGATGTCACCTTAGGAATATATATTGCTGCTGTCACTAGGCTGCTCAAAGAATGCTGCTGACTCGGATGAAGATGATCGCCGAGCTCTGTGTATCCAATTAATGCCGCGCTCCTTGAGATCTTAGATGTTGCTGTTCGCTAGCCAACTGCAAGAAGTAATCACAGATCTGCAATGAAAGAACAATCAAAGCCATCAATCCAATTAGGTCTCTAAGAGACTTCACCTAATTGAAGCGACAGCAGACTAGGGAGGATATCTCACCTCCAAAACTGCAATCTCCAATTGAATTCCAATAAAGAATTTCAATGACAAGCAAACACAAAAGTTGATCGATGATCCAAATGCTCTACCAAATCCAAATAAGTATGATGCTCAAGAATTTGAATTTAAACTAGCCAGCTAAACCAAATGGGCGCCACAATTGCATAAATTAAAAATAGTTCCTAGCTAAGAGGTAGCACACAAGTGCGCCCCCTCAAAATGGGCACCTTGCAAGGCTAATTGGTTCACGGGGGACCATATGAGTTAACAGAAAGTTAGATTTAGGTCCAGGCTAAGGAGGAGACATGACAAAACTGTAACTTTCAACACAAGCAATAATTATAGCAAAGGAGGTGACAACAACTTCAAAAAAGATAAAATCCTCGATAGAGGAGGAAATGAAAAATATCAAGGCATCTCTACCAAAATCACTCCGACTCAAACCTGACTTAGATATGTCAGAGGCTTAAAAAAGGAAGATGAAAAGTTGAGAAATATTGTTGTATCTCTTTCTTGCCCTGACAAGGATTTCCTTCCATAAAAAAAATTTCGATGATAAGATTACCAGTTTCTAGGGCAAAAAAATAGGTTTATATGTACCTTTTGTAGAGTGATACAGCATGAATTATCTGTTGTATTCTTAAGAATTCTAAATGCAAAAAATGGTTTCGACAAAAATTAGAACGTACATAAAACAGTATTTAGGGCAAAAGAGTTCCTTGTAGTTGAGACAAGGGACCACATTGTGCAAAAGAGTCCCTTATCCCAGATTTGTATGAAGTGCATTGATGAATAAAATATACTTGTTGATGAACAATTTTGTTTATTGTACATTGCTATTTTCTTTTACATAACACAAGTAAACATTTGGCATAAAGAGTGTTATGTTCACATAGATGCATTCAGCTTTTGCATTGAAGCTACACTGGCACAAGTCAGATCAGAACGGCTCAACCACCCAATGTTCTTTGCAAGCCATCTATTGTCAAATGCAAAACACAACTACATTACAACCAAAAGAGAAACACTAGGCATGGTATGCGCAACACAAAAGTTCAGACATTATTTACTGGCAACACAATTTACTCTCTATTGATCATAAGGCACAAATGTATCTCATGAACAAACAAATAGTTCAAGGCTGAGTAAAGTAGATGGCTCCTCCTACTTCAAGAATTTACATTCACCATTATTGTTTGATCTTGGAAAAGCCATATAATTCCAGACCTACTTACAAAAATTAAATTAGGGGAACCACCCAAGCAACAAACAAGGACTTACCAGATGGTCACCTATCTCATCTAGCAGCATTACTACCATGGTATGAAACCATTGGCGAATACCTATCAATAAGTATATTTCATAGGATATGTCACCATCAAAAAGGAGAGAATAAGCACTAAAAAGTAAGACGTTCCAATTAATTAATGGACTACTCTGTAAATTGATTCTCGGTCATATCCTATGAAGATGTGTGATGTGGGATGAAGTGAGAGTTGTATTAGAAGAGGCACATAAGAGACTGGCAGGCAGTCACAGAAGACCAAATGCCACAGCAAGAAAAGTTACTCTAGCAGGCCTATGGTGGCCAACTCTCCATGTAGATGTAAGGGAATGGGTTGTGGGATGCAACACATTCCAGATAGTAGTAAAACTGCTGAAGAGAGACCTTATCCCACTCTTACCATCTTAGCCACAAGAATTATTTGAACAATGGGGACCAGATTTATAGGCCCTCCTGAGACTAGTCAAATTACAGACACAATATATCATAGTGGCCACAAAAAACTTAACAAAGTAGCTCGAAATAAGAGCTCTACCAAATAACTCCATAATAAGTTCAGCGAGATACATTTATAAACAAATAGTTACAAGGTTTGGCATCCCCGTTCAAATAACCAATGATAGAGGGGGGCATTGTTAGCCGTCAAGTTGTGTCACCGTCGGATGTTAGCCGCCGGCGGAGGTAAAGTTGGGTTACTGTCGGATGTCAGCCGCCGACGGAGGTTAATTAGTTGCAACGGTTGAGAAGGGTGACGACGTTTGGTTGTGTTGTCGGGATATTTGAATGTACCGGTTATTATATTAATAAAGTATTATGTTAGCCTCGGTCGTTAGTGACCGAGAGGTTAGATAGTTACGTCACGACGTTTCGGTCGTGACCCTTCGGGTACTTTATATACTCTCTCGGAGGTTGGACATGAGAGATATGATTGTATGATCATTACGATGTAAATGTACTTGCCAGTATGGAATGATTAATGAAAGTATTTATTATTCTATGATAAATTCTATGTTCATTATATTTCCTATACTGTCTGTGCAATACTAAGTTTACCCCAGCGGGCAAACATCTGGCGCCGTTGCCTAGACGTACTCAGGAAGAGAGTTGAGGGAAGGATTTATGCCCAATGTCTTAAATAAAGATAGAAATAAAAAGGCACGAGATGATGAAGGGGAAGCCGCACAGAAGGCTTTGATCTCCGCGCAACAGCGTGAACATCGGTGTAGGCTGAGGCAACTTGCCAAAGACCAACTTGTCGGAGGGTTGCCCGAAGGGAACCTCGGAAGTGGTACGGAAGGTGCAGGGGCCGATTGGGAATCGTTCATCTTGCCGGAACATTGGAGAGTGCGGAGTAGAGAAGAACTACTTGAAGAAACACGACTTAGACAAGTCTTGCTTCAAGAAGAGCGAGACCAGTTTGAAGATTTGAACCGCACATGGCGTGCAAAGGAAGGGAACTACGAAGGTGAGCGCATTGCCGAAGGCACACAGGAAGGTACGATCGAAGGCACACGAGAAGGTACGACCGAAGACACAGGAAGGTACGACCGAAGACACACGGGACGCGCAGGCAAACCCGCCATTGGAGCCAACGACTCCACACAATACAATTCCACCCGCTACACAGATACAAGTACCATTAGTAATCGGCCAAGGGAACGTGGGTACTGGTTCTAGCACAGGCGGTGCAGGAGCACAAAATCCACCGCGCATGCAACAACCAAAATCAGCCCGACCAACCATGGCGGCACATAAGGAGAAGTTGTCAAAATTCCACGATGATGGAAAGGACAATCCAGTACGGCATTGCCGTACGTGTGAAACCATCTGGGCAGCCAACGGGGTGAGTGACCAGAACGAATGGATGAGGCAGTTCCCCGCCACACTGAGAGGCGTGGCTATTGATTGGTACGCGGATCTGGATAGAACGAACATAACCACATGGGATGACCTGAAGGAGGGATTCGAGAAGGAATTCCGGCTACTACAAGACGATAATGAGATAGTCTCAGAGATTTATGGAACGAAGCAAGGGAAGAGGGAGACCGTACAGGCGTATGGCCGTCGGCTAAAGGAATTAGTCGGAAAGATGGAAAGCCAACCGGCTGACGGCCTAAAGAAGAGGTGGTTTGTCGAGGGCCTGAATCCTAAGCTACGACGGAAGATGAAAATTGTGCCTCCGACATCCTACAATGATGCATACAACCGGGCCATGGACCTGGAAAGCGAAAATAAGACGGCCAAAAAGAAGAAGAATAGATCTTCGTCATCCGAAGACGATACATCCGAAGAGGAGAGTAGCAGCGATGAGAAGCCGAAGAAGAAAGTCACGGCCCTTCAGAAGGATATGGAACGGATGTTAAAAGAGTTTAAGACAATGAAGGGGACAACAAGCAAGGATGATGAACTGTGGTGCACGGATTGTAAGGAGAGCGGCCACACGAAGGGTGCCTGTCCCAAGAAGGCATTATGTGACATCTGCCAGATTATGGGACATTCTACGAAGGAATGCCCATACAATCTGAAGGCGCGTAACCAGCAAGTGCTCTATACACAAGAACAACCATCCACATCAGGGGGGACGAAACCAAACAATAATGCATCTTCAAGAGGTTACCGTGGCAACCGGCGAGGTGGAGGAGGGAACAATAATAATTCCACCCGTAACAGGGTCCAGTATGATGCGAAGGGACGCCCAATGATCCAATGTAGGGCATGCAACCAATGGGGTCATTACGCAAGCGAGTGTAACAATAATGACGCCCCTCAGCAGCTGTGTCGGTGGTGCGGCCCTGGGGACCATGAAGATGCTAATTGTCCGAAGTCTGGCGTAGGGGCCAATCTGATTGATATCGAAGGCAACACATGGATTAAAGAAGCTATCCTTGCTCTTACTCGAGGGCAAGCGAAGGAAGCCTGCTACCCCCATCCCCGAACGGAGAAGCAAAGAATGGCGGAGGCAAGGGAGAAAATAGAAAGGGCGATGAAAGCCCAACGGGGAGAGACACACGAATCATCTGGACCCTACTGCACAGACGCGGAGAGAAACATTGTATGGCAGATGCTTCAACTGGAGGTGCCTGTCAAGTTGGAGGACCTCTTATACACCATGCCTCAATTGGGAACAGTGTTGTTGGGTACAAAGGTTGATAAACCCAAACCGAGACACACAAATGCTTCCGTACCGGGAAACTCGGTGGCAAATCCAATGCTGCTCGCCGTCAACAATGGTAGACATCCAGCCATGGTGGAGATGGGCATCCTGGGCACCATCCTAACGGATACTATAGTAGACAGCAGATCCGGGGTAAACGTCCTCCCGGAGGACACATGGAAAAAGCTAGGAAAGCCCACTCTGTGGCCACCTACGTTTAATCTGCTAAGTGCCGACCAGCACGGGATTAAACCCCTCGGCACGTTGATGGCACAACAAGTCACCGTGGGTGCACAACCATTTGTGCTCGACTTTGTGGTCATTTTGTTGAAACAGAAAGGGTATGATGCCATACTCAGAAGAGGATGGCTAGTGGCAGCGAAGGCAAACCACAATTGGAAATGGAATACACTCGATGGAGAGCGGAGGCAAGAAGTTTACTATTGATCTCCGGACCCAGTTGGTGAGCGAGGAACTTGCCTCTTCCTCGGGATCTGAATCGGAAGGGGAGAATGACCCACGAGACGAAGGGAGAGAGGGGATGGATTCGGATGTCGAAGGCATACTAAAACTCGAAGGATGTCGTTCAGAGGATGACACGGATTCACTAAATGGATTGTTCCATTGGCAGCAAGAGGACTATGAGATGTTCTCACCCTCCTGTAACGCATTAAGCGTCGACGAAGAGGAGCTAGATAAATATCCTCCAAAGTACGGGGAGTATAAGGAAGGAGAAGCTACAATGGACACCGTACCCGCACACCAGTCTAAAAACAAGGAGGAACCCATCTTGTACAAAGAAGCAAAGTTGAAAGAAATAAACCTTGGGGATGAGAGAAATCCGAAAACCATCGTCATGAGAGACGACTGGAATCCTGTGTGGAAGATTATAGCCTTCAAAATCTTGATTCTCCTTCTGATGTATGGGCAAGAGACCATGGTCCTGGTAGAATTTATGGTTCCAAGCCTTTGGATTGCCATTGGAAACAGACTCGGCGACAGGGAGAGGGAACGGCTGCACACTCTGTGGACTTTCGACGAACAGATACATGATGCCATCAACGAGACCAAATTGAAACCTTCCCTGGAGAGGATGGACCAGAGAGGAGGGACAGAGCAACCGAGAGGATGGAAAATGACTCAAGTGGTCATGCAGGGGACCCGAGAGCCATCCGTACAGGCGACCAGAGATGCCTCCAGACAGGAAATTGAAAAACACCCGTACGGCTATGCATGACCGTACGGTGGAGGGGAAAAAAAAAATTGAAAAAAAATTTGAAAAATGAAAAAATAAAAAAAATTAAAAAAAAATATATAAAAAAATTGAAACGAAGCAATAAAGGCTGTACGGAATACGGCAACTTGGGAGCGAAGGCAAGCAAACACATAAAAAACAACAGACGAAGACATAAAGTCCGAAGACAAAGTCCGAAGACGAAGACATAAAGTCCGAAGACGAAGACATAAAATCCGAAGACATAAAGTCCGAAGACGAAGACATAACATATTGAGCGAAGACATAATGGACGAAGATATATTAAGCGAAGACATAATGAACGAAGACATATTGAGCGAAGACATAATGAACGAAGACATATTGAGCAAAGACATAATGAACGAAGACATATTGAGCAAAGACATAATGAACGAAGACATATTGAGTGAAGACATAGTGAACGAAGACATATTGAGTGAAGACATGGTGAACGAAGACATAACATGGTGAACGAAGACATAAGGTGAGAAGACATAAAAGTATTAAACGAAGATGTAAATTATAGCCGAAGACATATTTATGAAACCGTACGACCGTACGACAACTTGGAGAAACGAAGGTAGCTTAGAAAAGGTACCGTACGGTTAGTATAAGTCCAAAATGATAACCGTACGACAAGTTTATAAGTTTGAAGGCGATTTGACGAAGGCATAGTTCAAGCAAAAATGACCGTACAGTAATAGTTTTAATGAGTATTAAGTGGCAACTTTCAAAGTTCGAAGGGAATGAGTATTTAACCGTACGGACATCATAGGCAAAGCAAAAAAAGGCACCGTACGGCCAAACAAAGGAAAGGAAAAGGAGGGAGATGTCCGTATGGCCATTTCATTAATAAAGATACGGTACGACAGGTTTCATATTTAGGTGAAGACCGTGCAGAGGCTATATGAATTGCAAAGTTACAACCGTACGGTCGAAGGAAGAATACATAGAAAACAACGTACGGCAATTTTAAGAGAAGCTTGCAAGTAATAAAAGCTGAACCGTACGGCCTTCTTTGGCAAATTAAAAGTTGGAAAGCGAAACAATAGCAAGCGTACGGCACTAAAAGGTGTAATAGGAATACCATCCGAGGAATGTAGCATTTCGTACGGCAAGGAATAAGTCTGGAAATCAAAAAGAGTACAGAAGAATTTAGTTCTTGACGGCAAGGAAGGACTGGTAGCAAGGAGGAGAAGATTTTAAAAAAAAAAAAAACGACGACAAATCAAAACAGTTCAAAATGAGTAACTTATGGTACCAAAGGGAAGGGCATAATGAGGTAGTAAGGAAAACGCAAGCAGTTTGCAAAAAAGAGTATGGGATCAGAAGAAAATCACAAAAATGGTGTGTTCCATGGACTTCTGTGTGGGTTTGAAGGTGCTAAGGCTCTGCCCCAGGACCCCGCGGGGGCGCTACCCATCGACCCCGTTGGGGGCGTTGCCCCCTAAACCCCCAGTCGGTTCAGTTATCGGCCCTTGGAGTGTGTGACCTGTTGATGAGATCGGAGCTGCTAAGGCATGGAGTGTCTGCATGCCGGAGGTGAAGAGAGCACTGGAGCAAGTCTTTCAAGAGGGGTACTACGCTTTGAGGCACTTGGAGTAGGTGTTGGTTGGACGTGAGATTGTCTTGGTGGATGCATAGAGAGCTCGGGAGGAGCTGACCACCCAGTTGGAGGCAGTAGAGCAACACTTGGCTCAGCGTACCCAGGAGTTGGAAGCAGAGAAGTTGGCACGGGTGGCTATCAAGGTCAGATTGGCTAGGGAGATAGTATGGTGTTAGCGGAGGCTATAGCTGAATAGTATGTTTTGGAGACAAGTTTGGTGCAGGCACGAGAGGAATGCGTGTGACGGAAAAGACCTACTGGACGCAGCATTGATGGGGAGGGCGGCACTTCATCTTTTCAGGGACGCCCCTCTGCCCCTTCTAGTGATTTTCTTCTTCTATGTGGTGTATTTCATCTCCCTGTTGTTGTAAGTCATCGGAGACGACTTTTTTTTGGGGGGGGGGATGATGTTGTCGGGATATTTGAATGTACCAGTTATTATATTAATAAAGTATTATGTTAGTCTCGGTCGTTAGTGACCGAGAGGTTAGACAGTTACGTCACGACGTTTCGGTCGTGACCCTTCGGGTACTTTATATACTCTCTCGGAGGTTGGACATGAGAGATGATTGTATGATCATTACGATGTAAATGTAGTTGCCAGTATGGAATGATTAATGAAAGTATTTATTATTCTATGATACATTCTATGTTCATTATATTTCCTATACTATCTGTGCAATACTAAGTTTACCCCAGCGGGCAAACAGGTTGCACCGCTTCGGATGTTATATGTATATTGTACTTGCTCATTGGAAGTATCACTGTCATGGTATGACTCTGAATGATTAATAAAAGCTATTGTGTTCTTTTCTATATATATATTATCTCTGTTGCATATCTTATTGATGGCTGTGCGTGTGCGTCCGTAACAACTCTACCCTTCGCGTAAACATTTGGCGCCGTTGCCTAGACATACCCGGATGGCAAATAGGCATTATGGGCTTACCCATTAGTGCAATAAACCCAGAAGCCGAGGAAGCCCGTACAGAGTTGTACAACGGAGAGGATAATTTGGCACGTGACTTCCGAATTTTGTTCCAAGTAGCTCTTGAAACTCACGTCCGAAGGGAGGCAACGAACGGAGACGTCCCTGCAGGCGTAGTGTGGGACGCAATTGGGGCGAACCCTGCAGCGAATCGGTTGTTGAACCAACTTCCACGGTTGCTGGCACAAGCAGCACTCGCACGACGTATTCGGCAAGAGGAAATTGACCGTGAGGACCGCCGCCAAGAGATCCTCCGTGCATTCCACGCCCAAGAGCATCTTCGTCGCCATCAGGAGGAAGGAAATGACAAACAGTAAAGTTGTTGAAGTTTGAAACGAAGGGGAACGAAACACAAAAAAAATTCAATTGTAGTTCAATTGAGAATGTTGTAAAGCAACATGAATTAATAAAAAATAAGTGTTCTTTTTGATTGAGCAATGTGTATAGTCTGTCTTGATGCCCAATAATTTAAATAAAGATCGAAATAAGTGATAGATGACGAAGGGGAAGCCGCACAGAAGGCTTTGATATCCGCGCAACAACATGAACGTCGGTGTAGGCTTAGGCAACTTGCCAAGGACCAGCTTGCCGGAGGGTTGCCCGAAGGGGACCTTGGAAGTGGCACGGAAGGTGCAGAAGCCGAATTGGAACAGTTCATTTCGCCGGAACATCGAAGGGTGCGGAGTAGTGAAGAATTAATCGAGGAAACGCGAGCGTTGAAGACCTTCCTCCAGGAAGAACGAAACCGGTTTGAAGACTGGGTCCGTACACCACGTGCGGAAGACCGTGATCACGAAGGGAGATGTACGGCTAAGGGTGACGTTGACGGAGCAGAGACACACAGGAACCCTCCGTTGGAACCCACGACTCCACATAACACAGTTCCACCAGTGACACAGGCACAACAAGTGCCACCAGTAAATACCGTACAAAGCAGCACAGTAGGGGTGGGTGCAGGTACCATAGGCGGTGGTGCTGGACAACACACAACCCAACCACCTATGGCGACTCATAAGGAAAAACTACCCAAATTCCAAGGCGATGGAAAGGACGATCCAGTCCGACATTGCCGCACATCTGAAACAATTTGGGCAGCAAATGGAGTTACAGATCACGATGAATGGATGAAACAATTTCCAGCAACCCTCCGAGGGGTAGCAGTTGACTGGTATTTCGACTTAGATAAAACCCAAGTGACCACTTGGGACCAGTTAAAAAAGGAATTTGAGAAAGAGTTCAAGCTCCTACGAGACGATAATGAAATCGTCTCCGAAATCTACGGAACCAAGCAAGGACCCAAGGAGACCGTACGGAACTACGGTCGCCGACTGAAAGAATTGGTAGGCAAAATGGAGAGTCCACCAGCCGATGGATTGAAGAAGCGATGGTTCGTCGAAGGATTGAAATCCAACCTTCGGAGGAAGATGAAGATAGTTCCTCCCCCTTCTTACATTGACGCCTACAACCGAGCGATGGACCTCGAAAGTGAACAGAAAACATCGAAGAAGAAGAAAAATGAGTCTTCTTCGTCGGAGGATGACAATACTTCAGGAGATGACAGCGGTAGTGACGGGAAAGCAAAGAAGAAAGTCTCCACACTACAAAAGGACATGGAACAAATGCTCAAGGAATTTCGCAATATGAAGGGTAGCACCAACCGGAACGACGAAGGAGAACTTTGGTGCACCGACTGCAAAGAGGCTGGCCACGCTAAGGGCGCATGCCCACGGAAGATGTTTTGCGATATTTGTCAATTGGCGGGTCACTCCACAAAAGAATGCCCGTTCAATATGAAGACACGAGGCCAACAAGTTATGTTCACACAGGAAGCTTCAGCCTCCGGAAATCAAAACACAGCCTCTTTTGGCGGATATAGGAATAATCGCCGAGGGGGAAGAGGAAATAGCAATAATGACGGAGGACAAAGCCGCCTTCAATATGATACAAGCGGAAGACCGATGATTCAATGCCACACGTGTAGTCAGTGGGGGGATTTCGCTCGGGACTGTCCGAAGGGAGAAAAAGCGCAATTTCTGTGCAAATGGTGCGGGCCTGGAGATCATGATGATACAAAATGCCCCAAACCGGGAGTGAATTTAATTAACATTGAAGGCAACAAGGGAGTGTTGGCAATCACCCGAGAACAAGCACGGAAAGCCACCTACCCACACCCAGAGACTGAAAAAAAGAGAGTATCGGAGACAAGGGAAGATATTCAGATGGCCCAATGGAACGAAATGCACGACGCCGTGGAAACTTCCGAGGGAAGTCACGGGGAACGGATATTAAGGCAAATTATGCAAATAGAAATTCCAGTACAACTGGGAGATCTTTTGACAATGGCCCCACAATTAAGAATGGCCCTACTCAATGCGGTACCATCGCCGAACAGACAGAGGACAACAACCACGACGGCAAACTCTCTCGAAAAGGGAAAATCCGTGGAGGATCCCATGTTATTGGCACTTAACACCGGGAGGCACCTGACAGTAGTAGAAATGGGAATCTTGGGCACAATACTCATGGACACTATCATTGATGGAGGATCGGGGGTCAACATCCTACCGGAAGAAACCTGGAAGAAGCTTGGACAGCCAACACTATGGCCGCCGACTTTCCAGCTTGTAGGCGCAGACCAGCATGGAATTAAACCAATAGGCACACTGATGGCTCAAAAAGTGATGATTGGCACCCAACCATTTGTCATGGACTTTATTGTTATTCCAGTAAAAAAGAAGGGATACGACGCCCTCTTGGGGAGGGGGTGGCTAATACAAGCAAGAGCTAAGCACGACTGGAAGCGGAACGTCATTTCTATGGAGAGAGACGGCAGGAAATTCACCATTGATTTGAGAAGTCAATATTTGAGTGAAGACCTGGCGTCCTCGTCGGGATCAGACACAAACGAAGAAATTGACGAAGGAAGACAAGAACCGAACAAGGAAGGTGTATTACAAATAGAAGGATACTCTGACGATGACATGGATTCACTAAACGGGCTGTTCCATTGGCAAATGGAGGATTATGAGCTAAGGCAATGTACCATGCTGGAGATAGAGGACAACGAAGAAAACCAGATAGGGGATGAGGAGGAGCCTACATTTCCACCACAGTACGAGGAGTACAAAGAGGGGGAGCTTCAAATTCAGGAAACCCCAGCACACCAATTCGACAAAGAGAAACCCATTAAGTATGAAGAACTGACAATAAAGCCCACGAATTTAGGAGATGACACCAACCCGAAGAACATTCTAATAGGGGATGACTGGAACCCTGTGTTGAAAACCACGGCATTTAAAATTTTCACAGAATACAAGGATGTATTCGCCTGGACCTACAAAGACTTAAAGGGGGTACCGCCGAAACTGTGTCCCCACCGGATCCCACTCGTCGAAGGAGCAGTCCCCGTACGGAAACGTTCGTACAGAATGAACAAAAACTATGCGGCCCGAGTTAATGAAGAGATCGGAAAGATGCTTGATGCAGGTATAATATTCCGAGTACAGACGAGCAAATGGGTCTCCCCCATTGTGATCTCACTGAAGGAGGACTCCACCCAAATAAGAATATGTGTGGACTTCAGATGTCTGAACGCTGTTACAGTCAAAGATCCCTTTCCAATTCCCTTCACGGATACCATCTTAGAGGAAGTTGCTGGTCACGAAATCTACTCCTTTATGGATGGATTTTCGGGGTATAACCAAATATCAATAGCAGACGAAGATAAGCTGAAAACAACGTTCATGGTAGAAAATGGAGTATATGCTTACAACAGGATGTCGTTCGGGCTTTGCAATGCCCCAGCAACATTCCAACGAATAATACTGCACATCTTTGATAAAATGTCGGTAGGCAACTTCAAAGTCTTTTTGGATGATTGGTCTATCTACAGTACGGAAGATACCCATCTGGTGGCCCTTCTGGAATGTATGGAAAGATGCCGACGGGCACGGTTGGCGCTTAACCCTCAGAAGTGCAGATTTATGGTCCCACAAGGGAAACTGCTCGGGCATATTGTATGCAAAGCCGGACTAAAAACCAACCCAGACAAGATCCGGGTGATCCTCGAGATGAAACCCCCCACGGATGTTACGGGACTCAAGTCATTCCTCGGACACATCGGGTACTATCGGAAATTCATTAAACAGTTTGCTCACGTGTCTCGTCCGATGGAACAACTGACCCGGAAAGGAGAACCTTACAATTGGGGGTTAGAGCAAAGGGACGCATTCGAAGACCTTAACGCCAGGCTAGTCGCTGCACCTATCATGGCATTCCCCGACTGGGATAAAGAGTTCCATGTGCATGTGGATGCCTCCAATTTTGCGATTGGAGCCACGCTGGCACAGACGGGTGATCACGGGCTAGATCACCCCATATACTTCGCAAGCAAGCTCCTTTCGAAGGCAGAGAAGAACTACTGTACAACAGAAAGAGAAGCGTTGGGGATGGTATACACGGTACAAAAATTCCAGCATTACTTGCTCGCCATTCCATTCACATTTTTCGTGGATCATCAGGCCTTAATGTACCTGGTAAACAAACCACTTATTCAAGGACGAGTAAGTAGGTGGTTGCTTCTCCTGCAGGAATTCACATTCAACATCATTGTACGCCCCGGAAAAAGTCACGTGTGTGCAGATCACTTATCACGACTCAAATCCAGGGAGCCACTAGAACAAATCCGGGGAGCCACCAGAAGGGGTAAATGATGACTTTCCCGACACTCATCTATTTCGTATTGCTGTTCTTCCTCCCTAGTACACAAGCATTGGAGAATTGTTATCCACAGGACAGTTCCCAGAGGGAATGCCGCCTGGCGAACGAAGGAAATTAGTACTCAGAAGTAGGACGTTCCAACTCATTAATGGGTTATTATACAAAATGGGACCGGACGAGGTACTTCGGAGATGTGTGATGGAAGAGGAAGTCCAAGGCGTTCTCAGAGAAGCCCATGAGGATCCCGCAGGAGGCCATATGGGACCCGATACGACAGCAAGGAAGGTCTTACTAGCAGGCCTGTGGTGGCCCACTTTGTATAACGATGCACGAGAATGTGTAACGAGCTGCGACACCTGTCAAAGAGCTGGGAAACCTCTCAAGCGGGATTTTATGCCATTAAATCCATCTAATGCTCAGGAATTGTTTGAGAGATGGGGTTTAGATTTTGTGGGACCACTAAAACCAAGCCAGAGGAGGAGGTGCCGGTATATTGTGGTGGCAACGGAATATCTTACAAAATGGGTTGAAGCTCGGGCCTTGCCAGACAATTCTGCAGTCAGCACAGCCAGGTTCATCTATGAACAGATTATTACAAGGTACGGCATCCCCATTCAACTCACGAGTGATAGGGGCGGGCATTTCGTTAATCACGTGATACGATTGCCCACTACAGAATTCAAAATTTTTCACTCACTCTCCAGTCCCTATTACCCGAGGGCGAACGGGCAGGCGGAAGCCACGAACAAGATTCTAGTATCTGTGATTTACAAGTCCTGTGGAGTCGAAGGAGAAGATTGGGAAGAACGACTTCCCTTAGTTCTATGGGCGTACCGCATGTTGTATAAAGTCACTACGGGACATACTCCGTTCCAATTAATGTTTGGCCAAGAGGCTGTGGTCCCCGCAGAGTTTATGGTGCCAAGTCTACGAATAGCACTCGAAAACAGATTAGGCGACATGGAAAGCCTTAGAGAACGTTTCCATGCTCTCAACAAATTGGATGAACGACGGATGTTGGCACAATGGGCAACTGATGTCGCGCAGCAGCGTCGGAAGCACTGGCATGACAAGCATCTCCGTCACACCCGATTTGCTCCAGGACAACTCGTACTAAGGTATAATGGCCGAAACGAGATTAAACCCGGCAAGTTCAAGGTAAAATGGTTAGGCCCCTATCAAGTCCGGGAAGTCAGTACCAATGGGGCGATTAAGCTGTCCTCGATCGACGGGGTACCCATAGCCGATGCAGTTAATGGGTCGAAATTGAAGATTTACCATGATCGGGTCCACAATAGAGTGCCAAATGAAGAAAGAAATTTAAAAATAAAAATAAAAATTAAAAAAAAAAAAAATTAAAAAAAAAAAAAAAGAATACAAATAAAAATAAAATAAAAAGCATGTCGTACGGTGGCCCACCGAACGGTGGAACCACCCGACGGTGGAAGCACCCAACGGTGGAAGCACCCAACGGTGGCACCACCGAACGGTGGAACCACCCGACGGTGGGCCCACCGAACGGTGGAACCACCCGATGGTGGGACCACCGAACGGTGGCCACCCATCGGTGGATCACCCGACGGTGAATCCACCGCCTTTTATAACCCCTGCCTCCGCGGTCAAGCGGTAAAATAAAGCGCAGATGGGAGAAAACAGAGCGCGGTGCGGACGAAGGGAAAGAGACTAGTGACGTGGAAGGAAGCGCAGTGCGGGGACAGTGTGGTAGGGAGGAACAGCGGACGGAAGGGAATTGTATGGTTTGCAGGCAGTCAACTTTGCTACAGTTCGGGGTTAGTATATATCACCATTGAAGTAATCTTATGCAAGTATCACCCTATGGAGCAGGGATACACGATAACTACCACACAAAGAGGGAAAATTGCAAACGGTTTCTTGCATTTTAAGAAACGGTTTCTTGAATTCAAACCGGGTGAACATGCACTCTGCGGGAAAGAGAAACAATTGGAAAAAACAATTATAGGCAGGGAGCTTAGGAAAAAAAGAGATGAACAGGCAAGCTACTGTTCTACCATCAGGGGTGAAGGTTGCGGGGCATCATCAGGCAAGTGGGAGCAGCAAGAAGAAACTAAAGCCTGCGCAAGAGGAAAAAGGAAAAAATTCTGTCACCTATCAAACGATAGCATTCGAAGGACTTAATGGGCTGGAGTGTAGGACATGGTGGAAGGAGACTCCGGAGGATGATGATGTAAAGAAGTTTTTACGGCAGGCAGGGGTCCATTGGGCTATCCAAATGCCCTTGTTTCCTGTGCATAATCTGGAGACCACCTTGCGGATGTTGATTCAGTGTTTCGACAGACAGACGAGGACAAGTACATTCATGTATCGGAAACATATGCTTACAGTTTCCTATGGCCCAGAGGACTTCACACGAGTCTTTGGTATCCCAGGACGTAATGGACAGAAGGTGGATACCACCAAGCAGAAGATGTCCACAGAGCAGAAAGAGTTTTGGATAAAGCGTGTCTGCCGTCGGCTTACTCCAGCAAAATTGGAAACAGTGGTAAATGCGACCAAGGCACGAGGGCTAAGGAGGGAGTACATAGCAGAGGGTGCTTGGCGTTGTATTCTTGATGTCCTCAAGAGTAGGCTGACTGGTTCGAGCCGTGCATCCGACATTGCTCTCCCACAGATAGTCTACATGCAGGGGTTGATGAACGGGGTGGTCTATGACTGGGCTTCGGTGTTGGCGGAAAGAATGTGGGAATTCATGACGCTGCAACACTGCACTTTTTATATGCCCCATTACACTATTGGACTATTTCTTGAGACCGCACTGAGACAAATGCCTGGGGACGAGTTGGAGCTCAAGCTGCAAGGCAAGCTCACGGGAGGAGCTCCGCCGGTGTTCTACTAGCGATATTTGGATACGGGGAGTGCAGTCAGTGGACAGAAACGAAGGCGGCAAATGGTGGTCGAATCCAACCAAGAGGACATTGATAGCGGCCGGGAAGCCAGTGAAGAATCTTCCGATGCGGACTCAAGCGAAGAGGACACAGTATGGTTTGCACCACCAGTGTTATCTCCCTCGGCCCACTTAACTTCAGCACCACTAGTGAGTTCTCCAGTTCCCTTAGTTGAGTTTCCATCGGAGGAGGCAGCCACAGACATTCTAGGGGAAGGAGATCCTGAACCTCCGCCAGAGGTAGCAGTCACATCAGAAGGGGAAGAATGCGGAGGTATTCAGGACATTGGAGAGGGTCAGGTCCGAATGGAAGTGATTGGGTCGGATGCTGTAGTGACGGTGGATGCGACACTTTTGCAGGATCCCTCACCACCTCAGGACTTTGTGCAGGTGGGAGCGATGCGTTCTTGGATCAGCCGACGGTTTCAGTTGGTTCCGACTCCACCACCAGCAACAGTTCTCTCTCCTCGACGGGAGGACCCACAGGAGGTGATTGGAGTAGAGTCCGTAGATGTCAGAGTGGCAACAGATGATCTCCCTCCTTTCTCTGAGGAGGACAGGGTTGTGGCGAGGGGCAAGGTGGCTAGGGAGGCACCTTGTGGAATTGAATTGGCACGCCCAGCAGCCCTTACTGGTCCTGGGGCATTGGAAGGAGATGTGGAGACCTATTTAGTAGACATGGTCACTAGAGGACGTCGGTTGGTGGCTGTAGCAGAGTCCCAAGCTGTTGCGGCTATTGTTGAGGATTTGAGACACCTCCTAGCCTTTGCCCGAGTAGGCTATGGTGCAGCATTTGCCGCTTGCTTTGAGCAAGGGTTATGGCCTTTGCCCGAGTAGGTTGTGGTGCAACATTTGCCGCTTGCTTTGAGCAGGGGTTATGGCCTGATGGGGAGACTGCCGAGATGTTGGCTGCCTGGGCGGTTCCTACGCCAGTCATTGAGAGTGAGGCAGCATCTCTTGTTCGAGAGTTGGAGCAGACTTTCAGGGAGGGGTACTACGCATTGAGGCAATCTAAGTATGTCTCGTCTGATCGGGAGACTGCATTGGTGGCCGCGCAGAGAGCTCAGGCGGAGCTAGGCACCAAGGTGGAGGCAGTAGAGAGAGACTTACTCCAGCGTACCCAGGAGTTGATGGCTGAATAGGCAGCACGGGCTGCTCTAGAGCAACGATTGGCAGCAGCACAAGCAGAAAATGAAGCAAAGGAGAAGGAACTATTGGAGGCTGCGATGATGATTAAGTCTGCCTTAGAGTTCCAGATGGTAGCTTAAGCACAGTTGCAGACTCGGACCACACAGGTTTATGAGCTTCGAGCTCAATTGGGATCGTCCACCACACCAGTTCCTCCAGCGGAGCAGCATGCTTCTTCATCAAGGACGCTCCCTCTACCCCACTTCCCTTCTCAGTCTTAGCAGTAGAAGTTCATCATTCCTATTTTGTTGTTCTGTCCCAGACATTTTGTTGTCGTCCGGAGACGACTTTTCTTAAGGGGGGGATGATGTTAGCCGTCAAGTTGTGTCACCGTCGGATGTTAGCCGCCGACGGAGGTAAAGTTGGGTTACCGTCGGATGTCAGCCGCCGATGGAGGTTAGTTAGTTGCAACGGTTGAGAAGGGTGACGACGTTTGGTTGCACCGCTTCGGATGTTATATGTATATTGTACTTGCTCATTGGAAGTATCACTGTCATGGTATGACTCTGAATGATTAATAAAAGCTATTGTGTTCTTTTCTATATATATATTATCTCTGTTGCATATCTTATTGATGGCTATGCGTGTGTGTCCGTAACAAGTCTACCCTTCGGGTAAACAGGCATTTTGTGAATCACATAATCCGGTTGATGATGAGTGAGTTTTAGAGCTTCCACACCTTATCCAATCGTTGCTACCCAAAGGTGAATGAGCAATCAGAATTGAAGAATAAGGTTTTATTTCTATTATGCATAATATTGTGGCATTGAAGGAACGGGTTGGGAGAAAAAGCTACCAATAGTGTAATGGGCCTATAGAACAACATTCAAGGTAACTACGGGACATACCCCTTTTCAGTTGATGTATGACCAAGACACGATGATCCACGTGGAATACATGATACCTAGCCTATGAATATAGCCATAGAAAACAGATTGGTGACATAGAATGCCTAAAGGAATGGCCCATTCGATTGAATAAATTGGATGAGCAATGGATACTAGCACAATGGGCTAAGTTATGCAAAAGAGAAGTCTAGCATGACAAATATTTCCATCAAATGGAATCAAACCAAGACAATTAGTATTAAGATATTGCAGACATAATGAAATTAAACCAGTTAAGCTTAAAATCATGCGGCTAGGACCGTTCAAGATTCAAAATCCTAGCAAACAAATCTATAAGATGGAAAATCTAGACAACACTTTAATAAAAAACACTATCAATGGGTCTAAATTGATGATGTACAAGGAGAGACAAGAAACCACCATTATTGTAAATATGATAGACTAGAAGGTTGGAAATGACAAAGAAGTAACCAAGGAGATCTAAGAGAAGCCTGAAGAAATAATTGGAAGTGCCATAGCCCAAACACCTAAATGAAATGTTTGTTTGGCCCACCGGCCAAATGGATAAAGATATGTGGCAAATCAAGGTGTCATGCCCTTGAAATCAAACCTCCATATTAATAAACAGAAAAAACATTATTAATAAAAGCGGCTGGGCTGGTATTTGACAGCAATGACATTGAAGATGAACAGCAACTAGAACATAGCAATAAAATGATCTTAACTATGCAGCAATCACATAGCAATAAAACGATCTTAACTATGCAGTAATCTTGAGGAAAGCACTAAGTATCTGGTTAAGACATGCGATCCCTCGAGAGGAGTGTTTGCAAACTAATTGTGATAACTAATGATTGATGGTGGGACAACAATGAGGAGACCCAACCTTCATGAAAGGGCAACCATTCCAAAAGATGCACCACTTCAGGGAAATGATGGGATATTAAACCACAATGGGAAGAAGACAGCACGGCATCGAAGGAAAAACACATAATCAGATCATCAATAATCCATCGCAGCAGACACGGTAGAAGTAAGGAAGAAAACCATTAGTACTCAGCAGTCAATCGTATATTAAGGGTTTGGTATAATTTTTGCATATGTTATCAATCATATGCTGTGCTGTATACATGATTGGTTGAATACTGGTAAACATAATACCTTGCAGTGTATTTCTCATATTTTATTTATTCTATAATTACTGATTATAAAAACTGAATAATATGGTTTCCTTCATGTACTTTAAGAGACCTTGATAGGTATGCAGAAGGGGAATGGTGAGAGAGCCCTCTTCAAAGTACCCCACCTCAAGGAAAGGACCAACAGAGTCAAAATGAGGCCAAAGGGGTATAGGACCGCCTTTGGGGGCTTCGAAGAGTAGTGCTGCTAGGGCACCCAATTGCATCCTATCATCATGGTGTGCTTGTAAAGGAAGATGGAAGATTGGGCTTAAGATAGAAATAACCAAGATGAGGGGATAACGGATCCGATTCCTCACTAGGTACCCCACTCCATTGGAAGATATTGGGCCTCGTGGAGCCAAGAGGGTCCACTCTTGGGCCTAGGATGGAGGGTCTAAGACATCCCATCAAAGCTACTGCACCCTAAGTCGCATCATTTCGTACTTCGATTACCATTCTTGTTATTTATGTATATGCCAAATATGATCTTTATATATTACTTGATATAAATTCCTTATTTAATTATAAATGAAATTTTCCTAACACTCTTTGCAGGAATATAAATCAGGGAAAGGTACCTAATCAAGGCTAAATTAGGGTTTTCCCAATTTTAGGACATCACAGAGGGTTGCATCCCCTATATTGTGGGATACAATCAAGGCATATCAGTTATAAAATACATCCAAAAGAAGCAAAGATCATATCAATTTGATGAAGAGATAAATAGAGAAGATTGCAATACACCTAATGACAAATACTTGACTTCTTTAATCAATACCCATTCTTACTTCTGATTGAAAGACAAGTCCAGCATTTTTGTGCAATAATGATGGCAGAGTGCTACAATGTGATGAATGCTAAGCTGTGATCAAGCAATACGAGAATATGTAGAAAATGTAATGTCCCCATTTTTGTGGGCATCGGAGTTTGTTTGGATTAGCCTACCAATGGCCATTGTAGGCTAAATCAGATGGGTAGAGGGTCTCAATTGGAAGAACCGGAGGTCAATTTCCATTTTAGAGGATAGGAGTATTCAGGATTACTCTTCATTTAGATCAATTTGGCACACTTACTATTTACAGTAAGTGTCTATTTTAGGAAAGTCGAGATTTCTATCTTTAGTAGGGCGCCTGAACAGGTTGGTGGCAATGTTGAGATTTGGCACCATTGATCAAAGCAGTTATTCAGGGACTTACTATTTATAGTAAGTCAATGTTGAGGAGTTACTATATCTGGCAGGGCACCTAGACCAATGGCCTACTCAGTGGTTGACACCAAATCTCAGTTGACTTAGCAAATGATTCAATCTGGTTTTATAATTATAAAGTTATAATATAAATTTTTTTAATAAGTGGGGCCAATTGACTCTAAAAGTGCATTAAATGAATATTATTAAAAGAGGGCCTATTTAATGTTTTCCTAAGTCAATGTGAGCACATCAAAAGCAAATGTATTTAAGTTATGAGAAAAGTGACTGTGAAGCTACTTGGTCGACTTGTATGAGGAGAAATATATAAAGCCAAAGCTGAAATCCAATCCATACTTATGCATTTGATAAATTGTCTTTGAATTAAGAAGTTTCTTGTGTGCAAGGGTTTCAGTATTTGCAGCTTGGAAGAAAGGAATTTTTCATGAGTTTTTGCAATCAGAGATGATGAAAGACCCATTGATTTTTGAAATCATCTATGGCTTCATCCAACAGTCATGACTGTAATTAATTCCATTGAAATTGGGGAAGTTTGAATTAGTTTCATCAGCTATAGTTGCAGGGTTTGAAATTGATAGCCAGCAGATAATAAATGCAGCTTCTAGATGAGGGATTGTGACATTAATTAGGCAGCCGTCCCTAGTATTGCAGCTGTGTGAGCCATGGAGAACAATCACCTAGTGTTTAAGACCCAACGCATGCCATAATTGGGTTCATTTTTGGTCACAAGGATAGGCGACTTGATGAAATTCAGAATGTGTAATAATCCAAAGCCATAATCAGTGAATTTCAATAGCTGCGTCAGCCTCCAGGCTCCTTTGGTGTTGCTCAATTTCATTTCTTGGACTTCCAATAATTGCAAATGTATGCAATCTCATATATATTGAATAAATTGTTTTGTTTCTGCATTGATTTGAAAAAGTTAGTTTATTTTCACGCATTGTTTTTATATATTCAAAAAACACAAAAAAAGCATAAAACTCAAAACACAAAAACAAAACAAACTTTGTAAAAGAATCACAGGCAGTTGCCAGTAGAACAGGGTTCTTACAGAAAACGTCACTTAATGCAATCTTATGCACCACCACCATTTGTATAATGAACAACTGGAGTTTTGTGAACAATACGTAATTGCTAAGCCAGTCCATTTGTATAAGGTGTAGCAGTCACATGGTATCAAGAATGAGGATGATTTATTAACTTTTGGTGGACCACAATTAATAAAGGTATGGTGAATTTTCCCGTGGTTAAAAATTTTCAATTAAAATATGCTAAAACATACTGTGCAAATGAGTGATACAAAGGAACCTGTGGAAGTTCTATAATGAGATGCAAAACAAGGGCAAAGTGGCAAAATTTAAATTTGAAAGGTGAAAAAAAAAGAAAAAAAGGAAAAATTAAGAATTAAAAAGAGAATATCAATATATGAATTTGAAAAATTAATTACAAAAAAAATTGGAAATTTGATGAAGAAATTGAAGGAAGTAATAAAAATAAGTCACCTTTGACCATATGACCTGCTGCTTTTAATGTTATCATATGCTTTGCCTCAAACTTGGAGTTTTCCCCTGCACAACGAGGGCATGGCTCCCTCAAATTCCAATTGTTTTGAAGACGAGAGGGGTCACCCCACTGAACCGCCATCGACATCAAGATGTCAAGACATCTTCGGGATGTGCCTAGAACGGCCAGGCATCCATCAATCATCCAGGGGACTTGCAGAAGTTTCCTATCTTGGGACGGCAAAACAAAAGTGAAAAAATAGAAAATTATTTTTCCCCTCGATCTACAGGCTGCAAGCCCACCATCAGAGCCAGCCACATGGTTCTAGTCATACTTTGCAGAGGAGAGTAGTAGAGAGTGCTAGGTTCTTCAGAGGCCATGCAAGAGAGGCTAGGGAGAAAAGCAAATTGACAAGTGATGCCCATAACCCCAAAGTTGTTTCATTTAATGTGCAGATGAAGGGTGATATAGATGATGTCATTGGCAAATTCTTCTTTTCAAGTGGTATTCCATTTCATGTGGCTCGATCTCATTATAAGGAGACGATGTCAATGGTAACAAGGGAAGGACCATCATTTGAGCACTAGGGGAGACAAAATTGAGGACCCCGTTCTCGGATAAGAATAAGAACTATTCAAATATAAAATGTGTTGATGGAAACAACAACGGAACGTTGGATGAAAAGTGGATGCAAAAAGGCATGGATGGGTGGACAGACATTATGCATCATCCACACATCAATCTCATGGTTACATGTGCAGAAGGCCCATAATTATTAATTTCTTAAGGCAGTTGATTGTTCAGGGCTTTGTAATGCTGATTTTCAGTTTCAGATGCTCAAGAATGCTATTGAGGAGGTTGGGCCACAAAATGTGGTCTAAGTAGTGACAAATGCGGCACATGTGCGCAAAGTTGTGGGGAAATTAGTTGAGGCAGCTTACAGACATATTTGGTGGTCTCCTATTTGTGTGCATGCCATGAATAATGCACTCAAGTACATGGGAAAAATTGACTGGATCAATGCAATGGTTAATAATGCTAGAGATGTGCACATGTTTATATGCAACCACCACACTCCACATGCACTCTTCAAGAGTTTCTCTATGAAGGAGTTCTTTAAACCTATTGAGACTAGATATGTGTCCTATGTCATTGTCTTGGAGAGAATGATTGAGTTGTAAGACGCATTGCAACTAATGGGTATGACAACAGAATGGAATTGATGGGCCGATTCCAAGACAGAGCAAAGGAGGAGGATGAAGGATATAGTGAAGTTTGATACTTTTGGGGGTGACGCAAAATATATAGTCTCCATCATTACTCCAATTGTCCAATTCATTGGATATGAGGATGTCAATGCACCTAGCCTTGGAGAGGTCTACAAGTGCATTGATTCTATACTTGACCAATGAGGGTTGTTGAGTGAGAGGACCCAACATTAGCATTCTACAATGAGCACAATCAGCCAATCATATATTAGAGATGAGGGAAGCTCAACACTCCCCTGCACATGATTGCCTATGCATTGAACCCTACGTGATACAAGCATAGGCCTAGTAGAGTAAACTAATATAGGATGTTAAGGTGAATGCAAGATTCTTTAGGGCCATCGAGAAGATGTATGATCCTATAGAGGCCAGCATCATTTGTACTGAGTGGACCAAATTTGCCACTCTAAGTGGTTATTTTGAGGTGGCCAAGATGGATATGGCAACTATGGCAATAGAGGACCTAATTTTGTGGTGGAACTGCTATGGACCGATCTTTTTTACTACAACTCTAGCCATTTGATAGCTATTTCAGGCTTTTAGTTCTTCAGCTAATAAGAGGAACTGGTCTACTTATTGCTTCATCCACTCTCTTAAGAGGAACAAACTGACCTCTAGGAGAGAAAAGAAGCTTGTGGTTGTACGTAGTGCTTTGTGTCTCACTAACCGCAAGACACTTGTGTACAAAGAGAGTCCAGCAGCATGATGGGGTGTAGAGCAAAAGGAGCCAGCACAGATTGATGAGGATGCTGCAGTTATAGAGGCAAGATTGGTTGGTATTAGTTTGGCAAAGCTCCATGGATCCAGTAGTTCTAGTGATGAGTTTGGGGAGGATTAGAGGCCTCCCTTCACTACATTTTGTTATTTTGACATCAATGTACTCATTGTAATCATCTTTATGAAATCTTGAATATAATATAAATTTTTAATTTGGCATTTTTATTGTTCAAACTTCAATGTTAAATTGTTAATATTGAATGTTAACTTCAAATTTTAGTAGTATTCAAGTATTTTAGTATTTAGCATTTACTATTTTACATCTTTTTATAACTATTTTTCAAGTACTATATGTATATCAGTGCTGCCAGCCGCCCCTACCGTCATCCCCAAAATTAGGTCTTTGGTCCCCCATCCCCGAAACTCATCCCCTGTCAAGAAACTCCATGGAACATTGGAGTTTTCTACTGTAGTGCCTCATTTGACATTTATGGCATTGCCTGTTGTGTTTTTGGAATTAGAAAGATTGGGTAAAAAAAGGTTCAATTGTTGGTACCTTCTTGTTCATCACCTATGGTGTAAGCTCTATCTGTCATAATGATGTAGGCTCTATCTGTCATAATGGTGTGAACTTCTTCGTCTAGCTGATGTAGTTGGTTGCCTAGTGTTTCCATCTCTACTTGAGTGGATAACCCTTGGATGTGTTTAAATGACAGCTATAGAGGTGAATTCCTTCCTATTTCAAAGCTATCAACTTCCTGTAACTTCAATCAGTGGGTTCTCTATAAAACAACCTAAGGAATCCCGAGGCCTATTAATAAATTCAAACAATCCTACTAGTCATTACTCAAATATTTTCTGACCATATCAACAACTAGAAATTTGCTATTTTCCATCACCAGTGCCAAAAATAATGAGTTTGTTATGTTGGTTTCAATTAATCACCATTTAATTTTTATCAATCCAAGTGATGTCTAAGAGTGATTTACACTGTGGCCTTGAATTCCAAGGGTAGCGGGCTAAGAGTGACTTACACTGTGGCCTTGAATTCCAAGGGTAGCGGGCTTCTCCTAAGTACCTCTAACCTATCTTACAGCCCAATAAACAAGATCAAATATATTCTATTGATGCTTGAAACTTAACACACTTTGCTAGGATAAAAATATGTAGAGATCAAACACACACTGCTGGAAATTAAATATATTGAAATTAAACTATTTTTCTTGAAATTGAAAACATAGTTGGCATGGAAATTTGAAATACTGAAAAAGGAAAGCAATTGTCTTTTGTGGATATGTAAATGAAATGCCTGCAAGTCTTTAAATGAGAATATGAATTAGAATATATATCAAATTTGTTATCATGCAAGGAAAATAAACTATGTAAACAAACAATGAGACAAAACACTATAACCAGAAAGAATCATAGGATCTTCCCCTTCAAGTGAGTGGGCCCTACCCTCCTTCAAGACCAATCCTTCACTCTTTAGATGATATCAAGATTGCTTCTTCTTATTAAATAATGATGAAAAACAAGCTCTTACATACTAATGTTGCTACTGAAATCTAATTACTTCTTGCTTCTAATTTCAAACTACACTATGCTAGAAAAACAATTTGCCTAGATGTTTTTTGCTAGCTTCTCAACAAACTTTTAAAGAATATTGTTCCTATCCTAAAACTACCAGATTATAACTCATACGGCAGTTCTTTTATTGTTTACACAAAAGCATGAAATAATGAACTTTGGTCTAATTGAAGATTTCTCTTTCACCTAGATAAGGGCAGTACTAGTACAGTTGAACTGGAATACTCTGGATTCTTAAGGATGGGCTGAAGATTTAACACTTCCGTTATTTCAAGCTAAAGTGGTCACTTCCTTAAGAAGAGCATTGAAACAAATTAAACAACCAAGAATCACTCAAGCTAGAATCACTTAAGATCAACTCAGACTCTACAAGATATGCACGAAAATTCCAAGTACAAGTTACACATGTTGGCATTCATTGTTCCAAGTTGGTAGCATCATGATGTTGCACATTCTAAAACCAACTGGTCTAGTCCAAAGTTGACTCAGTTAAATTCCAGAGCTGGTTCTGTCAATCTTGGAGCCAGTTGTAACAACTCTAGCAAACTGGAAAAGTTTAGAAAATGTCAATCTCCAACTCCAGATTCTTTTTCTCTGCTCAGGCCCTGTGCATAACACAAGAAAACAAAAACATATATAGAAAACAAGATTTGTACAGCTATTTAGCCATGTTTAGATGAAGAAGTAAAGGATCACATCATATATTCTGCTTTATAATAGTTTGGAGTCATTTAGTCCTACAATAAGATCACCATAATAGTGGCCCGTTGATGGGCTTTGTGGGGCTAATCCTATGTCTGGGGTGGATAGAGAGGTGAAGTGGGAAGTTCCAGAACAGGGATTGGATAAAAGTAAATTTCTACGGAGAGTCGAACGGTAATCCGGGTCCATCTAGAGCCAGAATAGTGGCCAGAAACTCTAAAGGGGACAATGTGGCAACTGGTGCCAAGAGATTGCAGGATGTAACAAATAACATGGCCGAAGCCCAAGCAGCATATGACAGTGTTTTATTAGCCAAAACACTCAGGGTGAAGAAGATTTATTTAGAAGGAGATTCACTTGTGATAGTAAATGCATTAAAACAAGGTAAAGCTTTAACTTGGTCCATTAATAAATTTATTCTAGCCACATGTAATTTATTGAAGTCCTTTGAAGAGTTCAAAATTCCCCATATCTACCAAGCCGGTAACGAGGTGGCAGACAAGTTGTCAAAGTGGGCAATATCATTAAAATTTAATGATGGTAAATTGCATTAGGATTGTTTTAATGATCTCGCATGGGAGGAAGATCAATGCACTACACTGCCTACATGAGCATTCCCATCATATTATAGAGCGGGAGAAGATGGAAATGCCAGTTTGCTTAGAGACCATTTATTACGGGTCTCATATTCCCAGGAATTTTTCAATAAAAAGGTTCCAATAGCTTTATTTTCTCAGTTTTTGTACTGAAGTAGCATGGTGAGTCGGTGTTTGTGAATTATGGAGGCCAATTTCACAGCATTGGCTGTGAAGCAGAAGCTGGCTTTCTTAGGGGAGATCTTTGAGAAGAGGCTGAAAGTAGTTTTCAAAATTCATGAGCCCAAGTTCTTGCAAATTCTGGAATTTATCTGGCAGCGGCTATGCAGCCACGAAAATCATTAACCATACAAAGGGGAAACACTTAGTTTTTTTTTCAAAAGTTTGTAAAAAGTTATATAAAGAAAACCAATTTCATGGCTGGATAGCCACTACCAATTTATCTTGGGCGATGAATTTCTGAAGTCGGAGCACTGATATTGGATTAATTCCGATATAGCGGCTATGTTCTTAGCATGGGGTTTTGATTTTGGAAACAAGGTGAAGGTGTGTTGGGTTGTGAGTGAATGTATTGAGGATGAATGATTTTGAGGGCTGGAGGCTCTATTGGCAACGGTGGTGCCAGGGAAAGCTATTAGAGCCGAAGACAGTTTTTGGAGAGCAGTGGGGACCAAGGACGATGGGCTCAAGCCCTTCATCATTTGAAGTGACAAGGGGTCCTGTGAAGATAGAAGGTTTGAGGCCGAGGTTGGCTGGGAGTGCCTACTGGAATCCTTGCAGGAGCAAGAAGCCATTGTGCAGGCTGAAAGGGAAGCAAAGCGACAGGCGAGGACTTCGGCTCCCATCTTTGAGCCAAGCGATTTTTGGATCAACAGGCCTGTGCGTGTGAAGACACAGAACTGCAAGAAGTAGGCTCCAAGGTCTCTGCCCTAAATACCCTTTTCTTATAATGTTTATCTTTAAATTCGCTGAGTATTTGGGTATGGGTGAAAGGTACTGACCATAATAATGGCATTTTTGTAAAACAATGTATGTAACTAGTAGGCTGTTCATAGCCATTTTGATACAGTAATTACGGTTTACAGGGATGGGAACGTAAAGGTTACTGGTTCGGCAATATGCCGTTTACAGCCATTTTGGTAGAGTCTGGGATATGGGAAAGAGGAGTTAGCTTTTTTGTAAGAGTTGGCCATGGCATGTAAAGTCATTTTACAGGAAGTTTTTGGAGGGAAGGTGGCCTAAAGGCCAGTAGAAAATATTTTATAATTATACATGTAATACCTATTATACTATTAACAAAATATAATATTTTCACTTAGCAAAAAAAAAGACCACGATAATAGTTGTGTTTAGAGGAAGAATGCAAAGTCTTTAAATGATAAAAGAGACATTATTCTTGTCTCATTAATGACTGGATGAGTTCAAGCATATGCAAAAAAAGTCCAAGAACAAGGCATGCAAAGCTCTTTGATTACTTTTTTGTAAATTGAAATCCACTTCAGTTGGTCTAACTTGTGGGAAATTCACATTTTATAATAAAGTCACTTTAGTGCCCATACTTTTACAAAAATTGAAAAAAGAGCCATTATGGAGCCGCTCACGTCCTCTGCAGCTAGGGTTTCAAAGCAGCTAACTGGGCATGCGTCTGAGCAGCGAGCCGTACAGAGTGAGGGAGGGAGAGAAAAGTCCGAAGCGTGAAAGGAGAAATGGGATGGAGTTGGGCGGGATTTGTGCCCAGGGGAGAGAGGACAAGCAGGCGAAGACGAAGGAAACTGGTCCAAATTCTGTGGCCTAGGGCACATAGGGAAAGATGGGCGTGCATATTGCAGCCAACAACAGGGACGATGCTCGAGCTGGGGGTAGTAAAAGGGTGTCTTTCTACTAAGAAGAACTTGGTTCGCCCATTTTGAAGTAGTCAAATGCCAAGGTGCAGGTGTCTAAGGATACCAACAGGCCCAATTTTGGGCAAATGGGGATTCATTGCTTGGAACAGAGGACGTCAATAAGGTGAGAGGGAGAAAAGTGGTTGGAGAGGGGAAAGGTGGAGTAGAAAAATGACGTTGGCGATGGGATTTCATTGTCTAGGGCACAAGGGAAATGTAGGCCCGTTGGTGGAGCAAGGCCCTCAAATAGCGCCAAGGTAAGGATTGACTCCCAAGGCGGTAGCCTTAATGCACCCCCTCAGAACAATAATATAGAAGACCAACGAACCAATGAGATCTAGCAAGGTGCAGGGCAAAAAACATATGTGGGATCTATTACGGTGGATCTAGGAGACAAGATTGAAAAGGAAGCTGAATATAATGCAAATGTTTTCTCTGAGCTAGGATAAATAGGATGCTTCAGAGGATTGTGGCCCAACCTTATTGACCTCCATAAGTGCATTACAGAGCATTGGGAGCCCATTTTAGAAGGGTGTGTTCAACTTTACCATGTTGCCAGGGGGTTTTTCATTATAATTTTTTGAAAAAGTTGAAGACAAAAACAAAATTTTATATGATTATTTTTGGTGTTGGGAGGACAAATTTCCCTTGGTGCTAAAGCCATGACATCTATCCTTCTCTCCTGCTACGGAAGTTTTTGACAGGGTTTTGGTCTGGGTGAGGCTCCCAAACCTTCCCTTGCATTTTTAGTTCGACTCTTTCTTACAGGCTATTGGAGACTCACTTGGCAGCTTTTTAACGGTGGATGATGGGTATTCAAACCTATTACACTCTACGTTTGCCCGGACTCTGGTGGAGATGGATGTTACGGTTGGTTTTCCTGAATAAATATAAATTAAAACTTCAAAGGGTTGGTGTTCGTAGTCATTGGATTATGAAGACTTTCCATTTAGGTGTAGGAGGTGTTTTCTATTAATGTTTTGGTAGCAACAGGAGACATCATTCATACCTGCGATGGGCATCTTATTTACTTTGTTCTCAAGCTTGGTCAAAATGAATATATTTAAGCTAAACTGTGTTATCCTTCTTTGGTTCGTTCACTTGTGTTGATGATCTTCTATCTTTCTCAGCTTACTCTTTGATGGTTTTCGGCTTTGTGTTTACATCTCTATTGCAACTGTTTTATTGACGCTAGCGTATTTGGTGTATCTTCTGTTGATGGTCATTGATTTAGAGACTTAGCATATTCTAAAGGTGAATCGACTCTTTTCATAACTGTCACCGCTCAATTTTAATGAAGACTATGTGCAAGAGTCGTCGGGCATTAAGCTTAGTTGGAATCACCGTTCACATGGACAACGGCTTTCTCTTATCATCAGATATTGTTATCGTGTTTCCATTATTCAGAACGAGAGTCGATTGAGCTGATGATTGTGTCTGGTTCATAATGAAATGTATATGTGTTCCACTCACCTTCGCATCTTGTGAGAATTCGAAGCGGCATTGCTCATAACTATCGTTGATTCATTGTGTGTAACGGATGCTACCCATTGAGTGTTCGGGTCATAGACTTTTGTTGTGGCATGTATCATTGTATTCTTCTTTAGCGCGTGTGATGATTATTCTAAAAAATACAGTGTTTGTATTCAGCGGAGATGGTAGACAGAGCTTTTCAGTGACTGTACTATGTGATCATATCTTTTATAGTGAGCATCGCATATGCTTCAAATTGATTCCGAGCAATGATCTAGACTATTAATTTTATTGTGTAAATCATTTTGTAGTTTTGTAGTATCTGTGAGATACATAATCTCTAGTATGTTTTTGTAAATTCTAAGGAGATGTTGATCGAACTGTCATAAGGCATACTTGTTGATTGTTAAGAGTTAACAATCATCGGTTATATTATTTTTTGATCAGCTTGAGAACATTGTATTTAGAGTTTTGAGCTTTCAATAAAGGATCAAATTTTTGGTGTGGCTGGGTTTTTCACCCTCAAGTGGAGGATTTTCCCAAGATAAATCATTGTCATCTGTTCGTGTATTTTTTGTGTTTCAAATTTTGTTTCTCTACTTTTTTTGTTCAAAATTTAACATGGTATCAGAGTGGGTCTAAAGAAAAAGATCCAAAACCAGAACGCTTAGCTTTGAAATATTCTTTTCTTGTCTCCTAGCTTGTTTATTTCAGCTTCCAACAATGGTGAATGGACTCAAAGCTAAAGACAGGTTGGATGGTGCATCCAATTTTACTTCATGGAAATTCAAAGTCCTAATTGCGCTTGAAGATAATGATCTTCGTAACTACATGAAGTCTGATGTAGCTGAACCTTCTGATGACACTGAGAAAGCCCAATGGAGAAAGAACAATATCATGGCAAGAAAGATACTGATTGATTCGATTAAGGATCATCCGGGACCTGTTATATCCAAGTTGAATTCAGCTAAAGAGATGTTTGAGTGTCTTCAAACTTTGTATGAATTCAACAACACTAGCAGAGCTCTAGCCTTGAGACGCCAACTCCTACATATTAAGATGGCTAGAGGAGAATTTGTTGTATCTTTCTTCATGAAGATTACAAAGTTGAAGGATCAATCAACTCAATGCTATTGGAGATTCAATTGAGGACAAAGACCTAGTTATGTTGGCCATGAATGGCCTTCCTCACTCTTGGGAATCTTTCATTCAAGGGATTAGCAAAAGAGATGAACTACCCAAGTTTGATTGGTTGCGAGCTGATTGCATTCATGAGGAATGCAATTTGGAGGCTAGAGGAAATGGGAGCAAATCTCACCATGAAGAAGATCATGTTCTTGCTGCCCATACTTCTAAAAGGAAACGAAAGGAAATTTCAAGAGGAACAGAGAGAGGAATTTCGATTCAGCCCCTGAACCTAAGAAGAAGGATCTCTCAAGGATTCAGTGTTTCAGATATGACAAGTATGGTCACTTTGCTAGAGATTGTTCTACAAGACTCAAGCATCAAGTTGTTGCTACAAATGTTGAAAATGCTTCTTCTCATAGAGAATCAAGTGAGAATTCAAAGGGTTTCTTATTTATTTCTGCTCTCTCAAGTAATGTTCTGACTGATAGTGATTCTTGGCTAATTGACAATGGAGCATCTTGCCATATTACAGAATAACGTGAGCATCTCTCTAATCTAATAGAAAAGGATACTCATTTACAAGTTATTATTGGTGATGATGCTTGCTATTATGTGAAAAGTGCTGGAACTACATCTTTTCATTTAGACTAAGGAATTTCTCTTCATCTGAGTGATGTGTTGTTTGTTCCTAGAATCAAGAGAAATCTGATTTCTATTTCAGTGTTGGAAGATAAAGGATATCAAGTGGCATTTGTTGAAGGCAAAGTTCTTGCATGGAAGAAAAATTCTAGCATTAAGTCAGCTCGCGAAATTGGTGTTCGTCATGAGAGTCTATATAGACTTTCAACTCATCCTATTCAAGCCTTAGCACATGATTCTATGAGTTCTAATGAGTTGTGGCATAAAAGATTTGCTCATCCAAATTTCAAAACTCCATGGAGAAGATGATAGTTGGTCTTCCTAAGCTCAATCAAGAACATGAGGGTGTCTGCAGAGGTTGTGCTCTAGGTAAGAACATTAAAAGTCCTTTTCACTCTAGTAAAAGTAGAGCAAAAGAAAGTTTAGAGTTGATTCATCCTGACTTGTGTGGTCCTATGTATGTTGCTTCATTAAGTGGTTTTTGGTACTATGTTACTTTTATTGATGACTTCTCATGTAAGACCTGGATTTGTTTTCTAAAAACTAAAAAGTCTAATGAAGTGTTGCCTAGATTTAAAGAGTTCAAAGCTCTAGTAGAGAATTTGTCCGATAAGAGGATCAAAGTTTTAAGGTCTGACAATGGGGGTGAATATTCTTCTAGTATATTTCATAATTTTTGTATTGAAGTTGGGATTAAGACGGAGTGTTGTGTCCCTTATAATCCACAACAAAATAGAGTTGCAGAAAGAAAGAACAGGACTATTGTTGAAGCAATGAAAGCCATGATTCCTGATCAAGGCCTTCAAACCTTTCTTTGGGCAGAAGCTTGCAGGACAACTGTTTATGTTTAGAATCGTAGTCCACATCAAATTCTAGATATTATGACTCCTGAAGAAGCCTTCACAAGCATTAAACCAGAAGTTAGTCATCTCAGAGTTTTCGGGTGTCCAGTTTACATAAATGTACCTAAAGATAAAAGGTCTAAGCTAGAGCCTTCAGGCAAAAAGGATATTTTTGTTAGTTATAGTGAATCATCAAAAGCAAATTGAAATCAAAAGAGATGTTTCATTTGAAGATGTAGCTTGCAAAAGATCTAAAGGGACTCCTATGGAAATTGATAGAGAAGATCATGATTCTTCTCAAGATATGGATATTGCTTTCCCTGATTCCCCTTCTGAGATTCAGAGGGAAACTCCTGAATTAGAAGATCTTGTTGATCCTATAGATTCCACTATTGGTCCTAGTAATGCTTCATTTGACAAGAAGAGACCTTTGTGGGCAGGCATACTATGCAAGAGGCTGAAAAATATGCACCCTCATGGTACTTTCAGAGAAAGTAAGAGACCTCATAAATTTGCAAGATATGTTGCTTTGATGAGTTATATTATTGAATACGAGCCTTCAAGTTTTGAGGAGGCTTCAAAATAGCAAGTATGGAAAGATGTCATGATGGAAGAATATCAATCCATTATCAAGAATGATGTTTGAGACATTGTTCCTAGGCCTAAAGGTAAATTTGTTGTTTCTTCTAAGTGGTTGTTCAAAATTAACCATGCAGCTGATGGAAGTGTTGAGAATTATAAAGCTAGATTTGTAGCTACAGGGTTTTCTCAAAAGGAAGGTATAGATTATGAGGAGACATTTGCTTCTATAGCTCAGTACACTTCTATCAGAACTATCATTGCTATTGAGCAGTTAAGGGATGGAAATTACATCAAATGAATGTAAAGATGGCATTCTTGAATGGTGTAATTGAAGAAGAAATGTACATTAAGCAGCCAGAGGGTTTTGTGATTCATGAGAAGGAATCACATGTGTGCAAATTGAAAAAAGGCTTTGTATGGTCTTAAGAAAGCTCCATGTGCATGGTATGAAAGTCAAGGTAATTGATGATAAAGCATTAATTTTAGTTCTTTATGTTGATTTGTTTCTTACTTGAGAGGATGATCTCATTGCTAAATGTAAGAAAGAGTTAGCTTCTGAATTCGAGATGAAAGATCTCGGTCTTATGCACTACTTCCTTGGATTAGAAGTGTGAAAAAGACCAAATAAGATTATCCTAAGTCAAAGGAAATATGATATTGACATTTTGAAAAGATTTGGTATGTTAGATTGCAAGTCTATGTCAACTCCTATAGAAGCAAATCTGAAAAAATTACATGAAGTTGCAACCAGTTCAGATTTAGTTTATCCCACTATGTATAGGCAATTGATTGGATCATTGATGTATTTTGTCAATACTAAGCCTGATATATGTTATGCAATTAACACTCTCAGTCAATTCATGTGTGAACCTAGACAGATTCATCTTGTTATAGCCAAACATATTTTGAGATATGTGTGTGGTACAATGGGATATGATCTGAAATATACTTCTTGTGAAGGTCTGAACTTGCAAGGTTTTTCTAATTCAGATTGGGTAGGGTGTGTGCCTGATTGGAAGAGCACTTCCAGTTGTTGTTTCAGCTTAAGTTGAGCTATGATTTCCTAGTGCAGTAGGAAACAGTCATGTGTGGCTCAAAGTATAGTAGAAGCTGAATATGTTGCAGCTTGTGTGGCAGCAAGAGAAGCAGTGTGGCTTCGAAAGCTTCTTGCAGGACTGTTTGGGCAGCCTTTGGAACTAACTGTAATTTTTTGTGACAACCAAAGTTGTGCGAAGCTTTCAGTTAATCCTGTTTTTCATGATAGAACCAAGCATGTGGAGAGCATGCATCATTATTTAAGAGATATGGTTCAAAGGAAAGCATTTGAGCTCAAGTAAATTTGCACGGATGAGCAGACAACTAACATTCTCACCAAGCCACTTCCTAGAGTGAAGTTTTCTTATTTTCGAGATAAGTTTGGTATTGTGGAGAATGATGCTCTTGTTGGGAGAGAGTCTCAGCTTCAGTGATTCTTATTTCATGTTGTAATACAGTTTTCTCTATGATGGAGAAATTTGAGGTGAAAGCCCTTGTAATGCATTTTTCTCTGTGATGGAGAAATTTGAGGTGAAAGCCCTTGTAATGCATTTTTCTCTGAGACGGAATGTAATGTCCCCTATTGAGAGATCTTAGAATAAGGGACAACTAACTTGAATCTTTTATTCTTATTATGGACTACAATCCTATTTCCACCATAAACTTGTCAATGGATAATATAAATCAATGATAAGTTAGATAACTAATATCAATGTCGCATACTATTTCTGATTTAGTCAATTGGATGTCCCCTTAAAGAATTGGTTTTAATAGGTAAATTTATGGTGTACCAGTTATGGTAGAATAATCTGCAAAATGATTTCCCTTATAGTTTCTTATTATAACTATGTTCCCATGCTGGGTGACAATAATGCTAAGTGTTCACAAGGGCCTATCTTAAGGATGAATGGAATTAGTTGTAATCTGATCTGAATGGACAAGATATTACTATTATGTTTATTAATTACGAATAGCGATCAGATATGAGATGACTTGTTGGGATTATATCAACCTCCGAAATTCTATATTGATCTGCTTATGTATTCTTGCCACAATAATAGTATCATTTCTGGTCAAATAAAATAAGTATCATTTCTGGTCAATAAAATAAGTTCTTGCAATCCGATTTGTCAATTAGACAAGTGCCCAATGTGAGCAGAGCCAAATAAGATCAGATCAAAATTATTAATACCCTCTGTATACTATCTTGTCGTCAGAAACAGTTACTGACTGTGCTAGCCCCTATCTCTTCTCTTATTATCTTTGTATCTTCTTCTTAACTCTGTGAATGGTGGCCAGCTAACGTCCTCCCCTATTCATTCGCTTTGCCTGTCTCTTACATTGGATGAGTTTATGTCTTATATTGAAACTCTCAGTTTAGACTAGAAGACTCCCGATTGATGCTCACTGGTTTCTTTGGATATTATTGACATGTATTATTGCCACCTTTTTTATATTCCTCTCCGTTCCCCCCTTTTTCATTCCATATAAATGAATATATATAACCCAACTTAAAAGTGAATGGAGGACACCCGACTGGACAGACCCTTTACTTGATCGGTTTCCTATCTTCAGGTAATACAAATTAATATTAATGAACAAGTTAATATTATTTACTAACTTCCCCGTTTCATATAGTATCATGTCGCATGGTTTGACCTACGCTGTCATATAATTAATATGTATGATTCATATTAATGATCGCTACTTACGTTCTCAATATCTAATAATTCTTGAGTCGATATTCTCAGTCCTACTAAGGTTAAGATCAATAAACCATTTCTCAAGAGTGATTAATTCCAGCCGTAAACAATGTCCGTAACAATGCCTTTATATTCACTAATATAATTTGTTTGATTTTATATTTAAAGCACAAGAATCTATATTAATATTATATTATTAGTATATTTATTTATTAACTTATTAATTAATTCGTATTATATTTATATTTTGATTATTATATTCATATATTGGTAATAATATATTATTATATTTATTTATTAATAATATTATATATAATATTATTAATAATATATTCTTTCGTTATTATAATAATAATTTAATTAATTATATATTATAATTTATCATTATGATTTAATTATAATTATATTATTTATTTTTATTTTTTTATTATTTAATTATTTAATCTTATTTTCACTTCTTATTATCATTAAATTCCGCTCTCGAAAGGGGACATTACACGGAAAAATTTGAGGTGAAAGCCCTTGTAGTTGTAATGCATTTTTCTCTAAGACGGAAAAATTTGAGGTGAAAACCCTTGCTGCTCTTTCCACTCATGGGAGTAACCATAGTGGATGTCATGTTGAGAGACTCCATGACAACATCACGTTGAGTGATTCCATATGAGAGCTTGTGTTTATTTCACACATGGGAGTAGCCATGGTGAACATCATGTTGAGTGAATCCATGATGCTATCACGTTGAGAGACTCTGTGATAAAGTTTTGTTATTAACACATATGGAAGTAGCCATCATGTTTGTCATGTTGAGAGATTCCATGACATGAAAACTTGCAAATGATATCTCCTTTGCTAAGAGGGAGTGTTAATGTTTTGGTAGCAACAGGAGACATCATTCGTACCTACGATGGGCATCTTATTTACTTTGTTCTCAAGCTTGATCAGAATGGATATATCTGAGCTGCATTGTGTTATCCTTCCTTGGTTAGTTCACTTGTGTTGATGGTCTTCTATCTTTCTCAGCTTACTCTTTGATGGTTTTCAGGTTTGTGTTTATATCTCTACTGCAGTTGTTTTATTGATGTTAGCGTATTTGCTACCGTGGGTGTATATTCTATTGATGGTCATTAAATTAGAGATTTTGCACATTCTAAAGATGAATCAACTCTTTTCATAACTGTCACCGCTCAATTTTAATGAAGACTGCATGCAAGAGTTGTCAGGCATTAAGCTTAGTTGGAATCGGCATTCACATGGACAACGACTTTCTCTTATCATCAGATGTTATCGTGTTTCCATTATTCAAAACGGAGTCAATTGAGATGATGATCGTGTCCGGTTCATAATGACATGTATATGTGTTCCACTCACCTTTGTGTCTTGTGAGGATTCGAAGCAGCATTGCTCATAACTATCGTCAATTCATTGTGTGTAACGGATGCTACCCAATGAGTGTCCGGGTCATAGACTTTTGTTGTGGCATGTATCATTGTATTCTTCTTTAGCGTGTGTGACGATTATTCTGAAAAATACCTAGTGTTTGTATTCAGTGGAGATGGTAGACAGAGTTTTTCAGTGACTGTAGTATGTCTTTTATAGAGAGCACTGCATATGCTTCAGATTGATTCCGTGCATGATCTGGGCACTATTAATTTTATTGTGTAAATCATTTTGTAGTTTTGTAGTATCTACGAGATACGTAATCTCTTGTATGTTTTTGTAAATTCTAAGGAGGTGCTGATCGAACTGTCATAAGGCATACTTCTTGATTGTTAAGAGTTAACAATCACTGGTTATATTATTTTCTGATCAGCTTGAGAACAATGTATTCAAAGTTTTGAGCTTTCAATAAAGAATAAAATTTTTGGTGTGGCTGGGTTTTTCACCCTCAAGTGGAGGGTTTTCCCAGGATAAATCATTGTGTCATTTGTTCTTATTTATTTTCTGTGTTTCAAATTTTGTTTCTCTGCTTTTCCGGTTCAAAATTTAACATTTTCAAATAGGGCATTGACTGATCAGTGTGCCAAACCAAAAGCACCGAAAATGGCTACCTGGTGGAAGGATGTTGCTGAAAGTCATTACACAGTGGAGAAGCAGGATGGGAAGCAGCAAAGTTATTCTCAAGCTGTGACAGGAGATGGGTCGCAACAGCTTTCTAATTCTCCATATCGTTCAGCTTCTCCAAAATCAAACAGTGCTAACATTTCTAATGCTGGAGGGGCAAAGGAGCAGAAGCATAATACCGGAGCTATGACTCCAGAGGGAAGGGAGAAAAAAAGACATACGAGGTCCTGTGACAAGGAGGTAGGACCAGTGGTAGGGGGAGGACAGAGTTAGCAAGAGTGTTGCTCCTCTGACATTGAAATAACCCTTATGAGAGCGTAGAGGATTGGAAGAATGAGGCAGCCTGGGTTGAGGAGGGATGGCAAGCAGTGAAACGGAAAGAAGATAGGAAAGCGAAGAGGGAACCTTTTGATATGGTTCTACATTCTCATACAAAGGGAGGAGCAAGTGGTAAAGGAGTTTGATTAATTGATATCAGACATTTTCAGTTTTAAAAGACTTTTGTAGACTTATTTCTGAGTGTTTCTATGGTGCTTATTATGTGGGAAGTTCGTTTCCTTGATTGCAATCACCCCAGGTACGGGCCAGGCTTTTCCTGTTGATTAATAAAATCCAAAACTTATTACCGAGCAAAAAAAAAAAATAAGTCACTTTAGTGACTTAGTAACCAACTAAAATGTTTCATTAATTTTATGTAAGCTAGGAGTTTGTTTCTTGTAGAGTAGTTTGTAGATTCCACTTCAGACCATCAACAAAAGGCCTATTTAAAGGCCATTATCCGTTGGATATCAAATATTCTCATTGCCAAATTGAGTAATAACTCACATCATCTTTGGTGGGAAATAAGTGGATATATAAGGCCAAAACAAGTATGGGGAAAGAGACTGTACCTTTTGCACAATTGGGACAGTTGAAACAAAAAAACCCTTTATTTTGGAATGTAAAGCTTACAATGACATCCATGTCAAGTACATAAGTAATTTGGCAGCAACTTCATTTCTTAGTCAGTAGAGAAATGGTTAAGAGAATGGGAGAGATTTCATTATTAAATTGAATGGCAGGAAATTAGCACTTCACAAAGAAAAAATATTAAGTTCTACCATCCCATAGGCTATCTTTGGCCTCCTGGACAATTAAAATTAAAAAATCTTCTATTCTACTGAAAAGTTTTATGTAATGCAATGCTTTATGGGCATTTGCGTGATACATTGTAAAAGCACCCCAAATGAACAATAATATCATTTACATACTTTGTTCTTATCCTTTAAATCAATATGATTTAGTATTTGTGATAGTTAAGCCCACAACTTTTCAACGTGGTATCAAAGCACTTCCTGATTCTAAGGTATGGAAAGAAGCCGTGATTTCACAATTGGGTTTTTGTGGACAAGAAGATTGGCTAGAAAGATACAAGGAATTGTTAACAATGTTGATGGGTGTATATAAAGAACTTTTGAATTAAATTTTGGATTTTTGAAACAAAAAGAAAAACGGATCTTTGTAAATGGAGTAACAAAGAATTGATATTTTGTAACATTAGAGACATTTCATTTTTTAAAACAGATATAGAGGACATTGTAATTCGACGAAGTATTGGTGGAATCCAATACCCTATCGTTTTTTCCTATTAACCACACAAATCTTGTATTTTGAAAGCCATTCATGCTACATCTAATAAAAAAATTAGGGCTTTTAGAGATTCAGACGCTGCTAAGCAGATAAAGAGTTACAAGGTCATAGAGGAGGCTCGTGAACATTGGAAAATGGAGAAATCCATCATCTCGAGCTAGCTTCCCACTCCAAGATGGGGTGCTTTGAATGAGAAGCAGTTTTTATTTTTGTGTTCTTTTCTCTAGATGGTAAAAGTGGTGAAAAATTCATATATTGAAAAGCCCATTTTATGAAGACGGTAAGAGATCTAATGTAGATAAAACTCAACATGGATTGTTGCCCATTAAGTTTGAGGATTTGTGGTTCTTACAAATTATACCCTTATGTGGATCATGAGACAACTTGATGAAGTGACAACTTGACATAAAGAGTTTTCTAATAATTTAAATCCATGATTCGAGAGTTTAGGGAGGATGGAATCTAGGAACTTGGGAATTCAGCTAGGGAGCTACACATTTATGAAGAACCCTGATAGAGATCAACCTGATCCAAGAACTATTTTCAAAGTGAAACTAATAAAGAATATGATGTTATGATTGGTCAGCATGTTTTGTTGTTTGTACTATAACTTTGAGAGAGGGTGTTGGAAAATTAAGGTTTACATTTTATAGTAAAGTCACCTTACTTAAAAATAAGTTTCTGTAAGGTTGTTTAGAGATATTGTCTGGGGATAAAAACTTCATAAGCATTTACGTAATACATTGTAAAGGTATCCCAGATGAATGATATTATCATTCCTATATTTTTCTATAACCTTGAGAGCAATATAGTTTAGATTTTATGATAGTTATGCCTACAATTTTTCAGCCTAACTAACTTGCATACTTGCAGTCAGTAAGCTCATGTGTATCTAAGTGTAAGAAGCCTGTCTCTTACACCTAGGCAGGTATCAAACACAAAATATCTCTTAACCTGCCAATAAATATATATGTAGAAATTTATCAATATTGAGCATTACCTGCACATACATTTTCATATGCCATTATTAATATGTATTGAGCATTGGCATCAGAATGATCTATTGTGCCACAAGATGGAGACAAAGAATAAAAAGTACCTTTAGGTATATCACGACCAAACTTCGGAATTGGTATAGAAGCCAAAACTGGAATATTTGAGTTGAGAACACGTAAAACAGCTGGAAAAAATGATGAACTGAATAGCTCCATCTTACCCACCTCATCAATAATGTAGAGGCCGGTACCTTCATTAATCTGAGATTACAAGAAATATCAATTATGCAAACATCTGTGAACTATCAAGCATAGATTAGTAATTAAATGTCTTCTCAAGGCTGTTATGATATACCTGTAACTCAGGCAAAGCCAATGATTCAAAGCCTGCTACATCAACCTTGTATTTTCCAACATTTGGCCACCTAGCACTCTCACCACTTTCATCCAGATAAGGTGGATTAGCAGCAAATGACAAAAGACAAATTAATCAAAACTGAAAACATCAAAAACTTAACAATATTAAATGTAAACTTTCTTTATTCAACCATGTGTCATTGTAGGCTCTCTTACAAATTATTGTAATTAAGGAAAAACAATCCTAAACCAACCTGAGTGTTCTATTTATTGTTTCTTTATTGAAAAAATTAAAGATAGGTTAAAACCAAAGGAAGATCTTTAAAAAAAAAAAATGAGAAAGAAAATCACAAGTTGGCAATCAAGATGTAAAAAAATATCAGACCTTTCTGACCCGGAAGCAAAACTTCTTGCTTACAACATAGGGACCAAAGGACAGAAGCTCTAGGACCTAATAAATAATTATTGCATCCAAGACAAACTACTATTGCTGGTATGACAATTACCAGGAAAACATACATAATTGAAAACGAGATCAAATATGCATAGCTGTTATGACAGCAAAAAATATGTCCTTTTGTTCTTTATATAATTACTGTGCCTTTTTAGCAAGGTTGAGTTTTTGTCCAGCTATCTCACCTTGCATTTATTCAGATGTGCCTGTGATGCAGGCGTCTGCACATCAAGCACCTAGATGGCAGACTGAATGACCTTACATTCAATACCTCTACTTTATTCTCCACTTTCCTTCGTAGCCTTTTAGATAAAAGGTCTAATCAAGTCATAAATAAAAATTTTCTCAATGGTTCGGAGTATGTGCTCCTGAAATACCAAGTTCTTGTAAGGCCAATAATTTCACTCCATTTGGTCTTAATGGATGTGGCTTTTGCAATGCATTCTCCCATTCTTTTTGTAACTTATGCTTGTCTTTTCTTGCACTTAATTATTTCTCATGTACTAGTTCTGATCTCCCATTCCCAACTCTTTATCTTCTACATTACTGACACCAACTCTCAATGATAGACAACACCTAACTTCATGTGCACAACTCTTAGCAATTTTACAACTTCATCCAGTCTTCTTCCACATTACCAACTCCTACTCTACTTCTTCCTGCTGCTGCTTCGGGAGGTATCTTGATTCAAACTAAACACTCAAAATTTTGGTTGCCACTAATACAAAGCATCTCTTGATATCAGACCTCTCTTTCAGCTCTTTGTTCTCTACCCACCTACATAAGATGGAGAACATTCTAAATACCCTCTACCCACCATTCACTAAATGAAAAAAATTCTCTCTTCTAAACCTACCAACACTCTTTACTAGAAGATGAAAACATTGTAAATACCCTCTAACTACTATTCACTCAGTGAAGGTTGTTTCTTCTTCTCTAAACCTATCCAACACTCTCTTGTTGAAAGATGTTCATCCACTCTCTCCCACACACCTACATAATAATCCTACTTAGATATGAAATGATGCAATCCTGGGCGACATGTCACTCTTTCCAATCAAAACCTATTACTACAAGCCCTCTAATTATAATTATATGTAGACCATATATACACTCACAAAATAGATTGATGCCTTTTCTAATAACATCTAATGTAGACAAGGATAGGGGGTCAAATTAATGACAAACAAACCTTGTGCAGTCCCGAGTGTTGGTGCACATTGCTGTAGGTCCCAAACCCCCAAAGCCAGGCCATGCTCTAGCACTAGGGGTGTCAAACTCAAAGCAACAAACCTCTAACTTATGATCAAACAAGGCAACCCTGGACCAATTCACTAAGGCAAGATCTTCTTCAACTTTAGGCTCAACTAGACCCGAGGGGCTTCCCTAGAGGTATCTTGAATAGGATTAAACACAACTAAAAAAATCCCTCTTCATAATTTTCTTTTCATAATAAAAGTACATATCAGAACACCAAAAATTGGTTAAATATCTATACATTCAAGAAGCTCTACTCATAGGCATTCATTGCAAACTTCCTTAAGGCCTTGCCCAGTCCAGTCTTCTTCTACTTTAGATTGTTATAGGTTCTATGGGGAAATCTTTCCATTCTCAGATGAGCTAACACAAGATCCCTGACATGCAATTCTTGTTCTCTTTTGTTAAGACCAGCATGCTCCTTGTATTTCACTGTACTTTTATCCATATTCTTGTTGACTTCTAGGTGTAGCTTGTGCTTCTGCCACTGCAATTTTCCTATCTAAACCAGCAGTATTTCGGAAGGTGTCTACACCTCTTGGGCTATACCCATACCAATGTAACAAGGCTCAGTTGGACTCATCAAAACTTGGCTAGTCCAAACAGATCAAGCTTGCCGAGTCTGGGGGGGCCATACTTGGACTTGGTTATGTCTTTCCTAGACTAGCAGAGTCTAGAAACTTGCCCACACTTGCCGAGTCTAAGACTCGGCCATTCATTTTAGCTTCTTTTTTTTGGTTTATATTTCATGTATAAATTGGCAAGATGTTTGAGAGTGGTTTCTAATCTCTAGGAGTTATAGTGCAAGCTCTAAATTTTACAAGATCTTATAAATTTTCAGACACAGTCAAATTTCAATAATCAGCAAGCTCCTATCAGCATTATCTCTCTATCTCTATCTCCCTATCACTCTAGACCTCTCTCTCTCCCTATCACTCTTCCTCTATCCCCTCTCTCTCTCTCTCTCACCCCCAGACCCCCGCAAGGGGCGCTCATACATTACATAGGACTATGTATGAATTAGAACTGACTTAAAAGCATGTCTTTTAGCCATTGTTATATGTTTTCTTCACATAGAAGAATATATGAAATAGTAGATGATGACAATTTATAGGAACAAATGCGGTAATGAATGGTTTACAGAAATGCAAACAGGGAATGAAATATTTTGCAATTAAGACTTGGAACAATTTTCTACCTCATAGGTGTTGAAGAAGCAAGAATTGATGTACGACCATCTACAGTAACCACCTCAAAGCCTGTTCTTTCATTTGCATGCCTTATCTCCCCTACAAAATAATGGTAGAGCCATAATTCAATGTTTTTTTGGCATAGTTCATAACATATTTCAATAATTTTTCCAACCTTTATGCCTCTCATTATCTCATGAAACTCAGTGCAGGCATATTACTGTGCAATTAGCGGCAGTTACATGAATTCCTATTGCTTTTACAAATACTAAAGAAAAATAAGGAGAAATCTAACATAGATGTGAAGGCTTAGATTTGATTACCATTCATTAAGAAAGTGTTATTTACTCACTAAAATAAATGGAAGCTTCTTTCTAGCAACTATGGGGTAAAATGCAGAAAGACAGGAAATGCGATTTAGGAAAAATATCCAGGTTACAAGATATGAGAAATGTGGAATGCATAAATATCCAACAACGATTGTCAAGCAAAGCATCCATAACATCATGGAAACTGAAAAAATGCACTTGAAAGCTAGTTTAAACTTTATATCTATCTGCTAAATGCACAGCCTTCTTCCTCCTGTCTGCTACTTGACATAATTAGTAAAAACTTTGAAGTTTGTCTTGCTAATGTAGTTGAAGTTTGACCCTCAAACTTTAAAGTTTGATTAGAATTGTCATTATGAAAGTCAAATGAAGTTGAAATAAATATGATAAATTTAAAAGTTGGATATTTTTATTGTTACTTGTCCTCTTCCTTGTAATGAGTTCCTTTTATGTTGTGAAGACTATTGTGCAAGAAGGCCCAGTTTAATGTTCTTCTGAAGTCCCCACAATTTATGCAAAATGACCATTCAATCTAAAGAGCCTCTTTTACAATTTGCAATAGCCATAAACTTAGGGGGAAATAGAGTTTGGCTGTATCATGAATGCAACATAGATTATAAGGGTGGCTACACAAGGTTTTACTCTCATCTTTTTTGTATAGGTGGACAAGGAGTATAAAGTTGCTTCACAACCTTAGCTAAGAAGGCCAGGGTGACAAGGTCGTACCTAAGGGTGAGGCAAAAAATAAAGGAATGTCAATAGAGACTACACAACCTAATATGTCATTGCCTACCCAAATCATGGATATTGAGAGTCAAAGGGGTGGGGGATCTACCAAGGGAAAGGGAAAGGTTAATAGTGTTCAGAGATGTTCAATATGCAATCATAGAAAGTCAGAGTCTTCAATTGCCAAAATTTTCTTTGCAATGCCATACAATTTCAAGTGGTGCACTCTCACTATTTCAAACAAATGTTCAAAGATGCAATTGTTGTTGGTCCCTTGTTTGACCCCTTAGATAACACAGACTACACATATCCTCTTTCCTAGAAAATACGCAGTGATGCGAACATGAGGCAAACATGGATGAAAATGGGCTATTCTGTGTTCTCATGGATGAGTGACCAATATTTAACATCAACCACACATGAATATTATTGCCATATATTTAGTTAGTTCCTTTTTTCTTAAAACCATTTATTGTTCAAGAAAGAGGAAGAACACTAACTTTGAATTTCAGATTTGAAAGATACAACAGAAAAGGTTGGGCCCTCTAATGTTGTACAGGTAGCAACCAATGCAGCCCATGTATATAAATTAGTTGGTTTTGTAGACCCTAAGTTGTGTTCAAGCATTCAACAAATATGTTGAAAAAGTTTAGAAAATAAATTGAGTGAAGGCAGTAGTGGCAATAGCCAGACATACATATATTCATTTGCAATAGTCACACCTCACTTTCTCTCTGCAAAACTTTTGAGAGGAAAGAATTCCTCAGATCTGTGGATATTAGATATGGCTGCTACTTTATTTTGTAAAAGGATGCTTGGGGTGCAGAAGCCTCTAAAACTTAATGATGTTGAATGTGGAGTGTGTGTAATGTCCTTTTTTGTGGCCTTCCAAGTATTTGTGGAAGCTCCAACTTCCTTGGAGAGCACCAATCTTTTCAGGATGGATTTATGGCAATGGCAGTGAGTTTGGGTACTCAAGACAGGTCGGGTCCCATGGTAAATTTCCAGATGCAATTTAGACATTCTAGGAGCACTTTGCATTTCTTGGCAAAGTCTGCTATTTGGAAAGTGACTTCATTAAGTTTGATATCTTGCAAACTTAAGGTTTATATTGGCATAGTCAAAATTCATAATTGGCCTATTTTAGTATTTCCCCAATGATGATTGTGCATAAATATAATTATTTTTAATTATAAAGTGACTCAGATAGTTCAAATGTAAATTAAAATAATAGTCACTTTATGAAGAGATAAAATATGGTTTTTTTCAAGAAAGTTATTAATGATTATAAAATATAAGTTATAACTTCTAGAAAGATCCCAAGGGATTATAAAAGGAGGTTAAGAGAAGTCATTTCCTTATTCTGATATTCTTAGCATTTGGTATATCTTAAAACCCCGATTCTGGAGTTGAGCAGTTTTCTACCGCCCTAGAACAAAAACCCTAAGGTGAATATTGATTATGGTGAAAAAATTTCTCCGCCAATGCAGAGGAGGGTTCACATAGGATTCACGGTTGTGCTATAGGTAAATTTATTGAGATTTGTGAACAAAACAAAAATATTTGTACAGAATTCTAAAATCATTGTTGCATATCTCATGAGGTTGGAGTTTGGCACCCAAACAATGACTTTTATTCAGCTTCACTTATCAGTTGCACAGTCTCTGTAGCTCATTTCATCTGCTGGCCACCTCATTTCTATCGGTTATAAGCTTTAGAAGAGGCTTTGAGATTAACGAAGATAGTAAGAGGAGGCACTTTAGGTTAAGGAAGGGTTCAACCCTAATCTCCAGGGCGTTCTATCTCCCATATCAGGCATTTCATCTCCTATATGAGGCATTTCATCCCTTGAAAGCTACGACGCAAGGTTTGTAGGAGTTTGTGGCAGACTTTAAAGAATTTTGAAGACTGTACTCCAGTCATCGAAAATTGTTTATGCCCACTTTCTTAAAGCAGCAGTTTGTGAGCAGAGTTAAGGAGAGTGTGAAGTCTTTCGGAGGACATAGACAAGGTGTGTATCTCTGGAAAAGTTTGCTGAGTAATAAAGAGGGTTTATTACACCATATTTACTCCAACAATCAGCTATAGCAGTTACAAAAGATCTAAGTATCGTCAAATGGGGAATAAAGCAGTCTATATAATTGTTATAATTTGCGGCAATAATTTTGGGATCAAACTAGCAATATCTATCGAAATCCAAGCTTCCTATTATTTAAGCATTGTAAGTGTGTGTTATTAATATCTTCTGAAGTTGTAATGCTATTCATGGACTGTTCCAATTGTTTGTTAAAATGCCTATGTATTTCACTTTGAGTGTGAAGTGTCTACAAAATTGCTTATGCAACATAAAGTCAATATTATTTGTTCTTTAACAAGAATATTCAGAATTAATGAGCAAGCCCTTGATTGCAAATTGTTTGACGAAATACTTGTAAGCTCAAAAAAAATAAAACTCATAATGTTGTCCAAAAAATTCTTGGAGGGGACATGACAATGTGATAGATGGCATGAGACAAACATGATTGAAAGAAAAAAAGTGATACAAAGTGAGGTAAGGAATTTTTTATTCTTTTTATTTATTTTTATTCATCAAGTGAAAAGTAAGGGTTTTCTCCTATTTTTATTCATCTAATAGCAAAATAGTGTACATCTTCAACAACAACATAATTTCACTTCACCAACCACTTTCAAGTCACTTCTACAATAGCTGCAATGTCCCCTATTAGGACTTACCTGATTTACCCTAAGATTCCATAGTTACACCATCGTCGGGGATGGGGAGAGGTTTGCGGGACATGGGGACAAAGGGGCCTCAATTTGGGGATGGAAGGGGGACAGCGGGGGGCGGCGGGAGGGGGGTTTATATACTATATATTATACATATGGTACTTAAAATGCTAGTTATGAAAAGATGTATAAGACTATTAAGAAGTAAAATACTAAATAGAGTAGCATGATATCAAAACAAGTACAAATGTCAAAATGTAGTGAAGGGAGGCCTCCAATCATCCCTCGAGAGGTCGGGCCTCAGGCGACGATCAACAGCTAATCGGCGATCAACTGGGGACTTGGGAACGACATCCCCAAGCCACGGGGACGCTAGCATTTAGGGGGGGACGCGTCCCCGTGGAACACTGTAAAATTCCCAACTAGGGTTTGGATTGTACTTGGAAATGGCAATTTACTTAATCTCTATAATGTTCCCTACTAGGAAGCTGCTAATTACCAATGATTAACATACATCACTATGCATTTTAATTGAATTGAATTAAGAAACAATGAATGATTCATAATACATCTAACAGTTAACATACTTAAGCCCCAATTCCTTACTTCTATGCTAAAAATCAACCCTAAGGAGGATAGGGATTTACTTGTTGTAGGGCGCTTGACACCAATCTACAAGTAGGTTCCCTCAAGGCTTCAAGAACCTGTTCATATCCCATCTTGGGAGTCACCTACTTTGTGAGGATTTACTCCAACTCTCCCTACACAAAACAAACCTATCATGTTAAGGGGCTATAGCGAGTGATTAAGGATTATGGTATGAGTATACTAATATCTCATGTAGTATAGAATATATATATAACACTAGCAATGTGTATTATTCTACTTCCTAACAAATGAGAGACCAATCATAGTCAACCAAATCATCATGCATTATATCAATATATAATTTTGTTGTTTGCCTTATAGCAGTCTGTTTAGTTGCTTATATTCAAATATCAATCTCTTATTCAGATTGATTGAATGTCTTATTCTATTCGTATTAAATATTGACCCTTATGGATTAAAAGAAGAGATAAGTTTTCAATTCCCCATTGATCCTTCTTCCTGCATATCTTTTGTGAGGAAGGATCATACCTCTTCACCATGTCTACCCTTTTCAATGGTCACACGATACACCCCTTCACAATCACCATCCTTCAAAAGGGTCACAACCCTCCATCATTGCTACCCCTTTGGAAGTTACTTCCTTCTTCTTCTTCCATTGATCCTTCCTTAATTCCTATGCTCTCTTTATGCAGATCAGAACTGTCTTATATCTCAGAACAAAACTCACTATGATTACCTTCCTTATGATGATACCTTCTTCCATGCCTTGAATAAATGACTTTCCCTCCTATTTTTATCTGCATGATGGTAGAGTCACAACCTTTCATTATTACAATCTTTCAAGAGTTACAAACCTTCATCCGTTATGCCCTTTAAGAGAGTCAAACCTTTCATAACTACTCCTTTTGAAAGAGTCACAACCCTTCATCCTTTATGCCTTTGAATGAGTCACAACCTTTCATAACTACCCCTTTTGAAAGAGTCACAACCCTTCATCAATTCTTCCCATTCCAATCTTCTTCCATTACTCCTTCCTTAGTTCCCATGCTTCTTTCTTCTTTTCTCCTTGCCCCCCTTCCAAATGAAATTATCTTTCTCCTTTTAAATCTCATGTTTGAAGGAGTCATATCTTTTCATTTCATGTCTTTGACCATTCATTAAACTTAATTATATTTTAATTTAATTCTTTTATATTTTAATTTTAATTTTATTTATATTATTTTTATATTTTAATAATATTATTATTTATTATTAAATCCTATTTCAAAAAGGGGACATTACAATAGCATGGTTTCACCTTGTAAGAAACTTTCAAGTCACTGCTACAGCCACTAACATCTTGTTTGCAAACTTTGTATGACTCAATAGCCTTGTAGATTGCACTTCATTAACACTATTACCTCTACAGCATCACGAACTTCACTTCATCTGTAAGGTACTAAAATCCAAATACCACAAATAGTTCGAAAATAGCACAAGTCATCCATAGTCGATAAAGAGTAATATTACATAGGAGCAAATATTACTAAATTTTCTCACGCATGAGATAATACAACATAAAGACAACAAAATTGACCTACTTGCTCATACATCAAATGAGAAAGATACAAATGGACAACTAAAGGGTCAATACAGCATATGAAACATAAAGTGATACTATACATCATTCCACCTCCCTTAGCCTCACTGCTCTCCATCTGCTATGCTCGAGGACAAAAATGAGGTCCAAGCTTTCTCTGCCCAGCCACAGAGTGCTCCCTCAGTGCTCAACATGAAAGGTTAAGCGCCCAACCATACACAAAGAACCTAGCAAACCGGAACTGGCAGGTTGGATGGAATATGGTGCAGCACTGTGTCTAACTATCATATCAACCATAACAATAACTAAAACCATAATGTATCCACACAATGATATGGCAGGGAGTGATAGCCATAAAAATTCACTAGTATCAATGAATGCAAACAATCGCTTTGGCCAAAGCATTATTTAGCCAGTTTTTTGGCAGATAGGTTTAAATAAAGTACCTATCCTTGCTAGGTATTCCATATTTGGCACCTGTCCGTAAATATAAACACACATAAAGACAAATAACACCATATAAAATGAAACTCACATCATATTCTTATGTTTGTATTGAAAAATTAACTTTTCCTCCTTTGTATTGAAAAAAACACCAAAATGCACACAATTAAAATTAAAACATTCCATTTTGAAGGTATACGAGTAAAGTTTCCATTTAGAGTACAAGTTTCACGATAAAATTTCCCTCCTAATATGAAATTAATTAAAAAATCACTCCTTACTTATAATTTAGGAAGTAGAGTGCAAATCATAATCTAAACTAAAAAAATGGCGGAAGGTGGCTCTGGTTGGGGGGTAACGGCTATGACCGTGGAGGTTGCAGATATGGAGGCAAAGGTTTTGGGAGAGGTTTTCATAGACAGTGGCCACAACAAGGAAGGAATCAGTGGAGATCTTTTCAACACAGGCCAGAAATGGATGTGTTCAACAGTAAATGGCAGGGGGGTTTTAAAGGAGAGGATTCTTCAGGGAGAAGACCGAGTGCTGGATCGTGCGGGCCCTTTACTCAGAGATCTTTTCAAGGATTGACATGCAGGCAAAGAGGCTTTAGTCAGGCAAGATGGATTTCTCCCCGACAAGACCTTTCACAAAGTTACAGTAGGAATGGTGGGAACAGGGAGAATCAAGAACCCTATTCAAGGCAAAAGAAAACCCCCCTATTTCAACCCAAAAACTTCAAATTCAAAGAGATCGAGCATAAATTCTAGCGTCCAAAAGTTCTGAGTTTGGCTACACCCATTTTCAAGGCGGGCTCTTCTAACCAAGATGCAGGTAAAGAGGCTAATAACACTATTGTTTTTCGAGCTTCTTCCTTAATTATTACTAATCCTCAATGGGCAGATTCTGTCAATAGGTTACAAGATAGAGCTGTTTTTATGAAATGGTTAGGGCCATGGCCATCAATTGCTAAAATTCAAAAATGGATTATAGAAAACTAGGGAGAGAATTATGAAATTAAAACCCTCTCAAATGAGTTCCTCTTAGTAAAAAGCCCCTCTAAGATGGAAAAGGATTCAGTCTTGAATGGTGGACCTTATATGCTAGATGGGATAGGCATATATATTAGGAACTGGAAACCAAACTTCAATCCGGACACAAAAGAAGTAGAAAACATAGCTGTTTGGTTGAAGTTAAAAAATCTACCATGGGAATATACAGATGTGGATACTTCGAAAATTATTGGAGATTGTTTTGGGAAAATTTTAAAATCTGAAGAAGTTGTTGATGAGAATGACTTCTATATCTATTCAAAATTGTTAGTTCTGGTGCAAAAATGCTATCAAATTCCTAAGTATGTAGTCCTGGGTTCGACTAATGGCTCTTGGAGGTTAAAGATTGAAGTGGATAATGCTGCTCCAGAAAGGGCAGTCTCTAATGAGAATCTGAAGGGTAAAGGTTTGGAAAGTAATCAGTGCTTGGATTGGATCATAAAAACGGAATCTAATAGAACTAGGTATCCACCCTAGGCAATAAAAAATGAGGAAGATATGATTCTAAATAGAAGGACAGAGGCTTTGGATACCTACCCCCTGGTGAACAAACCGGCCATCTCACCTAGTGATGCATACAAGACAAATGAGCAGGTTATGTCTTCTCAGATGGCATTGGTAGATAGCCCACAGTCCACGCAGGTAGTGAAAGAAACACCCTTTTTCCCTACTACTGAAGCTGTTAAGGATGGTGACAAAGCTACTCAATGTGAGGAGAAGTCTATGGAGCAAACCCTTAAGGTGCCTGATTCATGGGAGGACAACCTAACTACCCCCAAAAGTCTCAAACAAGTTAATGCTAATAGAGGGTGTAAACCAGACCTTATTGAAGATAGCAACTTAATTTCAGATAGTCTAGATCCATTTCATAAGGACCAAGACAATGACTCCTCTGATCCTTGTAAAGATATCCAAATTTCTCCTATTAGGAATTTGGAAAAATCTATGGAGGACATGCAGGAAAATGCAGATATTAACTGGAACTCAAAATCTGAATATGATTCTCAAGGTGAGGAAAGGGACATTGATGCACTGGGTTTGCAGGATCAAATTGATGTTCTGGAGAAAAGAACAATTATACAAACTCCCTCTACGATGCAAAAACCAAATGTTAAGGAAAAAGGTAAAAGAGGCCCAAAATCCACAAAGGTGAAACTTGCCATTGCTAGTAATGCAGCAGACCAGTCAAAATTGTTGAGATCGGGAAGAGGATACACCTCTTCCCGGAAGCCATGAAGCTCCTTTCATGGAATGTCAGGGGCTGCAATGCCCCTGACAAAAGGCGTTTGGTAAAGTGTTGTCTTGACCAAACCCAACCTGATTTGGTTTTTCTTCAAGAAACAAAGTTAAGAGGTGATGGTGGTGTATCCTTTTCTAAAAAATTTGGTAGATGGGGTTGTCTTATTAAGGAAGCGGAAGGTGCATCAGGAGGATTATGTGTTATGTGGAAGGAGGTTGGTTCGCATGTGTGTTTGATTGATGAAGGAAGCAACTGGCAGTTAGTGAAAATTGTTTCTTTTCAGTTAAATTTGACTTTTTTGGCTTATAATGTGTATGGCCCGTGTAACCCAAGGCTGAAACAACAGCTATGGCAATCCCTTACAACTTCCATTAATATCTACAAAGACTCTCTTTTCCTTTTGGGAGGGGACTTCAATGCCATTCTCTCCCAAGGTGAAAAATTAGGTGGTAAAGGATGGCTAAGTCAGAGCCAACAAGATTTTGCAGATGTTGTCTCCAGCAATGATTTATAGGATGTTACATTCAGCAATGGAGTTTTCACTTGGACTAATAGGTGTGAAGGGTTCACCAATAGTGCTGAAAAGTTGGATAGATTCCTTCTCGGTGGACTATGGGAAGAGACTAAATGGATTGGTCAAGCAGAAATACTACCTTTATTAGGATCAGATCATTTTCCCATATGTTTACGACTCTTAGAGGATGCTGCCCCTGAGAGAGCTCCATTCAGATTTGAAAAAATGTGGTTTAGTAATACAAGCCTCTTGGATCTGATTAAGATATGGTGGACTAATGCCCCAAGACGCTCTGGGAATTGTGCCTTCCTTTTCTTTAAGAAATTACAATTTATTAAAGAAAATCTTAAAGTGTGGAATAGAGAGGTGTTTAAGAATATCTTTGTTGAGAAATTCAATATTGAGGCGGATTTAGCAACTTTAAATGAGGTGATTGTCAAGGGTGGAATGGATAATAATCTCTTCAACAAAGAAAAGGAGCTTAAGAAGAAATATAGCGAAGTTTTAAATTTGGAAGAAATTTTTTGGAGACAAAAATCAAGGGAATTGTGGTTAAAAGAGGGGGATAGGAACACTAAATTCTTCCATAATTCAGTCAAAGGAAGAAGAGCTTTGAATAAGATTTTTTCTATTAAAGACAGTCAAGATAATTTGGTAGCTGATCAAGCTCAAATTAACAGTGAGGTTGTAAGACACTTCTCCAATATTTTCTCTAAGGATGAGGAGCAGAAGGTGGATGATTCAGGTCTGCTGGATGTAATTCCCTGAATCATCTCAAAGGAACGGTATAAAAGGCTGATGAGACCGACCACCGAATAGGAGGCTAGAAAAGCTTTATATAGCTTGGGAAGTGATAAAGCGCCTGGTCCTGATGGTTTTTCAGCCCTTTTCTTTCAGAAAACATGGCATATTCTTGGTAGTGATTTGTGTGAAATTGTAGAAGAATCAAGGAAAGGTGGCTTCATCTTTAAAGACTTTAATAACACCTTTCTAGCATTGATCCCTAAGAAAGGAAAGAAGGAAACTTTTAATGACTTTAGACCGATTGCCCTCTGCAATACAGTCTATAAGGTGATAGCAAAAGTAATGGCAAATAGATTGAAGCTTGTTTTACCCTCTATCATTTTGGAGGAACAAAGTGGTTTTGCCCCAGGCAGATCCATTTATGAAGGAATCATAGTCGTGCATGAAGCCATTCACTCTATCAAAGTAGGGAAAGAAACGGGCATGATGATTAAACTAGATATTAAAAAGGCTTACGACAATGTTAATAGGAGCTTTCTGGTGAAGGTTCTCAGCAGGTTTGGGTTTGATAAATTATGGTGTAATTGGGTGTGTAGTTGTATATCAACTCCTCGCCTATCAATATTAATTAATGGCAGTCCCCAAGGCTTCTTTGAGACATCCACTGGAATTTGCCAGGGTGATCCTCTATCCCCCTTTCTTTTTATTATTCTTGCTGAAGCCCTGGGCGGATCTATTAAAAAGATAGTTAATGAAGGGTCTTGGAAAGAAATCAAGGTTGTGTTGTGAGGTTTCACATCATCGCCCCAAATCTTGGGGACCCCCTGTTTTTGACTTGGAGTTGGTTTTGATTTCCTTTCGATCCCGGAGCTTGATGCCTTAAGCAAAATTTTAGATCCAGATGAATTGGCGTTGTTTGAATTGGTGATTTGAAATGCAATGCAAGGCCTTGATTTGATTGATTTTCATTCGAATTTTGCAAGATTATTGGATTGAAAAATGGTAGATTTTATTGCAAAATTAAGTGGTAATGGCATGGATCAATTTAATTTCCAGAATTTGGGTCACTCAAAATCAAATTTTAGGCCTTGCAAATAAATTAACTTCAGTTGGATTTTCGAATTTACATTGAAATTGGAGTCGTGGGTTTTGAAAGTAGATCTTTATGTTTGAATTTTCGAAATTGCAAGAACATGATGTAATTCTTTTTTTTTTACTTTCGAAAGTTTGGATCTAAATGTAATAAACCTTGGATTAATTAGACAAAATTTTGGAGCAGGCCCTTTAGTGATTTTCGAAAATCTGGGTCTAATCATTGGATTTTTTTGCCTTGATTTCATAATTCTAAGCCAAGAGCTTTCGAATTAGACAAGTAAATAATAATATCGGAAGATAATTTTGCATTGAAGGATGAATTTGAGATCGAAATTTGGGGATTGCTATTTCAAAATCAAGTAAAATCTGGGCAATTTCTTTTGTGATTTTCGAATTTAGAGCATTACTTTTTCAAATTTTTTTATTATAGATCCTTGGAATTTCGAAATTCAATTGGGCAATTAATATTTTATTTAGGGCTGTGTTCAAACTAAAATTAAATTTAATCAAATTAGAAGTAGGCCCTGCCCCATTGTTCAAAAAATCTTGAGAGTTTATTGTTTGGATTTTCGAAATTTTGCAATCTCTATAACAGGTCGGCCCCAATTCATGGCATTTTAATTAATTTCTTTGTCTTCTAATGGGCAGGTCGGCCCTAGATGTGAAGCCCACAGCAAGGTATAAAGGGAGGGGCATTTGACATCATTTCTCCACACTCAAACATAAGGCATCGAGCTCTGCCTTTAATCAGCGAAATACCAAGGCAGTATACAGCGAATTTTCAAGACATTGGGCAGCAGTTTCTAATCCATTTGGTAGCGATTTTGCAATAAGGGAGCAGCGACTGAAATACATATGAGAGGCCTGTGACATTGACAGAAGGTCAGATCCGAAATAGAGAACAGCGAATTTGTATTATGATGGGAAATACAGGAGGCAAGGCCCGATTTCCATCTTAGAGGAGCAGATTTGAGGTTTTAGAGCAGTGCCTAATAAGGCAGCAAATTCATCTAGAAGGCAGTGAGGAGAAAGTTTATGACAGAGGCTGTGAACTAGTATGAGACTAGCAATTTGTCAAAAGAGGCCACCGAAAGTATAAAGGGAAGCAAATCCGAAATTGATAATGAAATTGCAGATTTGAAATAGCAGAGATCCGAAAATAAAAGAAGAGCAGCGAAAATCAGGTCTAGACGGCAGTTCGAAGTTCTGATTGGGGGACTTGCGATTTTATTTGGAGGTCCGAATTAGGCAAAAATAAAGTGCAGGACGGGCCCGAGAGTTATCAAAGTTGAGGAGTGAAAGTATTATGGTGCAGATCCAAAGATGTCAAGAGCAGATTCAGGGTTCTAGGGGTGCGGATCTGATATTTTAAGTGCTAGACCTGGTATGTTTGTGCCCAGATCTGAACCCTAAGGGCATTTGTTGAATACAAAGAGGTGAAAGAGCATTCAAAAGGACCACAATTCTGATTTTTGACAGAGAAAGCTACAGATCTAAGAGAAGCCCTGCCGTTTTGAGGACAAATTGGCAAAATTCAGTAAGTAGATTTCACTTTTCTCTTTAATTGTTATCTTGTCTTTGGTATTCGTTGTTTGTGTTGAAAACTTATTTCAAAATTAGAGTTAGAAGTGGATATTAAGTTGATTATTCGATTGTCTTGATTGGCTTTTTTCCCTCAAGTTCTTGCTTGCATTCCATCATTGCATTTCATATTAGGAGGAAGATTGGAGTGATAAGTGTAGCTCATCTTAAGGTATTGGCGGGGAGTGATAAGTGTAGTATTCCACCCCTAGGGAGAAGATTGGAGTGATAAGTGTAGTCCATCTTAAGGCAAAGGTGGGGAGTGATAAGTGTAGTTTGCATTATTGCATTTCATCTTAGGAGAAAGATTTGGAGTGATAAGTGTAGTCCATCTTAAAGTAACGGCGGGGAGTGATAAGTGTAGTATTTCACCCCTAGGCGAAGATTGGAGTGATAAGTGTAGTTTCACCAGCATTGTAGAAAAGGCGGGGAGTGATAAATGTTTAGGATGGCTGATGTTAATGCAAGCAAGCGACCCAAAGGAATTAATGCTGAAATAGGAGACAACGAAGTCATGATACCCAATTCCAACTTCCGCTCAAAATTGAAATACGTTGGAGACACCAACATTGGTACCTTTGATATGATTCAATTAAGAGAGAGGTTGAGAGACAGCTAGTCCCCTGTGGCAAAGAGGATCAAATAGTATGGATTTGTGCAAGGAAAGGTTCAGTCTACCCCAGCAGCAGACATGATACGACAGAATTGGTTACATCAAGTCATCAAGGCTCACAAAGTCAGATTGCATATCAGAGTGCAGCGCCTTCATCGTGCTTCTCAGTCAAATTCCGGGCTCTGCTAAAGGTACACAGTTTGATCCTTGGATGTTTATTTTATTGAAGGCATTGAAAATGGTAAAGAAAGATTGATTGGATTAGGATCATTAGCATGAATTTAGAGTTGCAACTTAGATAGTACAAAGTCAGAGGCAAGTCTACATGGGGTCCTACCTCTTCAATTCAAATGCAAGACTACTAGTGACGCTTTGCCAGTCGAACCAAATCTAATTTTGGGGAGATGCACTGCACCACTATGGTTCAGGCAAAAGCTTATGCCAAGGGGCGAGGTCGTGGCAGTTCGAACAGTTGAAGGCAGCTGAGGGTATTGACTAGGAAGCAGTTGATGAACTTAATGATTATTTCAAATCAAGTAGTAGGTGGATTGTGGGACAATCAAGGAGGTATGGCCGAGGCAGGCACCCTAAAGCCCAAGGGTATTGAAACAAGATGCATGCATGCAGATCAAATCCAAATAGGAAGGTTTAAAATGGCAAAGTATTGAAGTAAGGAGGAAAGTGATTGAAAGGTTGAGGGAGGTCAAGTTTGATTTCAAGGCGGTGGCTAAGAGCAAGGCTCTTAAATTGCACAAGGTTCACATCCAGGCAAGCCACCAAGGTCAAGGCAAGATTACCCCAAGTGCATGGAGACCTCACCCTTTCGAGGTCAAGACATCAAGTACAAGAAAGTTCAAGTGGTGGTGAGAAAATTTCTAAGGACAAGCTCAAGCATCCAAGGCTTCATCTCATCTCAAGGATTAATGAACTTTATAAGACAAGGTTGATGAGGTGGCAATTTCATGTGCATGCAATTAAATCATGTCAAGTGTCCTATGTTCTCATTGGTTGACAGATTATTGTAATTTTCTCATTGGCCCACAAAGTTGGTGCCCTCATGTAATTGGTTGAAAATTTGTAACCCTAATTAGGGTTTGTAAGGTTTAATCTTGGCCCTTGATTTTGCCTCTTAATCTTGGCCACTCGTAATTTTGAGCCTCTACATAAGGCCATTTGTACTCATTTGTAAAAGAGAGTTATGTTGGAGAAATTGTTGCTAGAATACTATCAAAATTGTTCTCTATTCATTGTTGTGACTTGCATGGTGGATATACATGATCATTTTGGTGTATTTGCATGGTTCTTCTCATCTCTCAAATTAAAGTAGGATTTCATTTCATGTTGTTAGAGTAAGAAGTAAATGGTTAGTTGTATGGTGATATTGGTAAATGTTTGATAGGGATCTATATACTAGGCCACTAGCATCTTGGCGGCTTGTCAAGGAGCCTTGTGTGGTAATCTAGTCAATTGCTCCCAAGTTCTACTTGCATTTCATCTTTCCACTTGTACTTCAAGTTGGGTTGGAAGATAGGTGTTAGTGTGAAAATCCTAAGAATATTCCCTTAGAATCATTGCATCGATGGAAGTAGCGCCGCTGGCAAGCTTTCATTAGGTTTGATCCCTGTCCATTTGCCAATCTTTCCATTCCATAGGAGTAATAGTAAAGCAATCAATAGTTCAGTAGTTGAAGTTGAGAAGTTGAAGTTCGAAAGTTTGACGAGCAAAGTTGGAAATGGTATAAAAGAAGAAAGTTATCTCATCATCATCATAGCGAAAGTTTGACATCCTCAAGTGAACAACGTAAGCCCGCCGAAGTGATTACCAGCAAATCACATTTATATAACTGAGTTAGTATCCACAGGTGTAAGGAACCTTGGAGTATCCTTGTATACTTTTCAAGAGAGGGTTGAGTGTTTGGTATGCCGTATCAAGTATTCAATTGCTATATGTTATGTAGTGGTACAAAACTCACATCAACAGGTTGCAAGGGGTGTTGATTCAGTTACTCATTTACAGTTTGTTGATGATACCTACCTTATGGGTGAAGCTTCAACTAGGGAGGCCAAAATTATTAAATCAACTCTAGATGTTTATAGCATGGTCTCGGGACAATTCATCAATTGGAAAAAGTTTGAAATTTTCTTCTTCAATACTTCTCTACCTATTCAACAACACATTGTTCGGATTTTGGGGATGAAGATAGGCACTCTTCCCAACAAATATTTGGGCATTCCTCTGTTTGGGGGGGCGTCTAAATCTAATTTATGGAAGGAGCTTATTGACAGTTGCGTGAAGAGGATGGAAAGTTGGAAAGGGAAATGGCTCACATATGCTGGTCGCATTTTAATGCTACAATCAATTATTTCCACTATTCCTATCTTTTCTATGAGTTGCCTTAAGATTCCAATGAAGGTTTTGAAGTATACTGAGCAGAGGATGCAGAAGTTTTTTTGGAAAGGGGGACAAGAGGAAGATAAGATTCCACTTATTGCTTGGGATACTATTTGTCATTCTCGAAAACATGGAGGAGCTGGCTTACGCAGATGGCAATTGGTTAATAAGGCCCTGGGGGCGAAGTTGGTATGGGAAATATATACTAAACCTTCTCAGCTATGGGTTAAAATTCTCAGAGTAAAATATTTAGACTCAATGGAGGATAGGCGAATTCTTACTATTCAAAACCCACCAAATGGGTCAGCCATTTGGAATTTCATTCTAGAATGCAGACGTGTAATTTGTGATCATTTGTCATGGCGGATTGGAGATGGACAAGATGCATTTTTTTGGGATGACTCTTGGGATGGTAAGCCAGCTTTATCTGATTGAGTTAACTCTAGAGACATCATTGATAGTTTTTTCAAATATCTGGGGGACTAAGGTTAGAGACTATATGGAGCTTAGATCTGAGCCTTTGGGTATGGTTTGGAGATGGAAGGAGACGTCGTCTACCGGTTTAAGTGAAGAAATGTGTAATACTATGCAAAGAATTTTTTATGAGAGGGCTCTGTCTTTGGTGGAAGTGAAAGATAATTTAATTTCGTGTGCTGCAAAGAGTGGAAACTACTCAGCAAGATTGGGATACAAGCTATTGATTAATGAGAATGATAACAATGATTGGCCTTACAAGTTATGTAGGGATAAAGACTGTCTTCCTAAAGTTGGAGCCTTTTCATGGTTAGCCATTCATAGGAGGATTTTAACTGGTGAACGCAGAAAGAAGTATGGCTTCATAGGACCATCTATATGTCTGATGTGTATGAACACACAAGAAGATGTTGATCACCTTCTAGTCCATTATGATTTTGCTCATAGATGTTGGGAGATGGTGAGATTGAAATTGAATATTAGTGGTCCTTTCCCCTACTCTTTGACAGATGTTTTTAAAGGATGGATGATTTATCCTTCTAAGTCCACTCTCTCCAAAATATGGATTATATGCCCATCAATTATTATATGGGAGGTGTGGAAGGAAAGAAATAGGAGAATTTTCCAACATTCTTCAGAAAGTGTGGATAGAATTTGTAACAAAATCAATACATCTATTGTAGAAGTGATGAGCTCAGCAGTAAGCAAAGTAAAAGCCAATACTGTTTTTTCTTCAAGAGATAAGTCCATTCACAAGAATTGTCCTGGGATTGTTATTAGATACAAGAATGATGGGCATCAGATTGGTTGTGGTAAAGTTTGTCGAAAAGACATTAAATGGAAGCCTCCAGATTCAGGATGGATAAAGATAAACTTTGATGGCGCTTCCAAAGGCAATCCAGGTCTTTTAGGCATAGGAGCGATTGCTAGAAATAGCAATGGGGATGTTCTAGCTTATGCAGCAAAAAGAATCATGGAAGGAACAAACAATGTGGCTGAAGCACAGGCAGCTTTGCTTGCAATAAATGTAGGTTTGATGTTAAAGGTGGAAAAAATTCATTTGGAAGGAGACTCGAAGATTATTGTAGATGCACTTAAGCATAGATACTCACAGACATGGTTTATCAATAGCACTATAAGGGAAGTTGGCCAGGTTCTCCAATATTTTAAAGAATTTAATTTCAGTCATACTTTGAGAGAGGGAAATGTAGAGGCAGATGTATTAGCAAATTGGGTCACAACCTTTGAAAAGATAGGGCAAATTATTTTTGAGGATTTCACCAAATGGGAAAGGGTTTAAAGATTTTGAATTTTGCGAGGACATGAGATTGATATCTCACCTGTGGCTCATAATATATTCTTGCCTTTTGTTTTATTAAATTTACTTTAAGTTTTTGATTGGACAGGTAGAGGACGATGAAGCTTGAGGCAATAAAGTGGTAATGATGATATGTTATGGAGAACGAGCCGATGCATTTAAGTCATTGCAGGCTTTTTGATGTCTTTATGGAGGAAAGTGGTGTGAGAGGTTGGCTCACACGTTTTAAGGTTGTAGCGTGGCTAACAATAAAGCTCTGCCATTTATATCGGCATGCCTATGCACATCTTAAAATCATTTGCAGAGCAAGCGCAGAGAAGCTTAGGAGAAAAGAGCGATGGAAGCCGCCCTTAGTGTAGATTTTGACAAGAAAATGAAGGCGCTCAAAGGGCCGGCAAGTGTTGAAAGGATAAATGGGCTTCTAAAAGTTAAAACAGGACGAATGGTGTGGGTTGTCCTCAAAGTAATGGAACTCAATTTCAGGAGCGTTGAGTCAAACAGAGAACTAATCTAGATGTTATTTTTGTTTTCATTTCTTGGGGTTTAGAAATTCGGGAAAGCACGGAGGAGGTCAATCAGATTACAAGAGCTTTGTTTGAAGAGGATTTTTTAGGCGGACTGGAGTCAATCTTAGAGTGGTCTATTCCAAGCATAGGACAGGATTTAACTGAATGCTTTGAAGAGGATGAGGATGCTGACAGATATGGGCTCATCCCTTTTCTGCGCTGGGAAGGAAAGGTGGATAAGTCCAAAATGTATGTGAATGCAGTGGCTGGTTGGGCGCAAGTTAAAGCTGAATCATAGGCACAGGAGAAAGCAACCAACGACAGGATGGAAAATATTCTGACCAATGTGCCAAAGAAGAAACGAAACTCGCGAAGGCTTGGGAAAGGCAGGAAGCTGGATGGATGAAAAATCGACGATGCAGTAAATGGTGTGCGATTTTTTGGGTCAAGTTTTTTGATGCTTGTGCTTAGCATTTTTTGAATATAGTCGTCTGTATGTTGAAACCTATCGGATGTATAGTGCTTTTATACTGAAGGTTGTTTATATGTTTTGGAGTCTTATATTGAAAATTGTTCACTGATGAATTTAAGCTTAATGGCTTTATACATGTATAGGATGAAAGATTAGATACAGACAAGGTGTATACTTTATATGTAAAGGAGAAAAACTCCTCTGATTAATACTGTAGTAGCTGTAGAAGTTGTAGACTGGATTCAGAACTGGATTTTATGATGTAATCTTTCCTTTATCAATAAAATACCTATTACCGACCAAAAAAAATAATAATCTAAACTAATATAATTAGTTTCCACATAAAATTAACTAAATTTCCCAATTTTATAATAGAAGAATATTCAACATGTTTAAAAAATTCCACCCAAAAGCTTAGTAATATCTTCTACCATTTGACTTGATATATATTTCCCATATTATATAACATAAGCCATATAAAATACTTACTTAACTACCATTCTAGAAGTGAAATTAATAGAAAACTTCTACTTCATTAAATATGACAAAAGAGGGCACATTTAAACATTATTGTATTAAGAAATATAAGTTTCTTTTTATTTGAAAAGGGAGTCTTCTAAATAATGGAATATTGACACGTTGGTATGACTTTAAGAGTCTTGTTTTATTTTAGCATTGAATGAGATCATGGTAATTATTATTTAATTACTTGTATTGGGAAATGTACTGTTTTTCACTCTTTACAACCATAGAATGGTTTGGGCATATTTATGCCATCCATAATTTTAGTGTGCCTACCAGTATTAGTAAAATCCATTCAATGTTTCATATGCTTCTATATTCTTACGCTTCTAATAAAATCCATTCAATGCAAGTTGGTTAACAAAACTAACTTCCTGCTATTTCTAATCAACTTGGGAGCTTTGAGATCAGAGAGTATACTTTAATTTGGGGGCAACGCCAGGCATTGATGTAACTGGATTAATTGATCAAAGCAGTTTTTATCCACTTATTTTCTCAACTCTACTTGTCTAAGCCAAACTTAAATCTTTAAACAGAGATCACACTCCTTTTGGAAAATTAAAATGCCCCTATGGATTCCCATAGAAATAAAATCAAACATAAGTGGCTAAAGTTGGATTACGTAAGGCTTTCATTTGTTAAATGTTTCCAGCTATTTTTCAGCATATAAACCACTTGCACACTAGAAAAAAAAACATTAAGGGAGAAACAAGAACAGTGAAACAACATAAGTGAGGCAATTCAAGGAATGTAAGGATTGCCAATCGCACAATATAAATGTGCAGGCAGATTTCTGAATGTTTTGAGCTGATAAAAGATTGAATTTCTCATGCCTCCGCAGCCCAAGCTCTTGGAAGGTAGTTATTTGTCATGTCCCCTTCCAAATCTTAACCAGCAGCGAAGGTCGCCTAGCCTTTCTCATTCCCTAAGGCTAGAATAAATTGTTAATTAAGGGAATGGATGAATAAATAAATAACTAGCTACGTTTATATTATTTAGAACTTATTTATTTATTCATTTGCAACTTAAACCCCTAATTTGGCGTGGGGCCAAATTAAAGTGGTGGTCGACTATATCTTCTTGGCATGGCGGCAGGAAATAGAATTAGATCTGTTTAATCTGGGCGATAGAAAGAATGAATGAGAAAGTCGGCTTTTTGGAGCACTGGAGTCTACATATAGAATCGTATGGGAAGGAGAACGGACATTCAAATATTTCTGCTTATTATTTCTTTCTTTCTCTACAAAGTTCTCTACCAAGACGCAACCCCTGGGAAGCAAAAACTTTTGGACGGACCCTCAAAAGCCTGATTCGGGCCATTTTAGCCATCGCAAGTCTAAAGAAAGCATTATCCAGTGCCAAGGCAATATTGGAGGCAGCGATATCTATCTGGGCTGTTCGAAGGGTGTAAAGACAAATCTGGATCATTCCCAGGTTTCAACGTGGGAAGAGCCATCGCTCCAGCAACAAATTGACAGGCTACTGCCTTTTGTTGAGAGACACAACTAGCAGAGGAACCGCAGACATTATAGTACTGGTCCGCTGCCAAATTTCTATCTTTATATGCAATAAATTCTGAAGTTTTCATGCATACAGCTAGGGAAATATAACTGGTATGTATTAAAATTTAAAATCAAAAGTTGACATCTTCATTCAGAATCTACTGGTTATTTAATGACAACCATATTATTGCAAGAAATTTCATATTCTTGTATGACTTGATTGAAGATAAATCTGGAAAATTCTCTTAGTTCAATTAGATAGGATATTTCAGTGGTATCATAGCACAGAGAACCTGCCAGCCTGTGTAGGTTGTGGATGCATGTCTTCTTTTTCAATTGCATGTTACTTATAATCGTTGCATGCTAGTGGCTTTGGTTCTATGTACTCTAGAGGATCAGGATCACATAGGTATTTCACAAGGAGTAGAGCTGAACAGCAAGGCGAAGAACAAGAGAATCCCTAGTTTGATCAAGTCAATATGTCAGAACAGAGGAATGATGGTGGTAATGGTCAACCGAGTCTGTAGGACATTATGGCACAGATGGCACAACAACAGCAGCAGATGATGCAAATGTTTATGCAATCTCAGCAACAGCTTCTTGCTCAAATTGGAAATCTGAGAATCCAACAGCCACATGAACAAAATCAGGATGGGGAAAGAAGTGATGCTGGGAATGAAAACCATAACAGAACAGCTTCTAATACTGTTAGAACTGCAGATACTAGGTTTGATCGGCCTTTTAGTCCGGTGTTCTTGCCAAGACCAGTTGAAGAGGAAGTTGTTCCTGTAAAGAGCCTGTCTGGCTCTTCCTGAATTTATTTTCTTAATTTGAAATATTTGTAATTCTTATTTCAATAATAGTCTCGTAAAAAGCAATTATGATGATATTTCCACCAATTTCAAATAATCAAACCAGGACAAATGGAATTTCCTTAATAACATTTATTATTTTTAATTCTCATCTCAAACAAAACATATAGGCAATTAATTAATATGAAAATTAATGACACATGGCAAATTCTGCAAATCTTTGTAAATGTGATATCCTCCACAATGTCGTGACACAGCCCAAAATATATAAAACGTCACCCTTGAGCAGTCACATGGCAGCTTGAATTAACACGTGACTGGCCTGTAGCTAACGCAGCCCTTGCAGAATGAAAAACTGTTCCCTTGTGCAGTCGCGTGAGCTGTAGATAGGGTGTTGTAGCTTCCTAGGCCTCACGCACCCTGCTGTAACACCAAACGGCACTTGCGTAAGGAATGAGACTGCCTTGGATCAGTTCGCAGTGCCTTCCCAATGAAACACAGCCAGGAGATCAATCACGGATGCTTGATCTTTTCGAAAATTCAGTCACCAACTTCACAATTGTAATGCTAGCAAGAAATTACATCAGTCTTCCCAATCGAATTCTTAACCTCAGCAAGAAGACAAATTGAACCCTAGGAGAGCAAATCGATTTATCTGCAGATTAAAAAACTTCTCACAAATCCAGTATACATCAGCACCGAATTATGATTTCAGACAGGATTATTCTCTTACAGAATAACAGCTGCAAAATTCACCATTAACTTGTAATGGCTCAAATTACAAGAAGAGGAATCAGTCCTCGAAACCCCTGTTAGAATAACTGAGCGGGGGGTGAATCAGTTATCCACTGTCCCAAATACAAAATGTATATCCAAAAACAATTTAAACAAATTTATGCAGCTCGGTAACATATAATAATAAATTGTCTGTGCTTTTACTGATTACCAGTCAATAACATAAAGAAACTACCGATCAAATCTAATATGCAACATGTAAATTATGATATCCAACAATCATCACAATCAACACATAACACAAGAGATTAACGTGGAAACCCTATAAAGGGAAAAACCACCTGGGACCGGCAACCCAAAAAATTGTTCACTCTTCTGAAGTGAGGTCGGTGAAGACCCAACCCTGTTAAAGGTTACATAACACACTATAAGGTGTGACCTTGTTAGAGGATTTAACACTAACCGTTATCGTCCAACCAGCATTCACTATGGGGTTGACAGGATAACAAATGTGCATTCTATGAATGACATTACAAGACTTTCAAGTCTACTTGGTTAAGAGATTTATCTGATTACAATGGTTAAACTGTAACAGTGGGTAATCTGAAAACAATACAACTTGATTTGCAGATGTTCAGATCTATATTATGCTCATTCAAATCTCTGATCAATATATCAATTCTGTTTCAACAATATTCAGTAACTTACTGTCTCTTGGTTATAGCTTTCTGACGCTCGGTAATCTCTGCAGTTCAGTTCTCCTTAACCAATTTGATCAGGCATGCATGAAGCTTGTTCATGCAATATCTCTGCAGTATTCTTTCCTCCGGCATGAGTTTCATAATGAAACCCTAGTCTCTTAAATAGATAAGTAAACCATTTTCTTTTCATCCATCGGATTTTGCCGCTTAATCTCCTTCGTTGGTTTTGCCACTTAAACCTTCCTCGACTGATGTGTCAGTAACACGTTTCAAATCTATCCTTTAGATCTTCCTTGAATTTTGCTAGCCATCGATCTTATAACAAACTTTGTCTTTCACCTCGTGATCATACACTTTACAACTCATCAACTTCTATTGGCTAAACAAATCATTTAGTTTTTTTGTTCATACCCAGTTAACAAAGAAATGCGTCGGTGAACACAAGCTCGGTTGATACTGTGCTTGGTATACACTACACTACTCAGTGTATACTGGAATGCTTCATTAACCGACAACACTGCTTTGTAACATTTTGCTCCCAACTTCATAAAAAATTAATGCAACATAATCAAGTCAACAATATGAAGTCATAGACTCATCAATAAGTTACCAAGAGTAATCCTTATCCTCATCTGTCATATCCATCTTCCTCCATGTAGATATCTCGGTTCGTCTTTCTCTTCTCTTCCACAGATGTGTTAGATGTTTGCAACTCCATGATAAGTACTGTCAAAACTAGTTGACATCAATGACAACATAAAACTAATTCAATCATCTTACATAACAGTTCAGTGCTCGGTGATCTCTAATCACTTGAAGTTCTTCAATCAGGTTCTCAATCAGTTGTAGTTGTTGATGTTTTGTAGCTTCAGTCGAATAAACACTATGAGTCAATACTAGTGAAGATATATATATATATATATATATATATATATATATTTATATTATTATTATTATTATTATTATTATTTAAATATTAGTAGTGAAATTAATATAATACTCAAGAGATATTATATATATATATGTATGTATGTATATATAATAATAATAATTGTCATTATATTAATTACATATTAATGAATAGACATGTCTCATGAAGGGACATGTCTCTTCTTGGCTCATTCTCAATATAAATGCAAGAGATTGTTGCATTTGGAAAACATATACAATGAGATAGTAAAACTTTAACATGGTATCAGAGCCAAGTTGCAAATGTAAGAGAGTAGTTTGTTGATGGTGAATGTGTGACTGTCTCAGAAAATACAGTCTTAGTACGAAGACCATATCTCCCAAATGCACCGTTGGATTTTGCTAAATTTCAGATATGTTGGTGATAAACAAATTTTCAATAATCTCACCGGAGCAATTGAAGAGAAAATACCAGGTTCAAAAGTTATGATCGACTATGTACGGGTCTATGAAAAAACATCTGAAAAAGAGCGAGGTTCCTTCTTTAAAAGCCTAACCACTTGAAGGGAGATCTAATAAGATTGAAGGTTGTGATAGTGTATATAACCTTTGGATATTAAATATAGTTCATGTGAAGAATTATAGTAATGTTTAAGAACAATGACATCATTTTGTGAATTTGCATGATATTTTCTATATGGGCTCATGTTACAGAATGAAATACTTGAAATTTATAAAAGATAAGTATTTCATGTTTTATTAATGCACATAATTTTTGAGTTTGTAATTCATGCTATACTGCTGGTTTGTAAAATCTTGTATGCTTCTATCATTGGTATTTCCAGTCGAGATAGTTTAGTGAGCTATTTGTAACCTCTCTCTGATATACCTTCAGGACAGAAGGATGAGATAATTGCATTCAAGGGAGAAAGAACTTGATGCTTGCAAACGAATTGATGATTGAAACTAGATGCAAAGGGAGTCTAACATTTCAAAAGAGGTCAAGAAGTTGATAAACTTGAGCTTCAGAGGGAGCAGATGGTTTAGTCAACTTGTGACAATCTTGATCATATTGATTGAGAGGGAGTTCACTATTGAAGGTGAAACACTTCTGAGGTAAACTTGATATAATTGATTATTATACTAATGAATCATGAATGTTTTTAATGGGCCTGCCCCTTGTGCAAATCATAAGGAAGTGATGACTTCTAAATGATTATCACTTGAATTTGCAGAAGTTATTGGAAGGTGACGATCTTACAATAACTTAAATCATGATATACATTATTTATAATGTTGAAATAGATCATGATGAATTAATGCAACAACTAAGTGTTAGATGTCATTAAGTTGACGGTCTATGAGTTGTTTGCATTAATATATCTTGTAAAGCAATAACTAAGTGTTAGATGTCATTAAATTGACAGTCTATAAGTTGCTTGTATAGATACATCTTGTAAAGCAACAACTAAGGGTTAGATGTCATTAAATTGACGGTCTATAAGTTGTTTGCATAGATATATCTTGTAAATCAACAACTAAGTGTTAGATGTCACTGACGGTCTATGAGTTGTTTGTATAGATATATGATAGGTATTTGGTGAATATCATGTGTTGATATTCTACAGGCCAGTACCTTATTGAGTACTTGGTGAATATCATATGTTGATGTTCTAATAGGCCAATACTCAGAGTATTTGGTGAATGTCATGTGTTGACATTCTGATAAGCCAATACTCAAGAGCTTGTGGCTAGAATCGCCGATGGAGGCAATCCACATATTGAGACTATGTTCCTATTGATTACATCTTAAGGATGATGCCTTTATTTCTTACATCATATGATTGATGTTGTCAAGTGTCTTAAGTGTTGACATGGATTGATTTATCCTCCCTAGCTAAGGAGTGTTGATGTTTTGTAGCTTCAGTCAAATAAACACTATGAGTCAATACTAGTGAAGATATGTGTATATATATATATATATATATTAGTGAAATTAATATAATACTCAAGAGATATTATATATATATAATAATTGTCATATTAATTACATATTAATGAATAGACATGTCTCATGAAGGGACATGTCTCTTCTTGGCTCATTCTCAATATAAATGCAAGAGATTGTTGCATTTGGAAAACATATACAGTGAGATAGTGCTATTACATTTGCAATGATCCTAAAACTTTAATAGTAGTTCATCAACCCCAACCAGGTTGTCTCTCTCATTAACTTCAATAAAAAGAATAATTCAATAATGGATGAGTAAAGTGCTTTTTCGAGTAGAATATATAGGTTTTTTTGAAAAAAAACTTTAATTATTTTTTCCACTTAAATGGCTTTTAATTCAGCACCCTTTTATAACATAAAGTTATAAAGTTATAAGTTATTAAATTAAATTTAAAATAATTTAATTTAATAATGACAATTAAAATATAAAGCCACTGAACTGTCTGACTGAGATCAACGAACTTCTGACAACAAGCCCAAGTTCAAACTGTCCAACTAGAAATAGCCACTGCCCTCCCAGAAATAGCCACTGCCAAAAATAGACTTACTAAAAATAGCAAATCCGGCACGAAGTCCCTCAAAACCCACTGTCAGCTCACGAGGGTCGCGTTGATGAACTGACTATGCTCAGCTGCAAAAATCTGCTAAAATGGGGACATTACAATTTCGGAAGCTGAAGTAGAAACCCACATTACTAAAGATGTTATGGCAGTGCATGATGAGTATAGAATGCTCCCTACTGATGAGATCTAGCAACTAATAAATTTAAATCAATTCATGAACCAGCGAAGGGATAAAGCTAAACTCCAACTAGAAAGACAAGAAAGGAGACTTAGAGGACCAAATAGGCAAGGTACTCAGCCACAAGAATTCAAGGATGCTTTAAATAAGGTCCATTTACCCACATTTGATGTAAGCAGGAAAATTAGTGCTAGGTCTTGGGTACACAAACTTGATACATTCCTGTCGCTCAAGCCTATGGAGGAAGATAAAGCCATACAATTTGCTACAATGCATCTGGAAGGTGTGGCCTATGATTGGTGGCACCACAAATTAGTGTCAGAGGACCATGGTATGATACATTTATATGAGGAGTTTGTGAACAAGTTGGTCACACATTTTGATAGAAAGGACACTGAAGTTTATTATAGAGAATTGGCGCTACTAAAGCTAGTGGGTACCTTGGAGAGTTACATTAAAGACTTTCAGCAGATTGCAGTCATGGTCCCAAACATGCCACAAAGGCGGGTCACCATGCTGTTTGTAGAAGGTTTGAGTGATAAACTGAAAGGGTTGGTCAAAGCTCACAAAACTACTACATTAGATGATACTATTGGACTGGCACTTGATCTTGATGTGACTCCATCTTATCAGCCACCAATGAAGAATTTCAGCACATGGAAATCTGAAAATAAAGGTTTTAAACAGCAAAAGAGCATCCCTTCCAAAGCTGAACAGGAATCAAGGAATGAACTTAGTGGGAAAAAATTGTGCTTTTTGTGCAAAGAACCATGGGAACTAGATCGTCGTTGCCTTGGAAAAGGTAAGGTGCATTCAATTGAGGTTTATTCTGATAGTGAGGATCAGGAGGAGCAGAGTGGTAGCAATGATGAAGATGTAGTACAGGAGAATCAGCCCCAACAAATACAAGTGGAGGATGTTGCATCCAAAGAGACTCCCCGAATTGCTACTTTATCGGGAGTACCTCGCAGCCATCCTTTCCGGCCAAAGGGTGTCCTTAAGGGACAATGGATAGTGTGTTTAGTGGACAGCGGACCTACGCATAATTTCATTGATGAAGGGTTGGTAATGAAGCGTGGGCTGCAAACAAAAGAATTTCAGGGATTTGATGTTATAGTTGCTGATGGGTTTTCGTTGAGTTGCACCAAAGTAGTACCACAGCTCAATATACAGATTGGGGACTACACACGGACATGTGATTTCTATGTGTTGGGTTTGAGCAATATAGACACTATATTGGGACTTCAGTGGTTGGAGTCTCTCGAACAATATGTCCAAGATTTTAAACAAATGGAGTTAGAATTTATGATGGATGGCAAGAAAGTGGTACTTAAGACTATGCCAAATGGGGGCCCTCAGGTAGCTTCAGCCAGGAGGATGGAGGCACTTTTTAGACATGGTGATGTTGATTGGGTAGTAGAGTGTTTTATTTCCACCCACCAAGTCTCCAGTAGTAAACCAGAGTACCATGTGGATGTTCAGACAATATTAGATAAGCACATCACAGTCTTTGGTGATATACCTCCAGGACGTCCACCAAATCGTGGATTCGAACATGTGATTGAGTTGGAAGAGGGTGCAAAGCCGGTGATTACTACGCCCTATCGACACCCAAGGCATTTCAAGGAGGAGATAGAAAGGACAATCAAGGAGCTTCTTAGCATGGGACATATACATCCTACTTTGAGTCCTTTTGCCTCATTAGTGGTTCTCGTGAAGAAAAAAGATGGGACTATGCGCATGTGCATAGACTACAAAGCATTGAATAAGAAGTCTATTAAAAATAGATATCCTATACCTAGAATTGATGAGTTGATCGATGAGCTGCATGAGGCCGTGTACTTCTCTAAGATCGATCTCTACTCTAGATATCATCAGATACAGGTCAGAGAGGAAGACATTCATAAAACAGCCTTTTGTTGCCACTATGGTCATTTTGAGTTCATGGTCATGCCTTTCAGACTCACGAATGCACCTACACCATTCCAGTCTTGTATGAATCATGTATTCCATGATCAGTTGAGGAAATTTGTTCTAGTTTTCTTCGATGATATTTTGATTTATAGCAGGATTTGAAGTGATCACCTGCTTCATTTGGATATGGTACTAGGATTCATGGAGGCTCAATCACTTTATGCAAATGCTTCTAAATGTGAATTTGGAATGACATAAATTTTCTATTTAGGTCATGTCATCAGTGCTGAAGGAGTCAAAGTATACCAAGAGAAAATTCAGGCAATCTTGGACTTGCCGCCACCAACGAACACAACGGAGCTGCGTGGTTTTATTGGCTTTTGTTCATATTGCATGCGTTTTGTTAAAGGGTTTTCTTAGTTAGCATCTCCTTTGAGGGATTTGACCAAGTAGGGTGCTTTCCTATGGTCAAAAGAAGCACAAAAAGTCTTTGACAAACTTAAGAATGCTATGAGCACGTGTCCAATACTGGCACTACCAGACTTCATGCAGCCATTCACTCTGGAATGTGATGCCTCGGAACAAGATATAGAAGTTGTGCTAATGCAGAAACAGCACCCGATCGAATATGAGAGCAATAAGCTTACAAATGTTGAAAAGTTGTATTCAACTAATGATAAGAAAATGCTAGCCATCATGCACGCACTAGCAAAATTCAGACAGTATTTGGTGGGAACAAAATTTGTAGTCCGCACTGAACATAATAGCCTTGAGTATTTCCTGGAACAAAAAGACTTGAATGAACGACAATAGAAATGGGTGAGTAAGGTACAAGCTTATGATTTTGATGTAGAATACATTAAAGGTAAAAAGAATGTGATTGTTGATGCATTATCCAAGAAACCGACATTGTGTTCTCTCATAAAGATTTCCTCTAATTGGAAATCCTAGTTGATTTCAAAGTATGTAAAGAATTCTTTTGCTTCAGATGTGTTGGATGGAAAGGTACAAGATGACACATAACATCTATTACAAAAACAGAATTTTCTTGGCACCTAGTTCAAAATTTTGAGGACATTGCATGATGCACCCATGGCAGGACATCAAGGCTTCTACAAGACTTATCGTTAGATACGAGAAAGATTTACATGGAAGGGGTTAAAAGATGATGTTCTACAACATATTCGAGAGTCTCTGATTTGTCAACAGAACAAATCAAAGCACACTTTTCCCGGGGACCTTCTACAAACACTTCCTATTCCTAAGCAGAAGTGGACGAGACTCTCAATGGATTTCATTACTGGACTCCCACGTGTGCAGGGGAAGGATTGCATCTTTGTGGTAGTCGATAGACTCACAAAATCTGCTCGCTTTTGTGTTGTTCTCATGGACTTCTTAGCACAGTAGGTTGCAAAACTATTTTTCAAAGAGGTCTTCAAATTGCATGGGCTTCCCAAAACCATTGTTAGCGACAAAGACAGCAGATTCATGAGTGTGTTTTGGCAAGAGTTGTTCAGACTAGTAGGAACGGAATTGACACCCAGCACCAGCTACCACCCTCAAACGAATGGCCAGACAGAAGTGGTGAACAAGTGGTTAGAAGGGTACCTTCGCAATTATATCATGGGGCAGCAGTGTACTTGGGTGAGATGGCTCTATTTAGGTGAGTATTGCTATACAGGTATGATGCACTTTCATTCATGGATTTGGCTTTTGAGAACAGCAAGGTTCCCTGAGCTAAGGAGACAGTTCAAAATTATCAAGATATTCTTCATGCATTGAAGGACAACATTCAACATGCACAAATCGACATCGTGTTGAAAGGTCTTTCAAGGTTGGTGATCTACTATTCCTATGCCTTCAACCCTACAAACAATCATCAATAAAGAAAAGCGGGGCAGAAAAGTTGAAACCATGTTTCTATGGGCCCTACGGATTCTCAGGAGAATAGGGGAAGTTGCATATGAGCTAGAACTACCTGAAGGAAGTAAGGTCCACAATGTATTTCATGTCTCCTGTCTGAAAAAAGCGTTGGGCCAGCATATTGTACCATCACTAGAGCTGCCACCCTTAGATGAAGAAGGGAATTTAGTCTTGGTCCTGGAAGGTATTGCTGATTGGAGAGAAAGGAGGCTGAGAAATAAAGTTGTTTGAGAATACCTAATTAAATGGAGGGACCTACCTATTGAGGATGCGACTTGGGAAGGAGAGGAAATTCTTCAGCACCCCAATTTGCAACTGCTGGAGGACCAGGAATTCCGGGAAGGGAGGACTGTCATGTCCCCTTCCGAATCTTAACCAGCAGCAAAGGTTGTCTAGCCTTTCTCATTCCTTGAGTCTAGAATAAATCATTAATTAAGGGAATGAATGAATAAATAATTAACTAGCTAAGTTTATAATTTAGAACTTATTTATTTATTCATTTGCAACTTAAACCCCTAATTTTCAGTCATTGGCGTGGCGCCAAATTAAAGTAGTGGTCGACTATATCTTCTTGGCATGGCGGCAAGAAACAAAATTAGAAACTTCTGTTTAAACTGGGTGATAGAAGGAAAGAATGAGAAAGTCAGCTTTTTGGAGCGCTGGAGTCTACATATAGAATCACATGGGAAGGAGAATGGACATTCGAATATTTATGCTTATTATTTCTTTCTCTCTGCAAAGTTCTCTCCCAGGACGCAACCCCTGGGATGGAAAAGCTTCTGGACGGAACCCCAGAAATCTGATACGGGACATTTTAGCCATCACAGGTCTAAAGAAAGCATTATCCAGTGTCGTTTCGACAGTAAAAGGCAATATTAGAGGCAGTGATATCTATCTGGGCTGTTCGAAGGGTGTAAAGACAAATATGGAACATTCCCAGGTTTCAATGTGGGAAGAGCCATCACTCCAGCAACAAATCGACAGGCTACTGCCTTTTGTTGGGAGACACAACTAGCAGAGGAACTGCAGACATTATAGTACTGGTCCGCTGCCAAATTTCTATCTTTAGATGCAATAAATTCTGAAGTTTTCATGCATACAGCTAGGGAAATGTAACTGGTATGTGTTAAAATCAAAAGTTGACATCTTCATTCAGAATCTGCTGGTTATTTAATGACAATCATATTGTTGCAAGAAATTTCATATTCTTGTATGACTTGGTTGAAGATAAATCTGGAAAATTCTCTTAGTTCAATTAGATAGGATAATTCATTATTACAGGGAACAAGTTACAAGAAGGCAGGTATAAAACAGAATTCTTCAACCCTTCCCAGCTTTCTGTGTCAGATGGGGCTCTAAAAACTGGCACACAAAAACAAATACAGAGGCATATAACATGGCAAATAATATGTTTGACAGAATGCCTTAAATCATACATTTATGGTTGTTTTGGTCGTTTTCTCTGGTTCTTCCATATTTTCTATATGGGTTGGAGTTAGGACAGATCAAGTATGGACAAGAAGAAAAACAAATTAAAAAAAAAATAGAAATAGAAATAGAAACGGATTTGGAAAAAGAACCAATAAAGGGTAAACAACTTTGTGTGGGTATAAAAATGCAAAGGCTGCAAAAATGTTATCGGCAGGGAACGATCCACTAGTAAGACACTAAATGCCCCAACTAAGCAGGTCTCACCATACATTGGCAAGATTTAAGTCAATTCCACAGCCTGTTGTTTTTACCTGGCCAAAAGAGGAGTGTGAAAACAGGGTGTAAATACAGATTTCTTGAAGTTTTGGAACAGAGGTATGGGCATTTCACAGCTCACAGGTGCTTCAAGGAATCTAGTGTAAAGAGATCTTCAAATAGACAAAAGAATTGCTGAAGGGTGTGTAAAAATATGAATTCAAGCAACATCAAGGCTGTATAATCGCAACCAATTCTATTTTACAAGTCTAAGCAAAATATAGAATTATAAATCTGCACAGAAGGGTAAGAGGAACCTGAAAACAATATAAAGCCTCCCCTTTGCAAATTCTATCTCTCCCACTTTTGCATCAATCTCCCCCTTCTTCAGTTCTCCATTGGTTGTTCCTGTGTTTTTCAAATCCTGTCCTCTTTAATTCATAGTCTCCAACATCCATATTAATTTCTTATCTTCCCTTTGTAAATGCGCATGGGGATTTTTTTCATAAGAATGGGCTGTAATAAATGGGTATGGGGAGTTTTTAATAAGCGTGGACAACTTGATTCTTCATGTCTTTTTTTTTTTATAAGATATATAAATGTTGATTTGATTTTTTCTTGATAAATAGATAAGAATATTATTAACAAATCCATTCTATTTGATATATTTTTAATCATCACAATTTATTAAGAATAAATAATGTTAGGCTCTATTAGTAAATGTATTAATCGTGATTTATGTTTCCAAGAGAGAATAACTATTTCTTTAGAAATATTAAATTTCCTTTTAATAATGGAAATTGCATCTTATCAATAAGATACATAGATTATAGAAATTTATTAAAACAAACATAAATAATCATCTATCTAAGTGAGTGTGTGAGTGCTAGATTCCATCATTCCTACCGCTGTCGGAGTGCTAACCTCTTCTACCCGGGCCTCATTCTCGCCTTCAAACCTGTCCATAAACTTGCAACACTCAAATTTTCATCAATCTGAGTTAGTACCTTACATCATCTAACACTTGCAACTCACTTCTACCACAATCAACATCCTTTGTAACGATGTCGTTTCACTTCATCAACCACTTGCAACTCACTTCCATAGAAACTAACATCTTCTGCAGCACCATGATTTTATTATTAAATTAGTAATGTTTCTAACTTATGAATTATTTACTGTGCTTCACGGGAACATGTTCCCTGGGCTAGTTCTCTTGGTCCCTGTTGACTATTTTTGCCACCATCAGCCCATCACAGACAACCAATCTGAGACATTTTCATCATGGGCTGAAACTGTTACAGTGGGTTAACACGTCATGTTTGCCAGTGGATAACACGTTATGTTATCCGAAACACTTCATCGATGGAATACAGACAAGGTTTCATTGAAATATCCGATTTCGATGTAGCTGGGGGATCGCCAAAGTCAAAAAGTGTTTCATCAACACATTTGTTTCATTGACAGACTTTTTTCGATGGGGCATGTTTCATCGAAGTCTCGAATGGTTAGCACGTCATGTTTTCCCATTTTTGAGCTTTCGCAAGGGGGCAAACTGGCAAAAGTCAACAGGTCAATGCCACAAGGTGGATAACATGTCGTGTTATCCCTTTTTCGCAGTTTCATGAGGGGCAAAATGAAAGCTTGTGAAATGGCAAAATTTTGCCAATTCGCGGTTTTTCGTCCTTCTCTGTACTGTTTGTTACGGAACCATGCCAGTTGTCCGATTAAGAGCTTTTTTGATCAACGGTTGTGTTTTAATCTTGCATTGAGGGATTTTTGTGCCACATCTAGGTCATCCATTCCGATCAAAATCTTTATTAACAGCTCACTTGTAACTGGTGCCCTAGGTCTATTTTTCATGTGTGGCGATGTTTCTTACAGGTGTGCGGAGCAGATTAAAAACGTCATGTTATCCCACTTCGACGATTCTTTTTAGTGGCCCAATTTGACTATTTGCAGCCACAGCACATTACCAGGACTGAATATTTAATGCCGAATGACTTCTTTGACTCTGTAATCACGACACCAATGCATTTCCATGCTTATTTATTGATTGCAAGGATAAGATTTGTCCCTTCCATCTGTCGGATGCATCATTTGGGCCATTTTTTCATTTTGTCACTTCATGAATGTTGCATACAAAGATCAAATCTTTATCTGATATTTATTTATTTTTGCATCTATAATCTAACTCCATCGTGGTTGGAGTTTGAACTCTAAGGCCAAAATTTGAGTTATGCCTGATCTATAAAGGCAATTTCTTTGTAAATATTTTGGGTTGTTCTTCTCTAGTTCATTTGCAATGGCCATGCCCTGCATCTGCAACTTTGTGTTTGTCTTACATGAATAGAAACCTTAGTTTTTGCCTTATCTTGCTAGTTTGATATATTGTGCATTTGCTTGCCTTGTATGGATTATTTCTCTTTTGTTTTCCTTATTTGTATGTTGTGTCTAGTGTCCTCATGAATGTTGGATTGTGGAGATTAGCCTTCCTTTTAGCATCTTATTTGTTCTTACCTGCATATAAGTCTTTGGAGAGTAGATTAGAGTCAAGACTTGTGTATTTGGGTGCTTTATTCATGTTATATGTATTATAAGCAGAGTAACCGAAATTCAATCTGATGCATCACCCCTCTTCCCTTTCAGCATATCCTTCTCCCTTTTCCTCAAAAGCTAGTAGTTAAGTGCATCCTGATTGTAAGGAAGTTGGCCTTCTCCGGAGATTCAGCCTCAAAGAGCAAGTCCCACACTTAGAGGTTGTTTCCATGTTTCACAAGGTTGCTTAGGTTGCTAACCACCACCTAAGCCCAAGTGCAAACTTTTGTGACAACAGTTTTTGGCACGCCAGTGAGTTACGGATTCAGTTGCATAAGTCCGGTGGTTAGCCAATTTAAACTCATCATTCACTGAGAATTTGGGTGTTATTCTCAATGCCATCAACCTTTGGAGGCAATTCTTTCAAACACCATGGCCGCTATGAGTGCAAATCTATTGGTTTCAAACAGTCCAAGTGCTGGTATGTGTAAAGAACATACCTGATTTTTTATGTTTCTTCAAATTTTCTAAGAGATTTTTTATTTGAATGCCTAGTCATGGACCCATTTCATAGAAATGTTTATTATGCCCCTCCATATCATGAAATTTCTACCACTCAACCCTCATATCAATATCAGCCTAAACCACAACCCTAGTTATGGCCCAAATTCATTTGCTGCACCAAACAGCCAGCATGTCAAATATGTTTATCACTCGCCTACCTCTGCTCCATATACCTTGCCTACAAATAAAGTTAGTAAGCTATAAGATATGATGTTGGAATTGGACATGAGGATTGAGCAATTCCTGGACTGGGGCAGGGAGGGAGGCCCAAGAGCAGGTGGATGGAATTGCGAGGCAGCAAGAGCTTGACATGTAGCAAGAGGAGATGGCATACCAAGCCTATCACCGGGAAGAGACAGAGAGGGAGACAAGACAAAGGCAGTTTGATGAGGAAATTGCAAAAAAGTATAGCTTCAAAAGAAGAACAAACAAGGCTCAGGCTTGCTCAAATGCAAGCATCTAAATCATAGGAGGCTCCCAGGCATAAGTTTGCTAGCTTCGAACAGAGCAACCCTTCCCCTTTGCAAGAATCTACACAACAACCTAAGTCCTCTTCCCCAAACTTGTCATTCCAAGTTTTAGACGGCCCCCTCCACAAGAAGAGCCTACCCAAGAGCATGTTGAAGGACATGAGGTTCATTCTTCTAGTTTCTTTCCAAATCCCTTTTTTGGACAAGAAATTGATGTGCTAAGCTTTCATGTGAATGAACCTCCTATTGCTATAACTCCTCAAATCTTTGTGCAAAAGGAGGAGATAGAGCCAAAGATGGCATGTGAAAAGGAATTGCATCCTACTAATCATAGGCTTTCACATGGGCCAGAGCTAGAGGAATCAGAGGAGGAAAAAGAGGAGCTACTGCAAAAGGATATTGAGAAGGTTGTACCCACACAAACCTCTCTACAGGAAATGAATGGATAAAATGAAGAGGACCCAGTCCTCTTATTTGAAGCGCTTCCCTCTTTTGTTGAGGAAGAAAAGAACAACAAAGTTGTTCCTTCACTTGAGGAACAAATCTTGGCTTTTGAGACTTTACTAGAACTAGATGGCCTACTGCAAGGAAAACAAGAACACAATCAGTTGCTGCAACAGGAAGTCCTCCATGATATGAAGGGTGAGGAGGATCTCAAGGATATCTTTGTCCTTGAGGTAGAGCATACGGATATGCATGAGGTTGCCCTTCAACCTATGCATATTATTGCAGTTGTTATAGAGGAGATCGATGATGAGGATGACCTTCTAGACGAGTTTGATGCTATTTTCTCTTTCATTGATATTGAGCCATCATCTCCTTCAATTGAAGATCAAGAGTTGCAACAACAAGAGGAAGAAAACACACTACCAGCCATAGCTTCAAATCCACTTTTGAACCAACGAGACACAGATATTGTAGAGCACAATAATGTGGTCAAGTATGATCTTTTTGACCCAGTGCCATCAAGAGGATGCCCCATAAGGCATCTAGTTTTGCAACAAATTAGCAAGTCGCCCTCAGTCATCCTTACTTCAGAGCATGAGGGTAAAGATCACAAAGAGGAGCAAGTTTATCTTGCTCAAAAAGACAACGTTCCAATGTTGGAGAATTTCTTTATTCTCAGCATTGGGAGGGCATTCTAGCAAGCTATTGTATGCGTGTCATGCTTGCTTCCCTAGCAAGTTGCCCATGTGCATGAAAGAAACAAGAAACTCATAAGGAAGGGCAGCTACTTCAACAAGCCAGTCAATGGCTTTGTTTAATTTCTTGTTGTAAAAATTTGTACATGGTAGAGTAGATGTTTTCAGCTTTCCAAGAGGTGCATGAACATAGCTACTCCCTCCTGGAGATAGCAAATTTTGTTTTGTTCAAGTTGCAGAGGTTGCAGATTTTCGTGAAGTCGCAAGTGGGGCTAACACGTCATTCCAGCGCTAGGGACTCCATGCCCAATGGATTGTTTAAAGGCCACTGATCATATGCTTAACAAGCAAGCATCCCCTCTAAGTCGTCAAAAATGTTGGCTATTTTTGCCACCATCAACTCATCACAGATAACTAATCTAAGACAACTAAACTATGTTACATTGGGTTAACGCATCATGTTTGCCAGAGGATAACACGTTGTGTTATCCGAAACATTTCATCAATGGAATACAGACAAGGTTTCATCAAAATATCCAATTTCGATGTACCTAGAGGATTGTCAAAGTCAAAAAGTGCTTCATCGACACGTTTGTTTCATCAACAAGCTTTTTTCAATGGGGCATGTTTCATCAAAATCTCGGGTGGATTAACAAGTTGTGTTTTCCCATTTTTGCGGTTTCGCAAGGGGGCAAAATGGTTCTTGCGAAATGGCGAAAGTCAACAGGTCACTGCTATAGAGTGGATAACACGTCCTGTTATCCCTTTTTCATAGTTTCACAGGGGATAAAAACACAACTTGCGAAATGGCAAAATTTTGCCATTTCGCGATTTTTCGTCCTTCTCTGTGTTGTTTGTTACAGAACCATACCAATTGTCTGATTAAAAGCTTATTTGATCGACGATTGTGTTTTAATCTTGCATTGAGGGATTTTTGAGCCACATCTGGATCGTCCATTCCGATCAAAATTTTCATCAACGGCTTACTTTTTATCTGGTGACCTAGGTCTATTTTTCACACGTGGCGATGTTTCTTACAGGTGTACGGAGTGGGTTAACACGTCATGTTATCCCATTTTGACGTTTCTTTTTAGTAGCCGAATTTGACTATTTGCGGCCACAGCACGTTACCAAGACAGAATATTTAATGTTGAATGACTTCTTTGACTCTGTAATCACAACGCCAGTGCATCTCCATGCTTATTTATTGACTTGCAAGGATAAGATTTGTCCCTTCCATCTGTCGAATGCATCATTATTGTCGGGTAATTTGGGTAGTTAGACGGTTGGTCCGTCCGGAGGAGTTACACGGGTGCGAACATTCGCCTCGCATCCCTTCAGACGTTATATATGTGTACTTGTTGCGCCAGATGTTTACCCTCGTGGGGTAACAGACATTAATTGCATATAGACAAATAAGTACTCAGCATAGGATATAAAAGAGCATTGTATTCATGTATTCACAAGAGTTTTCCATACATAATCATCGTGTCTCTATCAAAGGAACAAGTACATATATATAACGTCCGAAGGGATGTGAGGCGAACCGTCACACCCGTGTAACTCCTCCGAACGGACCAACCGTCTAACTACCCAAATTACCCAACAACAATCATTTGAGCCAATTTTTGTCACTTCATGAATGTTGCACACAGAGATCAGATCTTTATCTGATATTTATTTATTTTTGCATCTGTAATCTAACTCCACCGTGGTTGGAGTTTAAACTCTAAGGCCAAAATCTGAGTTATGACTGATCTATAAAGGTAATTTCTTTGTAAATATTTTGGGTTGCTCTTCTCTAGTTCATTTGCAGCGGCCATGCCCTGCATCTGCAACTTTGTCTTTGCCTTACATGAATAGAAATCTTAGTTTTTACCTTATCTTGCTAGTCTTATATATTGTGCATTTGCTTGCCTTGTATGGATTATTTCTCTCTGTTTTCCTCATTTGTATGTTGTGTCTAGTGTACTCATGAATGTTGGATTGCGGAGATTAGCCTTCCTTTCAGCATCTCATTTGTTCTTACCTACATAGGAGTCTTTGGAGAGTAAACTATTAGAGTCAAGACTTGTGTATTTGGGTGCTTTATTCATGTTATGTGCATTATAAGCAGAGAGAGTAACCAAAATTCAATCTGGTGCATCACCCCTTTTCCCTTTCAGCATATCCTTCTCCCTTTTCCTCAAAAGCTAGTAGTTAGGTCCATCCGGATTGTAAGGAAGCTGGCCTTCTCCAGAGATTTAGCCTCCAAGCGCAAGTCCCGCACTTGGAGGTTGTTTCCATGTTTCACAATGCTGCTTAGGTCACTAATCACCACCTAACCTGGGTGCAAACTTTTGTGACAACAATCCCCTACTAGGGATGGTACAAGAACATGGGGATGACTTTTCAAAGCACCTTGCCCATCCCTTTTGCATGCGGAAATCCAGAATGTTTCTTGAATGCCTCTAGGAGTGACTAGGAACATGGGGGATGGCCAGAAGTCCCCGAAACACCCAGAGGACTCCCCGGCATCCCTTGGCCATCCCAAAGACTTCTAGATATCCCCTATGCCCAGACCACTCTAAAACAACCAAAATTTTAAAAAAAAAACATGTTTTTTAATTTCAATAAAAGGTTATACATTGATACTTTCATTGCTGTTTTTGATTTAGGTAGTTGTGCATACACATTGTTCTACAAATTCTATAATGCATCAAGTCCTCATATATGCCAGCAACATATCTATTTTGATCCAACACTCAGCTACAACACATCAATTTCAATCCAACACTTCAGATGTTCTTTTCTGCTTGACAGGGTGTGTGTTCAAAAAGCTCATCAATTTTGAATGATCTCAAGAAATCAATCCATTGATTTCTCTTTGTATCTACTGGCATTAAGGGTCCAAAAACATTATTTATTCCTAAAAGAGTTTTGGTCCATTCTGCTCATTTATCATACTGCCACCTGATGGCTGACAAGTTGCTTCAGTTATTCTTAAGATTTTAAAGCTTAATTTAGATTTTAATATTTTATCTATGTTGCATGAAGTTTCTAGGACGGAGATGGCAGTGGATGGTGAGATGTGTTTGCAGGATGGAAGCCTTTCTTTGGATCAAAATAGGTATGTTGCAGGCAATGCATGAGGACTTGAGGCAATACAGCTGAAGCATTGGATTAAAATTGGCATTTCAATTATTTGATTATAAGGCATTTGTCATACACATTGTAGAACCATACTACATTACATTAGAGATGAATTGAGAATTCACATCAGAGCTGACAGAATGTTTTATTGTTTTTATTGTCAATGTGCATATGCAACAAAAGGTCAAAAGGCTACAACTACAAAATGTACAAAATCTGAAAAACAATATACCTATCTAACTCACAAAGAGCAATGAAAGCATAAAGATAATATTTATGCACATTGAAAATGAATACATTTGAATTTTGTTGATTTGTTTGTCGATTCTCATGTAAAATCTCAATTCAAGTCTAATGCTATGTATTAAGCTTCTGCAATGTCTATGATGAATGCTTTATTAATGTTGATATGTATATTTGGAAATTCTCCATATTTTCAAAATTCTCCTATTTTTTTAACAGCTATCCCCTGTTGTCCCCCAAAAAATGGCCCAAAAGTACCCCCATACCAGAAACACATTTCGCAGTCCCCGTCCCCGAAACTCCATGGAACATAGATTATTTACATTCTTTGTAATAGTATGCATTCTCTGTCATAAGAGTCTCAATCTTTTTTTAAATTTTAAAGAAATTGTAACTGTTTGCTCCTCCATCTCACCAAATGGGTGGTCATAATATATTTTGATACAAACTCTCCTAACCATGGAGAGATTTATAAACATTTGATAACATGTTTGGACAGTATTCATAGCAAGTATCCTAATATTGGATTTTATAAGGAGCATATCAAGTCCATTGTGATACGGTGGTGGAACACTATGAACACCAAACTTCGTATGGCAACCTATGCTCTAGATTCTGAACAGTTGCACTAAGATCTAACAGAGTGCCTCTTTCTAATTACGAAGAGGTGAAAGGTCTCATATAGCTTTTTGAAAGAAATAAACCAATGCAGAGTTAACTTTATATAAAGTATAAACACAGTGGGTAGCCTTTGTCAATGTCCATGATCCAACATTGAACAAACTAGAGGAAAAGATAGATAAAGGTGCATGAACTCAAACTAACCTTATACAATGATGGACGTGTATGACAAGGATGCACAAGAGTTTGACGATATTTACCATTTACCTCCTCTTATATGTTGTCAATTCTTCTACTGCAAAGAGGAATTGATCCATTTACATCTTCATCCAATCAATCAAAGAAAATAGGCTTACCTTTCAATAAGTAGAAAAAACGATAGTTGTGCATAGTGTCTTGCGACTTCACAATCAACAAACTCCTAAGTGCCATCAGACTCCAACCACATATTGGGATGTTGAACTCAAAGATGCCACATAGGTTGATGAGGAGGCACAAGAGAGACTGGTTGGGGTTCCATTGGATGAGGTGGTCCCTCATAGTAACAATGAATCAAAATCAAAGTCCAATCTTGATGTTTGTTTATGATAATTAGGGGCAATGGCAGATTTTCTCTCTTTTTGTCCTTTCATAGTTGAAACTTGCAGCCATTAGACAGTTTGATGTAATTTTGATACAAATTATATGCACACTGACAATGATAGCAATGATTTTTCATTAATATGGGAGGCAACTCTCATGTGATATCTCAATTCAGCTCTAACATTTTGTATTAAGGTTCTATAATGTATATAATGAATATTTTATCAATGCTATTATATGAATTTTGAAATTTCCTAATTTTTACTATTAAATAAATAGCCATCTCTTGCCATTAAAATCTTCCTTAAAAATGCATTCCCCTACCCTGTATTGTCCCTGTCCCAAAACTTAACATGATATTTACTTGTCCAAAGGATTGTTCCTATGGTGTCAAAATATAAAATACATTCTTGATTACTTGTCTAATTCTCCCAATCAGAGATCTCATGTACTAGGTTATGACTGCAAATATCTATATAGATGTACCTAATCTCATCGGAGAGCAAGCCAAGTTTAGATGTCCACTAAGAGAATTGAAGCTGGGCCACTTTAAGAAAGTGAACGATATTTTTCACTAGACCCTATTAATAGTGCAAAGTGTATTTTAATAGGTTAATAAAAAAGTCTACTGATTGATATCCAAAAAGAAAATCTATTAAATAGTAAATTAGAAGGCCTATTAAAAAAAAATTAAGAGTCTGAACGAATAAAGGCTAGAAACCCAATAATGCACCCATAAACTGCCTTAAAAGACAAATTAAAACATGAAGTTCATAGCCTCTGAATTAATTTCCATGCATTATCTTACAGATGGAGAAAAAATGAGGAGAAGAAACAATGAAAACTCCACACGCCCACAATGCATAAAATGCCCTAACCGATAACCTGAAAGAGAAAATTCATTGCCTCTTTTTAATTCCAGTAGATTAATTTTTGGGAAAGTAGAAAAAGGAAATGAAATAAAAGATGCCTTTACAAACATAATTCAAGCATAAAATTCCTTCCTCCAGTGTATTTTTTACATAAGTATAAGAAGAAAGAATGCATACTTGTATAAAAGCCTTGAACCTTCAGTTGAGGATGATCTTTTCTCAGCTTATCCATGACTCTCATAATTAGAGTTGTTTTTCCAACACCCTGTTAAATAAAACTAATAAATACTGTGCTTACCAAAACCTGGTATCGATTTGTCAAACCCTAAAAATGCAGGCTGATAAACTACTATGAATAATTAAACAAATTCAAATTTGTGAAAATTTATCTACCATACGTGAACTTACAGGAGGCCCAGTGACCAGGATACATTTCTTATGAGGAGCAGCCGTCATCATTTTATCAAGAAAATGAAAAGAAGTATGTGCAGATCAAAAATAGTGCAGAAAAATGAAGGTAATATATCCAGCAGTTGGTTTTTCTTAGGGAGCAGCTAGATGACAAATATGTTGTATTTATGCATTTATAGAATAGATTAAGACATTACTAGCAAGCATACATCTATTATAAGTGAGGAGAATTAGTTCATCAAAGTAGTTTTACAATTAACTTTCATTTTGAATAAATTGTATTTCCAATGTTCCATCTTAATATTGATACATGGCATAATGTAGGAACATAATATCATCCTTGTCAATTGAACTACAAATCTTTAATGATTATGATAGAAGTTTTGATTATTGCAATGTTAAAAAAAATGTTCATCTTACACCTCTTAATTAGTAGACTCGCTTTGCAACTTTTGTCACTACTACAATAGTTAGCATGCAAAGTGGTATGTTTTTGCCTAAATATTGGTAATTAGCTTAATTCTAACTAGATTTCATATTCATTTATAGGTGATGATTGGTATTAATTACTTATTTTAACCATTTTTATCCTAATTTGTAAGAGTGAAAGCGAATAGAAAAATGCCCCTAAGACTTGTAAATTCAAATTGAAAATTTAGCCCAAGCAAACTTTGTTGAGCTAGTCATTATAAATGCAAGATGTTCAAATTGCACATTAGCAAAATTTGTTTCATTATGATCATCTTGAACTTATAAAGAAAACTAAAAAATCATTGGCCATGTGGTATCAACATCCTACAAATACTAGTGCATGCCTGAAAATAAGACATATGTGACTTCTAGGATCATGCTATGTCAAATAGCTTATGTGGATGACAAGTGGAAGTTTATGGTTGTGATGAGGATGATTGATGATGACAAGTTAATGAAAAGGGGACGTAATGGTTGATTGATAAAGGTTTGTTCAATGATGTATAGTGGAGTTGGAGGGTTGATTGATAGAGCTTTGTTCACTTGTGGGAGGTGGAGGTGGGAGGTGATTTACATATTATTATTATTATTTTATTTTTTGATTGGTAAACACTTTTGACTAGAGCTATGAACCATTGAGGTCACATTTGGGGGACCTTATCATTGTGGCTTGTCTCTTGTTGATATCACTCTATAGTTTATTGTGGGTCACATCTCCTTATCTCTCCATACTCTAGCTACCTCCTTATCTCTCCTAGCTTGCACATGATCTCCTTATCACTCAATCGTCTCTCCTTATCTCTCCATGGCACTGAGCCTATTTGACAACCTTCGTGCAACTCCTTATATATCAACGTGTCTCTGGTATGCAAGCTCGATCACCAACCTACAACACAATCCTTGCTGGTGTAGACAAACCAATCATCATTGGGTGTGTGTACCATCAACAACACAAGTGACATCATCCTCGATAATTGTGGGTGATTCAAACTGGGAACTGTTGTGTTAACATAACTCGTGATTGCCACTGCGTTGCGGGGTCATCCCCATGATTTACATATTATTATTTGATGATTATTTTGTGATTTTATAGTGATGACAATAATACAAGAATGCCTAAGTTTGCACCTTCGTTGAGCAAGGACTATCAACATTTATTAAGCTCTCCCTCTCGTCTCCTAAGTGTTGATAAAATTTATTTGTTCAAACAAGATAGCCAAGAGGTGAGAAGAAGCAAGGTCCTCCTCTCATAATCCAATGGTAATGTCATCTTGAGAATTACTCTAAAACATGAAAGTCACTAATGTTGTGAGTTGAATTCATCTAGTGTAGTTTGAAAATGTTGTTGGAAGTATTTTCTTGTGATTGTTACAAAAAAAAATGAAGGTGAGTTTGTCTGAAAGAAATTTTTATTTTTTTGTTCTTTATTTTTTTTCAATGATTAATGATACAAGGTTGAATAGAATGAAGTAAATCCTCATATTATAGAACTTGCTAATAATAAAAAAAATTAAAGAAATCTACACTAACTATTTTTAGGAAACTGAATCATTTAAATGAACTTGATAAAGCTAAATATTAAAATATATGTCTTCTCTTTTTGTATTTTCTGAAATAAAGGCGTGCCTAAATATAAAAGGTTATTTTTTATGTGAGTTCTTTTAAATCAAATTCTTTTGAGAGGAAGAATAGATGCTACAAAAGGCTATACGCTTGTTGTTGGCTTGATCCACAAGCAACTCCCAGAAGGCAATGATGACATGTAGTGCAGACTCGACATCCAACCCCTTGGTCTTTAGTCTTTGTAAGCATTCATTTCTCCATTATTATTATTATTTTCTTGTCTTCCATAATGTTATTGTGTATGTTGGTTTGTGTTTTTGTTTTTGTTTTGGGAGTGAGAAAGTAATTGCAGAGGGCTACAACATTCTGCATGTTTGTGTGATTTGATAGAGGAGGGCTCAAGACTTTTCCAAATCACAACAAAACAAAAATAAAATTGAAGCTTTGTCCAGTGAAGGAAACCCTAGTTCGATCTCAACTTTGCAAGGTTTTGTATTATTGAATCTCAAGATCATCGACAAAGGAAAGAGGAAGGAGGATGACAAGGTAAGTTCATTTTGAACCCTATTAAGTCTCTCACCATTTGTCCTAATGGCTAAAGCAATTTCTTCTAAATCTGGTCATTTGAGAAATATTGCAATATTTTTCACAGTAATAAATTCTACTAAATCTCTCTCCAATAAATTTAGATTGATGAATGGACTTTTAATGTCTGGAATAAAAAATTAGTGTTTCATGTTTCATTTTGTTGCATGATACAAATGGATTTTTCTTTTTTTCTTTAAAAATCATGAAATGCAATCTAAAGTTATTAAAAAGAAATTTTGGTTTGTGGGAAACTGCACTTTCTATGCTCTAGCTTCATCACCAGAAGCCATTATCAAAGGAATGTTGACCCTTTATAGACCTAGATGGCTAATTATTAAAAATGTGCCTCTTGTATTATGGGTTTTTTTGCCCCAAGTGCTTTCTCCATTTGGAAATGTTGTCGGGATGGAGGAAACTAAATCCACCCTCCTTCATCTAGATGTTAACGTTTTGGTCTCCCTCAACCTTGGTGTAGAAATTATTGATGTTCTACATATCAACCTAGGTGATTTGTTGCATAGTTTTGCTAGAAAAATGGTCAGCGCTCCCCTCAAGATTCGTGACATGGCTTAACCACCTCCTGTGTCTTCTATAAGTCTAGTGGTTGTATCGGGCATTAACAGGTCGATATTTTGGTGCAACTGCAACTGCTGCTTGTAACAAGTGGTATCAAAGCTTGACAACAAGTTTGAATCCCCTCAGGTAACATTGAGGGGGAGATTGTTGGAAAAATGGTCAGTTCTCCCCTCGGGATTCGTGACATGGCTTAACTGCCTCATGTGTCTTCTATAAGTCTATTGGTTGTATCATGCATTAACAGGTCGATCTTTTGGTGCAACGACAATCGTTGCTTGTAACAAGTTTACCTATAAAGTCTTGGATAGTCTCAATGCTTGCTTCCTGTATGCATAAAGGAATATCATTTGAGAAGAAATTACCTTATCATAAACTTGAGAATGGGGAACACCTTGTTTTTATGCAAAAGGTGGTAGAATCTAAAGCTAACGAATATGATAAATTTGTTAATATGCGGTCTAAATTTGTCAGTAATTGTAAAAGCGGGAATGAAAACCCTAAAGGGGTTATAAATGACAATCTCTCCTCTGGGGATTTTGAACATAGCGGTCCCCTTGTTAAGGATAGAGAGGCTACTCTCCTTGTTCCCTCATTGTACCATGGTATTGAGCCATTATATTGTCTAGTTATTAGGGCCTTTGTTGGCATCCCCCCCCACCCCCACCATGTATTTTATCTCCCCCAATGAGTTTGAATATCTCTCAATGCCCTCCCATGGTGAGGGTGATATCTTTGACCCCCCTCCCATGTTTCCCTCTTCTCTTGATTTTCTGGAGGGTGCCAAAAAATTTTGGTAGCTTGTGTTGGAGAACATTAGGCTCAACATTGCAAAGAATAAGAATATTAATAAATTTGGAAGTGGAAATTTAGGAGACAATATGTCATCCATTTTTCTCATCAAAGGTTTCAATGACTCTGGGAATGATGATAAGAATGGTGATATTGGCACGAGGCTTATCGAATCTAATTGTTTCTCTCTAGCTAGGTCTATTGTTACAAGATTTGAAACAAGGAAAAGTAAAAATTGGGAGACATTGAGGGTTAACACTATGACTAATCACATTTCCTCTAGGGACTTAGATTCTTCTTTGTTCAAACCCTTTGACTACTGATATTGACCTTGTTGTGTTGACCAAGTATGTTGATTCCAAGGATCTATATCAATTTCAAGATGAGAAGGAATTTGTCCCTACTAACAAGACGGTGGGTAAGCACTATGTCAATGATCATGGCCTCTTGATGGTTGAGATGGTTGGCGAAATAATTTGAGTTTAAAAGGAAATTTGGCTCTCCCTAGAGAAGGTAAAATAAATGATACAAATATCATAGATCTTAAAACTGAGAATTGTTATGAGTCCATTAAACTAGAAAGTAGGGTGTAGTAGACTATTACCTCAAACCTTGAGATGAATTATAAAGTCAACTTATTCTCTATAGAGGATAATGACATATCTAAAGATAAGGAGATACCAAAGGAACAAACCCAATCAGAATAAAAAGCCTCTGCTAGGACAAAGACTTCAAAAGCAGAGAAAGTAATATTGGTTGGTAAAGGTAAGTTGAAAATTTCAAAGGAGAATAAGAGGAAAAAAACCAATATGATAATTATTGAGCTAGCTCTAAAATAATTGAGTCTAACAATAAACTACCCAAGTATTTTTACATTTTTAAGAACAACAATGAGGCAAACTTAAATAAACATGACAATGACATGGATATGCATATCTTGGAATGTCAAGGGGTTAGAAACTCCTGACAAAAGACATATCGTGAAGAGTTTTATGAATATGGAAAAAGATAAATACTTTGTTTAATTCTAATACATCGAAGTTATTGACTTCACTCTTGAAACTAGTCTTAGATTGATCTCAACAGAAGATATATCCCAATTTTTCACTAAACATGATAGAGGAAGGGGGAGTGCGACCCTCCTAATATCAAAAAACTTGTCTCAACATGTTGAAAATGTTGGCACCTCTCCTTGAAACATATTGGTGTGAGTAATCATTGGTACTATATAGATTTAAGTTGGTTTTAACTTTATATATGCTCCTAATGATCATGGGGATGAATGTGTAGTTCTCTTGTGACCCCATTGATAGGGGAAACTTTAATATAATTGAAAATAGAGAAGACAAAACTGGAGGATTGAACATGGACTAGAAAGGTAATGAGAAGTACTCCTGGTCTAGAATAAAGGCCAAATTAAATCTGTTTTATCTCCTTGAAGGTAAGAAGAATCTCATCCATAACATATGGTATACATGGTGTAATTATCAAAAGGAGGCAAAAGGATCCATTGCAGACTTGATAGGGTCTATGCTAATAGAGACTTCTTCATTTTTAAGATAATATATGGTAGTAGTGTGAAAGCATATTTATACAATCTTTCAAACCATCATCCCATCCTTGCTAATATATTGATTAATTATGTCTCTATTGATAATTTTAAGAAAAGGGAGTTGATTTATGTTGGACACCTCTTTAATTAAGGATGAAGACTATATGGATGTTATTTTCACCCTTAGAGAATTCAGTAAATGGATGATTAGGGAGGCTAGTTAGATAGAGAAATGGGACTATAATGTTAAAGGTGGAAAAACTTGTTTCAAACTATTGACCTAAGAAGTATGCATTGGATAGGAGAAGACCAGAAAATATCTTGTAGGAGAATTTAATTCAAGTTGAGATTAGGATTCAAGTGGATCTTGAGAGCATCCAACTATGTGAGGAACTTTCCCATGCTAAAAATTCTTTGAGAAAATTGCAGCAATATAAAATCCAAAGGTTGAAAGTTAGATCAAGACTCAATTTGATCAGTAATGAGGATAAGGGTACCAAATTATTCTTAGGTACCTAAAAGAGAGTGGTACCTAAGAGATTATTTATAGGATTAATAATGAAGGCCTTTTTTTTAATCAATCAAGAAGAAACTAGAAAATATTTTTTCTTTTTTACATTAATCTCTTTATTTTTTAAAGACAACAGGAATGTAATGTCAAATCCAAGGAAGAAATTGGGAAAATGGTCCCTGAGAAAATAGATGATAAATAATATTTATATTTAAGAATAGACATCTCTCTTGAGAAGGTAAAAATACTATATTAACTTTGAACAATGATAAATCTCTCGGAGAAGACAAATTGCCTAGTGAATTATATAAAACTAATATTGAATGGATTAGTCGGGATCATCTATTAGTCTACAAGGAATAATTTATTAAAGGATCATTGGGGAAGAACAAAAATAGAGAAATCATAAAATTCCTCCAAAAGTAATGAAATAAAGCTCGATTAAAAAACTAGAGACGTGTAACTCTCCGAGTCAATGTATCCTACAAAATCCTTGCCAAGATCTTGGCTAAGAGGCTTAAGACGATGCTTCCCAAAGTTTTTGATAGTACACAAACTAGCTTCATTAAAGGTAGATATATATTGAAGAATCTAATCACTGATTGGGAGGCCATGGAATGGGAAGAATATCTAAGTAGAACTTAGCCATACTCTTATTGGATTTTGAAAAATCTTATGATGGAGATGAGTGGTCATTCTTGATCATGGTTTTGGAGTCCTCTAGACTTCTTAATGAATTATGTAGGATGGTTAGTATTCTAATGAAGGATGCATATGTCCAAGTAGAGTTAAATGGGATACTAACAAAGGCTTTCCCCTTTAACAAGTCCATAAGGCAAGGGTGTTCCATGGCTCTTGTCATTTTTGCAATAGCATTATGTGTTGTCCATTATCTTTTTAGGGACTATGGTCAAGGATCAAAGGTATCACACTACCAATAAATAAAGGCCTCATTAATATTCAGGTTTTTTATGATGATGGGATAGTTTTATAGCTCTTTTGTATGCATTTCATGACTATGTTTAAATCTCTTATAGTTGTTTAAACTATGTTTATTGCTTAAAATTTGATGCTTTATATTCTTTAGGACTTATATACATACATACGTACATAAATATAGAATCTAAAATATGATTATATAGCCTTTTATCAAGTCAAATGTGATTAGATGTTGTGGATATAGTTATTACCATAATAAGTAGTTTTACAACACTCAGACATGATATTTATTGATGCACTTCCTATAGCTTCAGACTAGTAAATGTCTTGTAGCCATATGGGGTGCAAGGTTGAAGAAATATCACAAAGATTATGTGTCCCTTTTGATATGTCAAATGATGAAGGCAACAAAGACTCATTCCAACTATAGTTTGTTGTTGATAACAAATTGATTTGTTGTTCTTGTTGAAATGTATGGAATTGTCAATTGTGTTTTAACTGAGCAAAGTCATACAACTCCATTAGGATTGTTTCTCATGATTGTGTTATCTTTATTATTTTAAAATCTTTATCCTAGATCTATGGAGTTATACGCATGTGAGGTTGAATATTTTAGACTTTTGAAAGCTCTATAGATTGAAGCTTCGTGTGTTGTGATATATGATACAATTTTGAGGAATATATTTATGTTATAGTTAAATCTACTTATTTTTGTGATATGTGTACCATCCTAAAAAGTTAGCACCCATAATTGGATGCTCTTTTCGACCCTTTTTTGGCAATTTTGAGATTTCATGTCCATTATAATTGATCCTACCTATATCCCCTTGTTTTGACATTTTACCTATCTTCTTGGCTCTCCATTTCATTTTTGGTGTTTAACACCTTGGGTGTTGTTTTCGCCTAGGTTTGGGCCCAAATTTGAATTATGGCCCTATTCTATTATTTTGGTGGGAAATTCTATCCTATAGTCAGCCTAAATTAATTATGAATCCTAAAATTTTGTGAGAGGTATATAAACACCCTATCTCTCCTCTTTTTTGCAACTAAGAAGAATATGAGTTTTATACTCGAGCATTTTGGAAATCAATCAAATTCAAGATTTGAAGGCAAGAATACAAGATCTAACATCTCTCCAAGAATCCAAGGCATTTTGAAGGCAATCTTCTCCATTGCATAAATCTTCTCTCCCATGATGGCCAAGTAAAGGAGTTCTTAATCAAGCAAGAATAGTCTTTGTTTATCCACATGTATTCTTCCTTATAGAAAGTATTTAATCAAGCATAAAAACATTGAATATCTAAGAGTGGAATTTATAGATCTATGCATTTGTGAAGGCGTCCTCGATTCCTTTCTAAATTGTGATGCCAACAACTAAATTTTAAGAAACATTCAAAGCATTTTCATGAATATGTATGATCTCAATATTCATTCATGAAGGTATTTACAAGGTAGGTAAATTATTTACCTTTACATTTACTTTCCTTTATGTTATCTTATTTTATTTTCAAGGTTAATTCCTAAATAGGGGTTTGACCAGGGAAAAAAACCTTTTCACAACCTTTTCCCCATTTTTCTATGTGCACAAATAGGTGGTGCAACTATGGGGACTTAATTTGGAAAGTGTGAGATATGTGGAATTGACTATGAAAGTTTTGAGAAAAACCCTTGGGTACAAAACACCACAGGCATTTTGTTCCTGGGAAAAAAATTCCCAAGGTATTTTCTACCTGGAAAATCCTCTTCAAATTTAGATCATAGGTTGGTATAGTTCTCATATTTATGTTTTAGGTCATTACAACTTCCAATCTATTTTATGTCAATCTATATTTCCCAAAACTACTTATATTTTCTTATTTGGTCTTCTACATTGCATCATCATGTCATTTTATCCATTTCATTCTTAATCATCATCAGTGAAGGAATCATTTTTCCACTTAGCTTTTTAGACTAACACGAGTCTAGTGAAGCATCTTCCTTTTGAATTGTGTATTAAGGAAAGGTGAATAATCCCTTACATTTCATCCTCCCGCCTTTAACCATCTTTTATTTATGTACATTTTTGGTGAACCTAACACATGGCATTTCCATTTTGATTTTGGTGTTAGATATCCTTTATATGCATTAGATACTCACCTTTCATTTCATAATTATATATACCATTCATTAGATTTTATGTACAGTTATATGTCCTAGTTCAATTTATGTTGCATAAATTTAATGAATGTTCAAATTTCATACTTACATTTGTTAGATATATATTTTATTTCTTCTCTTGTGCATGAGTGTTATAACATTGATTTATTCCTATAGCATTCTAGTTAGGAGAAGTCATAGACTTATGGGCTCCTTTGATCCTGAGTCCTCTTTATTTCCAAGGAATCTTGATGAAATTTACATGCCCACTAATGAAATTTCTACTATGATTGAGAATCATTCGTCTTACACTTCTCATGGTGAAGATGAATCTTTAAGAATTCCTCCTACCCAAGTGCAAAATCTTTCCCATGAATTTGAAAAAATTGAGCAATGGTAAATTCAAGATAATTCTAATGCAAAATCTAGCTCCTTAGTAGAAGGTCTGAGGAAGTTGATTCACAATGATGAACGTGGTATCAAATTATTACACACTATTTCCCATATTTTTGATAGTAATGTTAAGCCTCTTAAGGATTGTGCTCAAGATCTACGTTTAACTTAACCTCCAAATAATTTTGAAACTTCTCTTCCTATTCCTACATTATTACCTAGCGTCTCTACTTATGCTCTACCTCTCATGACTACATTTGTTTCAAATATTAGTCCTACATGTGTTAGTCTTGGGAGCATTCCTAATCCTATTGTTCCTTCTCCTTTGAGTGTTCCATGTGTTTCCCAACCTTCATCCATGACTACGTACAATAATGTTTCATTCTCATTTCCCAATGTTCTTGCCATTTCCCATAATGGTCCAAAACTTTCACACATGTCCCATTCCAACCTCTCCACCAAATCTACTATCAATAGTCTTGCTCAAACTATTTCATCCTCGCAACAATAAATTGCCTCTATGAATCAATCTAAGTTCAACATTCCCACACATGACATTGATATCCCTTTGTCATTAGACATTATATAATGCCCTGCCAGGGAACCTAGGAGAAATTAACCTAAACATGCTACTGAGTTTACAGAATAATTATTTTTTTCTTAATAGTTTACAAACAATAATGTAAAACAATGCAGAAGCAATATAATATAATTACAACTCATACATACAAGTATAACTCAACACATAGATTACAAATCTCAAGGGTTCCTCGACATAGATTACGTAAATATTAATTAATTACTTTAGATTAAATATAATAAAAAATATCATATATATACAAATGAATGATAAGTATAACATCATATGAATGAAACATAAATACAACTGATACCATAAGGTATACATAATGAATCATCATCCACTGCACATGTCGCAAGGTATGTAATAACAAATCATATACAAGGTACAAGTACAATATCCTGAAAGATAAGAGCAAGTCTCCAAAAATGATGAACAAGGAAGCAAGTAATAGCAACAAGGATCATCCAACACCGGTCCAGGAACGTTAGAATATCAAATGGTAAAAGAATCACTACCACTCGACCATGTGGAACCAAAGGTCCACTCCCACCATGTAGAGGAGATAACAATAGATCCCACTAAGATAACAAACACCACAATCCAACTCAATACAATAACTAGGCAAGGGATCCTGAAAGATCTATATCTAAAAAGGTACAACACTAATTGCAAAGATAAAACATACTCAACCAGAGGAAACCGACACACATAGGAAACCTAAGATGTATAAGGGGATGTGTCATCACATTAGCCAACTCTAAGGTCATCTCGGTAGTCTCTCTGGACCCTGATGCCCTAGTGACTTTATGTGGTATCAATAATTATCTCATGAAAATGGGGTACCAACTATGCCATATCCAGTCCACATAGGCGACAAGCATCTTCCCACTCCCATCCTGGTCAAGACCTCAATCAAGTACTCAAGCATGGGCGAGGCACACATTATCTTATTAATTCACTTTAAACTCTCAATGTCATTTAGTTATCACTTAATTAAGTCACTTGCAATAAGTTATCCTAGTAGCCACTTGCGGGCCTCGACACCTTTTACAAGCCACTCCCCATCTATACACTCAGATAAGCTACCCTAATGCTCCAACAAAAAATAACTGAGAGAAGAATAAACCAAAACCACAAAAGCTTCTCATAAACCATAAATCATGATAATCACCAAAGTGAAATAATGGAGCATAGTAGAAAATCCACACATCCTATACAAGGATCAAACAGTCCATCTCAATATGGACATTTATCAAAGATCATCCATCCCATAATGGACATCTCAGTGAAACAATAACAATCCTCATAGTCTCACATCACAAGACCAACAATATTCAAAGCATCAATGACATCCATCTCAAAAAAAGAAGTAACATATTCCTTGAAAATAATTATCCAAAACGTAAAACAATCATAGTAGACAATATAAGGTGACCAAGTGAATCAGACTTAAACATCATAACTATTGTCACCCTTTTGGTCAATGAAATAAGATCGAGACACAATACAACATATGAGACTTACTCACATATATCACAAAATCATACATGATCAAATCGGGACTTAAAAAATGGTCATGACATAGAAAATAAAACCCCAAATCCCCTAGTTCACAATCCCTAAAAGTCCAACTTTTTTTCCCAAATGACATCAACGCATAATAGAACAAGATATACGAAAGCCACCAGACACAATTCAAGTTTTCAGTTGTTTAAAGCATTCAATATGTTGACTAAGTCTCGTTTGACTACAAAAGTGTTTATATAATAATTCGTACACATTCACCTATCTGATAAAAATTCCCAAACAATTCAAAACACTGAGTGTTTATTAATAATAATATTATTAAATATAAATATCATTTCTATTTAAAGAATTTATTATAACAATCTCCATTTATAATGAATAAATTAATCTCAAAAAATATTTTCAAAACTAAAGCCTTTCAACAAAATTAATAAATATTAATTCCACCCATAAAAAAATTCATTAAATATTAAATCACATTAATATTTATCAAATATAACTAAAGCAAAAAATAATAATTTATTAAGTTATTTAAATATTAATCAACATTTAATTACTATTAAATATTAATTTAATTTTAATTAAAATTTTAAATTTTAAAATACACACACACACACACACACACACACACACACACACACACACACACACACACATATATATATATATATATAAATAAAGTAAAAAGGGGGCGGTGGCCCCCACGAGCTCCCCGCGGTCCCCTTCCTCCCTTTCCAGGAGTTACCACAGGCCACATGGTCTGTGGACCGTGTGGTTTCCTTGGGAGCCGCACGAGCTCTGCAGCCCTATGTGCCCTGTGGTCCCCCTTGCGAGTCACACAGACTCGACAACCATGCGGGGGCCCTGCAGACCCCTCGTGGGACGTGGGGAGTTGTGTGGGGGATGTAGTGACCCCCACACAAGCAATTCAATTTGATTTTTTTTTATATTTATTTTTTTATTGTTTATTTTTCATTTATTTATTTTTATTTTTTTGTCAAAATTTACTGACACAAGCAATCAACAAGTATCCTTTTTATATATATTTAATATAACGAAGGATCTAATTATGAAAATACATATATTTTCTGATTATTCTTTTCTCCAGAAGGTGTATTGGAAAATGAATTGATAATATAAATAACTAATAGGTTTGGTGATTCCAATCTAGTATAATTTCAAGGATTTTTTACCAAGATTTTAACAAAACCTAATGGAACAATAACATGATTTCTTAATGTGCTCAAATGAATTCCAAGGGTTTAACTGATTTAATAATAACAAGAATTAAAATAAAAACCCAATAGCCATTAACCAAATTCTCAAACAATGGAAGATCACACACAACCACTCTAAAATCAACAATCTGGAAGACATGAAGAAAACAATCTTTTAAAAAGGAAAATGCAAAGGGATCCAAAACCCTATCTCAATACATAAGTTGATTTGAAACCAATTCCAAAACTTCAAAAATTCTCAAGCTTTCAAAATTCCTTCCATTCCAAATCCAGAGCCAAAACCTGTAATCCTTCCCATTTGTGTATCGAATAATAGCCAAAATCCTCTTAATAAAGAAAACTAGGAAATCTAGGGTTTCAAAACATGCAACACCATAAACCAAGTAAACTCCCCTTTGAAAAATATAAAAGAATCACTTGACTCAAAAACACTGAAATCAGAACTTGACATGCAAAACCCAAACAGGAAATAGAACTCAACATTTAAAATCACTTAACTTTTTTTGCATTTAATTACTAATTTTCCCTTTTGTATATTTATTTAATTATAATTATAATTATATGCACTTTCCAGTTAACCACTCATAACTCAACTTTCAATTAAATTTCTAATTCAATTTTATAAAACTAAATGTGCAACTTAAATTGCATACTAATGTTTAATTAATCAATTAACATTTTAGCACTTTAATAATTATGCAATTGATAATTAAATATTAAATAAATCAATTTATGCCTATAATCTCATCTTTAAATTTAATAATTAATTAACCCTTTTTATTCCAAACTTAGACTTTTAATTAAATAAAGGTATTTAATTAACCCTTAATAATTAAATACCCTTATGCTTAATATTTCAATATTTCTAAGATATAATTATTCTAATATAATTAATCTCAATTAATTCATTTTCAATAAATAAATCACGCAACAAAACTCAAATGGTTGCAACACCTAAAAATCAACTAACTCAAAATAACCATCGTGCTCAAAGGAAGGGTTCACAAATTCACGTCACCTCAACGAATTCAGATAGGATACTTGCCCCCTATTTTAGGACAAATGATGGCTTCAGTTGGGATTGGAATTGTCTGTTATCTCCCCTCTTACCATTGAGATATTGTGATAGGGCACACTCATCCTGATAATTCAAGGAAGTCAATGCTCGACACCTAAAATCCTGCATAAAAGATGAGCATGTGCATACATGTATAAATATATAACAGACAGTGGTGAGGATCGACCGATCATGTGGATCTCACAAGAAAGTAACTATGACTTCGTCCCTCAACCACATCAAGCACATCAAATAGAAATGTAAAACATACACACAATCCATACACATGAAGGTATGGGGTTAGTAAATCCATAGTATAAATGACATCATAACATATAGAAAATTAGAATATGGGAGGGGTATTACACATTATTCATTTTGCTATCCTTCAATGCATGGAAATACCTCACTTGGAGACTTGCAATGGTAAAGGTGATCCCTTGACTCATGTTAAGACCTTTCAAACACTATGTATTGACTTTTCTCATGATCATAGTTTCATGGCTATACTATTTACTATAACCTTTTCAAGATAAGACCTTGAAATGGTATTTCTCTTTACCCTCTTATTCCATTGATTATTTCCAAAAACTTGCTAATGCATTTATTCAATAGTTTCAAAACAATATTGGTCCTAATATTTCTTTGACTAAATTTATGCATTTTAAAAAAGGTTTTAAAGAAAAAGTGGATTTCATTGGTATATTTAAGGATTTGCATGCTCAAATTTCTTATCTTGTGTCTGATGTTGATATTCAACAAATTTTCATTGCTAATTTACCAAAAGACATTAGAGATAAGGTATTTCTTTCTGAATTCTCTTCTTTTACTCAATTATGTGTAGTGCTATTTAATTATCATCTTCAAGTGAGTAAATTTGAGAGCACCAATCTAATGGTTCTAGTTGATAAGAGTGTGTAGATACCCAAAAATGGAAACACTTGCAGGTTCACATTTAATGCACTAATTATTCCTCTATTAATTAATGGTTCTTTAATCATTAATTAATCATTTGTATTCTTCCAAAATCAAATATTTGCATCATTTAATCATTCTCATTATATTAATTAAATAATTAATATTGTTAATTAATTAACTTATAATTAATTAGTCTTTACTAATGTCATGCCCAAAATTAGGGCAAAACACACACAACATTTTTTTTTTAAAACACTAACTACAAGGTTGCATACTAAGGTGTACTGAAATTTGAGAAGCAAAATGCCAACCAATACACTTAACTTGCAAGGGGATTCGTGGCATGCGCTGGCTTGCCGACATCCCCTATACATTAGGTGCACTAGTAAAAAATGTCATGCCCAAAATTAGGGCAAAACACAACATTTTTTTTTTTAAACACTAACTACAAGGTTGCATACTAAGGTGCACTGAAATTCAAGAAGCAAAATGCCAACCAATACACTTAACTTGCAAGGGGATTCATGGAATGTGATGGCTTGCCGACATCCCCTATACGTTAGGTGCACTAGTCCGATGAAACCCCTAACTAGGGTTAATCATAAAGAGACTACAAGGGAGAAATCCTTAAATCAAATTACTCAAAATAATAATAAGACAATGATACTAATTTAAATAAATTAATATTAAATTTCCCTAGTTTAATTTGTAAAAGAATAAAGTGTAACACATAGTTATCTAAAACATTAAAATAAAGTCACAATTATTAATTTAATATTAATTGTTAGGGGTTGTATCATACCTAGGTCCCACCTAGGGATTATAGATTAATTACCTCCCCAATAGTACGTTAAATAATAAGGGTCAATTAATTTAATAATTAAGTTAACAAAATGAAGATACATTAATAAAAATGCACTAGCACAAACTAAATTAAATAAAATAAATAAAAGGGTCCAAAATCTACACACCAAATGAAATCATCTTGAAATAAAATATCTAAATCACACCTTATCCCAAAAATCAAATCAAATCCCTAATAATAGGGAACTTGAAAATCTAAGGCAAACATAATTAATATTTAGAATTACAAGTTTTAAATAATTGAAAGAGGAGAAAAGAAATAAAGTCCACATAAATAAATAGCCACTAACCTAATTCAGTGAATAAGATATTTCAATGATTTAAATAAAATAAATTAAAAAGTTATGCTCCAAAAGTCAACCAAACCCTAAAATGAAATTAGGGCTTGGGCCAAAATAAAACATGGCCCGAAACCCTAATCCCTAGCTTTTCTTAATTCTCTTCCTCTGTGTTGTCTTGGGTTTGCAGGTTGGCCAAAGATTGAGAACATGGGGAAAGAATAGAGTATACTCTCAAGTATACATGAATGTATACACACACATCTAGTGTGTGTATACTTTCATATGTACTTTTGCATATATAACTCAAGGTCCAAGCTTCACGATGGCTGGAACAAGGATTGGATCTGGGGTTCTAGATACAACATATGTTCATCACATACACTAGTCCTTTACTAGTAAGTAGTTTTCTGATGAATGATATCCTATAGATATATTTATATCTCTCAAAGTTGCAATACACTAGAAATTATAATTAGGTCTACCTTATTAACTTAAAATTAAAGATGGGGTTTGTACAGGCGATGCGTTTCCTTTTATTGTTAATAATCATATAATTTATATCTATTCTTTTTTAATTAAATTTAGTGTTCATGTTTGTTTTTTTAATTTCTCTTTTTTTTTTATAAACGAAGCATACATCAATCCCTGTCAAAATGCTTGCAGGAGGGATTACATTTAACAGAGAAACGTGCATAAAATAATTAATAAAATAAATTCTAAGAAAAAGGGGGGTCACCAGCTGCTCACGGCCAGCTCCCTGACCTAGCAGTCACGACAAGGGTTGCAGGTGTCTTGGCATGGGCACTGAACGCAACAACTGGAACCGCATGCAGCAGTGGCACCACCGTTATAGTAGTGGCCTTAGCTGGTGGGCCAGTGGTGATGCCATTGTTCGTAGCGGCCCAAGCCTCCAACGAACAGGGCATCCACGGTACCCGCGTTAGGGTTTTCGCTTAGTCAAATGGTTTCATTAATAATCTTTGCAAAGTTTCCATTTTCTATTAAATTTTTTTTAAAGGTTTTGATAACCACTGTGGTTAATATGGTGCGATAAATATATTTATATTATTATATATGCACATATATATAATGATATATATGCATATATAATAATAATATATTATATTAAGATATTAAACAAAGCATAAGGAATGGTGCCAGAAGGTAAATGTATCTTAAATTTGTAAGTATATTAATACACTTATATATCGAGATATATATGTGTTCATTAATATACTTATATATATTTATTAAATAAAGGAATTTTTTTTATTTTTTATTTTTTTTGGTAAAAGGCCGAAGCCCTGAAAGTTTTTTATTAATATAAAAGTTATTTTACAATGTGACCCCGCTCACTGCAGGCGCTGGTAGGAAAGAGCGGGGTTGAGAAAACCTCTAGCCTTGCCCGGGATCAAAGTCCTGTACTCAAAATTTACATGGGCATACCCATGACTGGACAATTGTTGAGATTTGTAAATATACCTAGCTACCATAGGCATACCCATGGCTCGATATCTATCGAGATTTATACATCATTTCGTGGGCGTACCCAAGACTCAATAAGTTTGAGATATGTTTTTTCTTTTAAAATCATATTTTAGTTGCTATACATTGACTGGTGTTTTGACCAGAATAAGTCCTTTATACAATTAAATATCATTATCTGATCCTCTTCTTGTCGATAACGATTTGTTCATCTGGATATGAAAAATACCTCAAATATAAGACATCTTCCAAAACCAGGGGTTAACCAACATATATATAAAGAACTTTTACCTTGATTTCATTACCTATCTAAAAATAGTGGGTATTATTAAAAAATACGTTATAATTAGAAGTAAAGTGTCATCATAACCTTAGTTTTTACCTTTCCAATCATTGCTATTAAAATCTTCTTACCTTTATTTAATCAAATACCTTACTGAAATAATAGTGATAGAGACCAAATGCGCCTAAAAATTCATAGCCCTTACCAATTAAGGTTGTAATTTCTTGTAACTTATAATCATTAAGAGTGATTGCCAAAGGACAAAGCCTACTCTACTTTATTATGTTATCAAGAAGAAGTGCTGGACTAAGGTATATTGGAGGTTTATATATATTAAATCAAAGGAAATTCCAACTGAGGGAATAACATCTCTTAAGAGAGATTAGCCAAAGTCCAAATTACCAGTACATATGGTTGTATATATTATCCTAAATATATATAACCAGATGTACAGTCTATTAGCCATGCTGTGAAGCCAACCAAAGATAATCCTGATACTCACAATTCATATATTGAAGCTGATCAACTATGTATAAATATAGATATACATTTAACAACATATCTATATTTATACAAAGCAAAAAGATTGAATAAATCCTGATTCTGAACTTTGTAAATCTATAAAAATTAGTAATCAGCACCAGTACGAATTTGGTCGCATGATCACAAGAGTGGAAGGGATGCCTTGCGATCATGTGACAAGGCATATGTACTAAGTGCAGTGGCTGGGGTAGATGAGTGGTCGCAGCAAGGACTAGTTGTATATATTACCCTAAATATATATAACCAGATGTACAGTCTAATATCAATGCTATGAAGCCAACCAAAGAAATCCTGATATTCAAAATTCATATATTGAAACTGATCAACTATATATAAATATAGATATACATTTATCAGCATATCTTTATTTATACAAAGTAAAAAGATTGAAGAAATCCTGATTCTAAACTTTGTAAATCTATAAAACTTAGCAATCAACATCAGTACGAATCTGGTCGCATGATCGCAAGAGTGGAAGGGATGCCTTGCGATCATGCGACAAGGCATATGTACTAAGTGCAGTGGCTGGGGCAGATGAGAGGTAGTCAAAATTTCACTCCATCTCCAGCCAGTGTTCATCAAAACTGTCTTCATCCTTAAAAGTCATGAGAGCCACCTTGTCAAACTGAGGGATATTAACCAATTCCTCAATGCAGGTTTGCATAGATTGATCTGGGAAAGGGATTGTGAGGTTTTGGTCAATACAACGGACCATCTTCTCCAAACCACCCAGATGTTCTGCTAAGAACACTTCCCTAGCTATTGATATTATGTCCTCTTCCTTTTTGCCTGCAAAGGTAGAAAGGGCTATAAACTGGCCAATGACCCCTCCATTTGTTCTGTAGGTAAAGGAGTTGTCAAAGTGTTGATCCCCTTTAGCCTTCACCAGCGCCCTTCTGGTTGAATCTGGGAGTGGAGTCAGCATTTGATTCATTGTTTTCTAACCGTTTGATGATCTTACATCAATGGTAAAGCTTGAACTGTAACGACTTCCTCCAAAGCTCCATTAGCAAATCAACGATTAGGATTCAGATCTGACTCAACTTTAAAACACCACCGTAGATCTCTTTAAAATTTGTGGGCTTCCCTCTTAACAGTTTATCTTTAGTCGCGCAACTACGCAGTCATGAAATTAACCACCACAGGAAACTGGTTACACTTGGTGAATTGGTGACTGAAGGGTTTCCGCTAGTTCACGAAATACTTTCCTCCATCGCTAAAATTTTTTTTAGCGATCACACGAGTGTTGCTCATTGAATCACCAAGTCCACTAGACCCTCACCAAAACATCACGCGATCTAGCGAACAAAGAGAAACCTAATTAGCACCGCTAAAAATATATCCTTACCACAAAATGGACTTAGAAACTTATCTGGGCCCACATAAGAAGATCGATGGCAGGTCACATGATCGCATGGGCCGGAAAGATTCCAAGCGATCATGTGACTGTCGTTGATCAAGACTCTTCCCACCCATTGAAACAGTGGGCCCGCCTTGGAACCCTGCCACCTCGGTGCACTGCCAACCAACCATAGCACAGCATGTCATCATCTTCCCTGACAGCGGGACCACCAACCTTCTTCCATCAACAGGCCTGCAACATACGTGGCACCCTTGTCGCATGATTGCAAGCAGTGAAAATGGCTCTTGCGATCATGTGACAAGGCCAAAAGATGACACCTCACCCCCCTTTTCTAACATCAGGACCACACCGAGCACATTACCCTTTGAACCGAATCGATGGCTCTAGCTGAATCTCATTGGTTAAAAAGCCCGCAACTTTCCATTGCGGTGTAGCGAGGATCATCGATCCTGCACACCTATTAATTCCTGTCAAACCCGCCTGCCACCTCAGACCAACCGGAAAAAACCACATCACACCAACCAATGGGCCCCAGCACAAGAAGTAGCCTTGTCGCATGGTCGCAAGCAGTGAAAACAGCTCTTGCGATCATGCGACAAGGCCAAAAGATGCCCTGCAGACGTATGAAATAATAAAATCGGGGGGAACTTAGGACTTAGGAAAAAATCTCAGAGGGGACCCCACCCGACAAGGTAACTCCAGTCGCATGATCGCATAACAATAAAAAAAGCTATGCAATCATGCGACAAGGCCAAAGATAACCCAAAACCTTAGAAAGATTTAATAAAATGTAGGCACTTAGACTTAGGGATAGGGAAAGGGGACCTGCCAAAAACAACAGTCACATGATCGCATAGGCCGAAAATAACCTATGTGATCATGCGACTAACCCACTTAGACACATGAAAAGAGCATTTTAATCAGCAATTGTGAGCTCTAAAAAGGGGGTACTTGTAGTTATCATGATGCAGGTCATGATGATAATGAGTAGAGATAAGCACCTTCGAGAAAGATGATATCCGTGTTCTAAAAAGGAGTAATTGTAATTATGTCTAAATATTACAGGGATCTAGATATCTCCAAGGATAGACTAATAAAGTGCATTATGCAAACTTGGATGAATATTAATCCTTGGCAGGTAAAAATGATGAGGGGATAAAATTTAGCTTTAATGGAAGAAGCCTTGCTAAAGCCATGGATCTTCTTAATACTATTATCATGACGACAAGAAGGAACCGAGATATATAAGTTATAATGGCTGTAATAACATAAATGCTTGATTGGTTGTATTGAGACTACCAAGTTATCATTGCCAGCAGAGACACCTTCATCCCAACTTAGATAATGATAGCTATCCCTCAGTCCGCTTCCAAGAGGGAAATCTATAGCAATCATGATATTGAACGGTGCTAAGTGGAGGAAATATAAAAAACTCAATAAATAGAAGGGATAGTTCATCAAAATATATCTGACCCATCTACTATGGGTAGAGATGAAGGAGAGGATACAATCCTTAGGTGAATATGCTAGAGTCATAATTGAAATCCTGAGATACATATGTTATAGTTAATGATATAATCTCTGAATCGATATCAAGGGACACCTTGCTTTATTATTTAAATGAGCCCATAGCTTGAGTATTACTCTAATAGCGGAGTATTGTTCAACTCGGGGAGGAGAAAGGTGGGCGTGAGTATCTTCGTTAAATAAATAGGCAATATACCATGGTTCTGGTTATTATAGTATACATACTTGGTGGGGTAGGAGGGAACAAGAATTAGAATAGCTGATTTTATGTTTTGATTACTGGGACGGAAGTAATTAACGAGTTAGAATCTTTTTTTATAATCTAGTAGCAAGAAGGTATATTAGCTAAGAGTATACTGGGTTTGATGTTCACCTATGATAGTTATTAAACCTCTGTTGTGCTAGATCTTTTGACTGTATCGCTGCAAAGGTCAGAGCTAAAAATTTGCTCCATTCTCTTGCTAGAACTAGCCAAGAGACTCAATATTGCAATTTAAAAGGACAAGAGATTAAAGGAATGTGGAGCTACAATGTCTAAAAGGAAAAGGCTAAGTTTGCGAACCTACTCGTAATCTCTGATTAATCTAATTTATTATTAGTTAAGGGTCCCATATGATTCTTTAGTAAGCTATCTTCCCCGAAGAGCTCCTATATTCTTATAAGTAAGAAGGGTTCCTATGGTTAGAATGTCTCTATATGAGGATCTTGTATCCTCATAGGAGAGTCAGTTTCCCAATCTTCCTACTAAGGTTAACACAGGGTAAGGTCTCTGCCTTAACCTTATCATTAAAATACCTCTTAAACTATTATATATGTTGTTCCAATGTTACTACTCCATTGGCACCTAGATTCGCTAACTTATCAGCCTCTGTGTTTCCTTCTCTGAAAGTATGTCTGATTTCATAATTGGGAATATTATCCATTAATAAATTAATCTCTTCTATTTTTGAATTTAAAACCCAATTAGGAGTTTTTTTAGTGCGGATGGTGTTGATAATAATTTGGGAGTCTCCTTCAACAATTACTTTTGAAATGTTAAGATTTTTGCATAATTTAAGCCCTTCTAATGCTGCTACACATTCGGCCATATTGTTGGTTGTAGGGCTAATGGGTCTTGAGAATTTTGCTACCACTTCTGATTTCCAATTGCGGATGATCCCTCCTATACCTACTACCCCAGGATTGCCTCGGGATGCTCCGTCAAAGTTGAGTTTATACCAACCAGCTTTTGGTGGTATCCATTTACAGGATGTTCTATCCGTTTTAGTTTTGGATCCCCCTTTACCATAGAGGGGAGGGATAGCTAGTTTTGGCCATTTGCACCTGATTCTGTTATCCCAACTCTTAAAAGAATCTTCATAGCTCTGTTTGTCCCTGAGTTTATTGTTAATAATTTCTACGATGGATGCTTCTATCTTGTTAGCTATTGAGTTCCAAGTTAATTTTTGGTCCATAAAAATCCTTCTGTTTCTTTCTTTCCATAATTTCCATACTAATATAGAAGGTGCTATTGTCCATATGTCCTTGAAGAGATTGTCTTTATACAGAGATAGCCACGCTTTAAGGTTGCTGATTAAATCACAATGAGAAGCAGATTTCCATCCTAAACTTTGATGAAGCCAATTCCAACAATTTTGAGAAAAATGACAATTAAGGAGAATGCGATTGGCATCCTCATAATGGTTTTCGCATAGCAGGCATCTAGATGGTCCTTCAAATCCTAATTTATTAAGCCTGTTTGTAGTAAGAATCCTATTTTGTAATGCCGCCCATAAGAACAATCCAGCTTTAGGGAGGCAGGATTTGTTCCAGCAAAGGTTCAAAGGTATATCGATGTTATCCATATTTTGGCTCTTAATAATTGTATTGTAACCCTCCTTAACAGAGTATTTTCCGTTGTTAGATCCTATCCATATTAAAGTATCCAGTCTATCTTTAAGAATTACTTCTCTATCATTTAAGATTGTTAGGAGGTTGTTCTTCTCTGGCCAAACATCCTCAATTATATTTTTAACATTCCATTTATTGTCTTCCATCTTGCCTAGGTAGTCCTTAAGGTAAGGGCCAATGACTCTTTTGCATTCTTCCATAAACTCCTTGGAGAAACCTAGTTTGTTAAGGGAGGGAAGGCCTGCCCATGAATCCTCCCAAAATAAAGCTTGATCTCCTGCTCCTACATCCCAAGAAAGGAATTTGCTGATAATCCCTCTGCAATCCTTAATAAAATTCCATATCCGTGAGCCCTTAACATGTGATTGAGACCTGAAAATGTTGATGGGATCTGCATCAAGGATGTACTTATGTAATAAAATTGATGCCCACTTACTGCTTGATTCTTTGAACATTCTCCATATAAGTTTAGCCCCGAGGGCTTGGTTTTGCCATAATAGATTTTTAATGCCTAGGCCCCCTTTAGAAATCGGTTTACATAGAGTATCCCAATTGATAAGGGCAATTTTTTTTTCCTCGAAAGGACCTTGCCAATAGAATTCTCAAAGAATTTTGTCTAATTCCTTTTTAACGCAAATTGGGAGGGGTAGGACCGATAAATGATACGTGGGAATGGCTGAAAGGACAGATTTAATCATAGTTGTTCTACCTGCTTTAGTTAACCACTTTCCTTTCCATGAACTTTTCTTGTTTTGAACTTTGGATATGACTTGTTGCCATAATTTGGAGGATAAGAGACCTGTATCCAGATCAATACCTAAGTATTTACACGAAAATTTGCCAATTTTATATCCCATCATACCACAAATTTCTTTTTCAATTTTTGAGCTAGTGTTAATAAAGTAAATTTCTGACTTAGAAGGGTTGACATGTTGACTTGAGGCTTTCACATAAAGACTTAGAATGCTTTTGAAGGCACTCACTTCTTGTCTACTAGCTAATCCAGGTAAAATCGTATCATCCACAAACTGTTGGTGAGTTATATTCGGCACGTTTTCTGAGGCTTTCAATCCCAGGATTTTCCCTTCTAAATGAAGCTTAGTAATTGATCTCCCCAACACTTCTACCATAATGACATATAGAAACGGGGATAATGGATCTCCTTGCTAAATGCCCCTGGATATACTGAAAAAGCCTTCTGGGGTACCATTGACAAGAATAGAAATCCTGGGAGTTGAGATGCAGTTAAAGATAAGATTAATCCATTGTTTAGAAAAACCAAACGCTTCCATACATTTGCATAGGAATCTCCAATCTACTTTATCGTATGCTTTTTGAATGTCAATTTTCATTAACATACTAGGTTCCTTTGTTATCTGAGCGGTATGGACTATTTCGTGCGCTATAATAATACCATCCAGAATCGATCTATTTGCTACAAAGCCCATCTGCTCTTCCGAGATAATCATTGGAAGGATGATTTGATTCTATTAGCTAAGCATTTTGATAGGATCTTATATATGGTATTACAAAGGGAGATAGGTCTGAAATCCCCTGGTTTTGAACACTCATCTTTCTTCAGGATAAGAGTAAAGAAGGTATTATTAATTTCACTTAATAAAGATCCTGAATTTCTAGTAGCTTCCACAACTTGCCATACTTCTTCTCCAACGAAATGCCAACATTTTTGGAAGAAGTCGGCTTGGAAACCATCTGGGCCTGGTGCTTTATCCAGATGTAGTTGAAACACTGTTGCTTTGACCTCTTCTATTGAGAGCTTATTATTCATCATTTTGTTGTCAGAATCCGTAATCAGCTTAGGAATACTTTAAGCATTTCATTTTGGGCATGAAGGTCAGAAGCTTCTGTAGTGTTGAGTAGAGAGTTGTAAAAATTCATTAGTACATTTGAGATTTGTATAGGATCCTCAGTAATAAGTCCCTCAGCTGACTTAATTTTGGTTATTCTATTGATGCTCCTTTTAAAATTAGTTGTATTATGAAATAATTTAGTGTTACTATCACCCTCCTTAAGCCAAGATTCCTTGGATTTTTGCTTCCAAAAGATTTATTCTTTGAGAAGGATATCATTGTATCTAGCCATCAACTCTTTTTCCTTATGGAAACTAAGATCATTCATACCTTGTTCTATTACTATGTTGTTAAGGTCAGAGATTTCTTGTTCTACCTTGGTTTTCTCTTTGAATATGTCATTGAAGTGATTCTTATTCCATTCTAACGCTTTGTTTTTAATAATTTTTAATTTAGCTGTTAAGCAGAACATTTTCGATCCTTTGACTGAGGTTTGTTTCCACCAATCCTCAAGAAGGATTATGAATTCCGGATTTTGGAACCACATAAATTCAAATTTAAACGGATTCCTTGAGGGTTTAGAATTTTTTGTTATGGTAAGCCTGATAAGGAAGTGATCCAATCCTGCTTCAAGAAGTATCTCCGCACTGACTATTTGATTAAAGTTTTCGGCATTAGTTCTAGTAAAGAATCTATCTAATTTTTTAGCTATGTAGCTGAAGCCCGCTCTTCTATTATTCCAAGTATAGATTCCATTAATAGTATTTATGCTTATTAGATGATTAACCTCAGCCCATTTGCCAAAGTCTTTATGAGATTGTGAAATATACTAAGAGCCTCCAAATTTTTCTTCTAGATTTAAGATAGCATTGAAATCTCCTCCGATGATGAAGGGATGTTCTCATTTTTCAATTAGAAGATTTTGTATTTCCATCCAAACTTTTCTTTTTTCCTCATTAGGGATTGGCCCATATATGTTGATCAGGTAAAATTTTAAATCAGATTTTAGGCTATTAATTGTTAATGTCATCCATCTATTGTTAATGGGTGCGAGTTGGGCCATTACTTTACGGGGATCCCATAGAACTACCAAACCACTAGAGAGGCCTACTGATGGGACATATTCTGACTTCCATATACCTAGTCTTTTACTAAACTTGTTAATTTCATCTTTATTAAGCTTAGTTTCTTGTAACATAATGATTTCAGAGTCAAAGTTTCTTAAGTATCTTTTGATTAATCACTGTTTGTTAGGGGCATTTAGACGCCTAACATTCCAAGTAGTGACTTTCATTGTTCTTTGGGAAGGAACTTCCCCTTCCCTATGTTTAGAATATCCGCTATCTTTTTTTGGTTACTTGCATTACCATCCAATGTTCTCAACTCAACAGATGACTTCCTACCTCTTTTCTTTTTGAGTTTATTAATATTGGGTGTACTTAAACTACCTCTATTTATGGCTATGCCTAATTCTCTATTTTCATTAGTGATCCCGACAAGGCCTTCTATTGCTTCTTTAACCAAAGTTGTTTCTCCATCAAACCTTATTATAGAATTAACCTAGTTGTTTGAGGTTTTTTGCTCATTTAAGGAACAATCTAGGGGTTCATCTCTATCTATGATCTCCTTGCCATAAATTTCCACTATATCTACATCATTTCTTGCCAAATCTAGATTTAATGCTTCTAGCTCTAGAGGAATATAAACAGCTAGTTCCTTCCCATTAACATAGGTAGGCACATTTAAGTTTTCCTTATCATTTATATTTTTCTCTTTTGCGTTATGCCTGTCTATAGCTTCTTGACTAATTTTTTTATTTGATTGGTCTGAATTTTTGTCAGGGTTATCCAAAAGTGCAATTTTTGAAGCTTCCTTTTCTAGGGAAGAGGGAAGGAGATGCTGATTCGAACTATTATTCTGTTCCTTATTTTCTTCTAGGATGCATTCCCAAATTTGTTTAATTAGTATTTCCTTTTGGAGTTTTAGTTCATCGAAGTCACAAGTTTCGTCAAGAAACATGTCCATAAGTTCGTCCGTTAGTGATTTTCCTAAGTAATTAATAATTTGATTCACCTCCTCTTCTATTCTGTTTACCTGCTCAACTAATTCTACTGCATCAGCACATTCCGGCTTCAAAATCAAATTAGTTGGTAGTTCAGTCCTATTACCTTCATCTTGAAAACAAATTTTATTCTTATTTGTTGCAAGTTCTATTTGTTCTGATTTACTCTCCCTATTGAATTTTTCATATGGTTCTTGCCTTATAATGTTAACTGGGTTATTATTTATTGGAAGCATTGCTTCAGATATTTGGGGGTTTGTTAGATTAACCAAATTGGGTGTTGATCGGGTATTGATTTGTTTGTATTATTAATTTTACAGCCATAGTCCAAACTTTTTTGTTTATCATTCTCAGTTATATTTTCCATGTTCAGGCTCAATATTTTCATGGTTTCTATCCTCCTTAAAGAAGTATGAGCGTTGGATGAGTCCTGAGGAGTGTCATTTATAGCCGGAGTGTTGATTTTATACAAATTGGGAGGAGGAATCTTAGAATACTCCTCTTCGTTATTCAGGATTTCAAAACCCCCTTTGTTATTTAAGAAGTTTACTTTTATTCTATTGTCTGTGCCATGGTGAAAATCTGAGCAATCTCTAAGAGTAAGTGAGAAAGGATTTCCTCCTTTCTCAGAATCTTCTATGTAGTTATCTAAGATCTGGGGATTTATAATTATGGAATTAGAGTTAAAACACAGCTGAAGGGGAGGAATGTAATTATCATGATAAGTTAAATTAATTATGATAATCACATCTATTTTGTTAAGTTTAGTTTTAACTATCCTTTTAAAAATTCTGATTCTATTGCCTATATTTTTAATGATTTCTGGATGATTAAATTCCAATGGCAGATTTCTTAATAAAATAGCTTTTTCTACTTGGAAATCCGCTACTTTTATTGGATTAAAAAAGGGAAACCACGAGCATACAAAAAAGGAAATATCTCTGAATTTTAGATAACCTTTCTCTAAAATATCATTTTTGAGCTTACTACTCTTGCAATCTACAAAAAATAAAGTTATCTATCATGATAGTAGTACTTACCTCCGGGGGAAGAAGCGATGCCAAACCTTTGATTGTATCCTCTAAAAGGGCACCTATACCCATCCATTTGCATATGACACTTGTTTCTACATAAACATGCTGATTTTGCACAATGTATTTTTCATCCAATGTTATCCTAAGATGATTAGGACCATGATTACCATATTTTGAAAGTGTTGAATGGCTATGGTTAGCTGCACACCTATGTGATGGGGTGTAAATGCTATCATTACACTTATCATGAGATGGATTACCCTCATTATAGGGTTTAACCATATTATATGACTTCCTGTTCATAGAACCCATATTTTCCTTCCTTCGATGAGGAGGGCTGTAAGCATTTGGGGATCTATGAATAAAAGCTAGACCTTTAATATCCTTAGAAGTTCTATGTGCCATGCCTAGAGTTTTGGAAAGGGGGAGGGGGGAATTTCTCATATCGGGTTGTGCAGGTTCACCTTCCAGATGTGATTTCCCCCAAGAAGCTACTCCCCCTCCCAAAACCCTACTACTCTGATGATTTACTAAGTGCAAAAGTTTGTTACTAGGGTTAACATCCCTGCTTAGTATTTCAAAAGAATTTTTAAGAACTATATTACTGCTATTGTGATTTATAGGAGAAGATTTTACCATTTTCCTGCCTTTGACCATGTGCCATTCCTCTTTTCTTGATCTGCCACCACTGGAAGACACCTTAGTCTCTGTCAATCATCCTCCCCTCACAGCAGATAGAGGTTCATAAGGGCATTTGGCCGGAGATGTCCTAGATGATAGAGCCTTTATGGTCCCGGGGTGATCATACTGCTTACTTTCTGATAGTCGTGGATAGGGTTTGTACAAACTGTGAGTGGTAAGGTTCTGAGAAGGTGCCACTCCATCTTTCCCCACTTTGGAGTTAGCTTGAAGTGAGACCTACTCAATAGACTTTGCCCTTACCATCTCTGAATTATTTTTCTTCAAATTCACATACTTGGTTTTAGCAAAAAAATTCATTTATGCGTCCAGTGATTTGACAGAGAAAACCTTTAGCTCCATAATCTTGTTTTGGACCCAATAGCCATTGGAAGTATGGTTTTTAGAACTGGGTTCCAAAACCCTAGTTTTAATTGCTAAACACTTATCAGATTTCTTAGCGATATGCTCTTTGTAACCATTGTTCGGGGGATTAACTGAATTAACATGTGAAGCGATGATCTTGTCCTTAGATTGCTCATTTTGCTGGGCATCCTACAAACTTTTTGCCTTCTGCTTCGCAATGAACTCATTGAGGTGATCATAATTGGGATGGAGATGACGGACATCCCTGAGTTTGCAGTCTGTATGTTTGTGCCCATATTGCCAACAATTAAAACAATAACTGGTGAATTCCTTTTCCGGGCTAGAATATCTGGTATCTGAATATTGAGCAGGCTTGGAGGACAATTTCACCGAGGCAAAATCCAAATTTTTGGCTTTCACTAGGTCATGATGAATAAGTCCTAGCTTGACCTGACGATTCTGCAAAGTTATTTTCCTTTGAAGTCTAATTTTTTGCATTTTTGCAAGCAGTCCAAATTCATCCCTTACTTATTTATATTATATATTTATAAAATAAAGGAATTATGAAGAAGCATAAACGTATTAAAGAGCATTCAAACATATACATTTATGTGCATAACTATTTTAGCATTCTTTCTCCCAGTTTAACATAGAGATGACATAGCTAACTCTAGATACATTTTATTGCTATCATTTAAAAAGAATTAATAAATCTATTCTTTCCGAGTCAAAGCAACAATATTAATGAACATTTATTTTATTTGAAAACTTTTCATAAAATGAAAATAAATCTTTTTTTAAGGGAAAGCTTAAACAAAATATGTATATAAACTTCTGAAAGTGAAATCATAGCATAAAGATATATTTTCTTTCTTTGCGAGTACCCAAAACAACAACATAGCATTTACATTCCATCATCTATCTCTAAACATCATTACTAACACTTCTTTTCTAACATATAGGAAAATTAATACATCTTCTCATATTCATTTTTAGTTCATGAGATTGAGGAAAATAAATTAACCAACTATCTATTACAAGCATTTCAAATGTTAGGCGCTTTAACATAGCCCTTTTAAAACAACTTCCACAAAGGCATCAAGCCAAGTAAATCTCAAATAACATGATGGAGATCTATCCAAATTCTCAATTGGCTCCAAGAAAACCAGCAAGTGTGTCCTTAGAAATCTGCAAAACAAATCAAATAGACCATGGAGGCTCACCTCCCAACCTAGGCCATTTCATGGCCACCCCCGAGGTAGGGGAAACAAAAATGGATATGGGATTTACATGCAAACAACAAGCACATACTTAAAACAAACCAGCATCTAAACAAGAATACTAGATTCCCTTCTCATGGCTATGCACATAATGGGTCACCTTGGACCCATAATAGGGGTGAAGGTGGAATCTACCCAAATAGGAGAATGCCAATATACAAGAATAAACCTACCTTCAACAAGGCCTATAATCTACTCATAACACCTTCACATGGCCAAAGATACAACCATCAACCCTTCACAAATCTACACAAAAATTAACACCCTTATGATCCCCAAATAATATACACAAAGATGGAAACATGGATGCCTATACATCCATGCCTTATCCCCTTCCTCCTTGAGGAAGAACTCTACACTAGATGGGTAGTCCCAACTCTAGCCCTTCACCCATCAAGGATCTCTTCCCTCCCAAGGGTGAGTTTGGCCTTGCACACCCCAAAGAAGAAAATGCAACAAAAGAAAGGAAAAACCACATGCATACATAGACTAAGATGCCAAACAAATACTTACAAAACTTAGCATTCACACAAACACAAGAAATTAAATCATGCACATAACATTAAGAACAAGAGTCTTCAAGATCCAACCTCAATCCAAGCTAATGGCAATGTGGGTTGAGAAGAGCTTCCACCTACTAGCCTCCTCCTTGCTAAGCAAACACCAAAATCTACTACAATATCACAAGTCTCCAAAAATTGGAGAGTGGGCAATTACCCTCTAATTTTACCTCCAAGTACTCCTTAAGAAGACAAACTCTAATTCTTTCAATCAAGAGGGGAAAATTCAAAATGAGGAGAGGGCTTGGCATGCATCTCCAATTTTCGTCACTTTTCAAAAGAGCATCTTTTAGAGGGGCAAAAATAGCCAAAATACATCTTAATGGTCAAAATTTGACCCCCAACACATGGCACACCTAAGGGGTAGTCTATTTTTAACCTCCACTAACTTATAGGGTCACTAAAAGCCTCTCAAAAGTCCACCTAAAGATCTCACGAAAATGAATAAGATTTCCACTCAAGGCTCCTAAAAATAGAAGACCACTCACTCTCATAAAGCACTAGGTCATGCCAACACATAATACAAGTGTCAATTGACACCACAAAAATTCACAACACATCACGATACACATGGCATGCCAAGTGGACAAAAAAAAACAAAAACAAAAAACATAATCAAATAAATACAATTCATGCATCACTTTACAACAATTAAACATTACAACAAGGTTAATTTCTCTCCTTGGAAATAACCTTGGCTTAACAAGATTTTTACAAGTATCCATCTTTAATTTCCCTTGATATAACCATGGTCTTGCCTGCACACTTGACAAAATATCAGTAGCTCATGAAATGTCAATAACATATATATATATATATATATATATATATATATATATATATATATATATATATATATATATATATATATATATATATATATATATATATATATATAAAGTAGAATACATCTCAATAAATCACATTCCTATCATCATAAATTTCTAACTGCATCTCAAGATAATTCTCATAATTTTCATCATTACATTTCTAAAGCATATAAAATCAAGAATACAATGATATATGTTAATTCACCTAACATAATAATCATAATCATTCCTCATAAATTTTCCTAACATAAGTGTAACATTAAAGTATTATACTTAAATCAAAGATTCATAAAATACTATGCTCAAGAACTAATAATTAAGCACAACAGTAAGGTCCTAAATCATCATCACATAACCATAGGTCATCACATAGTATCAAAACATAATGTCTTTGTCCAAATAGTCTAATATGATAAAATAAAGTGTCAACATGAGTCATAAGATGGAAAATAAACTGCTATGAAATGATGGCACGGGGTGAGGCCTCACAACTAATTAATTAAATTCAATTTCTAAAGTCTCATAGTTTAAATAATTATTGTTAATTATTTTAATCAACTGATTTATTCCTCTTGATTAAATTAATTCCTAAATTAATTTAATTCTAATTTCATCTCTATTTCTTCTTATTTCAATTTCTAATTGGTTTCTTCTAATTTCAATTTAATTTCATCATTTCTCATTTAATTAAATTTTAATTCAATTAAATCCTCAAATATCTAAAAAGGTGATTTATGAGGAACTAAATTTCCATAAAATAGAACAGAGCCTCACAGTTGAAAAATCAATTTTATGAAAATTTAAAATTAGAAAATATCCCAAACTTTCCATTTTTAGTTTTTGGCAACTTTATCTCTCCAAAAATTGAAAATATCTTCAGATTTTATCCTCTGTCTTTTTTAGTTCAAAATTGGAAACTTACCAATTATTTCTCCAGTCTCTTTCATCCTCGCTAGCCGATCATGATTTTCTCTAAATAATCTCAATTGTTTGTTTTAACCCATTTTTCTATATAAACAACCTTAATCCTTCACAATTACATCACAAATTTGAGCATAGAACCTCTGTCAATTTTGTCTTTTGCAATCATTATCTCTTATTTCTTATAGCTCGGAGTCTAAGTGATGTTGCAGTCATAGCTGAGTGCACACTTCATACCGAACAAAGAGAAGCAACGAAGGCTTGAGGCATTTGATCAGTTTGCATGCTTGTTTATTTACTTGTTTGCTTTTTTTTGTTAATTGTGCATTCATTTCTATTGTTTGTAGGGTAAATAGATTAGTTAGTTTAATGTTTTTCAATTAAAATGGTGCTACTAATTTCATTTTTCCAAGCCTTGCAGATTTACTCCTACGAGATTTACCTTGTTGATTCATCCAAACATCCATTTTATCTCCCTTTATCATTACCCTACCAACGTCTTTGAGAATATCATCAAAAGATATGATTCATTATTACGTGTCCTTCAAGAACACCATACAAAGAAAAAGATGCTTGAGTCCTTCCTCTATTTCCTATCACGAGTCCATCACCTTCCCAAAAAAGTCAAAAAAATGAAAAACAATTGTTGCCTTGATGAAGACCTAGCAAATAGGCATCTTGGTAACACAAAATAATAATAATGAAGAGAAATAATTTCATTCAATAGTGAAAACCTAGAAAATAGGCACTTTGGACAAGTACCACGATGACACCTGGAAAATAAGCATAACATGTAAGTTATGAACTTATTGCATTCCATACTTGGGGGGCAGGTTCCATCCATGATGTCCCATCATATCATATCTCTTTCATTTCCTCCACTGTCGTATGTCCCTCATATCCCTTATCGGTATCCATATTTCTTTTTTTCCAACTTTAATCTTCACAAGGCTAGCGATCTCCCTAGAAGCATCACATGTCATATATGCTTTATGTTGTCCACATCCCTTTGGTACACCATTCTTATCCTATCCACATCACTTTGGTCCATATTGCCTATCTTATTGCAACCTTCAGTCCATATACCTCATCTTGTCCATTCTTAATCTTGCTTGTCCTATCATTATCCTATCCAAATCCCTCCCTTGGTCTTGACATAAAATAAATACATAAAATGAAAAATGTGTTTTCAACATCCTCTTAACATGTCCACTCCTATAAACCACATGCAATTTTGTACACCATTTCATTACCTTATCTTGTCATATCCAATCCCTAAACTTGGTAAAAAAAATTATCCCATCTCGTGGATAGTCCTTGGCATCTAAATAGCTTCAAGACATACCAAGAGACCTTTGTCCTTCATCATTCTACCAGTTCATCCATCAATCCATAATTTCCTTGCCTTACTAGACACTTGAGGTAGTCTTAATGTCTTGAAAAAATTCTAAAAATATTCAAATACTCGTTCTAAAAAAAATCTAAAATAAAAATTAAATAACGTCTTGAAAAAAATCCCTAAAAAAATTCAAAATGACATGAAAATAATAAAAAACATCATATATGATCCTAAAATATTTTGAAAAAACTTTAAATATAAAAAATTCATCTAAGGAAACAATGTTTGGGGAGTCTGTGATAAGTTCCTTCACCTATGTGATACACCACACATACCTCAACTCCAAACATATGAATCCTATGATGGACCAAAAAAAATCAAAACATGTCAAAAAACATCCTGCAATAAACACATCTCTGTCATGATAAGTAGAAAGTGATGATCAAACAAATAAAAATAAAAATAATGAGCTTCATAAATTAGTGATGGACTCATGAGACCCATCTTTGTCAACAATCCAGTCTGTTATAGATATCGATCAATCAACCAAATTAATTGTCTTATACAGTGATAGATACACTCAAAACTAGATAGACCAGTCTTATACAGGTAGTCTATTCCTGAAACCAGACATAATCAATCAAATCAAACCAATCATTGATTAATAAGGTTATTGAAAAAGTTAGTAGAGTCGGCCCATTATCGATTTATCTTTTTTGATTGTGTTCCTATGATCCTCAAGGATACTATTCAGTGGTGAGAGTGGCTATGATGGTTCATAATCTTGTTTTCTTTTATTTTTTGTTTGTGGAATGTTTCAATAAATTTCTGGGGCAAGGATGATTCAGGATGAATGTGATAAGTATTGCAATGCATCTGTCAGCCACACACACCCATGATCTGAGACAACCCTAGGACAATGTCAAATATTCCCCGTTTGATTTCTTTTTGCTTCAACATAAATCACAACAATATCTATTTGGTCAATATCTGGGTGCATTCATATCTCTTTCTTTTTAATAAGGCACGATGATGAAATTGGTAAAAAATATCCCACAATGACTCAATATATCATTCAAGTCGATAGCATAAGTTCATTAATTCTTCTAATTAACTCTCCTAATTCATGCTTCTCACTAACATTTCTTATACCAGTCAAATCATTCAATCCAAGAATTTGTCAAATTTGTCAAATCAATTTATCAATCAGTCAATCAATCAATGATCACATATCTTATATAGGATATATATTTCCTAAAACTAGACATTGTCTCTTATCTTATATAGGGTATGTCTTCCCTAAAACCATACATTATTGCTAGTCTTATATAGGATGGGTCCTTCCTAAAAGCAAACATTATTTTTGTTAACAATCTCTGCCTTTCTTGCACAAACAATCTCTCGAGGGGGCATAAAACCACCTACTATCGTCGAGGCAAGCTGGGGCATGACCTAGTCTGAAATTATTTGATACAACATTCATAATCACATTATATCAAAGAGGGACAAATGCAGATACCCAAAAATGGACACACTTACACATTCACGTTTAATGCACTAATTATTCCTCTATTAATTAATGGTTCTTTAATCGTTAATTAATCATACGTGTTCTTCCAAAATCAAATCTTTGCATCATTTAATCATTCTCATTATAGTAATTAAATAATTAATATTGTTTAATTAATTAACCTATAATTAATTAGTCTTTACTAATTAATTAAATTCAATTTCTAAAGTCCCATAATTTAAATAATTATTATTAATTATTTAAATTAACTGATTTATTCCTCTCGATTAAATTAATTCCTAAATTAATTTAATTCCAATTTCATCTCAATTTATTCTAATTTCAATTTCTGATTAATTTCTTCCAACTTCAACTTAATTTCATCATTTCTCATTCAATTCAATTTTAATTCAATTAAATCCTCAAATATCTAAAAAAGTAATTTATGAGGAATTAAATTTCCAAAAAATGGAATAAAATCTCACAGTTGAAATATCAATTTTCTAAAAATCTAAAATAAAAAAATATCCCAAACTTTCCATTTTCAGTTTTTGGCAACTTTATCTATCCAAAAATTCAAAATATCTTCAGATTTTATCCTCTATCTTTTTTAGTTCAAAATTGGAAACTTACCAATTCTTTCTCCAGTCTCTTTCATCCTCGTTCGCCGATCATGATTTTCTTTGAATGATCTCGACCGTGTATTTTAACCCAGTTTTCTATATAAATAACCTTCATCCTTCACAATTACATCACAAATTTGAGCATCAAACCTCTGTCAATTTTTTATTTTGTTACATCATTATCTTTTATTTCTCAGAGCTTGGAGTTTAAGTGTTGTTGGATTCATAGTTGAGTGTACACTTCATACTGAACAAAGAGAAGCAACAAAGGTTTGATGCATTTGATCAGTTTGCATACTTGCTTATTTACTTGTTTGCTTATTTTTGGTTAATCATGCATTCACTTTCATTGTTTGTAGGGTAAATAGATTAGTTAGTTTAATGATTTTCAATTAAAATGGTGCTACTAATCTTGTTTGTCTAAGCCTTGTAGATTTACCCCTACGACAAAGTGTTGTTGCATCCAATCCTTTTCAAAAGTTTCAAAAACCAAGGCTTCATTAAAATCACTAATTAATCAAACAACATTGATTTTCAAGGGGCAACATCATCCAAAGGTGTGGCTCATTTGTCATCTTATTTTAGACCTCATAATTTTACACCTCACCTCTTTCTAAATCTTTGTATAATGTGATGTTGAAGTTAATTAATTCTAATGTCTTAACACTTCCTCCCATGAAGCCAATCGATCCATCTAAACAATCCAACAAGAACTTTGACCCTAAAGCCCTTTGTCAATACCATCATCAACCTAGTCATGATATTGAAAAGTTTTTCTATTTAGAATCCATTGTTCAAGAGCTCATTGACTCTAATGTTATATCTACTAAGGATGTTAATGTTTGAGGAAACAAATATGTTGCCCTTCCAAACCAAAACTTGCAAATTTATACCAATCCTTTACCTTCCCATACCAATACTATTGAGTATATTCCTTCTTCATCTACCCATTTTGTTTACTATCCTACCATTATGAGCTATGATGTTGAGTATATTGAGGAAAATAATGTTGTCAACCTTATTGATCAGTTCGAACCTAAAACCAAATGTAGACCTGAACCTAATCTTTTTATTACATTTGATCCTAGTGATATTATTAGGATACTTGATGGTCATCTTTACATAATTGCAAATATTAATGGTCTTCCCTCTCGTGGATTCCTTACATAGCCTACTTGCATGGTGAATATTATAACTTAAGAATATCTTTACACTAGATAGCTCCAATGATATATCTATGACAAATCTAATGTGATGATCAAAACATTCAATGGTTTCACTTATCCTACCCATGGTTCCATTACTTTTCCTATAGAAGTTGGTAAGAAATCCTTAGATGTCACCTTTGTTGTCATCCTAACTTATGATCAATTTCAAGTTAAACTTGGCCTTCCTTGGCTCGCCTCCATGAAAGCTATACTCTCTCCTATCCAGAAGTGTTTTAAATTTCCCCAATGTGGATAAATAATCATGATTAACCATAGTCTCTATCAACCCTTAGCTACTAGAGGGAACTTTGACCTTGACTTCTTTTGGCCTTCCATGTCTCAACTAGTTTAACCTTGCAAAGATAACCATTTCTTATCCTATCAAAAATTCAAAATTATGAAGATTAGTGAACTTAGTGATTCCTTTTATATAGTTTTATCCCCTTTCCTTGGACCTGGACTTGTTTGTACACCTTCCACACCTCCTATTATGCTTCATTTCTTCCTTTTATGTCTTATAAATCTATAATTTATATCTCTCAACCTAGTGTGGTGCCTTTCATTCTTCCTCCAAAGGAATAAAAGGACTTGATGTTCATTGATCCTAAACCAAATCAAATCTCAAACAAACGTAATTGTTGTGCTCATGACCATCGTTGTAAACATTGTGCTAGAGCCTATGAGCATGCTTCCCAAAACCTCTCCTCCCCTAAGACACCTCATAATTCTTTGATTCCTTTTGAATAGCCTTTTCATAGCCCAAGGGATGAACTTAATCTTACAAAGATGAATCAAATAAACATGATTATTCTATTTGAAATAGAGATCCTATTTTGATTAATTTGGATGAAGAAGATACTCTTGATTATGATTTCAATGTTTCTAATGCAAATGATATTTGTGCTACTGATTCAGATGATATATATGAGTTTCTTTTTATATTAATCATTATTTACCAACTAGATTGCAAAATAATTATCTCCTGATCCTAGCAACAAACAAAGTGACTCATTCTTAGAGCAGGGTCCTTGTTTAGAACTAGCTATTGTTCCACCCGCCATGCTCAGTGTTGCTCCTCTTGTGTGTTTCCCACCTTCCTTAAACAATATAGACCAAGATGATGGGGCTTTGATATGCTTGATTAGTTCCTCTAATATGGTGGATTTCTTTGTGTTTTGCTATCGTAATGTTCTTCCCTCATGATGTGTTACTTGTTATATGTCTTGTTTAAATTTCTTTAGACAACCATTATTTCTTTTTTGGTGCAAGGTGACAAAGGAATCAACCTATTGTGACATTTTTCTATTTGTATATCATTTATTTTATATGTCTTATAAAGGTTATGTCATGCATGTTTTATTATTCATAAATGTGCCTTTATATTGTCTAATTGGGGATGAAGCAAAATGATAGATTCTATTCTTTTTGGTCTTTGTAATCTCATCTCAAAAAGGCTCTTCTTTGTATCTCTTGTGTGACCTTCTTCCATTGTGATTATAATTCTTCTACCTTTGGGGGATGATGTTAGTTTATTTTGATATACATGAGTTATCATATTATCATACTAACCCCAGGGTTGATGGATCCCATTTGTGCTCTCTTTTATCATGTGTTTCATTTCCCTTGTTTTTTCCTTTCTCAAGGGCATCTCATAGTGGAAATGTCTCTTGTGGGTGCATGTATGCTCCATTAAAGCCATTTATTTTTTTAAGGCATTTGAAATTTCTTTAACATGTGGGCATACACTTTGCTCCTTGTTTCACATTTTTCACACACACATAATGCAATCTCTTACGCAAATGGATAAGGAGACAATGCTTTCCTTACATTCATATTTATATTATTATGCACTATGAGTTATTCAATGGATCCTAAGATTGATCCTCCTTTCATTTGGTCCATAAACTGATTGCTTTTCATTTGGTCCTTTGACTGACTGCTTTTTTGGATCCCTTAATGGATACAATCTTTCCTTAAGGACTAATCCTAGCTCCCTATTTAATTTTTGGTGCTTTTTATTAGGTACATAATGCCTTGGTCATTGTGTTCCCCTAAGTTTGGCCCCAAATTTGAATTATGGCCCCATTCTAGTGTTTCAAAGGGAAATTAGATCATGTGGTTAGTCTGGCTTAATTTTGAATCCCAAATTGTGTGAGAGGTATATAAATACCCTATCTCTCCTCATTTCGACAACCAAGAAGAATATGTTTTTTACACTCAAGCATTTTGGAAATCAAGCAAATAATATATTTTAAGGAAATTATCTAGGATCTACCATCTCTCCAAGCATCCAAGGCATTTTTAAGGTAAGCTTATCCATATTCAAAACCTTCTCCCCATTCTAAATCAAGAAAGAAGATCCTTGGTTCATCCACATGCAATATTCCTTCATAGAAAGTGTTTGGACAAGTATAGAAACATTTGAAGATCTAAGAGTGGAGTTCATAGATCCATGCCTTTGTGAAGGAATCCTTGATTCCTTTCTACATTCCAAGGTCAACAACTACAATTCAAGAAACATTCAAATCATCTTCATAAATATGTGTGATCTTGATATTCATTCACAAAGGTATTTACAAGGTAGATCTTGTTAGGAATGAATGCTAAATGTTTAGTAGCCATTCTTTAGCAGTTGTTGTTGCATTCATGACTATGATTGTCATTGATGTCAACATAGTGATTTACCGAAGACTTGCAGAGAAGCATACAGAGTTTGGATTAGCGCATGTGGGTTATTGTATTTGGAGCTATGCGATGTTGAGAATATACTCTTTGATATGTTATATGTCTATGGTTAAGAGCACAGATAGTAATTCATTTATTCATGGAAGTTATGATCATTTTCATGGAAGCAGTATTCAGGCAGTGTTCCTGAGTAGTGGTTTGTGGAAATCAGATGATATCTCCTAATCGGGATGGAATCTAGTTTTGCACAGTTAAAGGGAAGTTGAAGACACATTGATAGTGATGTGGATGACAATGTAGACTTTGAGGTCACACGAGTGAAGATTTATTGTATTTGGAAGCCGATAGTTTTGTGTAATTTTGGTGTAGCGTGTGGAAACTTTTATATTGTAATTGTATGCCGACTCATTTGTAATTATTTGAGTGTGGTATAAATGAAGGAATGTATTTCCTTGTTGAAGTTTGTATTCATGATATGGTAGTAGCAGTTGTGTGTGATGCTTTATGCATGAAGTGAAGAAAAGAGCTAAGTATGAAAGCAAATTTGTGAAGGAAGACATGCGAGGTACATAGATATGAAATTGAGATCTGATGTAACAGTGAGTGTGGTTTGGCATAGTTAGAGAAGAGGTAACATATTATTCTATTGAGTAATGCAAAGATTATTTGGATAGTGTGTTCAGTGATCTTACCTTGAAGCTGTTTGGGCAGTGGGTCCTTCTGTCTTCCATAACTCTTAACAGGGTTAGAATCTTTTAACAGAGATTCAAAATCTCCTAGCAAGGATTCATACATACTAAATGTATTTCATAAGAATCCTAATAGAGTCCATCATTTCACAAGGAATATTCATATTAGTACATCTTTTGTGGGCATCATTCCCACCGGGGTTTACTCTTTGGTCAAGAGGTTCCCTAGTCAACATATCTTGTGTCATTGTGTTATTGTGTATGAATATCTTTCTATGGTTGGTAATTATATTGCTTATATGGTTTAATGTTGTTGAAGATGATAAAAGTTATAATTATCTGATAATTGATTCACACCCCCCCCCCCCTCTTAGTTATCTTGGTGGACTTTACTTTCTAACAATTGGTATCAGAGTGGCAAGTCTTTGAAAAAGAAGTTTAATAGCTTAAGGAGATCCATGGTGAATTTTAGGAAAGAAAGCCCTAAGTTTGATGGAGTAAATTTTGACAACTGGAAAGAAAAGATGAAGATGCACCTACTATGTTTAGGACCAGGTTATTGGTTGATTACAAAGAATGATAAGACTATCATTGAAGAGGACAATCTTGAAACATGTACTATGGATGAGATAGATCTATTCATGTGTAACATACTTGCAAGAGAAGCACTTTTGACATCACTCCCAGAGAATGAGTACAATTAGGTAAAATATTTGAAAAAATCTCATGAAATTTAGAATGCTTTACACTCTACTTTTGAAGGTGATGAACATGCAAAAAGAGTTAGATTACATAATTGGATTTGTGCATTTGAAGATATAAGAATGTTGGAAGATGAATCTATTAGAAGTTATATTGGTAGAATGTCAAAAATTATTACAGGTATAAAATCTTGTGGAGGAAAAAAGATAGAGAATGAAGTGATATGGAAAATTCTGAGGACATTGACTCTTGTATTTAAGCGGACAACACAGATGATTGAACAAGTTATACCTTGTACAACAAACTTTACAAGAGAGACTCTTCTTGGAAGATTGGAAGCATAAAAAATGAACTTGAGATTATCAGGAGACTTACCTAGAATGGAGACAACATTCAGTGCTCTTAATGTTCGCCCTACTTTGTCAAGAAGCATCAGTGTGAGCGGAGATTATGCTGGCAGCGATAGATCTAGAAATGAAGAAGACAAGAAGATTGAAGAAGGTATTGCCTTGCTTGTGAAAAGAGAACCAGATGGTAATAAAATATTTAAATGTTGGACTTGTCAATAATATGGTCATTTTGCATCTAAATGTCCTAAGAGAGTTAAAAAATATAGAAACAATTTCAAACCTAGAAGATATAAGGAATGTTATTATGCTAATGATGAAGATCTTGAAGCTAGTATAGAAAGAACTTTAAGTGAAAGTGATACTGAGAATAATGAGGACATAGGATTTGTAGCAATTAAATAAGAGAATCCTAAAACTGATGTTAAGGAAGAAAAAGCTTTAGTTTCTCAAGTTGAAAAGAAAGTTGATTGGATTATAGATAGTGGTTGTTCACATCATATGACTAGAGACATGAAAATTTTTGTAAAGTTTAATGAATATGATGGAGGAGTTGTTAGAGTTGGAAACAATGCACCTTGTTTGATTAAAGGTATAAGATCTATTACTCTTGATGGAAAGACTAATACTGATGATGTTTATTTTGTGGATGGATTGAAACATAATCTTTTGAGTGTTGGACAGTTAGTTGATAAGGGATATCAAGTTTGGTTTACTAAGAAAACTTGTGTGATAAAGGATAAAGATGGAAATCTGATTGGAACTGGATCTAGAACCAGAGGTAATGTATTTCAGTTGAATCCTACTAAGATGACATGTTTGATTACTAAGATTGATGACAGATGGTTATGGCATAGAAGGTTTTGTCATATAAACTTTGATAACATTGTGAAAGTAAGTACTACACTTGCAGTAAGAGATTTACCTAAAATTATGAAGCCTACTAACATGATTTGCAAAGAATGTGTAATGGCTAAACAAAAGGGAAGTTCTTTTCCCAGTAAGAAGTTTACATCTACAGAGAAGCTGGAGATTGTTCATACAGATTTGAGCGGTCCTACCAAGACTAGAGGATTCTATGGAGAAAGGTATTTTATGATTCTTGTTGATGATTTTACAAGAATGCTATGGATTGCATTTCTTAAAGAAAAATCTGAAGCATTTGATAAGTTTAAGATTGTTAAGAATAAAGTTGAGAATGAATCTAGAATGAAGATTAAATGTTTGAGATCTAATAGAGGTGGAGAATTTACTTCTAGAGAGTTTAACACCTTTTGTAAAGAAAATGGCATTAAGAGACAATATTCAGCCCCTAGAACACCTGAACAAAATGGCATTGCAGAAAGAAGAAACAGATCAGTGACTGAAGTAGAAAGAGCTATGTTGTTTGAGAATGATTTGGTGAAGATATTCTGGAGAGAAGCAGTGAACACAATAGTGTATATAATGAACAAAGTACAAATCAGAGCAGACACAGACAAGACAAGACACCTTATGAATTATGGTTTGGACATGCACCCTCAGTTAAGTATTTTAGAATTTTTGGAAGCAAATTTTATATAAAGAGAGATGATGATATTGGAAAGTTTGATCCTAGAAGTGATGAAGGTAAATTTCTTGGATATTCTTTGAAAAGCAAAGCCTATAGATGTTACAATAAAAGAACTAAGACTATTGTTGAAAGCACAAATGTTAAAGTTGATGAAAAATTCAAAATTTAGGAAAGAATGCTTGATTATGAATCAAATGAAGAAGCTCATCCTAAAACTAACACTGGATCTACTGAATTATTTTATGAAACTGACAGTGATTTGTTGAATGAAAGCCACAGTGAAGTCATTGAAGAACCTACATCTGAAGAGAGATCTGAGACAGTGACACCTAGCAAGAGTTTGTTAATAAATCATCCTATTGGAAAAATTATTGGGAGCATCAAAAGAGGAGTTCTAACTCAAAATAAGGCACAAGAATAGTTCTGTTTGATTTCTCAAATTGAACCTAAGACTACTAATGAAGCTTGTGAAGATGAAATTTGGACTAATGCTATGAAAGAAGAACTAGATCAGATTGAAAAGAACAAGACATGGGAATTGGTCCCTAGACCTAAAGACAAGAGTGTTATTGGAACTAAATGGGTATTCAGAAACAAGATGAATGAATAAGGAGAAGTAGTAAGAAACAAAGCAAGATTGGTATGTAAGGGTTACTCACAACAAGAATGAATTGAATATGAAGAAACCTTTGCACCTGTTGCAAGAATTGGATCAGTAAGAATGTTTTTGGCATACGCAGCCTACAAGAAATTCAAAGTATATCAGATGGATGTGAAGTCAACATTTCTGAATGGAGAATTGGAAGAAGTCTACATTGAGCAGCCTGAAGGTTTTCCTTTAACTCAAGAAGGAGACATGGTATGTAAATTGAAGAAAGCTTTATATGGACTTAAACAAGCACCTAGAACTTGGTATGCAAGACTGGATAAGTATTTGTTAAAATTGAGATTTACAAAAGGAACAACTAATAGCAATCTGTACACAAAAGAAATTGAAAATGGTTTGTTGGTTATAGTTATTTTTATTAATGACATTATATTTGGAGGAGAAGATGAAGCTAGTGACAAATTTGCTGATGAAATGAAGACTAAATTTGAAATGAGTATGATTGGTGAGATGAAATACTTTTTGGGATTATAGATAACACAAAACAATGATGGTATCTTTGTAAGTTAGACAAAGTACTTGAATGACTTGTTGAAAAGATTTGGAATGGAGAATTGTAAACCAGTTGGAACACCCATGGTGACTGGACATAAGTTATCTAGCACAAATGAGACTCTTGCAGTAGAACAGAAGAAATATAGATCTATGATTGGAGGATTGTAGTATTTGACTCATACAAGACCTGATATAGCACATTCAGTTGGAATTGTGGCAAGATTTCAAGCTGAACCTAGAGAATCACATTATGCAGCAATAAAGAGGATATTGAGATATTTAAGAGGCACAATGGACTATGGACTATGGTATGAAAAATTTAATGATTTTACCCTATGTGCATATACAGATGCTGATTGGGGAGGCAGTGTTGATGATAAGAAAAGCACTAGTGGTGGAGCATTTTTTCTTGGAGGAAGATTGGTTTCTTGGCTAAGCAAGAAGTAGAATTATATCTCATAAAGCACAACAGAAGTAGAATATGTAGCAGTAGCAAACAATTGTAACCAAATAATTTGGATGAAGCAAATGATGAAGGATATTAGAATAAAGTTTGTTGAACCTATTGTCATACATTGTGACAACACCAACATAGTTAGTATGTCTAAGAATCTTGTATCACATTCTAAGACAAAACATATAGAGATTAAGTATCATGTTGTAAGAGAGAAAGTTGCTGAGAAAGAAGTCAGACTTGAGTACATAAGTACAAAGGAGTAGATAGCAAATATATTCACAAAGCCTTTGCCTAAGGATACATTTGAGTATTTGAGTGGTATGCTTGGGGTTATGCCCCAGCCTACTTTTGAAAAGTGATGTAGTTGGTTGCATCCATCTAGTGGTATATGAGCCTTATCTTTCTTCTGGACTGGATGTTGGTACTTCCTCTCTGGGGGAGTATGTGTATCTGAGCTAAGTCATGAGGACTCTAGTAAATATATTTTTTGAATAGTGTCTTTTGACATTGAGTTGTTGTTGACATAGTGATGAAATTTTTGTCATTGATGTCAATGGGGGAGAAGTATACATGAAAAACAATCTGAAACATCTATTGGAGAGAACTGAATAGGATAACGAAGCAAGATTTGATTGATGAAGAGGATTTGAAGAAGCAATGTTGCAGTATTGGATTTTTGGAACATTGGATGTTTTTCATCTATGTTGCCATCAATGCCAATTGGGGAGATTGTTAGGAATGAATGCTAAATGTTTGGAAGCCATTCTGTAGCAGTTGTTGTTGCATTCATGACTATGATTGTCATTGATGTCAACACAGTGATTTACTGAAGACTTGCAGAGAAGCAGACAAAGTTTGGATTAGCGCACGTGGGTTATTGCAGTTGGAGCTATGAAATGTTGAGGATATACTCTTTGATATGTTATATGTCTATGGTTAAGAGCATAGACATTAATTCATTTATTCATGGAAGTTATGATCATTTTGGTCTCAGGGAATGTTCCTGAGTAGCGGTTTGTGGAAATTGAATGATATCTCCTAATTGGGATGGAATTTGGTTTTGCGTAGTTAAAGGGAAGTTGAAGACACATTGATAGTGATGTGGATGATAGCATAGACTTCGAGGTCACATGAGTGAAGATTTATTATATTTGGAAGCTGACAGTTTTGTGTAATTTTGGTGTAGCATGTGGAAACTTTTATATTGTAATTGTATGCCAATTCATTTGTAATTATTTGAGTGTGGTATAAAGGAAGGAATATATTTCTTTATTGAAGTGTGTAGTCATGATATGGTAGTAGTGGTTGTGTGTGATGCTGTATGCATGAAGTGAAGAAAAGAGCTAAGTATGAAAGCAAATTTGTGAAGGAAGACATGCAAGGTACATAGATCTGAAATTGAGATCTGATGTAATAGTGAGTGCGATTTGGCACAATCAGAGAAGAGGTAACATATTATTCTATTGAGTAATGCAAAGATTATTTGGATAGTGTGTTCAGTGATCTTACCCTGAAGCTGTTTGGGCAGTGGGTCCTTCTGTCTTCCATAACTCTTAACAGGGTTAGAATCTTTTAACAGGGATTCAAAATCTCCTAACAAGGATTCATATGTATTGAATGTATTTCATAAGACTCCTAATAGAGTCCATCCTTTCACAAGGAATATTCATATTAGTGCATCTTTTGTGGGCATCATTCCCACCGGGGTTTACTCTTTGATCAAGAGGTTCCCTAGTCAACATATCTTGTGTCATTGTGTTATTGTGAATGAATATCTTTCTATGGTTGGTAATTATATTGCTTATATGGTTTAATGTTGTTGAAGATGATAAAATTTATAATTATTTGATAACTGATTCACCCCCCCTCTCAGTTATCTTGGTGGACTTTACTTTCTAACAGATCTAATATTTACCTTTACATTTAATTTCCTTTATGTTATCTCATTTCATTTTTAAGGTTGATTCCTAAATAGGGGTTTAAATAAGGGAAACCCATTTCCACAACCTTTTCCCCATTTTTTGTGTGCAAGAATAGGTGGTGCAACTGTCATGACTTAATCCAAAAAGTGTGGAATATGTGGAAATGACGGTGAAAGTTTCAGGCAAAACCCCTAGGTATAGAATGCCCTAGGCATTCTATTCTTGGGAACAAAATGCCCAAGGCATTTTGTACCTAGAAAATCCTCTTTAGATTCATATCACAAGCTGGAACGGCTCTCATATTTCTATTTTAGGTCATGACAACTTCTTGTTTGTTTTTGTTAGTTTATATTTCCCGAAACTACTTATATTTTCTTATTTAGTCTTTTATCTTGCATCATTATGTCATTTTATCCATTTAATTATTAATCATAATCAACAAAGGAACCATTGTCTTACTTAGTAGTTCAAACTAACTTGAGCCTAGTGGGGCATCTTCCTTCCAAATTATGCATTAAGGAAAAGTGGACAATCCCTTGCATTTCATCCTCGCCCCTTTAACCATCTTTTCTTTATCTACAACATATTATATTGCATTCATGGATATATTGAGTATTGCCTCATTTATTTCCTTTTTATATTATATTTAGGGTGTGTACCATCCTAAAAAGTAAGAACCCTTGTTAGGTGCTCATTTTTAGCCCTATTTTAGTATCTATGGGTTCCCACATCGATTTCACATCCTTCTAGCCCTTTTGCATCCTTCAAATCAACATTATTTGTTTAAAACTCAATAATGGCTCTAAATTCTATGCATGATTTCCCATTTTTTTAATCTTATCACATAATTCATCTTCCATCTAGGTCACTTACATGCATTTTTGGATTTTGGGATTTGCCTTGATTTTTGGGTGGGCTATGGTTTTCAACACCCTTTCTTGGAATTAACCCTTGGGTCTTGGTAAAAATAAAATAAAATGTGCCTAGACAAGGTTGACTTAAGTTGACCTTATCTTGGACAAGGTTGACCCAAGTTGGCCTTGTCCTACGGATTTTCTTTTTAGTAGGCTTTGGTCCTGATGTAGGGTTTATCTTCTAGATCTTTAATCAGGGTCAACCTTGCAAAATTTATTCCCCAAAATGTGTATAAAAGGACACATTCTCATCTCATTTTCACATCTAAAATTCATGATCAATAGATATCCACACCTAAGCAATCTATTCAAGTACAAGGAAGCCATCAAGAATTTCAAGTCTTCCTCTTCTCTTTCTTCCTCTATCCAACATTGTGGAAAACTACAACACCCATCATTCAAGAGTTTGGTTTCATGGTTTCCTATTGGATTTTTATGGAGTCCAAGCAATTTTATCAACACTTGTGATCATATACAAAGAGGCATTGCATCATTAAGGTATAAGGTGATTTACATTTCAAATATAGATTATATTTCATCTTTCCTTATGCAATTTCAAGGTTAATTCCTATACATGGGATTGACCAAGGCAAGCCTCTTTCCATAACCTTTTCCCCTTATTTTTGTGTGCAGAAACAAGTTTTCAAAGTTTTAGATCCATATTTCAAGATTTACAAAACCAATTGTAGATCCTTTACATATTTCATTAGATTCAGGGTCTCCAAAACAAGGTTGACTTTTCTAGACAAGGTCGACTTTGTTCGAAATTATCCTTTGGATCTATAATTTTCAGTCATAAGTTTCAGGTGTTAGAGTGTTATATCTAGAACCATTTCTAGTTCCAATAGCTCTGTGACAGTCAAAACCTAATTTGAAGTTTACTCTTCCTCTCTTAGCTTCAAGGTGAGTTCATTCTTCATCTTTGCTTGCACTTACATCTTATACATCAGATATGATATGATATCTTGTTATTTTTCATTTCCTTTATCATGTTATCAATTCCTTTTACATATCCTAATCACACTTTATTCAGTAAGGAATTACCCAAACCCCCTTTTACCTAAATCTTGCATTAGCACCCCTTCATCCTTTTGGGTTGTACTAATCAGTTTTGTTTAAAGGTGGGTTTATATTCCAATGCACAATATGATTTGGTGAGTGATCTACGTCCTATAATTTCTCACCATTTTATATTGTACATCTTGGTGAACCCTACTTATGACATTTCCTCCTTTGATTTTGGTGATTAGATCCTCCTTGCCTATATCTACTTTGTATGCATCAATATTTACATCATACATTTTTCTATATCATATTTAGATCTTCTTTTCATGCATTACATTGGTTCATATATCCATTGCATTCTTGAATTACATGTTTCAAAACCATAAAAAATATTTCATATCTTAGTTACTAACCAGTGCATTTCATCGAGATCAATTCATTTATTGTTTATGCATTTACATTGATGAAAAATACAAAAACAAAATTTCATTCCATGCATGTTTCTCTTTTAGATTAGTCTTTAAATGCATATATTTTCTCAAGGTTATAGTAGCTTATCTTCCCTTTTATCACTTTATCCCTCTCCTAAGGACCCCCCTCTCCATGAGGCAATGTTGGTGCAAGAAGATGTTTTTAACCCTTCTTTCAATAATATCTCACTTTCGAGAGAAGTGTTGAATATTGTTGTTTACTCTTCTCTTGATATGTGCTCCCCACATGAGTGTACCTTTCTAAATTCCCTTTGTGACACCTTTCCTCATAGGAATGAAGCATTGATGAATTATGAGTGTACTTCTCCCAATTTTTCAATGATCTCACTATTTGGGATGAACCACTAGATGATAATGTTGACTATTCTCTCCCTCATGAAACAACTTTAGTCCAATAAGATGAAATAATGGTTGACATTTCTTCTACTCCCTCTACTGATGACACATTCATACTTGATGTTTCTCCTTCTCCTAATACATACCCCCTTTATGAGGATATTTTAGAGAAAGAGGAGGACATTATAAATACTTTTCTTAATATCACCTTACCTTAATTTGACACTCCTTCTAGAGAAAAAGAATTAAAGGAAGAAGAAGATCATATAATTACTAATTTCCTTAATGATCTTCCTTCTAGTGATGAATCCATAAAGAATCAAGAGCTTAATCAAGTCAATGTTGTCAATGTTTTGAATACACCTAAAGTCATTGTTCATGCTCAACCTATAGTAGCCAACAAGCCTGTGATAACTATCAAAGGATGCACTCAATCAAATTCATTACAAGCACCTAATAAACACGTTCTTACTATTAAGGGTTATCCTCAACATTCTTCTCAAACTTTTACTACACCTGCAATTACAGTTAAAGGATGTAATCAACAAAATTCTTTTCAAACTCTGAATAAGCCAATTATAATTGTGAAAGGAAAATCTAGGAATCCTTTGGATTTTATTAAGGAATATCATATGGTATCTCGTACTTGTCGCACAAGAAACAATCCTCAACCTACTAATCTTATTGTTCCTACTTCTTTACCACCTTCACAACCTATTTTTCCTCCAACACCACACTTATCTCCCAATCTTAGAAAGGAGTATTATTTGGTACAATAATTATGTGCTACTCTTGCTAATATTTCCCTTTGGGAAATTCTTCAAACTTCTCCTACATATCATGAAGCGTTGCAAAAAGATTTAACAAATCTTCCAAGTCCACCACCTAATCAAGATAATATCAATTCCTTTTTAGAATGTATGCATGCTACACTTGTCTCAACTCAAATTGTCTTTACCTAGGATGGTTTACCTTCTAAAGAAGTTCAAGATAAACATAATGCTCTTATGGTGGTTGTCCTTATCAATGTTAATCTCATTTGCATGACCTTAATTGATAATGGGTTTGGACTTAATGTTTATAGTATGGACATGTTGAAAGAGATCAAAGCTAATGTTTCAACTATTAAACCTGATTGCATTCCTATTTGTGGCTTTGAATATATTTCTAATAAAATATTAGGCATCATCACATTGTCTATTAAGGTAGGTCCCATTATTTTGGATACTCCTATTCATGTGATGTCTAGACCTATTAATTACAATCTTGTTTTGGGTAGACCTTGGTTACATGTTATGCATGCTATTCCATCCAATTTTCATCGAAAAGTCAAGTTTATCTATAAAATTTCGACGTACACTCTCATGGAAGATGATAGATTTGTACAGTCTTTAAAAGTAAGCCTTTATTTGTGTCATTTTTAGACCATTTTAGCCCTCCTTAGTGTGGTTTCTTACATTAGGATCTTACATTTCACTTGATTGCATACATCATTTAAATAAAGGTCCTATTTTCCCATTCAATTTTGCTCAAAACTCTATGTTGGAATTCATCCATCATCTATCAAGCATTGAAGCATCTCCTTCTATAGATCTAGTTTCTTTCTTCATATGAGATAAAGGAGTTGGTCATCAAGGGAGGAGATCAAAATTCAAGTCTTATTCTTCTTATTAACATTGATGCAAAATATGTTTTACGTAATCAAAAACATTGACACAAATTACAAGCATCTACTACATTAGGTTTTGCCTTACATGATTTCCTTTTGGTTTTTGTGTTGAGTCAAGGCTATTTCATTAACATACTTGATCATATACTAAGTTCAATTGCACCTACATGGTATGATATACTTCTTTGTTGTTTAATATATTTTATATGATAGCATTTACTTTAATTTAATTCAACATTAATTCCTAAACAAGGGCTTGACCAAGGCAAGCCCCTCCCCCCAATGAATTTCCCCTTCTCTTGTGTGCAAGTGTAGATTCACGGAGTTTTAGATCAGAAAGTGCAGATCTGGAAGTACAATATTAGTCACAGTCTCGAGACCTTTTATTTTAGCCCTCTTAGGTATAGGTCACTTCAATTTGACCTATACCAGTATAGTTTGCCTCAAGTCGACCTATTCTGGGAACCCTCATATTTTCATAGCCAAAATTTGTAGCTCTATAGATTCTACATCTCAATTTGTTTCCAATTTTGACATATTTAGACAAGGTTTTTACAAACTTGAAGTGGCATCCTCTTATAACCCTGAAGGTGAGTACATCATCTTCATTCTTATTCCTTTTTTCACTCTTCTTTCATGTATCAGATCTAAATATTGCATTTTATCATTTCCTTAGTTTATATCTCTTGCAAATCTTCTTTCATTTCTACTTACATAAGGAATACTCTAAATCCCTCCTTTAGTTAGATCTTGTATTTTCATCACTTCATCCTCTTAGGCTATACAAATCAGATTTGGCCTAAAGATCATATTTGAGGTCTTCCAATGTATATGTGAAATGGTGGTCTACCATTGATCACCATTTTACATTATACATTTTGGTGAACCCAACGCTTTCATGCTTTCTACTTTTTGATTTTTTAGTTAGATCTTATTTGTGCATTGATCCTTACAATAAATTTGTATACATTTCATTTAAATATTTACTACATTGTATGCATTTATATATACTATAGCTATATTCATTATATTCTTCCATTTCATGTTTTACAAAAATATTTCATGCACTCATTTAGGCACATAGATCATTTCATCTCTTCTTTATGTATTTGCATGGAAGTATAAGCATATAGTTTCATAAATTTTGCATATTCTATCATGAATATTTTCTATAGGTTAATCTCATTTTGTTCTCCTAAGGACCCTCCTCCTCATGGGGACATATTAAGCAAAGAGAATAATCCATATCTTCATGATCTCCCTATTTGGAATGGGCCATTATAAGATAATGTTGATTATTCTCTTAACATGCATCTTCTCTGTGAGAATACTATTCAACCCCTTAAGGAAACCTTACCTTCTATTCATTTCAATCATTTCCCTTCTACTAATGATCCTTCTCCTATGACATACCTCCTTTCTGAGGATATCTTAGAGCAAGAGGAGAACATCACAAATACTTTTCTCAATATCACCTTACCTTCATTTGACACTCCTAGTAGAGATGAAGCCTTAAAGAAAGTCCATAATCCCTATTCTAAGGATATATTGGAAGAAGAGGATCCTATAATTACTAATTTCCTTAATTATATTCCTTCTAGTGATGAACCCATGAAGAATCAAGAGCCTAATCAAGTTAATGTTGTCAATATTCATGCTCAACCTATGATAATCAACAATCCTATGATAATTATAAAAGGATATTCTCAATCAACTCCCTCTCAATGCCCTAATATCATTGTTAAGGGTTATCCTTGTAATGTCCCCTTTTTAGTGCGACCCTTAATATGGATGGATTAGCCTATCATGTGACCTCATAGGCTAATGAGGATGGACAAAGGGTCTCATTCAGTGGGTATCTTCTTCAGGATTCAGTATGCTTTGGTTTAGCTTTTCTTTGGCATCATTTGGACTTCATTTGCTATACTTTTGACACATTTACTATTTATAGTAAGTTTGATGTTGTTCGAGAAGGACCCTTTCTATTTTTGGAAAGTGCATATGGTCATGTGGGGAAATAATAGGCGTGACTCTTGTTTCATATGGCATATTTAAAAGATAAGTATTTTGGGAGTTATTATTATTTTAGTGGCCAAATTATTATTAAATCATTAAATGGCTTATTTTAAAGTCATAATTTAACTTTATAATTTCACTTAAGTTGAGGGTTGAGTCATCATTGGAAGGGGCCATTTATTCAATTAATTCATGGAAGCTTAAGCCAAGGTATTAATTAAAGTATTGGAGTAAATGAATTATTAAAAGGAAAAAGTATATTTATCCCACATTGGCTCAAAAAGTGTGCGAGTCTCTCACAAAAGTTATAAAAGAGTCACATGAGTTCTTTTTCATTCATGTTTTTTATGCTTTTTTTAAATTGGTGAAGTTTATGAGAATAAGAAACCAGGGTTTCATCTTCAGCGATTGGAGAGATGAGATTGTTCAATTGTGCAATCATTTGAGGAAGTGAAATAACTTCTAAATTTGATCTTCTAAGAGAGATTCAAGACGGAGGCTCTAATTGCATTCAAATGGTGATGAGTTTATATGTTACTATAGAGATCTTATTCTAGTATGGCTATGAATTAAATGTATGAGGAAACATGTGTTATTGAAGGGTTGCATACATTTTTCCTTGGGCTGTGTTCAATTTCAAGGGAGCTGCGATCACATTCCAAGAAGCTCATCCTTTGTCTAGGCTGTGTTTAGTTCCTTCAACAATAGCAATTTCATATTAGAGGTGCACATTTGATATTTGTAATTGCATAAATATTTGTAAACATTTCTTTGGTGAAAGAATTGAAAGGATGCATGGCAAATGTTTGTAAAAATGCTTCTTGGCCGTAGGTGTACATTTACATGTTAACAATTTGATATATGCATTTGAAATGACCATACGTAGTTGCCAAAGCCTCCTGTTCTTTGATTTGTCATTGTTGAGTTATTTTTGCAAGCATTCAATTCTTATTCATTACCCATTTAAGCAAACAAATCAGATTAAAAACTCAAACCAGCATACATAGAGGTTGCCTGTAAAGTGTTTGACAAAATGTCAAACATTCAAAATTGACAACCAAAATTAGAATTGAGGCAATATCCTAGTGTGGGATATTACAGTGGTATTAGAGCATGTATCCTACCATCCTGTGGGCTTTGGAAATCTTGAGTTCCCACATTTGATTTGTGAGTGATCAATACTCTAGCTTTATTTCAATCATGGATAAATACAGAAAACCAAGTAAATATGGGAACCAGTCTAGCAGTGTCATGTTACAAGAAATAATCAAGTGCCTTGGAAAATGAAATGGAGAAGTAGAGGCAATAACAAGAAAGGCTAAAATCCCAACTTGCAGATCCGGCTACTATTGACAGGGCAACTAGTTTCATGGTTTCTTTCTTTAGGAAGTCTTCCCCACGAAGACTACAGGAAGAGAAACAAGATGTTCTCGTAGGTGAGACATTGAGAAATCTTCATGATGAGTTTTCAACAACCACTGATCATTGTAGATATGAGCATGTTCTTAGTAAGACAACCACTAGTCCTATTTGCACACATGATAATGGAGACTCTTTACAGGGACATGTGGATGTGCCTGTCTTGTTGGCAGAGGGTGGTACTAAGTTTCAGCATCCCAAGCCTATCAGAGTTAGTGACATAGTGTCTGATTTGTAGGACAATAGTCCTTTATGTGAGCCTGTTATTTATGCCATGGATAGTATGAGAGTGGAGGATGTTGTAGATACCACTATGGATTCTGAAACCATAGATGATGGTGTTATCTTTGAGGACTACGAGGAGTATATGAGCTCTAACAACTATGATGTTTATGACAATAGTCGTAGTGTGGAGTCAGTGCAGGAGACAATAGTATTTTCTTGTATTGAGGATGTGAGCATGGAGCTACCCAGTGATGACACTCGTGATGGGAGTGTTATAGATGAGTCAAGTGACATAGGCTCATGCCATAGTGTAGGTGATTCACGTGATGACATTGAGTCATGTATGCAGCCAGAGATAGCATAGGGGTTTCAGATAGATGATGTTGATACTAGCATCACAGATACCTCTTATGTTGAGAGTGAGGATGATGGGTGCTATAGTGTTTCTGGTTTTTAATAACAGACCTTGGGTGTGGACTCAACGTTGTCATCCGGTGGTGGTGGGTCCTAGGATCCTTTTCTGTAGGGACTCACAGATGAGGATAGGGAAGCATATGAGTGGCAAGAGTTTATTTTAGCTAAGGCTTCCATTCATTCGATTGAGCTATTAGTAGAGGTGCCCAGTGGTGATACCTCATTGGTGGACATGTGTGAGGTTGATAGCGCACATTAGGAGAGGGATTATGAGGATGCTTTCTTGGTGACTCGTGAGGATGACTCTACCTAAAATGAGTCATGCTTGATTTATAAGACCCTAGGGGAGGACTCAGAGTTGTTCATGAGTGAGGATGGGTCCCAAGATCTAGATTTTCATGTGGTTGTAGAGGATGAGGTAGCTAAGGATTGTGATGAGACAATTTCAACAACAGCTTCCTCGAGTGTAGATGAGGATGGGTTTGATGTCAGTACTTAGTTTGTAGATGTGTGCTCAGATGATAGTACATAGAGATACGGTGAGATTTAGGGGAGTTTGGTGGATACAGCTTCCTTCCATAGTGTGGACAGTGAAGTTGAGATTTTGCATAGGAGACCTGTTGTGTAGAGTCATCATGTGACTAGCCAGTTGAGAGTTGGTGAGAGAGATATTACTTCTACTCTCAAAATTTTTGATGCCACTCATCATTTGTTGGTTATTTATGGTTGGCGTGCTCCTATGATAGATGAGCATAGTGGTGGTTACCTTTCCTTGACAGAGATTCATTCCTTGTGTGAGTCTATCAGGATTTTGAGACAAGATTATTTATAGTTGGTAGATGACCAAGATCACTTAGTTGAGTGGGGGTTTATGACATATGAGGCACTGATGGATAGAGAGGGGGAGGTGAGTGAGCTTACTTAGGAGCTCATAGTGACTTTTGAGGCTTTATATGACACTTAGTGGGTTCTTCAGGAGTCGCAGTTGGAGTTGGGAGAGGTGACTATGGAGTTGAAGTAGATTTAGTCTTTGCCAACCATAGACCCAGTTTAGTTACATATAGTAGTGGTTGGTGGTGAGTCAAATTCCATAATTAGTAGTGATGGATGTTTTGGGGACATAGTTACATCCATCCTTGAGATGAATGTAGTAGATACGGTTGAGGTGAGTGCATCAGTGGAGGACAATAGAGAGAGTTTGGTGGTATCAGGTTCTCTAGTTGTTAGCATGATGACAGATGATATAGAGAAGGTTGTTGAGAGTCCTGAGATAGCAAGAGTAGATTTTCTAGTGAGTTTTATACCATTTCATGACACTACTCCTTCACAAGACATGGACAAGGTATCATCTGGTTTTGAGGCTAGTTTTCATGATGATTTGTTTTCTTTTGTTGGAAGCAAATATATTTCTTCTCACATAGCTGATAGCAGTAGGTAGTTGGCAGTGCCACAGTTTTAGAGAGATCAATTGTGGTTTGTAGGGGAGCAGGTTGATGCTTCTTCTTATAATTTCTACTACACAGAGTCTTTCATGAAATACTTTCTTGAGAGTCTGGTTCTGTAGGAGGGACCTTTCAGAGCTTTTGAGGGTACTCTCATCTGAGGTTCTCGTAGTATTCATCTTTTAGTGGGGAAAATTGTAGATACCTTGACTACAATGCTTCCTCATAGGGATTTTGTGGTTGGATTTACTAAGAAGGTTTCCCAGGATCCTACCCAATTAGTTGTTCAGAGTCAGAGATCAGATCCATCTCTTGATTTGCGGTTGGATTTTGATGAGCCTCTATTAGAGATTGGAGCATTTCACCATGATTACATGGTGAGGAGCGTTCATCATTTTTCTTTTGGCCCACCGGTTGAGGACCTAGTTGTATGAAAATGTGGGTTGGCTCTACGTTTATATCAATCTTTATGGGATGGGTTTACTCCATCTGTAGTTAATGGGGATGGTTACTGCAAGTTAGTAGGAGGTGACTTGTAGGGCCAATACATTCGGGATGGTTTTATAAAGGATGGATATTTGGGTTACGGTACAAATGCTTTTGGTTGTACTAGTTCTTGTTGCACATATAAACTTCATAATCATGGCAGATTGGTAGGGTGTGTAGGGAGTTTTGATCTAGCAGATGATATTAGATATCCATTATTCCTTGTTATGGAGGGATGTGAGTTTTGTCTCTACTGGGATCCAAGTAGATATAGGATTGGCATTGCGGATTGGGTGAGTCACCATTGTTGGTATGGTGGTAGTATGTTTAGGATAGCTCTGTGGATAGAGTTATCATCACAAGAGTTTGTAGGTCATGGGGACATTATTCATATTTATCCTTGGGATCTAGGTGGATCATTGTATTTCTTTGATTCCTATGATTGCTTGAGGACAAGAAATCTTGGGAAGGGAGGACTGTAATGTCCCCTTTTTAGTGTGACCCTGACTATGGATGGATTAGCCTATCATGTGACCTCATAGGCTAATGAGGATGGACAAAGGGTCTCATTCAGTGGGCATCTGCTTCAGGATTCAGTATGCTTTGGTTTAGCTTTCATTTGGCATCATTTGGAATTCATTTGCTATACTTTTTCCATATTTACTATTTATAGTAAGCTTGATGTTGTTCGAGAAGGACCCTTTCTATTTTTGGAAAGTGCATTTGGTCACGTGGGGAAATAATAGGTGTAATTCCTATTTTAGATGCCATATTTAAAAGATAATTATTTTGGGGGTTATTATTATTTTAATGGCCAAATTATTATTAAATCATTAAATGGCTTATTATAAAGTTATTATTTAACTTTATAATTTCACTTAAGTTGAGGGTTGAGTCATCATTGGAAGGGGCCATTTATTCAATTAATTCATGGAAGCTTAAGCCAAGGTATTAATTAAAGTATTGGAGTAAATGAATCATTAAAAGCAAAAAGTATATTTATCCCACATTAGCTGGAAAAGTGTGTGAGTCTCTCACAAAAGTTATAAAAGACTCAAATGAGTTCTTTTTCATTCATGTTGTTTATGCTTTTTAAAAATTGGTGAAGTTTATGAGAGGAAAAAACTAGGGTTTCATCTTCAGCCATTGGAGAGCTAAGATTCTTCAATTGTGAAATCATTTGAGGAAGTGAAACAACTTCTGAATTTGATCTTCTAAGAGAGCTTCAAGATGGAGGCTCTAATTGCATTCAAATTGTGATGAATTTATATGTTACAACAACGATCTTATTCTAGTATGGTTGCAAATTAAATGTACAAGGCAACATGTGTTATTGAAGGGCTGTGTACATTTTTCCTTGGGTTGCATCCAATTTCAAGGGAGCTGTGATCACCTTCCAAGTAGCTTATCCTTTGTCTAGGTTGCATTTAGTTCCTTCAACAATAGAAATTTCATATTAGAGGTGCACATTTGATATTTGTAATTGCATACATATTTGTAAACATTTCTTAGGTGAAAGAATTGAAAGAATGCATGCCAAATGTTTGTAAAAATGCTTCTTGGCTGTAGGTGTACATTTACATGTAAACAATTTGATATATGCATTTGAAATGACCATAAGTAGTTGCGAAAGCCTCTTATTGTTTTCTTTGTCATTGTTGAGTTATTTTTGCAAGCATTCAAGTCTTATCATTACCCATTTAAGCAAACAAATCAGATTGAAAACTCAAACCAGCGTACATAGAGCTTGCTTGTAAAGTGTTTGATGAAATGTCAAAAATTCAAAATTGACAACCAAAATCAGAATTGAGGCAATATCCTAGTGTGGGATATTACCACTAAGGCCCAACCACTACACCAAAAGACTGACCTGGTGGTGAGGGTGGCTACCCAGGGTGTTAAGGGTGTGGAGAACATCTCCCATCACTAGAGCATCTGAGGGTGGGGACCACCCCCAATTACATAGGCCCTAGACATGTGGATGCAGGGAATACCACCTACACATGGGACATTACAACCCACCATGCTTCATAGGTCTCGACTGGAGACCTCGGCCCTGATACCACTAAGGCCCAACCACTACACCAAAAGACCGTCCTGTTGGTAAGGGTGGCTACCTAGGGTGTTAAGGTTGTGGGGAACATCTCCCATCACCAGAGCATCTAAGGGTGGGGACCACCCCCAACTACATAGATCCCAGACACGTGGCTGGAAGGAGCATGACCCACACACGGGACATTACAATCCTCAATCTACTCCTAAAACTTCCAATACACTTGTGATTATGATTAAAGGATATCATCCTCAACCTAGAAATCCTTTAGAGTTCTTTCATGATTATCATGCAATGGCTCATACATATCACACAAGATATAATCCTCAGTCTTCTAATCTGATTATTTCTACTTCTATCCCACCTTATCAACCCATTCTTCCTCCACCCTATCTTTTTCAAAATCTTGGAAAGGAGTATGATTTAATAGAACAACTTCATAATACCCTTGCCAAGATTTTCCTGTGGGAGCTTCCTCAAACTTATCCTACATATCATGAAGCCTTGAAAAAATATTTAAACACTCTTCTAACTCCACCACCTAATCAAAACAACATCAATTCCTTCTTGGAATGCATGCATGCTACCCCTCTCCCATCTCAAATAGTGTTTACTCAAAATTATTTAAATCCTAAAGAAGTTCACGATTGATATGATGCTCTTATGGTAGTTGTCCTCATCAATTGTAATCTCATCTATAGGACCTTAATTGATAGTGATTATAGTCTTAATGTTTGTAGCATAGACATTCACAAAGAAATCAGAGTTGATCTTTTAACTATTCAACCTGATCACACTCATATTCATAGATTTGACAATGTTTCTAAGAAAATATTAGGCATCATCACTTTACCTATTAAAGTAGGTCTAGTAATCCTATATAATCCTATTCATGTGATGCTTGGACCTCTTAATTATAACCTTCTTTTGGGAATACCTTGGTTACATACTATGCATATTGTTCCTTCAACTCTTCATCGAAAAGTCAAGTTTCTCTACAATAATGTGATGTAAACACTTATGGTGGATGATAGACCAAATTTTTATTTGAACGATGAATGAAGCAATGATTTTATGTCTATCAAAGAGAAACAAGATCAAGAATCTAATTATGATCCTCCTACTAGTCTCTTTTTGGATGATGATTAGGGATCCTTAGATTTCACATCAACTTACATTAGAAAGTACAAAGTTTCAAACCTTCAATTTATGTAATCTAAATTTTAAAAATAATTCAAAATAACTCCTCTTTATAATGAGCTTAGTAACAATTTTATCACCGCCTCTATTCCTAAAAAATCTCAAGAAAGTATCAAACCTAATTGTGATGACATAGTGATTAATTAAGTTCCATTATCTCTTTCTGATATGGCTTCTCATTATGGTCTTGGTTATCATTTATTAGCAAAACATGAATTCAATGGGAATGGATGTGATAAAAGTAAACAAGGAATTCAAGTGCCCTTAGGAAATGGGGGCATGATCATTCTTATGGACTAGGATTTAATCCTTATAAGAAACCACAAATAGTTACTATTAACACCATCATAAATCATAATTCTAAACATGATTTAGGATGCGTGCAAAAAAATTGTTAAGAATAGTAAGAAACCTATTGCAAAATTTGGTTTTGACTCTCCTTTGTCAACATCCTCTCCTTCGTCATTTAACACTTCTTTTACATCTACCTTCAATCAAGATATGCTTTTTCCTAGACTTGTTTGTCATTCTAAGGTGATTGCTAAACCTAAATACAAAAAGAAACGTAGTCCACATCTTCTGACTCTTCATTTTTCACATACCACCGATATCATGATAAATCTGCTAATGAATGTCAAGTTTTACATTACAGAATAAAATAACTCATTGATAATTTTTTTGTTCATATATCATCTCTTAATGAGTTATTTTTTGATAGTGAATTTTCTAAATAGCATCTAAGTCCCTATTATGTTGCTCTACACTATGTAACATTGTTGGTCTATTCCTTGGGGGCTCATTGTCATGCATGGTGTAGTACATTTTATGAGTAGCATAATAGGTCCTTGTTATCCTTATTTCCACACTTGGGGGGCAACGGGTATTCTATCAATCTCTCAGATTTTCTCAAGGATCCAATTTTCCTTTGGTTAAGTGCCTTTTGTTTGTCATGTGACAACCAATCATATATATAAATTTTGGTTTACATTAAGGATATGAATCCTTTATCATAACCTCTTTCATTTTTCGCTATTGGGTTTCCATGGTAAATAAATCCTTTACCTTGGAGACTAGACAATGTGTCATCATTCACAAGGATCTATTTTACATTCCTTGCATGGTATCTCTTTGCATTCGTCCATTCCATGACCTCATAGGAGTTGTGACCTCTTTAATTTGGACTAGGTATTTCTTGTGGATATTTTCTTGGTATTCAAATCACTTCATCCTTGTCCTTATTTTCCTTAAGATGAAAAAATAGTACTTATTTTTCCATCTTAAGGGGGGGGGGGGGATACATGCAGAATCCCTTTCACATTTTTACTCATAAAAAACCCAATCCCCAAGATGTAAGAGATTCAGATCCTTTCATGGGGTGTACATACACAAACCAATCCTCATGAATATCCATGAGGTGCACATGAAAAAAATAATATTCATGGTGTAAGAGATTTAGATCTATCCATGAAGTGCACACACACACACACAAACCAATCCTTATGATGTAAGAGGTTCAAACCCATTCATGAGGTGCACTTAGACATAGTCGTGGATGGAATTAACTAGCATGGCATACAAACATACTAGGAATTTCAATTCTATATTTAGTGTATTTCACAGTAAAACAAACAATCTTACTAGGCAAGGTAATCACCTCTCTCTCTCTCTAGTGGGTTTGATCATGGAGTTAATATTGTTATAGGTGATGCTCTTTTTCTCCCTTTGTGATCATGTGTGCTCTTGCAATAGCTTTCCAAACATGATATTAGTGGGTGATGCATTTTTGGTTGACACCTATTTCATTAGTTGATTTGGAATTTTGGTTTAGTACTAACCCATTTTTTTGTGTGTCTTTTGTCTTTTTTTCATGCCTATGGGTATGTATGTGGAGTTAGGATTTTTAGTTTGGGAACTTATGTACTTAAACTTAGTGATATCTTATCTCTTTGCAACTTGTTGTAATCATCTTTCTTCTCTCTCTCTTTCCTCAATCTCTTCCTTTACCATGAGCATGAGCTTGTATCATACTCCGCTAAAGTGGGGGATAAATGTATAGTATTAAAAGGTAAGAACTTTATTTGTGTCCTTGTTGAGACCATTTTATTCCTCCTTAGTGTGGTTTCTTACATTAGTATCTTACATTTCACTTAATTGCATACATCATTTAAATCAAGGTCCTCTTTTCCCCTTCAATCTTGCTCAAAAATCTATGTTGGCCCTAATTTATATGCATAATTTCCCATTTATCCATCCATATACCTAATTAACTTTCCCTCTTGGCCCCATTTTAGCCTTTACACTTGATTTTCCCGCTTATCTATCTATTTTTCATCAAAAATTGAAATTCTCCTCAAACCCCACACATTTCACCTCGAAATCAATCCTTCTAGGTTTAGGTCAACTTAGGTAAAACTATACCAGGTATAGGTCAACTTGGGGTGACCTATACCATGAGGCATTAATTTTTAAGTTTTTCAAGGCCTAATGCAAAATATTTCCATTATCCTACTTTGTGGAGTCGACCTTCACAAAAATTAACTCCAAAATCTGTATAAAAGGAGGCCTCTTCATCTTATTTTCATACAAAAAGATCACAAGATAAATAAATATATTGTTCATCCAATGAGTTCAAGAAAGCAATCAATCATCCATTAAAATCATTCATCCATCATCCATGAAGCATTGAAGCATCTCCTTCTATAAATCTAGCTTCTTTCTTCATAGGAGACAAAGGAGTTGGTCATCAAGAGAGGAGATCTACATTCAAGTCTTCTTCTTCTTCTTCTTCTTCTTCTTATCAACATTGAGGATAATTACAATCATATAATACATGTGGTTTTTCCTTAAATGGTTTCCTTTTGGTTTTTGTGTCGAGTTAAGGCTATTGCATCAGCATACTTAATCATATACTAAGTTCAATTGCATCTTCATGGTATGATATACTTCATTGTTGTTTAATATATTCTACCTGGTAGGATTTCCTTTATTTCAATTCAAGGTTAATTCCTAAACAAGGGCTTGACCAAGACAAGCCCCTCTCCCCACAAATTTCCCCTTCTCTTGTGTGCAGGTGCATATTCATGGAGTTTTGGATCAGAAAGTGTAGATCAAGAAGTATAGTATTAGTCATAGTCTTGAGACCTATTATTTCATCCTTCTTAGGTATAGGTAATTTTAAGTTGACCTATACTGGTATAGATCACCTCAAGTCAACCTGTTCCTGGAACCCTTATATTTTCATAGTCAAAAGTTGTAGCTCTCTAGATTCCAAATCTTAGTTTATTTCCAATTTTGACACAATTAGATAGGGTTTTTACAGACTTAAAGTGGCATCCTCTTATAATGTTCAATGTTAGTACATACTCTTCATTCTTATTCCTTTTTTCACTCTTATTTCATGTATCAGATCTAAATATCATATTTTATCATTTCCTTAGTTTAGATCTCTTTCAAATGTTCTTTCATTTCTACTTACATAAGGAATACTCTAAATCCCTCCTTTAGTTAGATCTTGTATTTTTATCCCTTCATCCTCTCAGTCTATGAAAATTAGATTTGGCCTAAGGATCATATTTGAGGTCTCCCAATGTATGTGTGAAGTGGTGGTCTACCATTGATCACCATTTTACATTATATAAGACTGAATAGTTATTTGAATGTTGAATCAAGCACTAAGCTTGTGTCTATTGAAGAAAAACAATATCAAGAACCTAAGGATGATCCTTCTTCTACCAGTGTCCTTTCAGATGATGATTGGGGATCCTTATATTTCAACACAACTTATATTGGAGAATACAAAGTCTCAACATTAAAACTTAAACTATCTAAACCTAACAAAGAATCCAACACCACAACTCCTCTTTATGATGAGCTTAGTGTACCCTCTTAAAAGTTAGCACCTATTAATTTGGAATCTCAAAGACCTTTTTAAGCCCCATTTTAGTGATCTCCTAGAACATGGACATGTTTATGCTTGATTTGTTATTTTTTCCTCAGTTTTTGTTTGTTTTTATCTGTCCCTTTTACACCCCTGAGATCCTAGAGTTTTTTTTCTCATGGATTGTGCCTCCTAGGGTATAGGTCAAAGTTGATCTATACCTAGGGTACAAGTCAAGGTTGACCTATACTCGAGGCATTGGTTTTACGGTATCTCAACCCCATTTCGGGGCTTTTCATATTTTACCATCTAGTGCAGTCAACCATTTTGATTTTGATGCCTAAAATATGTATAAAAGGAGGCCTACTCACTTAATTTTTGGAATCCAAGAGCATCCAAGAAGATACCAGTCCCTCAATTGGAAGATATATTCATGCATGCCCAAAGTAATTCATACTTTCATTTGTAAGAAAGATATTAAGTTCAAGGTGCATTCAAGGAGTTCAAGAAAAGAAAGAAAGGATTCATTAAAGGAATTCATTTCATTCAATCAATCAAGCATTTCCTTCCATAGATCTAGCTTCTTTCTCCAAGGTGACAGTGGAGTTGGCTATCAAGGGAGGAGATCTATATTCATCAACATTGCACAAGCATCAACCATTAAAGCATAAATACATCCATGGTCTACAATTTGGAACTTGTAGATCTATTTCATTTGTGGAGACATCCTATATTATACATCAACATGCACACAAGCATTCATACATCTTTGTGGGTAGTGGATTCGAATCCATCCATGCAGGTGTGACAAGTAAGGTGAATATTTACATTTGTCTTTCTTTTAGATGTTTTTATTTCAATTAAAGGTTAATTCCTAAATGGTGGATTGACCAAGGCAAGCCCCTTCCCCTTGAAAAATTTCCATTTTTCTTGTGTAGGAGTAGATTTGCAAGTTTTTTAGGTTTTCAGGATCAGAATTGGCAGCTCTAGGGTTACAATTTTTTGTCAAACATTAAGATCTCATATTTTAGATACTATAAGTACAAGTGGACCCAAACATGTACCCAAGTCAACTTATATCTAGGAAATTGACCTATTCTTAGAGCCTCCAAATTTTCACAGTCAATATTTTCCAGCTTGTAGGTTTCAGATCTAGTACGGTTTCAATTTCTATTACAGTCTACTAGCCCATTTTCAGATTTGGTATTGTGACCTCTACTATCCCTCAAGGTGAGTTCAATTTAATTTCATAACACTTACTTTGAGATATTAGATTAGTTCTTTTTACATGCTTGGTTGTTACACGTGCTTCTATTTTACTAGCATTGTAATTAATCAATTAACTAGCATTAGATCACTTAATTTCAATTGGGATTAATCAATCAATTAATTACACTAAAGGGAAAGAACAATCAAACATGAAAGATATCCTTAAGTGTATGCCCTTAAAAGGACTTAGATTTTATATTAGTACCCCTACATCCATTTGAGTTGTGCCAATCTAATTTGGGTTCTCTTGAAGGTTATATTTGTGGATCCCTCTTTCTCTTTCCCTAATGTGAATAAAAGACTTGGTGAATTAGCCTTTACATCCATCATATCAAGAAATCATCTTTCTTTCATCATACATTTTGGTGAACCAACTTGTTACATGTTTCTTTATCCTTTTGATTCGGTATTTAGATTTCCTTCACATTATTGTGTGTTCACCTTCACCATACATTTTGGTGAACCCGAATCTTTCATACTTTACACCTTTTGATTAGGTAGTTATAGTTTATTTCATCTCAACATTGCATACATAGGTTCATATCTTTCTCTTTGTGTGAATTATATAGTTCATTACATTTTTTTTGCATTCCTTTGCATCTTTTTGTGTATGAGATTTATCACTTTGAGTCACATTTATAGCATTCCAGTTAGAAGATGCCGAAGGCTCATGGGTTCCTTTGATCTCAAACCCTCCTTATTTCCTAGGAATCTTGCTGAAACCAACATGCTCCCTCATGATCCTAATCCTATCATGGATAAAAAATCTTCTCATTCTCCCTGTTACCTTCGTTTTTCTTAGATCCCAGTTTTAGTCTTGATCGAAATAATTTATAGCTTGAAGTTGAACTTGAACCCAGCGTTGAACCTTAAGTCAGTTCAAGTTCAAATTCAACCCGTTACCATTTCTGAGTCTTAAGTGTTTTATGCTTGCTTCGCTCAATTTTCTGTCGGTCTCAAAAGATGAACATAAAGTTGAACCTAGTCTTGAACCTTAGGTTAGTTCAAGTTCAAGTTCACATTTGTAATATGACAACTTATGCATGGAGATTTAGGCGGGATGGTCCTCTTTAAAAAAAAAAGCAGTTTCCTATTTTGTAGCACTCCAAGCATTTATTAAGTTTTGGAAATTGTCGTACAAGAAGCTTTCTTTCAACTAGATGGCTTGCGCATGTTGAAAGATTTGAAAAGATAGTTGGCGGCATGACGTAGAGGGAGTCATAAGTGTTCATATATGGTGATCAAATATTTTCCTTGGGAATTGAGTTATTCATGCCGAAATAGCTGGAGGATTCATTAAGCTCAGCCAGACATGTCAAATCAATCATTCTTCCATTAAAACATTTATTATGGACATGCTTTGAAGATTTATTAGAGATTATGAGGTGTCTACGCATAAATGAAGAATGATTAAGGTTTTCTGTTAGTTATTTTGTTTATACAAGGAGCAGGAGTGATGAAATTGGTGGTGGTAAATTTGCAGAAGATTGGTGCGTAATACATTGGTGAGTTATCTCTTCCCTTAACAATTTTAGTTTTCAGAGGCTCTTTCTGTGTAGCAGTCTTTTGTATTCCATATTTGATGAAATGTCATTATTCTGTCCAAAACTTCTAAAAGAGGAAAGTAGAACCCACCTGCTAGTTTCTCTTCTAGTAATAGGGGATACCTTACTATTGAATGCAAATTTTGGGGAACTTTGTGATAGAGCCCAAAGTTCTTCTGAAGGTTCTTTTGCTAGGAAGTTAGCAAGTAGTGGACTTCTAGAAGCTGTTGCATTTCCTCCTACTTTTCTTTGCCCTGAATTGGTGTTGGAATGTGCAAATAAATATGACGCCAAGAATAAATGTATCAAGGATGTGTCAGGAGACATCTTAGTTAAAATCAGTTGAGAAACAATAATGGCAGCCCTGTGAATTCCTGAGAAGGAATTATATGAACCATGGACTTATGTTGAAGCAGATTGTGTGTACGAATCAGAGAAGAAAACATAGAGCTCCTTGATAGCATAGGTGTGGCTTGCAAAACTAGAGAAAGGCGGATCTAGATTGCCAAAGCCTTTGACAATTGAGCACCTCCACAAGGACATAGCTGATATGGTATTTCTTTTAAACAGGGTGAAAGGAAACCCTCATGCATTTCATTGGGAGAACTGGATGTATTGCTTTATCCAAAAAATCATAGAAGGAGATAAATTTATTGATTGGGCTGACCTGATAGCGGAGGGGCTTCATAGAGAGCTTTTAAATGTGGCAAATCTAACTACATTTTATATGTCCTCCTATCTTGTGTATGTCTTAGCATGCTGCCGAGCTTGGGAAGGATTACCTCATGAACTGTGGACTAATGATATGAAGATATATGACTACTTTGCATGCTTGTAGAAGGAGAATTTCTTTGGTGTATTCAAAGTTGTAAATGATATATTTTTAGGTAAGTTGGTTTTTGAATTAAGAGGGAAGGAGAATTGCAGGCTTTTGGAGGAAGCCAAACAAGTGATTAATGTCTACGGTTGTCATTTTATTCAGTTTCCAAGATTCACTTAGCTTAGGATTGGAGCATTTGATGGAGAACCCTTAAGGCTTCCTAGGTTTTGTTTGGATGATATAATCTTAATGGAGCTATGCAAGCAACTCATTCTAGTTGAGCAAAAAGCTGGGATGTTGAAGAAGTCCTCAGGTGTCCTCTTCCCTTTTGAGTTGGGACACTATAGGTGCAAAAGCTTTCAAGATGCGAAAGCTGTCAAAGAAGAGTTAGATGCTTATTGTTTACAAACTTACGTTCCCAGGACTGATTTTGATTATAGAGGCTTTGCAGAAGCAAACCTAAATGTTTGAGAGACATTCATGCACATTCCTGACTTGGAAGATTTTTGGGTCAATTGTCCTAATGAGTTGGAAGTAAGGAAAAGGCTCTGGTCTCGATTAACTTTGAAATAGATCATCACTTTTAAACTAAATATGGATATAGATGGTGTTGGAGAAGATAGTGAAGATGATGTGGTGGACTCCCAGTATTCAAAAAATATTGAATTCCTCCCAATTCCTAAGCTAGATTGGAAAGAGCCGGAAGAGGATAATTTTCAAAAAAGGATGAAAAGGGTGATGGAGAGAACCGAGGCATGGTTGGTGGAGAGAAGTACCCCTGTTGCCCCTTTGCAGTCAACAAAGAAACCAATAAAAACCAAGAAGAGGAGTTCAAACAAAAGGCCTTCTATTTTAACTAACCTAAGTGTTGATCCACCTTGTACAGGAAAAATTAAACCCAAAGCTGAACCTAAACTTGAATCATTTTCTTCGCAAGTTCAAGTTCAAGTTCAAGTTCAAGCTCAACAGCAGCCTGAACCTGAAGTTTGTACAACAAGATCAAGCCAAAGAATAAAAGAAAGAATTCAAAGGCAGAGGGTCACTCCCAGTGTCATTGTAGACTTAGACACACCAAGTCCTAATCCAAAGGAAAAATCAATAGTGGATCACAACATACCTGACATGGCAGATGATCAACAAATGCAAGAAGAGACAGGGGATACCCCGAAAGATTCATTGGCTCTTTTGAGCAATTATGATACTCAGAAGAAATCTTCTGTTGCCCTGCCATGGTTGGAGACTCCAGTGGCCAAGAAAAGAAACATTGATCCATTATCGGTCCCCATTGACAATGTGGTGAGCAGGTACCTGGGAAAATCCTCTAAAGTGAAGAAAATGAAAATGGAGTCTAGAATTGATTTTGATGAAAGCAACGGTCACTGGATGGCCAAAATTGCAAAGCCTAAGGAAGATAAAGCTGAAGGAGAGGCTTTAGTTCAGGATTTCCAAATATCCAAGGTGGATTTGGGGAAGGATACTAGAGCCGCTGACATGAAATGTTTCAAAGTTTCAAACAAGAAAATTGCTAGTAGAGTCTAGAAAGATGCCAAGGACAAGCAAGAAATGAAACAGGCCATGAAGAGTATGGCTCAGTATATCCATGCCATTTAGAATCCTAAGCCTTTCCCTCTGAGTGAGATGCTAGCTTCCATCGACATGAAGTCTCTTGATAATAAGCATTTTCTTGGTCAGGTTCAGAGGAGCAAGGCGGTGGGTAAAGCCTTTGATGATTGGGTGGAGCACGTGAAAGCTGAAGTTGTCAAACAGTTGGGCCATATGGGTCAAACCCACATAGAAGGGGATCACCTGGTTAAAAAAGTAGAAGCCAGGATCGAGGAATGGGAGTTGGAAAAGACCACATGGACCAGAGAGCTCCATTGGATGGAGGAAATCGAAGAATATGGCTTGCAGAATTTCCTTAAGGAAAGGCCGGTTCCTAGACTTGATGACATGGTTCTTTACGTTATCAAAGAATGTATAGAATGGCAGAACGAGGCCATGGTCTTGGGAATTTCTGAGGTAAGGGATCTTATGAAGGGATTAAAAACTATTAAAGAAATTATTTCAAGTGATGTAAAATGGATCGATGAGCAATGCCAGGGAAATCAGGAAGTATTAGTTAAACCAATTGAACAAGTGATCAAAGGGGTAAGTTTCTAGTTTGATGAATTCAAAAAGATGAAAGCACCCACATATGAACACTTTACAAAAGTGGCCAGGATAGAATCCATGATGATCCTTCAACATGATCATCTAGTTATGCATGTAGGTAAGATAGCTGAGGTTAAAAAGGAGAGTGAAGTCTGGAGGCAGAGGATTGATTTTATCGGTCTGCCACATCAACCAGTGATATCCGCTTTCAACGCTGCATTTTCAGAATGGAAGGCAGCCCGACTTGCAGCCACCTCCACTCCCTAACTGTCTAAGACACCTGGGGAATTCTGGAAGGTGCTTGCTCTTAGTTCAGTTTTTCTTTAATGTTTTTAGCTTAGGACAGTTATTAGGTCTGCTGGATTTTACTTGCAAGAAGACAATTTTACTAAGTTAGTTATTTGAGGCCCTACATGGCTATATATTGCAAAACTTTTATTGATTATGGGTTGGACTCTCTAAGTTGGGAGAAACTATTTTCTACAAACTTAACTTCAAGTCTTATGAATACTGATATTGCAGAATATATTAAATATCTTATGGTATTACATATATGTTAAAGCTTTTAAATGATAAATACTATTGTTTGTCTTATGTGATTTATTTTCTTGTGGAGATAAGTTACGTTGAATGAAGCTTGACTGTGATCTGAATGAATTCTGTGCTTAGAAGTAATAGAGAGGATTGATATTAAAGTTTAGGATTAAACAATTCAAAGTTTGAGATTGGAATAGAAGTAGATACCTACTTTAAAATCTACACATTCTTTTCATGTTGATGAACTTAGTGTTTTCCTTAAGTGTTTTCTGGTGAAAAGCACACATGATGTTATTTTGTCTTCTATGTTAATAAGATCTCATTGAAAATCTTTTTGGAGGTAGCTGCACCTTATAATTTGTAGAGAGTGTGCTTATAGCAACTCATTTGTTAGTGTTAAGTTGTTTTTCTCTCTTTCAATTATTTAAAAGAGGTCTGAGATCAATTTAGAGAAAAGGGAAAAACTGTATGCTAACACTCCCCATGATGAAGATGAAGCCTTAATAGTTTTTCCTCGTCAAATTGACAAACTCACTCAAGAATTTAAAAAATGGAACATTGCTTATCTCAAGAGAATCATCATGCATAGACTATTTTAGCCTTATAAGCCTCGAGGAAGCTTTACTATAATGATGAACATGGTGTTAAAAAATTTCATAATATTTCCCATCTTATAGATTTTCAATGTCAAATATCTTTCTGAATGTGCTTAAGAATTAGGCTATGTTCCACCTACTATGCATGTTGAAACCTCTTTGTCTATTTATACTTCCATTCCTAGCATATCCACTTATTATCCACCACTTATCACAAATTCAATTCAATCTTCTAATCCTACACATGTGGGTCTTCCTAATCCTACTCTTCCATCACTCCCCATGAGCGTCCCATGTGTTTCATTGCCTACATTGGTGCCTTCCTATAATAATATGCCTTTTTCATATTCCAATAACTCTTCTACCAATTCTCTTACTAATGTGACTCATGATTTCTCAAACTTCCTTCCGCTTCCAAAAATAACACTCCTAACATTTCCAACATTTCTCCTAATGTTTCTTCTATTGATTCCACCATTAATAGCCTAGCTCAAAATGTCTCTTCTTTGCAACAACAACTTTCTTCCTTGACTCAATCCAAAATCAACATTCCTACATGTGACATTTCCAATCCTTTTTCCTGAGATAATATCTGATCCTTTATCCCTCAAAATATTGAGATCCCTAGTCTTGAGACTTATAATGGTAAGGGTGATCTTGTGACTCATGTTAAAAATTTTCAAACCTTGTGTAGTGATTTTGCTCACGACTATAGGTTCATGAAAAAATTATTCACTAGGAACTTTCAAGATAAAGATTTGAAATGGTATTGTTCCTTTCCTTCTTATTCTATTTATTCCTTTCACAAACTTGCTAATGCTTTTATTCAACAATTTTAAAATAATATTGGTACTCAAATTTATTTGACTGATTTAATGTATTGTAAACAAGGTGTTAAAGAAAAATTTAGTGACTTTATTGATAGATTTAAATATTTTCATGCTCATATTTCTTATCATGTACCTAATTTTGATATACAACACATATTTATTTCTAATTTTCAAAAATACATTAGAGATAAGATTCTCCATACTGAGTTTTCTTCTTTCTCACAATTATGTGCAATGCTTCATCATTATCAACTACAAGTGAGTTAGTTTGAGAGAAATACTCTAATGGATCCTGTTACTATTGATAAGAGTAATGCCTCCTCTCATCCTAACAAGTTTCATAATCCCAAAAATTATATCAAGATCAACAAATCATCCAATACAATAGATGAATGGCAACAACATCCAAAGGTGTGGCTCCTTAGTCCTCTTTTTTTTATACCTGTAATCACCTGAAAATGAACAGAGATCAAATCAAAGAAAATCAATGCAAATCAAGGCAAATCAAGGACATAATTGAATCAATTGAATCACAATGCATAATTAGCCAATCAAAATGAAAATCAAGTCTTAATTCAAGATCAATAAAAATTGAGAGCACTTTAATCAAGTGAAATCAAATCAAAATACAATTAATTGTATAGTCTTGGATTAAATTAAATTCAACCCATTCAAGGGGTACATGGCTTAAATAAATCAATTAAATCAATTAATAAATCCTAATTACTCTCAACAACCATAAAGAGAGGAAAATCAATCAACCAATGAGAATAAAGCAAAGGCATTCACATGGATCAAGTCAAATTCAATCTCATTCACACAAAGTGAAAAGGAATCTTGACCATTGATCTTGTCTACTTGTCCCAAGCTTTGAGGACACAAACTTTGAATTGTCTTCAAAGGGTGGAACCAAAGACTCAACCATGGTTTAACCATGATCAAATACAACTACACCCCCTACCATTGGAAAATCTATAAAAGGAAGGCCTAATTCCTTCATTATTATCATCCACACATCTGAGAATTGCATTGAACCTCTTGCAATTTGAGCTTAGAAAGACATTTGAGAAGCATTTTAACATTTACTTTGATCTAATTTTTAGCAATAGCATTGTTATCTTTATCATTCTCATTCTAGGACTATCATTAATGGAAGCTTGCTGAGAGCTATTCATTAACATTCTTAGTTAGAGAGCCATAGGATGCTCAATTAGTCATTATTTTTCTAAAATAGTTTCTCTATTGCTTTGTGGTTGTATTTAGTTACTATTTTCAATTATTGATTAACCTTAATTCTATGAAGGCACTTTCCCTAGTGTACAAAATGGCACCCATCATGGGGTAGAATGCTCTACTCTATTAATCGTATGAAAATTTTGCATTATTTCTAAATTTGCATATCATTAACCCTCGACTTTTTTAGGAAGTAGTGCTTTTGCCAGTTTAAGAAACACTTTTGTGAGAAGAAATAACACTTTCAATCACTATTCCAGTGCTTCTATGGCAAAGTTGTGCGCCTTTGTGTCAATCTGCAGTGCCTTTGCGAGTCATGTCTTCGATCTCCTTATCTTTAAGTGCTTTTGCATCGTAAAAGAGTTCTTTTCTCCTGACTACTAGGTGCTTTCACTGGTTTTTTGAGCACTTTTGCATAAATTTTACTGCCTTTGCTTATTCTAGTAGCACTTTTAAGAATTATTTGTGCGCTTTTACATTTTACTGGCAGAATCAAATAGCACTTTCAATCAGATTAGCTACGCTTTTGAGTAGTAAAATAGCGCTTTCAATTAATTCTGGTGTGCTTTTGCAAAATTTTATGAATTAATTAATCTAACTATGGCAAAATGACTTTTATTTTGTAGGATGACAGGGCATAAAAAGGCAAGAAAGCCAGAGACAAAATTCAATCAGGAGGGCAAATCTTTAGCCAAAAAGATCAAGAAGGAGAACATAGCTCATATCAAAGCGGTTCTTGAAACAACACAAGAAGAAGGCAATTAGGTATATCATAAATATCTTTTTGTTATTGAAGCATACAAATCAAAATTTGTATCTTTAAATTGGATTTTTAGTCCTTAAGTTCAAGTTTTCCTAAAACTTTGCAATTAAGGTGTTCAAAAGTTCAATACATTATTAGTTGCTTCATTCATTTTGCTTTGATTTTTCCTCATTGTGATTGTTGGTGTTGACTAACTTGTTGGAGGACAAGCACATTTGGAGGAGGCTATTGCCAAGGTGAGTTGAAATACAATGACAAAACCTTTCAAAAATGTCCCTAGCTTAGGCTAGCTACAAAGAAAGGTATTTCTTTATTCAAGCTTGCACTTGATCAAATTGCGACATTCTTTTGACATAGCTTAAGATAAAATAGGAAATGAATTACACACTTCAATTTTAAGAATCTCCTTGTCAAGAGATTGGGAAAGAACAAATGTATGTTTAAGTGTGTGGAACAAAGAAAGACAATAGGGATATGCTTTTCACTCTTTGAGTGAATCAAACTCCCAAACTTGTTGGTCTAAGTTCATTTCTTGTTTTCCATATACATGCTAGAGCAATAGTGGGCTCGCCTCCCAAGTTTTCCTTAACAAGGCCAATGAGAGGGACATCCCAAAGTGGGATACACTTGTTTTTTGCCACGGGAATCCAACCCACTCTAAAATGAAACACATTCATCCTTAATGGGGTGTATGATAAATGGATTTTAATTTTTCAACCTTCCTCTAGTAGTCCTCACAGATTGCGCAAAATCGTACCTCGATGCATGTGGGAAGCCCCTTAACATACTTAGGGGATGAGAGATTAAAGTCTATTTGAATGGAATCAATACTAAATCCTTGATAAAATAGCAAGACTACCTTCTAGAGCCATGTTTACAAACCAAATCTTGTGGTAGGTAGGTGCTTGAAGTGCATTCTTGTGAAAAACCCATGATAACATTCTTCAAATCAAACATTTTGTGTTTAAAAGGGTAAAAGAGAGACAAGAGAATGCATGATTGTTGTGTTTGCAATACATAAACAAGTGAGAGATATCCATTGAAAACTCATCTTACATTTTTAAATCTCTTCAATATAAATCAATAATTTTTTGAATCAAGGATCATTCCAAAATGAACCCTTGTTGGATGTCAGTTTCCACGTGGTCCCAAACATATAGGGTATCATTACCAGGAAATAGCACTATTTTTGCAAACCCAAGGCAAGAAGTTGAGTGCCAAAGTGTGTTCAAAGATCCTAATCAAGAAGAAATTTTCACGAACCTGTTTGAACCAAGACTTGAAGAGATGGGTGATATGAATTCAACCTATCACAATATCAACAATGCCAACTATAATCTGAAGGAGACACTTGAAGAAAGGGTTGAGAAAGCTGCCCAAGACAACGATTTCCTAGAGGTTATGGAGAAATTAATAGACAAAGATAGGGAGAACTTCTTCCTAAGCCTAGCACAAAAGGGGGTAAAGCTGCCCTATGACTTTGATATTGACCAACTTAAGAAAGACCAACACCAAGATGATCCTATGAATGTTATGACTAGGCAAATAAAGGCCTTCCAAGAGCAAATTGATACCATGAAGAAGGCAGCCAAACCTAAGGTCTTTTCCATAGAGGCTTTGTGTCCTTTTCCTTTCGACAAAAGTTTAGCAATGGTATCTTTTACTTTCAATACCATCTTTCCTAAATACAATAAGTACATGGGTAAAACAAACCCACAGGACCATTTAAGGGAGTTTTGCACCCTAAGCATAGATTTCATGCACAATGATACTTATCTAATGAGACTCTTTCCTAGAAGCTTATGAGGTCCCGCAATGGAGTGGTTTTCAAAACTAACCCCCGGAATAAAGTCCTTTGAGGAGTTAGCATCCAAGTTCATAACCCATTACTCTTATAACATTGAGCACGAAATTACTATGCTCAAGTTGTGTGATACCAAACAAAAAGATGGGGAGTCCTTTTTAGGGTTCCTACAAAGGTGGAGGACCATTTTCGCAAGGTATCCATGAAGTATCCCAGAGAAAGAAAAGATGGAAATCTTCACCAACAATTTGACCTTGGAAATGAATTATAGATTACAACTTCAATGTCCCCCAACATTTGAAAAAGTCATCAAAAATGGGATAAAGATTGAAGATGTCTTGGTCAAAAGAGGTGAAGTTAAATTATTTAAAGATAACAAATCCAACAACAACAACAAAAACAATAATAACAACAACAACAATAATTATGTGCCTAAGTATTTCAATAATCAAGGGTCCAACAATAACAATGATAAATCTAAATCTTGGACAAAGAATAACAATAAAAGCCTTGTAAATGATGGAGTTGTGGAAGCACACAACTTAAAGTCTACCCCTTTTATACTACCATATGGAGCTAATTCTTCAAATAATGTTAATCAATCAAGTAAAGCTCTATTTAATTCCAATAATTCCAACAAAAATCCCAACACTTCCAACAATAAGACTTGGGATAAATCAAAATCAAACTCCAATTATAATAAAATGAAATTCACCTATTTAGGTGAACCTTTGGAGAATGTACTAAGAACTTTGTTGGCCAATCAAGTTATCACGTTACCCGACATATCAAGTTATGAACTTGAAGTCAAACCTTATTGGTGGAATGCATCTCATCATTGTGAATACCATAAAAAAAGAGGTCATCCAACCAATGAGTGCATGAGATTGAAGCACTTAGTGCAAGATCTAATTGATAATAACACCGTCAAAATTGAAGGGCCTCAAAACAATGAGGATCACATGGCCTACAAGAATCCCTTTTTGAATCATGAAAAGGGTGAGTCATCAAATCAAAATCATAAAAAGGGTAATGAGAAAGTGAACTTTGCTCACACATATGATAACATGATAAACACCCTACGAGAGGGTCAAACCATAAATGTTATCATAGTGAAAGATAAGTCAAAGGAAGTATCATCAAATGTTGTCACTAGGGGGAAAGCATAAAAAATTATCCTACCTACCAATGCTCCAAAAGTGGCGATATCAAACCAAGCTTCCACATCATCATCAAAGCAATACAACTTGGTAGATCAATTGCAAAGAACTCCTGCTCAAATTTCTATTCTTGAGCTGCTCAAACTATCACCAATTCATAAGGATATCTTGGAAAAAGCCTTGTTGGAAACAAATGTGCCTCTAAATTTGGAGGTAGAAAAATTCCAAAATATGGTAGGGCACCTAATCGCACCTCATTGCCTATCATTTTCCAAACAAGATGACATGTCTCTTAATCATCCCCAAAATCTGCCCCTACACATAGAAGTGTTGATCCACAAGCATAGGGTTAAAAGAGTCCTTATAGATGGAGGTGCTGGCCTAAATATTTGTACCCTTAACTTGGTAAAAGCCCTAGGATTTTTGAGGAGGCTATTGACCCAAAGAAGAAAATAACCATAAAAGCCTACGATGATGAAGAAAGAGCATCAAGAGGAGTTATAGTCTTACCCATAAGAGTTGGTCCCATGCAAAAAGAGACCATATGCCAAGTATTAGACTTAAAGTTGACTTACAATATTTTTTTAGGAAGGTCATGGATCCACGAAATGCAAGCCATTCCTTCAACTTATCATCAATGCTTAAAGTTCCCATATATAGGTCAAGAGATAATGGTAAGTGGAGATCTAAATCCATTCCAATATTGTAATAATGTCAAGCCTATCAATGACTCATTGGTTCCACACAATGCTGAAGGGTCCATACCTAAGCAAGTAGAGTAGGGTCAAAATTCTAAGAACACTTCTTGGTTGAAGGGGAAGGCAAAGATGGAAGAGGAAGTTATTATTGAAGACACACCAAAACTCACTAACCCAACTACCTCGACTAAAGGAAAAGAGAGGGTTAATGAGGATAACATTATTGAAGAAATAAAAGAAGATCATATACAAGCTACTCAAGTATTCACCAAAGCAGCCCATTATCAAAAGATGGACCAAATGATGAAATTTTTTGATAAGCAATGTAAGATTAAGCAAAAGGGAGTAGGCAAATACTCCTTATCTATGATGGATCTACCTTTATCACCCAAGTCCTTTGGGAAACCCTCAAATATGCCTCATAGATATAATGATAACTTTGTGAGGGCAAGTACATCATCTACCATGGATGAAGAAGATAATGAGATCCTAAACTAGTTGTACAAGGATGAAGAATCAAGTGCCCATGTCAAACATATCCAAAATATAACCATTCCCACACATCAATATGGGAAAGGGTTTGCAATCATGCAAAAGATGGGATACAAAGGTCAAGGACCTTTAGGCACAAAGAATGAAGGGATCATTGAACCCTTAGAAAGTAAATGGTGAGATTCTAAGGAGAAAGCAGGAATAGGGTATCTTGAAGAAGGATACACTCAAAAACATCATCCCCAACTTTATAGCCAAATATTACAATTATAGTCTCATAGTGATGAGGATTCTAATGAATAGGAATGGGAGACCTTATCAAATGAGTCATGCCAAGACAAGGGTCTCAATGTTATTCATACCTATGCTTCTACCAAAAATAAAGGACCCATGATAGAATCGACTTCAAATCAAGCATCTAGTTCTAGCCAAGTGATTCTAAATGATGTACCAAGTATAGAGATAGAAATCAATCAGTGGGTAGGTGAACCATACATTCCTTCATGGAGACCTACTATGGAAGAATCAAATGCTAGGTTTAATCCACATGACTTTTATCCCACAGAAACCCAAGAGGACTCTAGTGAGGGGGACTTTGATCCTTCTTCTTTAGAACATTTAGAGGAAGCCCATGTCTGAGATTTTTAAGATATAATGTATGAACCCTCCAATAATGAGATCTATACCCTAAACCCAATCGAGACAAACCCCAGTGTTGATCCATTAACTCTCATTCATCTGGACCTAATTGAATGGAATGCCATTGAACCAACTACCTTGCCAATTTTCTTGAATGACAACATGGTGTCCCAATACCTCAACGCGGTTGAACCTTCTTCTATCAGAGAATATTAGAAAGAAATGATCAAAGGGAGCATCCAAACTTCTAATCTGAGAAAAAATGGAAAAAAAAAGAAAAAAAGAAAAGGAAAAGAATCAAGTGTTGAAACCACTTTGTGGCAACATTAGATCAAGAAAAAAACAAAGAAATAAAGGATGTTTCCAAAGGTGAAAAACCAACTAAGGCACCTATGGAAGGGAGTTTGGATGTTCTACTAGAACACTATGAAGAAAGATCTCTGATCTTAACTAAGCCAACAGAAAGATAAACATTGGATCATAAACAGAGCCAAAGTTCATCCACTTAGCAACATCCCTATCTAGCGAAGAAAGGACATAATTCATTAAGTTCTTTAAAGAAATACAAGTTAACTATGCTGGGTTTAGACCCAAATTTGATAATGCATCATCTCAATATCAAGGAAGGAGCAAAACCCGTTAAGCAAAAATTAAGGAAAATGCATCCTCATATAGCCCTACTTGTCAAAGTGGAGTTAGAAAAACTATTGAAAGTGGGATTTATAAGGGCCATTGATTATGCACAATGGATCTCAAATATAGTGCCAGTATCAAAAGCAGACAAATCCATTAGAATCTACATGGACTTTAGAGACTTAAACTTGGCATGTCTTAAGGACGATTTTCCACTTCTGAGTATTGATGCCATTGTAGATTTAATGGTGGGGCACTCTATGTTCTTACTCATGGATGGATTTAGTGGGTATAATCAGATAAAGATAGCACCAGAAGACCAAGATAAGACCACTTTTACATGTGCATGGGGTACATTTTGTTGGAATGTTATGCCATTTGGGTTAAAGAATGCGAGAGCGACCTATCAAGGAGCAATGACCACAATATTTCATGATATGATGCATAAATTCATGGAGGATTATGTGGATGACATATTAGCCAAATCAAATTCAAGGAAAGAACACCTACCAATCTTAGCAATTTTTTTTGAAAGGCTAGAAGAATTCAAAGTAAGGCTTAACCCAAAGAAATGTGCATTTGGAGTACAATCCGGCAAGCTTCTAGGTTACATTGTATCTGCAAAAGGGATAGAGGTTGATCCCACTAAAGTAAAGGCTATAATGGAAATGGAAGCACCCAAGAACATTAGTTAGATGCGATATTTACAAGGAAGGATCCAATCCATTAGGAGATTTATCTCCCAATTAGCAGAAAAATGCCACAATTTCAATCAACTCTTGCACAAAGATACAATATTCAAATGGGCTGAAAAGTGTGAAGAAGCCTTTAATCTATTGAAGAAATATCTTATGAATCCACCAATCTTGATGCCACCTATCAGAGGCAAGCCCTTGATCCTATACATTTTAGCAACAGAGAATTCATTGGGGCACTTTTAGCACAAGAGGATGAAACAGGAAAAGAGAAGGCAATTTACTACATTAGTAGAACCTTAGTCAAATATGAGCTAAACTATACATTTATGGAAAGGGAATGCTTGGCTGTAGTTTTTGCTTCACAAAAATTATGCCATTATATGCTAGCCCACAAGATAAGGCTCATTGCTAAGATCGACCCTTTGAAGTATCTACTAAGTAAAACAACATTGAATGGAAGACTAGCCAAGTGGGTGATGATACTAAGTGAATTTGACATAGAATATGTTGATAGAAAATCAATCAAAGGACAAGTAATTCTAGACCAATTAGTAGAAGCACCACTTCATGATGATCATCCTATACAAATTGAATTCCCAGATTCATAGATTGTGAATGTTGAGGCAAAAACATGGCAGCTTTATTTTGATGGTTCCTACACCCATCATGGATCAGGAGTGGGCATACTTCTCATCACTCCGCAAGGCTCTACTATCCCAAAATCCTACAAATTGTTATTTCAATGCATGAATAATATAGCAGAGTATGAAGCATTGGTTATTGGAATGAAGCTAGCATTAGAGTGGAAAGTGACATAATTAAAAGTTTATGGAGATTCACAATTGGTCATAAATCAAGTTAATGAAGAATATCAAACAAAGGATGACAAATCGGTACCCTAAAAAACCATGGTGGAAAATCTCAAGAAGTATTTCATACTCATTACATTTGAGCAAGTGCCGGGAGAAAAGAACAAAGCAGCGGATGCTATGGCAACTTTGGCCTCACTTTTGCAGACACCTAATCAGAATGCTAGATACGAGTTCTTGGTAGAAGAAGTAATTCAACCCGTGTATGACCCAACCCACCCTAACACCATTTGTTTGCTAAATATAAATGAATCACCCTGGTATGGCCCAATTTATACTTACTTAAAGGATCAAATCCTTCCCTTAAACCAAACCAAAAACTAAAAGAAAAGCTTCATTCGACAAGCCGCCAAATATACTATAGTCTCTGAAACATTGTATCGAAAAAGTCTTGACAAAATGCTCCTTAGGTGTTTAGAAGAGGAAGAATCAAATTTAGTCTTACAAGAAATCCACGAAGGAATTTGTGGATCACACTCAAACGGATTATCCCTAGCCAAGAAACTTCTAAGGATAGGATATTTTTGGCCTACCATGGAAAAAGATTCATGTGACTTTGCAAAAACTTGTAAGAAATGTCAATTCCACAGGAATTTGATACATGCACCTGTGTGTGTGAGTTTAACACCTTCATGGAATTAAGATCTAATAGCATTAATTTAAACTAAATACAATGCAAATCTATTTTAAAATGAAACTACAATCTATATTATCCCATGGTTCTCTAGAAAGAAGTGGTAAATGAAGCTCTCAGCTTAGATCCTCACTAGTGACACCTCTAAAATGAGAAATTATGCTACTATTATGCTTTTACAATGCTTCTATGATGATTCCATGCTTAATCTAGCTCAAATTAACAAACTACAATGATAATTGCTCTAAAATGCTCAAATTGCTCTTAGAATGCTATTCAAATGCCTATAATAACAATGCTTTGCAAATGAAATTCCAAGATGGAAATACTCTCCAAAATGCTCCATATTTATAGTAAATGTCCAAGGGTAGGGGGTGGAGTGAAGTAATCATGGTTATCCCTTGGTTGAGTCAAAAACTTTGCTTTGTTCATAAATGGGGGGACAAATGAGGGGACAAGCCTTTAAATAGTTTCAAATCTTTAGACAATTTAAATGTTTGAGTGATTTATGTCTTTTTGTCCTCAATTCTCATTGGTTGGTTACTTTGTTGAAAGAAAATAGGATTTATTAAATTCAATTAATTAATTAAATTTAGCCATGGAAGGGTAATAGGTTCATTTTGATTTTTGATTAAACAACTATACAATTAATTGATTAAAATCAATTATATATTGTTTTTGTCCCTTTAAGCTTTGATTTAATCATTTAACATCATTATTTAATTATTCCTTTGTTTTAATTGATTTTTCTCAACTTTATTTAATTATGTCCATTTTATTGATTTTTGATCCATTTTGATGATTTAATGCATTTTTATTGATTTTTGAGCCATTTATTGATTTATTGCATTTTGAAAAGCACTTGTCCAATTTTGCATGTCTACAAATGCCCCTCTTTGAATTGATGTACGAAGAACATTGATTCAAAGATTCTTTGAAGTCCTGCTCTAATTCACTGATATGCCACTGATATTGATTGATTGCAGCCTCTGATAATGAACCAAATTTTTTTTTGATGCCCCACTGATTCCCTGATGTTTGATTGCTACTTTAATTTAATACCCTGATGCCCCCTTAGAAATTAAAACATATTAATTTCTTGATTTGAAAAAGATTTATGATGATTGATTTAGAATATGTTTTCATTTCTAAATATTTGATTATATGCCATGATTTTAAGAATATGCCCCAGTTTTTTTAGATTACTCAATATAGGTTCACCTCCATTTCCACCTCCAAAATTAGGTCAAAACACCTTAAATAGGTTGATAAACCTTGTTTTACTATTCATTTTTACTTTTCATCTTTGGTAATTTTGCTCTGATCCTCTGGTGAATTTCGAGATGGTTGTGCCGATTTGTGAGCATAGATTCGAGAGGTGCCGGAGATATGTGAGGCCACCTGAGTATGGACCTCTAGTAAGTCATTCCCAACTCCATCTTTATATTTATGGTGCATTTGTTAGCATTTATGGCAATTTCCTTGTTTCATCATTGCGTTGGATATGCAAAATGTTGCCTAGAAGTTTTTTAATGTTGAGTAGACTAGTTTACTGTCGCCTCCGCGCTTTCCTCTGTTGCTTTCATGTATTTTACTACTGCCTAAGAAATTTTCAATCTTGCCTATCAGCAAAATACTCACGCCTAAAGCTATGTTAAAATGCCCCTTTCCATTTAGGTTATCGCTTACATGAACCCTAACAAATTTGCTGTCACCTAGGCTAGGTTATGCTATCGTGTTACATGATTCACTGTCGCTTAGCAAGTAAACTGTCACCTTACACCATAATAATGTTGTGTAACCTATTTTGGCTATCACCTAAGATATACTATCACCTATCATGATGACAATCACGCCTGGTGAATTTTGAAAAATTTGCACGTATACCTGATTGTTTTTGATGCCAAATTTGATAACTTTTGAGGACCAATTGGAATGATTAGATTAGGTCTGTTGCTTTTTAACAAAATAATTTGTTTAGGATATCAGAATAGTAATATCATGAAATATGATTGGTCAATCCAGATAGGATAGTTACTGATAGGATAAATCAATCAGTGTGAAAATCGATATGATTTTGATACTGCTTAGTTCATTCTCAGGATACAGAGACATGAACAAATGGTTCTGGGTGTGATTACTTTGATACTTTTGACAAGATTGACTTGAGATAATTCCTTGATATGACATACTGATATGATTCCCTTTTGTTGTGCCAATAGGCTCACTTTCCTACTTTATACATCCGTTTGGTTGCATCTTGGGTATTGACTTAGGTCAGTCACTCACAGCTGCTGAGTATCAAGTTATTGAGCGGTGCGGTTTGAGTTTTCTACTTGATCTCCCACGGTTTCAGCTGAACCATGGGTTACTGACTGTAGTGGTAGAGTGATGGCACTCTGACCACAACACCTTTCATTTACCATATGGAGAGATGATGATCATGCCGGAGGACGTGTATCGATTGTTACAGATTCCTTGCAGAGGAGAGTTGGTATACTATGACTCTGTTTATGATTCTACTATCTGTCGATGAGTATTCAGGGACAACACTATAGGTGATGGGGATACTATTACATGGCCTTAGTTTTCTTCTTTTCCAAGATTACCAGCCATACTTGGTGCTCTAATCGGTGGTTTCCTTCTTCTTGACTGACGTGGTCGTGGTTTTTCTGTTGGTTGGGGTAGGATTTTGGAGGACTTGCTTGCACATCCTCGACGGTTTGATTAGGGTTCTTGCATCTTAGCTCAACTTTATCATGATCTACATGAGGTGGTCTATCAGGTGAGTGCATCATTGTCAGCTGGTGCTATTGTTCTTCAGTTATGGATATGGGAGCATCTTCCCATTACTAGGCCTATTTCTGATAGGAGACGACCGCGGGGATATCCTTATGATTTTCTATATACAGGCATGGTTACTCAGCATCACTTGGGTCATTTGGACTACTAGCACCGACATATAGATGATATTGATCAGGTTTAGTGGCATCCCTATCTTGGTTGTGATCGATGGAGAGAGGATGAGGATGAGTTATCTTATATGTTTTCCCCTCATTGGATGATTGGGTGCACTACCACTACTATTGAGCGCTTCTGCTTTGGAAGAGTTTTGAGACAGTATGGTAGGACACAAGTTATGCCTCAGGGAAATGCATTATATGCCTGAGTACATGGAAAGATATCTATGTGGGGTCCTTGCATTGACTACCAGTTTTCCTTAGATTAGATTGTGGGCATGACTGTGTGCAGATGGGAGATGTTGACAGGTATTGCAGATTCCTGGATGTCACATGACTATGAAGACTGGTGGGTTCAGAACATGTTTATTCATTTCACTGATCCTTTAGAGCCTATTCCTAGATGATGTGATGGTAGTGGTGCCATTGGTGGTGGTGGTAGACATAGGAGAGGATGAGGACATAGAGATCCTCATGGTGATAGACATCTTCAGGATGATGATAGAGATATATAGGTTGATGCAGTCCTGACGGTTCATCCTAGAGAAGTAGTTAGGCAGGATAGAGCTCATAGACAACAGAGAGTTCAGAGATAGGCTCATATTGATGTTGCTAGGTAGATTCTTGGAGGTTTAGATCCTTTAGTGTAGTTGCAGCGAGTAGCTTTGGCACATTAGGATGATGATTAGTAGGATGACAATGCCCCTCAGGATTAGGTATAGTAGGATCAGGCTCCATAGATGCCTCCACTAGCTCCTCAGCCACAGGGTCATGGAAAGGGTGGATAGGATGGTCGCATTGATTCATTATCCCAAGATATGTAGATATTGAGGATAGATATGTCCACTATTGTAGGGCGGTTGGATCAGGTTGCTTCCTTATTACAGTAGTTTGTATCAGCTGTGGTAGTGCTGAGATAGGATAGAGTGAGCACTTCTCAGGCTCCTCCTCCTTCATCAGATAGTAGAGATCCAGGTGCCACAGGATCATGATTATTTTCTAAAAGATTCATCCATCATTGATGTCCTCTATTCCATAGTTCATGTTATTTGACTGATCAAAACATTTGATGTACACCTTTTGATGATATATTGTACCTTGATATACTTGATGTACTGATTTGATGGAGCATTGATGAACACTTTTTTGATGATATATGATGATATACTCCTTGGATGGTCTTGATGAGTTGATTTATGAGATATCTTTTATGCAGCTATATGATGTGTTATGCATTTACGATTTATGCTATGGATGTAGTTATCTTATTTTATGATATAAATAAATGAGTGCAATGATGTATGGATTTTGATGAGATGCTTTTCTATTTTGTCAATGTATGGATGCAAATGCACATGTATGTTTTTATGTTTTCCATTTTTAAGTATTTAGATGAATGTAATGCTAACTCTTATTTTTATGAATGCATGATGTATGGAACATGATTTCTTTTCTTTTCTTTTGATATATGTATAATGAATAATGATTAATGCTATATATGAATGCAAAGATAATCTCATGTGCGTTGTTTTTTTAAAATCAAGTATTATGATGAATGTTTGAATTTAATTTCCCCCATTTCTTTGATGTTTGAACAACTTAAGTGTTTTATTGATGTGCCTCCCCTTTTGTCCTTGGAAATTAACCATAAATAAATGCAATTAACTTTCCATGATAATGCAATGCAATTAATCTAAACATGATAATGCAATGCAATTAATCTAACATGATTATGCAACCTAAGTGTCACTAGCTTTTAGCAAATAAATGCCACGAGGATAAATTTTCATCATTGAGCATTTTTTTTGGGACTGGAAAGCTAGTAAAATCATCACTAACCACATCATGATGATATGAATACCGCTTTTTATCACTTTTTGGTAACCTCATTTTGAAACTAGTACAACCCTCACTAGTTGGATGACCAAACTATGGGAATCTGAATACCGGTGTCAATGGATTCAATGTTGCAAGTGGATTTTTGGTATTAAGATATGGAAGATCTAAATAGCCAAGGGATCCATTTGCGTAAACAAGAAAAGGTTAATCCTTCCTCTTATGAGATAGTCCTCGATGGTTCTTTGATGACCATGTCGTTAGACAAATTCTCATAAGTGGATGAATCTTCCTCAAAATAGTCACTCAAAGGCAAGAAAGTATCACATCTTTATCATGGCCAATCTAGTCGAAACATCATTGATTAGCTAAAAGAGGTGATAAAAAGTCAATTTCCTAAAAATTTATCAACAGAAAGCTTTAAGTGTTTTGCCATGTTTCATGATTTTCAAAAATTATTTTCAAGCATTCTGATCTTTAAGATGTTTTTGTCAATTTTTAATCCCAAATAATAAAGTCAATGAAGGTTCATGGATCAAGTTGTAGGATCAAATACTTGGGTGGTGAACAATGATAGCCATCAAAGGTTCACGAAAATCACTCTCTCTAAAGTTTTGATAAATCTCTCTCTGACATGACTGATTGTAGCACTTATTGAATCCGTATGGTACCAAAATTCGAATCCTTTCCTACCCCCAAGTGATAAATGCGATCATGTGACAAACTTAGGGCTATAGGAAATGCAACAATATGACTGAAAGCTTTATTATGACTATGTACAAATGACAGATGCAATGAAAGTTTACAAATGGGATGTTGGAAATGCAATATGTACACATGTGACTAGGAAAGACAAACTTAAGGGAACCAAAGGCACTTGTTTACCAAGTTTTCACCTTTTGGATAGATCAAGCTCTTTTTTCCATTTTTAAAGCTTTTCTCTTTTTTCTTTTTTTCTTTTTTTCTTTTTTTTATCATCAAGGCGCCTATTTGCTAGGTTTTCACCAAGACAACATCTTATTTGAATGTTTTTGATCTTTTGTGTTTTTCCATTTTTTATTTTATTTTTGGAATTTTCAAGATCTCTTTTGAAGTATGTACAATAAATATGATACTTTCTCATCTGATACTCTTTATACTCTTTCGTCTAACTCGTGTAGAACCTTTTGAGATGAATACTATTGATGGGTTCTTGGAGTTCCTCTCCTTCACAATCTGATAACTTATAGGTTCCTATGCCAAATGAAGATATTATGATGAATGGGCCAAGCCAATTAGCTTCCCATTTGCCTTTCTTCTCTCTTTCAACCTGATTCTTTGGGTTCTCTCGCAGCACTAAGTATCCTACCTGAAAGACTCTCAGTTTAATATGTTTATTATAGTTTCTCAAGATTCTATTTTGATACACTTTTAGGTGCTCATAAGCTTGTGTTTGATGTTCTTCAAGTAATTCCAATTGTTGAAGTCTAGCGACTCTATAGTCTTCATCTATGATCAATCCCTGTAATGACACTCATAGAGATGGTATTTCAACCCCTAATGGTAGAACTACTTCGGCCCCATAGACTAATGATAATGGCGTGGCTCTCGTAGGGGTTCTTATGCTAGTTCTATAGGTCCACAATGCTGGATTAATTTGCACATGCCAATCCCTTCCTAATTTATTGACCAACCTCTTCAAGATTTTCAAGATATTCTTATTCGTGGCTGCAGCTTGCCCATTTCCCTAAGGGTAATCGATTGATGAGGAATGGTGTGTGATATGAAATGTTGCATAAAGTTCATCAACATCTTTTTTTTTGAATTATTTTCCATTATCTGTTATTATGGCATGAGGGATACCATATCGGCAAATGATGTGATTTAAGATAAACATGGAAATTTGTTTACCCGTAGCCATTATCAAAGGAATTGCTTCTACCCACTTAGTGAAATATTTCATTGTGGTTATGATGTATTTGTGCCCATTTGAAGAAGGTGGGCAAATGATGCCAATTAGATCAAACCCTCATTGGTAGAATGACCATGGTGTAAAAAATGGGTGTAATTCCTGTGCCGGTGCATGTATCATGTTGCCATGATATTGACATTTGCTACATATCTTTACAAAATGGCAAGCATCCTTTTCTAATGTCTTCCAGAAATACCCTAAGCGAAGGATTTTCTTAGCTAGGTTTAGACCACTTGAGTGTGACCTGCAAATGCCGTAGTGAACCTCATGTAAAGCTAACTTAGACTCTTCTTCCTCTAGACATCTAAGTAACATCCCATCAAGACCCTTACGATACAATGTTTCTAAAAGGATTAGGTAATGGGCGGCTTGGCGTATGAAGTTGCATTTTTGAGCTCGGGTTTGGTCTAAGGGTAGCACTTGGTCTTTGAGATATGTGTATATAGGTCCGTAACAAGGGGAGTCATGTCCATGTAATATGGCAACAATTTGGGTTTCAGGAAGGTTAATGCCGATTTTGCCAACTCTTCCACCAAGAACTCATACTTCTCATTTTGATCTGGTTTTTGTAACAAGGAAGCCAAGGTGGCCATGGCGTCAGCTGCTCTATGTTTCTCTCTAGGAATCTACTCAAAAGTGATCAAGGCAAAGTATTTCTTCCATGCATCAATCATAGTATTATATGGCATTAATTTTTAGTCTTTGGTGTTATATTCATTGTTGACTTGATTGATGATGAGTTGAGAATCTCCATAAATGTGTAGCTCTGTGCTATTCCACTCTAAAGCCATTTTGATGCCTATGACTAGTGCCTCATATTCCGCTATATTATTGTGCATGGAAACATAAGCTTGTAGGACTTTGGAATGGTGTAACCTTGTGGAGTGACCAATAGTATGCCGGCCCCAGAACCTCCTTGAGTATAGGAGCCATCAAAATATAACTTCCATGTTTTTGCTTCTATGGTTACAATGGCAGAATTTGGAAATTCTACTTGAATAGTTTGTGTAGAAGTCATGGGATTCTCAGCTAAATGATCCGCTATCACTTGCCCTTTTATTGCCTTTCTACCAACATAATCAATGTCAAATTCACTCAATATCATAACCCACTTGGCTATCCTACCCGTTAGGGCAATTTTACTTAACAAGTACTTGAGAGGGTCAATTTTGGCAATTAACTTGACCTTATGCATCAACATATAATGTCTCAACTTTTTGGATGCAAATACCACTGCTAGGAAAGCTCATTCCATGAATGTGCAATTAAGTTCATATTTGATCAAAGTCCTACTCAAATAGTAGATAGCTCTTTCCTTTCCTTGTTCATCTTCTTGTGCTAGAAGTACTCCTAGTGATCTTTCGGTAGCAGATATGTATAGAAGCAATGCTTTGCCCTTAATTGGTGGCATGAGAATAGGTGAATTTATCAAATAGGTCTTCAATAATGTGAAACCTTGATCACATTCCTCATCCCACATGAATATAGTATCCTTATGTAGTAATCTGGTGAAGGAATGCCACTTTTCAGCCAATTGAGAAATAAACCTTCTTATGGATTGGATTTTGCCTTGTAAGGATCTCATTTGGCTGATGTTCTTAGGTATCTCCATGTCTATGATGGCTTGTACTTTCTTTGGGTCCACTTCAATTCCTTTAGCGGAAACTATATAACCTAATAGCTTGCCAGATTGGACACCAAAGGTACATTTCTTTGGGTTTAATCTAACTTTGAATTGTTCCAACCGAATGAATATCTTCTTTAGAATTTGTAAGTGTTCTTCTCTTTTGTGGGATTTTTCTAGTATGTCATCCACATAATCCTCTAAAAAAGTGTGCATCATGTCATGGAAGATAGTTTTCATGGCCCTTTGATATGTGGCTCCAACATTTTTAAGGCCGAAAGGCATGACGTTCCAACAAAAGGTGCCCCAAGGGCAAGTAAAAGCTATCTTTTTTTGGTCTTTGGGTGCAATTTTGATCTGGTTATAACCACTAAAACCATCCATTAATGAGTACATGGAGTGAACTACTATCAAATCCACTATGGCATTTATGCTAGGGAGTGGGAAATCATCCTTAGGGCATGCAAGATTCAAGTCTCTAAAATCCATACACACCCGAATAGATTTATCATGTTTTGTGACCAGTAAAATGTTAGAGATCCATTCGGCATATGCTATTGCTCTTATGAATCCAACCTTTAACAATTTTTCCAATTCTACCTTCACTAGGAGAGCCACATGTGGGTGCATTTTTCATAACTTTTGCTTCATGGGTTTAACCCCGGGTCTAACATTCAAATGATGCATTATGAAATCAGGATCCAATCCAGGCATGTTGGCATGTGACCATGAAAAGTTCACTTGCTATTCTTGGAAAAACTTGATGAAATCTTCTCTTTCTAGTGGTGTAAGTGACGCTGCCAAGTGTATAAACTTTGGATCTAATTCTGTCCCAATGTTGACCTTTTTTATCGGTTCTATAAGAATAGGTGACCTTTCTTCCTCATGTTTGGGCAAGGTATCCAATCTCTCTTCCTTTGGTGCCACAGTTGGGTTTTCACCATAGGAAATGTCTTTTATCTTTATTTATTTTGGTTCTAGTGGTGCCACATAGTGGTTTTCATCACTAGAACTTTTCATTTTTTTACTTTTTTTCATTTTTTTCTTTTGACTAAGAGAATGGGCCCCCACTGTTCTCATCATGCCCATATCAAATTCTTTGGTGGAAGAGGGTTCAACCGCATTAAGGTATTGGCTCATTGCTTGGTCATTTGGAAAATAAAGTAAGTCATTTGGCTCGGTTTGGTCCCAATCAATGAGGTCTGGATGCATCAAAAGTAAGGATTCATTGGGTAAAATGTCATCAATAGGGTTTATGGACATGATTTCATTTGAGGGTTCATACATTGTATCGTTTAGATCTATGATGTGAGCTTCCTCGAGATGGTCCATGGAAGAAGGGTCAAAATCTCCTTCACTTGAGTCCTCTTCAACTTCTACGGGAAACAACGTGGGAAAAGCCATGAGCGGGTTAAAACTAATGTTTGAATTTCCCTCCTCCGAAGGCATCCAAAATGTCTCTATCCATGCTTGATTGGTAGGTGTATGCCCCATGTTAATATCTTGGATATTAGGTTCTTCATTGATTTGAATTTCTTGCCTTGGGATTTTTGCATAAGTATGTATTGCAATCACCTCCTTATCTTGACATGATTCATCCGATAGGGTATCCCACTCATAATATTTGGAGTGATCACTATCTCCATTGGATGCTAAGGCATTTATTTGAGGATAAAAGTCTGCATTGGGCTGGAGCTTTCGCCTTTGTATTGGTAGCCTACTCCAGATTTTTCTTCTTTCACCCTCCAAGTAGGTTCAATGGGTTCTAGTAATCCTATATTCCTTTGGCCTAAGGGTCCTCTTCCCTTGTATCCCATCTTTTTCATTATCTCAAACCCTTTCCCATATTTCTCGGTTCGTATATTAACATGCTAGATTCTTTCCATGGGAGTCTTTGAAATATCTTCCTCATCATGATAAAGCCATTGAAGGACTTCATTCTCCTCTTTGTTGAATGCTGCTTTGCCACTTTCTCTTATGAAGTAAGAGTTGTTCTTATGAGGTAAGTGTTCTTTAGCTGGTTTTCCATTTGTCCTTGGAGATGTGGGCATGTCAAATAGGGAAACAAAGTATTCCCCTACTCCTTTTGAACTAATTTTGCATTGTTTGTCAAATGCCTCCCTCATCTTATCCATTTTCTTGTAGTTTTCCTTTTTAGATTCGTCTTTTTCTTCTCTAGTAGGTTTATAGGGTACTATCTTTGATTTGGGAGTTTGATATGAACCCTCATTAATAATTGGACCCTCGTAGCTCATCTTTTCCTTTCCCTAAGTTGATGTCGTTGAGCTAGCTTGAGGAGGGTTTTGAGTAGCATTTAATGTTATGACCGGATCATCCATTTTGGCATCTTCAATGGTGACTCTTTGAATGATTCCTTCCTAGTTATGTGGAATATATAACTCATGAAGGGGTTTGAGTGCATTGCAATATTGGAACGGGTTTGAGTCCCCTCCAACCGTGATTTCTTCACCCATATACAGAAATTTGATGCATTGGTGGTACGTGGATGGGACTACTTGCATCTCATGAATCCATGGTCTCCCCAAAAAAATATTATAATTTAACTTCATGTCCAATACTTGGAAATTGGTGTCCTTGACGAGTCCCACTTGTATGGGCAATACGATCATGCCTTTAGAGGCCCTTTCGGCTTCATCATAAGCCTTGATAGTGATTTTTTTCGTAGGGTCAATGCAAGACTTAGACAACCCTAATGATTTAACAAGACTTAATGTACAAATATTAAGGCCAGCTCCTCCATCAAAGAGGGCTCTTTTGACTCTATGCCTTTCTATTAGGACCTCTATATGCAATGGTAGATTTTGAGGATGGGTTATAGACATGTCATCTTGGTCTGAAAATGAGAGACAATGAGGTGCCACAAGATGACCTACCATATTTTGGAACTTTTCTTCTTCTAAGTTAGTAGGAACGTTTGTCTCTATTAGAGCTTTTTCCAAAATATCCTTATGGTTCGGGGATAACTTCAACAATTCCAAGATAGAGATTTGCGCTGGAGTTCTTTGCAACTGATCAACCAAGCTATAAGGTTTTGCTGCTGTAGAAGGTTGTTTGACCATGATGTTGGACTGTGGAGTGCTAATAACTTTAGGAGTAGCTCCTTGTAGGGTCATTCTAGAATTTTTCCCTCTTGTAATGACATTTGATACCTCTTTTTGGGGCTGTTCATTGACTATTATAGCATTCACAATGTTATCATAAGGTGGCAAAAAGTTAAGATTATTGGTGCTTTGTTTCTTACCATTAGATGACTCCCCTTTATCGTGTTTGTAGAAAGGTTGTTTGAATGTTGTATGATCTTCATTGTTTTGAGGTCCATCAATGGTGATCGTGCCATTATCAATTAAGTCTTGCACTATATTCTTTAGTTGCAGACATTCATTTGTTGTGTGCCCTTGAATTCTGTGGTACTCACAATGGCTATTGGCACTCCACCAACTAGGCTTTTTATTTGGCTCATAAGGCTGAATGCTGGGTAAAGTAATGACATTATTAGCCATGAGAGTCTTCAATGTCATTTCAAGGGGCTCACCCAAGGGTGTGAAGTTCCTTTGAGGAGTGGGCACCAAATATTTATCAAATTTATTATTTCTTGCATTATTTCCTTGGTTGCCCTTATTGGCATTGTTGTTATTGGAAGGTGCATTGGATGTCTGATTAGTATTATTCACCTAATTAGGTGTCCTTGTAAGAGAAAATGGGACCGCCTTCAAGTTTCTAGACTCCACCACACCATCATTAACAATTCCCTTATTATTGTTCTTATACCGACTATTACTATTGAACCAATTATTCTTCTGATTGTTGCCATTGTTGGAGTTATTATTGTTGGAGTTGTTCTTATTATCCTTGTACAATTTTAGTTCTCCACTTTTGACCAACACTTCCTCCATTTTGATTCCATTTTCAATTAAATCTTGGAAGGTCTTGGGACATTGTATTCATAATCGGTAGTTCAACTCATTGCTTAAACTGTTTATGAAGATATCCATCTTCTCTTTTTCAGGCACGCTCCTAGGATATCTTGCAAAAATTGTCCTCCATCTTTGTAGAAAAGTGAGGAATGCCTCCATCCTTTTTTTTAGTGTTGCATAATGTTATAATAGTGACCTCATGCTTGATATTATATGAGTAATGGGCCACAAATTTTGAAGCTAACTCTTCGAAGGTCTTAATGTCGGAGGGTAACTTAGAAAACCACTCCATAGCCATGCCTCCTAAGCTTCGCGGGAATAGTCTCATTAAATATGTTGTATCATGCATGAACTCTAATCTCAATGCACAAAACTCACGTAAGTGGTCTTGGGGATCCGACGTTCCCTCATACTTGTCATATTTGGGGAACACCACATTAATTGGGAATGGCACCATGACCAAGCTTTTATCAAATGGGAATGGACACAATGCTTTGATAGAAAAAGGATTGGGAGCCCCGCTTTGTTTCATGGTGTCCAATTGCATTTGAAAGATCTTGAACTACTTGTTCATAATGTCTATGGCAATTTCTTCAACTTCGGGTGGTTTTAGTTGATTTATATCATAATCTTTTGGAAGTTTTAGACCTGCTCGGGCTAGGTCCATGAAATACTTCTCTTTATCTCTTGCCATTGCCTTTTCCATGAGTTTTAAGAAATAGGGGGATTGAACAACCTCATCAACTTTATCATCGGTGGCATCATTCGCCGTTGGTTCGGTGTTAGTTCTTTGATGAGTGGTATCAATTCCTTGGGTATTTGTGTCAATGCCCCCGTTATTGGTATTATCCTGGTTATTTGGGTCAATGCCTCCATTTTTGGCATAAACTTGGTTAGTGGGATCAATGCCACTATTGTCTTTACCACCCAAACTACCATAGTACATCATGTTGTCCTCCTTTTCTTGTTCGGGTGATTTTTTGGGTATTCTAGGAGTGTTAGACTCTTCTCCTAGGTAAGGGAGTTCTTATCTTAAGTAAGTTCCATCAGCTTGCAAGGTTTGCTTAATGTAGTAAGATCTAGTAAAAGCCAACATGAACCTTGGAGAATAAAGTAAATACTACCCGGGGTCTAATTGTTTGTAAAATTTTGAAAAATATGTAGAACAAGATTTTTGACCAAGCTAAAAGCCTGAGCAGTAAGAACATGGAAAAGGGTACTTGAATATGTTCTTAAAATTTTTTGACCCACCCTGCAAGTACTCTTTGTTTTCCCTTTTAGATTTCTGGGTGTCACTGAACCAAGTATAGGTGTGACTGAAAGTTTTATACATGTGTACTGGTTTGTTGTAAGGCGGCACTCTGTAGATGTACAGGTGGCACTTTTCTATTGATAGGTGAGTTTCCAGTTTACACAGGTGTATTTAAAAAGGTTCTGAGTGTGCCTTTTCTCTGTCTAAGCATTTTTACACTAGTCACAGGCGTGACTAAACCTCTGATAGGCATGATTTTTTTGTTCCTAGGTGACACTTCTCTGACCAGGTTGTAAAATTTTGAATTTTTTAAATGTTTGAAATTAGATTTTTTGAAAAATTCTTGTTTGAAAATTAAAAACAAACGTAGCACACACATCAATGTCTCTAAAAACAATCTAATGTGTATATTCTCGAATGTTTTCACAAGAATAGATTCCAAACAGCCTACCTAAAATCAAATTGTCTTGTAAACATGGCTCTAAAAAGGTGGCTTTTCTAATTTAACTAGGTTTTAATAAATATTCCATTCAAATAGACTTCAATCTCTCAATCCTCCAAGGAGGCTTCCCACATGCACCGAAGTACAATTTTGCACAATCCATTAAGACTACTAGAGGAAGGTTGAAAAATCAAAATCTGTTTGTCATGCACCCCATTAAGGATACATGCATTTCATTTTAGAGTGGGTTGGATTCCCCCAGAAAAAGCAAGTGTATCCCACTTTGGGCTGTCCCTCTCACCGACCTCATTAAGGAAAACTCAGGAGGCGAGCCCACTAAATCTCTATTTTAAATAACATGTTCATGGAAAGCAAGAAAATGGAATTAAGGTTAAGTGTTTGGGAATTTGGTTCACCTAAAAGGTGAAGAACATATCCCTAACTTTCCCTTTAGTTCCTCAAACACTTCAAGCAATAAGGTTCTTTTTCAATCTCATTACATAGAGATTCTTAGAAATAGAAGTGTTTGGTTCATTTCCCATTTTTAATTAAGCTATGTTTAAAAGGAATGCCACAATCTAATCAAGTGCAAGCTTGAATAGAGAAATACCTCTCCTTGTAGCTAGCATAAAAGCTAGGGGCATTTTTGAGAGTATTTTGTCATTTTTTTTACTCACCTTGGCAATAGCTCCTTTCCATGTGCTTATACTCTAGCAAGTTAGTCAACACTAACAATCAAAGTGAGGGGAAACCAAAATTGAATTGACAAAGCTAAGCTTTATGTAATGAATTTGAGCACTCTAATTACAAATTTCCATGCAAAAATTTGAAATTAAGGACTGGAAATCCAATTTAAAGAGACATATTTCTTTTTATAAGCTTCAATAATAGCAAGGTATCTTTGGTATACCTGATTGTCTTCTTCTTGTGTTGATTCAAGGACAACTTTGATATGTGCTTGATTCTCCCTTTTGATCTTTTTAGCAAGCACCTTCTCTTCTTGATTAAATTGAGTTTCTAGCTTCTAGACTTTCAGATGCCTATTCATTTACTGTCAAAACAGAGAGTTAAATGAGTGATTTAATCAATTAACTAGTGAATACAGATAACAGGTAGCAAGCGACATCATCCAACTAATAGGCGTGAACGAACTGCTGATAAGCGTAACTTTGATAATAGCGAGCGTCACTTTGCAGCAGCTCAAGCGTTACTCAAAGTTTCACAGGCATGAACAATTTATTCAGAGGCGTAAACAGAACTTAAAATTGCACAAAATAATTCATGCTAAGCGACATGTTAACAGCAGCAAGTGATAAATTTTCTTTCCAAAGCGTGACTAAAACTATAACATGTGAAGCAAAGTGTAAACTTAAGTGATAGTAAATAAAGGTTAGGTGATACTCCCTGAGTCACAGGCGTGACTTTACGACGCAAAGGCTGAACACTTTATGAGCTTAAGCATGAGTCTCTAGTTAATTGGTGATAGTTCAGAGCTTTTAGGTGACATAAAACTATCTGTAGGCATGTTTGAATCCTTTGTAGGCGTGACTTTACCTATTTTCTACAAAATAAACACGCAAAATATACAAAACAAGCATGCAAATGAAGATGAAAATGATGATAAAAGATAAAATGAGGCCTAGAGCCCCACAGTGGTTGCCATTTGTGTGTGTGAGTTTAACACCTTCATGGAATTAAGATCTAATAGCATCAATTTAAACTAAATACAATGCAAATCTATTTTAAAATGAAACTACAATCTATATTATCCCATGGTTCTCTAGAAAGAAGTGGTAAATGAAGCTCTTAGCTTAGATACTCACTAGTGACATCTCTAAAATGAGAAATTATGCTGCTATTATGCTTTTACAATGCTTCTATGATGATTCCATGCTTAATCTAGCTCAAATTGACAAACTACAATGATAATTGCTCTAAAATGCTCAAATTACTCTTAGAATGTTATTCAAATGCCTATAATAACAATGCTTTGCAAATGAAATTCCAAGATGGAAATACTCTCCAAAATGCTCCATATTTATAGTAAATGTCCAAGGGTAGGGGGTGGAGTGAAGTAATCATGGTTATCCCTTGGTTGAGTCAAAAACTTTGCTTTGTTCATAAATGGGGGGACAAATGAGGGGACAAGCCTTTAAATAGTTTCAAATCGTTGGACAATTTAAATGTTTGAGTGATTTATGTCTTTTTGTCCTCAATTCTCATTGGTTGGTCACTTTGTTGAAAGAAAATAGGATTTAAAAATTCAATTAATTAATTAAATTTAGCCATGGAAGGGTAATAGGTTCATTTTGATTTTTGATTAAACAACTATACAATTAATTGATTAAAATCAATTATATATTGTTTTTGTCCCTTTAAGCTTTGATTTAATCATTTAACATCATTATTTAATTATTCCTTTGTTTTAATTGATTTTTCTCAACTTTATTTAATTATGTCCATTTTATTGATTTTTGATCCATTTTGATGATTTAATGCATTTTTATTGATTTTTGAGCCATTTATTGATTTATTGCATTTTGAAAAGCACTTGTCCAATTTTACGTGTCTACAACACCTGCACAAGAACTTCATCCTATGACAACACCATGGCCATTTTATCAGTGGGGGCTAGACCTAATAGGGATGATTTATCCACCATCTTCAAATGGTCATAAATTTATCATCACAACAACTGAATATTTTACTAAGTGGGTGGAAGTTGTACCCCTATCAACTGCAATAGGCAAACAAATTTCTTTGTTTATCCTTAATCACATAATTTGTAGATATGGCATACCTCATGCCATCATAATGGATAATGCAAGGCATTTCAAGAACAAAGACTTAACGAAATTATGCACTAAGTTTCACATGATTCATCATTCCTCTTCAATCTATTACCCTCAAGGTAATGGACAAGCCAAAGCAACAAACAAAAATATCTTGAAAATTTTGAAGAGAACAGTGGATAATTCAGGAAGGGATTGGGACATCAAGATAAACCCAACCTTGTGGGCTTATAGAACTAGTATCAGAATGCCAACAGGAGCTACACCTTTCTCCTTAGTCTTTGGCACAAAAGCAGTATTGCCTTTAGAGGTAGAACTTCCATCTTTGAGAATATCTATGCATGGGTTGATCAATGAAGAAGACTATAGGGTTGCAAGGCTACAAGAGCTAGAACTTTTAGATGAAAAACAAAAGTAAGCATTTGATCACTTGAAGGTTTACCAAAATAGGATGTCAAGATCTTACAATAAACACATCAAGCCAAGGACATTTCAAATAGGGGATTTAGTTTTGAGAGAAAATCCTAAGAACCAAGCAGAGCGAGAAAAGAAGGGAAAATGGGAAGCAAATTGGTTAGGACCATTTCTCATTGTTGAAAATTTTGGGACCGATACATACAAACTAACAGATTGTGATGGTGAAGAACTACAAGAGCCAATCAATAGCATACATCTCAAGAAGTTCTACACATGAGGAAGACAAAAGAGGATAAAGAGTATCAGATGGAGTAGCATAATATTTATTGTACATATTGAAAAGAGATCCTGAAAAATACCAAAACATTTGAAAAGTAGAAAAGATAAAAAACATTGAAAAATTGAGCATGAAGAAAGCAAAAACATTCATATATGATCCTGAAAAAAAAAAGAAAAAATTGAAAAAAAAAAATGCAAAAAAATTAGAAAAAGAAAAAGTGCCTTGGTGAAAACCTAGCAAATAGGCACCTTGGTAGCAAAAAAAGAGAAAAAGCTTTAAAAATAGAAAAAAAGAGCTAGATCCATTCAATCAATAAAATCCTGGTAAATAGGCACCATTGAAAGTCTAAGTCAGTTGCATACCTAGAATGTCACCTTGTAATTATTGCATTCGCCAACATTTGTACATATTGCATAATAAAACCCCATAGTTGCATTTGCAAATACCTCAAGATTTTGGTCACCTAATTGAAAAAATTTCCTAACTCCCACAAATGAAATCAATATCAAACTGGGGGAAATCTACTCCAAAGGAGAAAGGATTCATCAAAGCAAGCTTTATTAAATCAGAGAATCAATTCATCACACTCGAAAGAGGAACACTTAATCAAATCTACATACCAATCGAACTTGAGCCTAAAATAAAAAATTGATCCAAGAACTTAAATGACTTTATCTTTATCAGGATTAAAAATTTGAAATGGATGGAACTAAACTTGAACTATGGATTTGAAATTTATGAAATCATGTTTTTCTAGCAAGTCGATGAAAGTTTTAGACTAGACAAGCTATGATGAAAGGATGATATTTTCTTGATTTCTGAATGAATGTCTTAAAATCAAGGTTTCAAATCATGTATTATTTGTCTAAAGACATGATCATCAAAGAATCCATTTTTAATCGGTTGATGTTTATTTATGAAATCCATAGTTCAAGTTTAGTTCCATCCATTTCAAATTTATACATGGATGGAACTAAACTTGAACATAACTTGAAATTTTTTAGTTCCATCCATTTCAAGTTTAGTTCCATCCATTTCATCATAGCTTGTCTAGTCTAAAACTTTCATCGACTTGCTAGAAAAACATGATTTCATAAATTGATACAATAAAAAATGATACAACATAAATCCAATGTCTTGATGATAACAAGGAAAGGAAAGCTCATGTAAGACCACTCAAGCAGGAGAATCATCACCATCATCAGCATTTTGAGGACCAGGTGCACTATCTGGTGGACGACTTGAACTAGCCTGTAACCCATGCTCACTCATAGATGTCATAAATGACTGCATCATAGAACTCATCTATGAAACCTACTACTGAATAGAAGATATCTAAGTCTACAAGGAAGCAACATTTGAGGCTGAGGCAGGGGAAAAACCATGAGCTATAGCAGACTATGGAAGTGGAGTATAAGAAGAGGGAGCAGATGAAGATGGATCACCCAATAGGGGAACAAACTGAGAAGAAGAAGGATGTGACAAAGACGAAGGCATCGAAGCAGTACCATGTGCCTGATTGTAGGAACCAAAGAAGGAATAACAGGAGGAACCAAAAGAGGAATGACCTGCTGAGCAGGAGGACCCTGTGCCTGATCAAGCAACACTTGTGCAATCTCTACATCAATAGCTCTCTCTCATCTAACATGAGGCCTCTGTATAGAAACTCTAGCCACCTGATGTAAAAGTCTATCCACTCATCCACCTCCACCCTAATCTCCAGCTCTAGGAGGAATAGGAGCAGTAGCTAACACTAGTATCTGTATATGACCTGCTCTCACTCCATGACAACCCCATCATCCACATCGACCCCTGATCCTACCACGATGACCACCACCTCCATCATCATCTCCATCATCATCATCACCCCCATCCTCATTAGCTCCATCATCTCCATTAGATAACTCCTCAATGCTAGGGATCCTCTCAGTAGGATCAGTAAATCTAGGAAAAGGATACCTATGTAGCTAGACACCATACTCATATGTAATGCCAACATCCATCACCTGTGACCTAGGGTTCCAGGGATGATACCCCAGATCCTGAATCTCTCAAACAACTGTGCCATAATCAACACAAGGGCCCCATAATGATCTCTCAGCCTAAACACAAGCATACATCGCTACACCCTAAGGCATATCCTGAATGCACCCATACTGATGGAACACACAACAAAAGAAAAATCTCTCAATCATAAAAGTCGACCGACCAATCATCCAACAAGGACAAAACATATAGGAAAGCTCACTATCATCCTCTAGCCAAGTCTCACATCCAAGATAGGGCCTCCAAATGACAGTATCCATGTCATCTATCCAACGTCTCTAGTAATCAAGCTTACCCATATGGGTCTACCTGATAATACCATTGTACATCCATGCAAATGGCCAACCAGCCAGATGATCTTGAGTAGTCACAAGATGTGTCACCGAAAGGTGCTCCCAAGTCCACAGCTGTAATAAAATGGCTCCAACAGTCAAAGTAGTGGAAGGTCTGTACATGACAGTGTGCAGCTCATGATATAACTATGCTAATAAACAAGAACCCCAATCGAAATGATGAGGATCTGCCATCAAATCCTCTAAAATTAGACCCCAACCAACAAAAAATCCATGTCCACGCTGATCTGGAAGTAGGAAGCCACTAATAAGAGTACCAAGAACAATGGGTAACACAGGGAACAAAATGAACTGGGCCCACTGAATATGTTGATCACCAATGGAAGCATCACCAAATACTCGGTGACAGGCTGAACCATCATACACAGTATCATAGTACACAAGCTCTCTTTAGGTAGGCAACCAGAGAAGATGATACAAATCCTCAAGGGTGATGGTCATCTTACCCATAGGAAGATGGAATGTGTTATGGTCTGAGTGCCAACGCTCAACCATAGCAGTAATAAGGCTCTGATTCACACAGAATCGAGGAAGATAGAGAAGGAATGACAGACCACACCGGATAATATGTCGATGGTCGGTAGCACTCAGGGTAGGAATCATATCCCAGACAATGGATAAGATCCGTGAATACATAAAGAACTAAGCTCCAACTATAAAAAGCAAGTTTAAACACATCAGAAAGGAAATAAAAAATTATTGGGATTATTCTAAGTCAATTAAAAATTCATCAACACTTATAAAAAACCACAATCAGATTTCATGTTTCTACACAGATAAAACAAAAAATTTATCTTCGCCCATCATCTGGATCTAGATTGATGACATATATCCTAACTATAACTAAATCCTAACTGACACCTTACAACTTGTTCCAAAATCTCAAAAATTGGGAACATAAACTTGACAATCGATTAACGATGTTGACAAAATTATAACTTGGTCAAAAATCTAAAAATCTAAAATTTTGCAGAGTAAAAGCGTTGTTTTATGGAGTAAAAGTGACAAACATCGAAAGCGCTGCCTAAAGGAGTAAAAGTGCACATCTATATTGCAAAAGTGGTGAAAATTTCAAAAGCACCCAAATGCACATTAAAAGCGCTCTTAAAAGTTGTAAAAGCATGAAAATTCAGCAGAAGCGCAGGTTAAAGTTGCAGAAGTGCTAAACCTAGGCAAAAGCGCGCAAAGAAATTGTAAAAGCATGGAAGGGCTTAAATTTGGCGAGAGAAAGTGCCATAGCGATTCGCGGAAGCGTAGTGCAAAAGTGCGGAAGCACACATTTAGAGGCAAAAGTGCCCTTAAAAGTGGCAAAAGTGCCCATTTATGGAAAAAAGTGCAAAAAAGTGTTGTTTACCTGGAAAAATTTGGAAAAATTTGAAAAAAGCTATTAAATGGAAAAAAATTGAAAGGTACAAGTACTCACCGGAGGTCCTGAGCCAGGCAGCCGATGATATCACTGGCATTTCTCAAACCAATGCTCGCGGATAGGGACAGACATCGTGACAAGTGGAAAAGGCAAATGAGAGTAAAAGTCAAAAGTAAATGGTAAATGAATAGTGAAAAGGGATTTTGACCCCTTTATATAGGTTTTTGACCTAAAAGGAGGTAAATTTGACCTATGCAAGTACATTGTTACCCCATTTGACCTAATAAAATGATGTGATCATCCTAATAATTAACACTGGGGCATTTAAATTAAATGAATTCAACATTGATATCAGAAATACAAATAAAATTCATCAAAAACTTGAACTTTATTAAAATCAAATGAACAACATCATCCCAAGTCAATCAATGATTAAATCAAGTATGAATTTTATTTCATTTTCAAGGGGGCATACCATCGGATAATCAAATCTACATCAGTAGTAACATCATCGAAAAATCAAGGGACCAATCATCAAATCAAAGCGAAAGCTTTTATCAGAAAATTTTTCATCATCAAACAAATGGGGCATCACATTGAAATAAATCATCAAAATAGGTATCATATCAAGATCAATCATTGAATTAAACATCATATCAAGAACCATCATCAAATCAACCATCATATCGGGAATGATCATCAGAGAACCACATGAATCAAGAGAGTTTCATATCAATCATATCTACAAAAATCTCGTATCACAAATCAAGATCAACCATCGAAGACATCAAATGAACATCAAAGATTGATCATCATTGAATTAGGACCTATCATCAAGCAAGATCAGGGTATTCTTTGAATCGACATGCTTCGCACGTCAACTCAAAGAGGGACATTTGTAATCACCTGAAAATGGACAGAGATCAAATCAAATCAAATCAATGAAAATCAAGGCAAATCAAGGACATAATTGAATCAATTGAATCACAATGCATAATTAGCCAATCAAAATGAAAATCAAGTCTTAATTTGAGATCAATCAAAATTGAGAGCACTTTAATCAAGTGAAATCAAATCAAAATACAATTAATTGTATAGTCTTGGATTAAATTAAATTCAACCCATTCAAGGGGTACATGGCTTAAATAAATCAATTAAATCAATTAATAAATCCTAATTACTCTCAACAACCATAAAGAGAGGAAAATCAATCAACCAATGAGAATAAAGCAAAGGCATTCACATGGATCAAGTCAAATTCAATCTCATTCACACAAAGTGAAAATAAATTTTGACCATTGATCTTGTCTACTTGTCCCAAGCTTTGAGGACACAAACTTTGCATTGTCTTCAAAGGGTGGAACCAAAGACTCAACCATGGTTTAACCATGATCAAATACAACTACACCCCCTACCATTGGAAAATCTATAAAAGGAAGGCCTAAATCCTTCATTATTATCATCCACACATCTGAGAATTGCATTGAACCTCTTGCAATTTGAGCTTAGAAAGGCATTTGAGAAGCATTTACTTTGATCTAATTGTTAGCAATAGCATTCTTATCTTTATCATTCTCATTCTAGGATTGTCATTAATGGAAGCTTGCCGAGAGCTATTCATTAACATTCTTAGTTAGAGAGCCATAGGATGCTCAATTAGTCATTATTTTTCTAAAATAGTTGCTATATTGCTTTGTGGTTGTATTTAGTTACTATTTTCAATTATTGATTAACCTTAATTCTATGAAGGCACTTTCCCTAGTGTACAATACCTTTTTGTAATTTTATGCCATTGTTTGAATCATTGCATAATGTGATGATGAAGCTAATAAATGATAACATTATTAAGCTTCCTCCCATTAAACCAATTGATCCAAGAAAACATCTTCCTTGATCCTTTGATCCTAAAGCCTTTTTCCAATACCATCATCAACCTGGTCATGATACTGAAAAATGTTATTATTTGAAGCATTCCATCCAAGATCTTATTAATTACAACACTATATCTATTGATGTTAATATTAATAATGGAAATAACTCAATTACACCTCCTAATTAGAATTTGCAAATATATACTAGTCATTTGACATCTCACTCAAACAATACTATTGTCCAACCATCTTCTTCTTCTATAGACATTGTTTATGATGGTAAAGTTGAAGAAGCTACTGATCTTGTTAACCATGTTGAGTATATTCAACCTAAAATTTTACCTCAACCTCAGCCTCAACCTTGCATCACCTTTGATCTTGCTAGAACAATTAAAGCACCTGATGGTCCTCTTTACATTACTACTAGGGTTGTTGGTATTCCTTCCCATGGTATTCTTATTGATTCCACTTGCATGGTGAATGTGATAAATTAAGATCATATTTTTATTAAACACTTAAAAAGGATTCCTATGATAAATTTGATGTCTGGTTTCAAACTTGCAATGGTTTCCTTTATCCTCCTCGTAGTTCTATATCTTTTCCTATGGAACTTTGTGGTAAGATTATGGATATTGCTTTCATTTTCATTCCTACCTCTGATCAATTCCAAGTCAATCTTGGTCTCCCTTGTCTTTCCTCCATGCAATTCGTAGCTTCTCCCATTCATAAATGTCTTAAATTTCCTTATTATGGTGAAATCAAGACCATTAACCATATATAGTCTTTATCATCCTTCTAGGCCTCAAGACTATGTTGACCTTGATTTCTTTTGGCCTTCCATACCTCAATCACTTCAAAATCATCTTGATTATCTATTTATATCATACCAATCCTTCAAATCCAATAAGATTGTTGAACTTAGTAAACCCAAGGTTGATCCTAGTCATGGTCTTCTTCCTATACCACCTATTCCTCCTTTATCAACTTCTCCACCTCCTATTCCCCCACCTAAGGAAGAAAAGGAACCTATGCTGATTAATCCTAGTCTAGCTCAAGTATCTAGCAAGACCAAATGTAACTGACATGCTCGTAATCTTTGTCACAAGGGTAGAACTAGATCATATGCATGTGTCTCTCAGAATATTTCTTCACGTCATAAACCTCCTTCTTTGCTTTCCTTTGACCAACCTATGCTTGAACCTACAGAGGAAGTGAATAATAACATAATTCAAATGGATAAATGTGATGATTCTATTTGTATCTTAGATTCTATTACAATTAATCTTGATGATGATTTTATTGATACTAACAATGATATGGATGCAATTGATTCTGATTATTATGGAACTATTTATATTAATAATGATTTAATAACTATACTTTCACAATAATTATCAATCACTCCTAGTAATGAGCATAGGAGCCTATCTTCACAGAATGGTCCTTGTTTGGAACTGGCTATTGTTCCTTCTAATGCTCTTTATGTTGCTCCTCTTTCAAGTTTCCTACCTTCCCTAAACACTATAGACTGATATTTGGTCTCCGTGATGTCGGTTGAGAAAGACTCTTCTTTGTAACTCTTGTGTTCCTTTCTTCCACTATGTTGTAGTTCTACTTCCTTTGGGGAATAAGGAGATTTCATTTATACATAATATTTCATATATTATTATATGATTGTACTGACCCCAGAGTTGGTAGATCCCTCTTATGCTCTATTTTTTCCATGTGCTCATTTCCCTTGACGTGTCCTTTCTTGGGGGCATTTCATAGTAGAAACATCTTTATTGGATGCATGTAGACTTCATTAAAGTCATTTCTCCTATTAAGGTGCTTGTAATAGCTTTAACGTGGGGGCATACACTCCACTCATATTTTGTACACACGCACCATGTTTGATGATCTCATACATTTGTATCCCTTATGGAAATACAAATCCTTCAGGCATGATCTCTATATTTGCATCTTTCGATCCGCTAAGGACTAATAAATCCTTATACATGGATCACCTTTTGTCAGATTCCCCTTTTGGAAACACAAATCCTTAGGGGTGAATCCTTGAAGGGTTGACTAGCGTGGAACACAAACCCGCTAGACTATCAATGTCATCTTTTGCATCATGCCTTTTTGTTTGATTCATAGTAAGCCAAACATTCTTATTGGGCCTAGGAAATCACACCCTTTTTCCTTCTTTTTTTTAGTGATGTATCTCTTGTCTTAGTTTTTGATTTGACGAGGACTCAAGTCTATTGGGGGCTTGATGTTTTCTTGTCTACTTAGCTTTAATAATACCATCACATGTGCTTGATCTACTTTACCATGAGTATGAGTTTGGATCATACTCCCGATAAAGTGGGGATAAATGTATTGTCTTAAAAGTTAGCACCCATTAATTTGGAAGCTCAAAGACCTTTTTAGGCCCCATTTTAGTGATCTCCTAGAATATAGATGCGTTTATGCTTGATTTTCCACTTTTTCCTCTATTTTTGTATGTTTCTATCTGTTCCTTTTGTACACCCCAAGATCTTGGAATTTCTTTTTCCATTGGATTCTGCCTCTCAAGGTACAAGTCAAAGTTGACCTATACCTGGGGTACAGGTTGAGGTCAACCTATACCTAGGGTACAGGTTGAGGTAGACCTATACCTAGGGTACAGGTTGAGGTTGACCTATACCCAAGGCCTAGTGTAGTCGACCCTTTTGATTTTGATGCCCAAAATTGGTATAAAAGGATCCCTACTCACTTTATTTTGGGAATCCAATAGCATCCAAGAAGATATCAATCCCTCAATTAGAAGATATATTCTCACACACCCAAATCAATTCATATTTTCATTTGTAGGAAAGATATTAAGTTCAAAATTCATTCAAGGAGTTAAAGAAAAGAAAGTAAGGATTCATTGAAGGCATTAATTTCATTCAAGTAAGAAAGCATTTCCGTCCATAGATCTATCTTCTTTCTTCAAGGAGATTGTGGAGTTGACCATTAAGGGAGGAGATCTACATTCATCATTATTGCACACGCATTCAACCATTCAAGAATTCAAACATATTTACATCCATGGTATACAATTTAGCACTTGTATATCTATTGCATTTGTAAAGGCATCATACATTCTACATCAACATACACACAATAATTCATACATCTTTGTGGATAGCGATTTGAATCCATCTATAAAGGTTTTACAAGCAAGATGAATATTTACATTTTTCTTGCTTTTACATGATTTTATTTCAATTCAAAGTTAATTTCTAAATGGGGGCTTGGCCAAGGAAAACCCCTTCCCCCCAAAAAATTTCCATTTTTCTTGTGTAGGAGCAAATTTGTAGGTTTTTTCAAGTTTTCAGGATCAAATTTGGCAGACCTAGGGTTATGGTTTATGTCAGACATTCAGATCTCATATTTTTGGATAGTGTAGGTATAGGTCGACCTCAACTTGTACCCAAGTTGACCTGCACCTAGGAAGTTGACCTATTCTAGGAGCCTTAAAATTTTCATAGTCAACATTTTCCATCTTGTAAGTTCTGGATCCAACGCGTTTTCAATTTTTGTTATAGCTTGCTAGCCCATTTCTAGATCTAGTCTTGTGACCTCTACTATCCCTCAAGGTGAGTTCAATTTCCCTCTTTTTAATTTAATATAATTTACTTTGAGATATCATATTATGTTCTTTTATGTGCTTGGTTTTTACATGTGCTTCTATTTTACTAGCATTGTAATTAATTAATTAACTAGCATTAGATCACTTAATTTAAATTGGCATTAATCAATCAATCAATTACACTAAAGGGGAAGAAAAGTAAAACAAGAATTATATCCTTAGGTACCCTTGAAAGGACTTGGATTTTACATTAGCACCCCTACATCCATTTGGATTGTGCTAATCTAATTTGGGTCCTCTTGAAGGTTATATTTTTTTATCCCTCTTTCTCTTGCCCTAATGTGCATAAAAGACTTGGTGAATTAACCTTTACATCCATCATATCAATAAATCATCTTTATTTTATGTTACACTTATTAAAAAAAAAATCTTCTTCCACTACTAATGAATCTTTAGAAACTATCAAACCTGATTGTTATGACATGGTGACTAACGAGGCTCCATTAACTCTTTCTGATATGGCTTCTCATTATGGCACAAGTTATAATTTATTAGTGAAACATGGATTCAATGGAAATGGATGCAGAAAACATGAACAAGTAATTAAAGTGGCCTTAATAAATGAGGGGCATGAACATTCTTATGGATTAGGATTTAATCCTTACAAGCAACCACAAATAGTTACTCTCAATGTTAACACTATTGTGAATCACAATCCCAAACATGGTGTAGGATGTGCACACCAAAGTGTTGAGAATAGTGAGAAACCTATTGAAGCATTTGGTTCCAAGTCTACTCCTTCCACATCCTCTCCTTTATCATCTCATACTTCTTCTACATCTACCTTTAAACAAGAAATGATTTTTCCTAACCTTCTTTGCACCAAGGTGATTACTAGGCCTAAATGAAAAAGGAAATGTATTCAACATCTTATGGATCTTGCTTTTTTCATGTATCATCGATATCATGATCACTCTACTAATGAATGTCGAGTCTTACATTACAAAATTTAACAACTAATTGATAATGACATTATTCATATATCATGTTGTGATGAGTTATTTTTCAATATTAATTTCTTTAAATAACATCTAAATCCCTATTATGTTGCTCCACACTGTGTAACATTATTGTCCTATTCCTTGGGGCTCATTATCATGCATGGAGTGATCATACTTTGTGAGTAGCATAATAGGTCATCCTCCTCCTTATCCTTGTGTCTACACTTGGGGAGACATAGTATTATATCAATATCTTTCATTTCATCTAAGGATCCACTTTTCCCTTGGTTAAGTGGTATGTGTCTATCATGTGACATCCAATCTTACATAGAAATATTGATTTACATTATGGATATTCATCCTTGATCATAATCTTTATCATTGTTCACTATTGGGTTTCTATGGTAGATAAATCATTTACCTTGTAGACTAAACAATGTGCCATCCTTCACAAGGATATCTTTTACATTTCTTACATGGTATCTGTTTGAATTTATTCCTTACATGAGCTCATAAGAGTTGTGACCTCTTTGGTTTGGATTGGGTGTTTCTTGTGGATAATGTCTTGGTGTTAAAATTTCTTTATCCTTGCTCATCATTTTCCTAAGATGACAAAATAGTACTTATTTTGTCACCTTAAGGGGGGGCATGCATAGCCTCCTTATTACACATATCTAATTTTCTTTAAGCATGGCAGGTAGAGTACACTAGCATAACATAATTTATTAGAGCTAGATCACTCTCCTTTCATATTTTCAAAGAGAGTACAATAGCATAATACAAATTTCTAGGGCTAGTTACTCCCCCCTTTTCACATATTCAACATTAGTTGACTAATATAACACAATTTTCTAGACTATTTGACCTATACTTTTCAATGGCTTGACTAGTGTAACATAATTCACTAGACCAAAAACTCTTGGTCCTTTGACTGACCCCGCAAGCACACATTTGGTCCTTTGATTGAACACTTTTTTAGATCCTTAGACTGATTCTCCTCCTCTCTTTGATGGGTGTAAATAGCATAACATAATTTTTTAGACCATTTATCCCTTCTCTCTCTTCCATATATCTCTCACGGATCACTTAGTGCAACATAATGTACCTAGCATGTGTCATTCATGATTGTATTTATCTCTCCTCCATAGTTCCATACCATGATACACTTTTCTATTTGATTAGATCGTGGAGTCTTATCTTATTTTTTATGTATGCTCTTTCTCTTTTTAGGTGACCGCTTGTGCTCTTGCAATAGCTTTCTGAGATTGATACTAGCAGTGGAGATATTTTCTCTAGTGAGGTTTCTTCAACTAGTTGACTTGGAATCTCAGTATGCTCTAGGAATTTGTTGTTACTTTTTGGATCCTTGTATATGGATGTATGATTCAAGATCTTTGGTTTGGGGGCTTATGTCCTTAAACTTAGCGATGTCTTGTCTCCTTACAATTTGTCCATGATCTCTCTCTCTCTCTCTCTCTCTCTCTCTCTCTCTCTCTCTCTCATGAGTATGAGGTGGAATCATACTCCCACTAAAGTGGGGGCTTAATTTACCATCCTAAATAGTAATAATCCTTGTTAGGTTCTCATATCTAGCCCCATTTTAGTATCTATGGGTTCCCACATTGATTTCACATCCTTCTAGCCCTTTTTCATCCTTCAAATCAACATTATTTGTTCAAAACTTGAGAATGACTCTAAATTTTATGCATGATTTCCCATTTTTCATTCTATCACATAATTCATCTTCCATCTAGGTCCTTTACATGCATTTTGGGATTTGCCTTGATTTTCTAGTGGGATATGGTTTTCAACACCCTTTCTTGGCATTAACCCTTGGGTCCTGGAAAAAATAAAATAAAATATGTCTGTACAAGGTAGAATTAGGTTAGCATTTTCCTAGACAAGGTTGACCCAAGTCAACCTTGTCCTAGGGCTTTTCTTTTTAGTGGGCTATGAGCTCGATGCAGGGGTTTATCTTCTAGATCTTTAATTGGGGTCGACCTTGCAAAATTTGGGCCCCAAAATTTGTATAAAAGGAGAACTCCTCCTCTTATTTTCACACCTACATTTCACGATCAAGATATATTCGCACCTAAGCAATCTATTCAAGTGCAAGGAATCCATCAAGCATTTCAAGTCTTCTTCTTCTTCTCTTTCTTCCTCCATCCAACATTATGGAAAACTACAACACCCATAATTTAAGGGTTTAGTTTCATGATTTACTATTGGGTTTTTGTGGAGTCCAAGCTATTGCATCAACACTTGTGATAATCTCCAAAGAGGCATTGCATTATTGAGGTATAAGGTGATTTCTTTTTTAGATCTAGATTACATTTCATCTTTCCTTATGCAATTTCAAGGTTAATTCCTATATAGGGGATTGACTGTGGAAAGCCCATTTATGTAACCTTTTCCCCTTATTTTTGTGTGCAGGAACAAGTTTTCAAAGTTTCAGATCCAGATTTTAGGAGTTATAGAACTAGTTGCAGATCCTTTACAGATTTCATTAGATTCAGTGTCTCTAGGACAAGGTTGAATTTTCTGGACAAGGTCGACTTTGTTCGACATTGTCCTTTGGATCTAGAATTTTCATAGTTGAAATTTGGAGGTGTTAAGTGCCACATGTAGAACCATTTTTGGTTCCTACAACTTTGTGACAATCAAAACCTAATATGAACTTTACTCTTTCTCTCCTAGTTTCAAGGTGAGTTCATTCTTCCTCTTTTCTTCTTGCACTTATCTTTTATACATCAAATATCATATCATATATTGTTAGTTGTCATTTCCTTTATCATAGTATAAATTCATTTTACATATCATAATTACATTGTATTCAATAAGGAATACCCAAATCCCCCTTTTACCTAAATCTTGTGTTAGCACCCATTTATCCTTTTGGGTTGTCCTAATCAGATTTGTTTAAGGGTGGGTTTGTATTCCAATGCACAATATGATTTGGTGGGTTATCTACATCCTAGAATTTCTCACCATTTTATATTGTACAAGGTGTACTTAAGGGGCCCCACTTGGGGTACACTTCCCTTGTTTTATTTTATATTAAATAAGAATTAGTTAGTTCAGTTTATAATTATTCTTAGAATTTGTTGAATAGAATGATATTCTTGTACATTGAATAGTACCAATAAATTGATAGTATAATGTGTTTAATTTAGTACAAGCTTTGAGAGTTTTTTTATTTGTTATTTTTTACTGCATTAGAGTAGAACATTTTTAATCATTTCCATATTAGTAGATAATGTTAAAATATGGCTTAGTTCTATTGTGTCTAAATAGTTATTTTTATGAAAAACTTCCCTTTTGGTAGATGGATAGCAATTCAATTAATGTCATGGTGCATATACATTGCTTTCCCATTTCATGTTTACAAACACATGTTGATAGTTAAATGTATTCTATATCTGATAAGATTTTCTTAGTTTTATAGGTTATTCTTGAGTTTATAGACATAATAGCTATTAATCAAAATTAGATATAGGAACTCTACATTTTTGGTGTTGTTTTCAAGGATGGTTCTAAATCAGGAACTTACTTGGGTTGCTTCATAGTTTTAAAGTTTTCTCAAATAGTACAGTTGTCATTTTTTAGTAGATAAGAATTAGAAACACTACATTCACCTCCATTTCACTAACATTTTACAAGGTAGCTAGAGAAAAGGAATTGCCTCCTAGCATGCATAAAATAAGGGATGCTCATTGAGGATGTATTCCTTAAAAAACTAAACTAGTACCTAGGGAAGCAATAATGGAAATATAAATACTTGAGAAAGTTGTATTAGAAAAGGTAGTACCAAAAGAAATAGTACTTGAACCAATGCAAACACCTCTAGGTTCTCCACACTCCTCATCTAGCTCTTATTTTATGAGAAGAGGAGGAGGAGGAGGAGGAGGTTAGATGATAATTACATGCCTATTTTCCACTTTTAAATAGTCCAAAAAGATAGGGGTACATCATTAAAGAATATACCAACTTATGCCCTTCCTGATCTCTATGGATTAGTGACTGAAGATCCAAACACCTTCCTCTTTGAGTTTGATGTCTTATTTCAAATTTTTGAATATACCACACATGATTACATTCAAATTTTTTCCCTTCCACTCTTAAGGATTCATTCTTAAGATGGTTTATGGCATTGGGACAAAATGAAATGACAAACTAGGCTACAATGAAGGATAAATTCCTCAAGAAATATAAAGATTATTGTATGCGAGGAGACTTACATGGAGGAAATATTTTTAAAATGACAAAGAAAGAGTATGGGCCATTAGAAGACTACTTGGAGTGACTCTTGAGCAACCTTATGAAATCCAAATAAAATAGACTAGGAGATGAGTCTAATAAAATTATCTTGCTAAGAGGAATTCATGAAGATTGCATGGATGCATTGGAACTAGTAGGATAAGGAGACATTTAACAAGTGCTTTGGGATGAAATATATACCCTTGACATAAATTATTCAAGAGCTACTATGAAAAAGACCTGAAGCATAAGGTTGATCACCTTTAAGGTAGCTACACGAGTTTCTAGAATAGAAATAAGTGATTTTCTCACTAAAATAAAGAAAGATATAATAAACCATATGGATACTCAATGGGGAACACTTCAAACAAGAGGGAATCATGAAAAAATCAAAGCTTATATGACTAAATACTAGCCCACTAGTCATTACAAGAAAACATATTGCAAGTGTAAGAAGATTGCTATTTTGGAGAAATGAAGCATTTGAGGATGGCGAGGTCTAGGTCTTTTAATTAACCTAGAGGAAATAATGGAATCAACAACAAGGTATACCCAAGGAAATTTTTATGTTTAACATGCCTTATTCAAATTATCCTTCATAGAAAAACTAACCCCCTTAGGGATGATTTAACTATGGTGTTCCGCCATGGAAATCCCAACAAGGTCATGGTATCCACTTCAACCATTTGTACCACCTCCTATTAATTTCAAATAATCAAAAAATACTTGATAATAACCACCCCAAAGGAGGGGAAATCAACCTTGGGGAAATTTAAACATAGTAAATTAGTAGCATCCATAGTTGCAATGACCCTCCACTCATCGTGCCCTCATGCCTAATCTTACGAATCCAATATCTAAACCTGCAAAATCTACTCAACTTCTAGCTGAACCTACATCTAACCTTGATAATAAAGCTAATCAATAGGCATATTCTAGTAACATACATTATTTTCTTGCTAATGTACTAGATATCAATAATGTGCGCTTAAGGTCTGAAAAGACACTACCTGCTCCAACATCTCCTCTTATAAAATATATCCAAGAGGAAGATGTTTTAATATATGTTCAACCTCAATCTAGTGAACAAATACTTTTGGAGAGACAAGAGCATACTGAGAAAATAACATTACACGTGGAGTAATAAGCTCCCTTATTTTCTGCTAGGCTAAATGGGAAGAGATTTAACCATGTGGGTATCTTATTTCCACCAGTCTATGTAATTTTAAATGTTTTTATTTACAATAAAACCATTAAGGAGCTATGTATTAAAAAAACAAGGTGGAAGAGGAAGGATCCCACAAAAGTTCATCTTATAGGAAAGTTAGTAGATATTATGCCAGATGGATTAATCATTCCAAAATGAAATGATCTCAATAGCCTTGTAGTCAATGTTACTATCAATGACATATTAATTCTTAATACCTTGATCGACCTAGGAGCTTCCAATAATGTTATGAAAAGAGAAACAATGCAAACATTGTAGATGACATATCTAAGGCCAACATCCACAATCCTACAACTAGTATATAGCTTCAAAGTCAAGCCAAAATAAATAATTTAAGATCTTGTCACAACCTCCATTTGACTCATGGGAATACCCAACAAACTTTACAATACTCCGTCCTAAATCTAGCTTAGGTGGATATCCACTCATTCTTGGAAGACCAAGGCTTGCAACTGCAAATGCTTTTATATGGTGCAAGTCAAGGGAAATGATAGTCTTGAATAGGAATGTTAAAATAAGTTATTTTTATATCCCCCATCCCAACCCCATCAAGAGGTTGATCAAGCAATTGGGCAAAATGAAAAATGTTTTGATATGATTTGAAATTTTTTGGATTTTTCTAATGTTTTCTGGGTTTTTTTTTGGCAAAATGAAATATGCATAAACACACGCACGCAAGACATAAGTGATTTTAATCTAACTATGCTAATATGAATGCACAAACATGCTTACAAATCCTATGGTAGGCAAGGACAATATCTGTTGAATCCCCACTAGGATAATAAAATCCAGCCATGCAAATCCATAGCGGACAGCCTAGGAACTTGGAGGCACGGGCTCCTCCTTACAGTGCACTCACTTCTCAGGCACATGAAGTTTTGAATTCAATGGGTCATTACTTCCCAAAGAACTGCTATCTCTACTATGAACCATGAGTAATGTGGGGTGTCTTCATGAGCTTGGGTGACTCCTTGAGCCAGTAGATAGAAGGTTTTTGGCCACTAAACAAAAGATTTTAGTAAGGACATCCATTCAGGTGGTTGTGATCAAGTCATTTTCCCAATTAAGGGGGCTCTCCCAATCTTTTCAAAGCAAGGCTTTCACCTCTACTAAGTAAGACTTTAATGCACCACTAGGAAACTGGAGGAGATTTTGGTTGCCACAATGAATTCACACCTATCTAATGTGAGACTAATCACACTAGCATTTTTTATAGACCGGTTTGGAAGGGCTTGGCTTTAGCCTATTACTGATTGGGTCATTCCTTGGGGTGAGTACCTCTTTTCCCACCAAAGACCGACTTCTACACTACTGCATACACTTCTTCCTTATAAAATAGAAGAAAGGATCACATGTGTGAATGTTGCATCTAAAAACCTCTTAGCACCTCATAAAATGAGACAATGTTTCTCACTTTGCTTCCCAAAACCTATAAATTTTCCCACTATTGTTCATAATTAATCCTCTAATTTTCCCACTACTATCTATATGATTCTTATAATTTTTCCACTATTGTCCATAGATCACCAAACCTTCATGATACTTGTTCCCTAGCTATCTCATTCATACATTATGGTTCAACTTGTTTTCTGACACAAAGTTACCTGAGTCAAACACTTGAAACATAAACAAAACAAAATAGGACATGAGATTTGAATTCAAAATGATCCAGTTTTATTATTTCTAGTAGACATTATCATGTCTCTACAAAACTAAATATAAATATTATCATAAAGGAAGAATACCATTACTATTTGTGGCTTTTCATCAAAGCTTCCTCCCAGTCATATCGAAGAGGACTACATAGATAAAACATCAATGACCGACAAGGCACAAAATTTGCCTCATTAATGTATATGTCTCTTCAATGAATGATATGCACAAAATAAGTTTTGAATGCATTTCGAAGAGACATAAAGCTGAGAAGAAACATTTTAAACCATCTCAACAATGATAAAGGTCTTGTCATAATTAAGAAGATGGTAAACAAGAGATACCCCTATCTTATAAAAAATAAATTAATCCAAACATAAGGAAGATTCCTCGATGAGACTTTAATGATTGATGGGATGCAAAGGATGTCTCATTAAAAGAAATGTCATGTCTAAAACCAAAGACTTCAAAGAGATGTATGGATATCTCTCTTTGGAATAGAGATGTATATTGACATCAACATAACATTTAACATGTAATGAGGTAAAGGACATTTTATCAAAGAGCAAGGTCACACTAAAAAGTAGGATGTCAAGGAAATATTTGGGTAGATCTCTTTGAAATATGTTGACATCGATGAAACATTGAGAACCTAAAAAAGGAAAATGGCATCTCATTAAAAGAGCATATATCATAATAAATATGGTGGGCCTCATTGAATAAATTTTTAGTAATTGAAGAGACCTCAAAAGGTCACCTCGATGGGATATGTCCAATGTAGTTATCAAAGATAACCATAATATACCCCTCTAAAGGATAGAAGACACAACAAATAAACATCATTGGGAAGAGATAGAAAAATTTAATTGATAGAGTAGTTATATCAAAGAAACAAAAAATACTAAAGAAAGCCAAAAGGTGTCTCATCCAAATGTGAGGTCACATCAAAACATAGTCATCGATAAGACACTTTATTATCTAATTGACGAATTTAAGCAAGGATAAAAAGAGAAAAGAAATTCATTGAAGGGATGTCAAATTTTGTCCATACAAAATTGAGGTTCCAACAAGGTAACGAGCCACAAAAAAATGAAAAACATATCCTAGTACATCAATATGATATGGATAAGTCTCTTTGATTAGCCATTTACAGAAACCAAAAGGAAAAAAATGAGAGATATGGGAAATCAAAGGAAGAACCACTAAATCTCTCTGACATGTAGGATAACGAATAAAATAATGTGGCACCAAATAAGAGAAATAAGAAGTTGAGAAATGTTTTATTGAGACAAGATTTCAAATTGAAGCATTTAATAGTCATTTTGATATAGTTTAAGGGCCACATGAACAAAATCCCCAAAAACATATTTAAGGCTATCACTTGAGATGTTTGTGTACAATTGATACCTGCAAGTAAATTCAGAGGTTGTTTACAACAAATTATAGAGAATTAGAGAAAAAATTATTACGATTGGCCTATAATTGCTCATTGAGGTCCAAGTAAGTGCCCAAACTAGTGTTTCTAAAAAATATAGGAAGAAATATTGTGCGTATTAGTTTTTTTCTTTTCTTTTGAAGATCAAAATGGAATGAACATCAAAGAAGCATAGGGATAGAAAACAAAAGGGTAAAAAAAAATAGGTAGTAAATCTAGAAGAACATAAAACAAAAAGATAAAAGAAAGAAGGGAGATACCTTAATCAAGGCTGAATGGATCAATTCCTCGATTTTGGCCCTAAATCTAGGAGGATAGTGTAGATGCATCTTGACATTGAATGATTGGGAGATAAGTTAGAAAATTTAGGGGATGTATGGAATCTATAGAGAGGAAACACTTTTTTCATGTATCATTACATAAGAAGGAACATGGTAAAGACAATATGCAGCCCATGGATGTACAATTTGGGGAAGTAGCGGTTCCAAATATCTTCGTAAATATGGACTTAATGGTTGTGATTACCAAAAAGTTTGATCCAAAAATAAAAACCATATATGATGCTTAGGGAAAGCCATTGGTACTAGTGACCCAAGATTACATTTCCAAATTATGTGACCTATACACTTCCTTAATAAACTAATTATCTTGAATGACCTAAAAAATGAATATTATAGTTTGGAAGATGGGTACAAAAGGTTGAGGTTATTTGCTCATATGCCTAGGGAAGATAGAAAACTCAAGATATTTGATATCAATGATGAACCACCATTTGATGTATATTTTTTTGAGGAGTATTTTAAATATACTAATGTATGCAAATTAGATGTCTAATAACTGGAGATGATAAATTAACTATTAAAAGCCAATAAATCAATCTAATGCAACACAATGAAGAATAAAAAGTAACTATAAAATGATGAAACTAAATTATTTACCTTCACCTACCATGCAGCTTGTCTCTATTGTCCTCCTAGCCTTGATTTCTTGTAGAGGTTGAGCTCTCAGATTTCCAAATGAAGCCTTCTCCCAAGATGCTACCAAAGTGTGGAGATTTTATGAAATGAGTGCACAATAGCTTATGCAATCTAATGGATGGAATGCAAATGAAATGATGATAATATGAATTGATTGCTCTTAGAATGCTTGGATGTTTGGATGCTTGAATGCTTGATTGCTTGATTGTTTGAATGCCTATTACAAAAATACCTATTAGCTCACAAAGGGGAAATGTGGCTCCTTTTATAGAGTTTTGGAGGATCTAGGCCTAGGTGGCACAATCCTATGGTTGAGAATGAAAGGTGGAAGATCCTAAGGCTAGGATTGACTTGGTTGAAGGAGTTGAGAGAAAGGGGGATGTAGTTGGAATGTGAGAGGAAGAATAGGGATGATGTTCCTCTCACATTGACATGGAGGAGAACAAGGTGGAAGGGAAAGACACATGTCAAATGTCTCTCAAAGACTTAAGAGAGAAAGAGGGAGAGACCTTTTCCTCATGAGGACTCTTTGTACAAGTGTCCCATGAGTCACCTTTGACCCTTAGAGGTGGCTTGAGAAGCCCCTTAGGAATAGGAAATGTCTCTTGACTTGGTTGTTGAGAGGACATGTGGTCATGAGACCAAGTCCTATGAGGCCACATAGCCCTTAAGAATAGGACATGTGTGGGTGAGGATAATTACTAATAAATAATTAATAATAATTATTTATTTTAGCCAAGATGATGTGTCAAGTGAGTGGATAGATGAGGTGGACTAGGAGTCTTAGTCATATTTAGGTGATTGTATATTTATTTAAATCACTTTAATAAGACTAATTAGAATACTTAGGATAGAAGGATAGACTATAGTGAATTCACTAAATAAATTGAATAATTTATTTAATAAATAGAGGAATAATTATTAATTAAATAATAAATATTTAATTAATTTATCAAGTCAATAGTAAATAAATAATAAATATTTAATTAATTAATGAAGCCATTTTTAGGTGTATACATTTTGCCCCTCTTTGAAATAATGTGCTGGTCACGTTGTTTCAAAGAAAATTCAAGCATTTTTGCCAAGCATTTTTTTTGCCCTTGCCCCAGATAATGTCTTAGATGGCCTATGCATGCCCCCTCGAGAGATTGATTGACAAAAAAAAAAAAAATTATTTATTTTTTATTTGTATATTTTTTTGAGTTGGATAATCAATCTCACGAAAGAATGGTAGAAAAGAATGATGAAAATGAGGTGGAATGGGAGAAAAATGAGTAGTAGGGTCCACACACCAAGCACATAGGGTCCACTGGCTATAAATAGGGCTAAGGGGTCCACAATAAGCTCATTGTGCACACTTGTCATTTGGAGATCAGAGCACAAGAGAGAGAAGAGCAGAGCCACCAGGATGCTATTCCCGCTGTTAGATCACCACTTCAAGAGGGTCAGATGCTTCCAGCGACCACCTGATTCAGGTGAACCGGTAGGTGACTTGATCCTGCTTTGTGATTTCATGATTCGATGCATGTTAGAGTAGAATTTTAGCATGTTTAGGGTGAATTAAATGATAGATTAGGGTAGAAAAATTGTTTGTTTTCAGGTGAAGAATGAATGCGCAGTTTCGGCGCATCAATGCGCAGAAACAATCAATGTTTGAACAAAAAATTAAAAACTTATGCGCATTCATGTAGGAAAAGTGCGCATTCATACTAGGAGAAATTCAGCGCTGCGCAAGTATGCAATAAAAGTGCGCATATATTAAAATTTGCGCATTCATACAGAATTATTGCGCAAATGTGGAGGAAAACTGCGCATTCATAAAAACCTGCGCAAATATGAAAAAAAATTGCGCATGCATGTTTCAATGTTGCACATGTGTGTTAAGTGGTAGAATATGGTCAAAGGTGATAGTCAATTAGGTCAAACTTGATGTTGATAAGCCAATTTGATCTGTCAGCGGTTGATGTTGATCGATTTGATTAAGATAGGCAACATTGTAGCATGGTCGCTAGTTAACCAGTCTTGTTGGTAGATAATTGATAGAATTATCTTGTTAAAACATGTGATAAAACATGTTTGAAATTGATATGATAGGATAGATAGATTGATAGATTAGTTTATCAAAATCTGATAGGTTGATTGTTGTTGACTTGAATAGGAGGATATTACAGATACTCTGATGTCACGGGAGAGATATCTCGTCACACAGAATCTGAGACTGGCATTGTCAGAGACTGATTGACTGCTGATTGGAGCATCTGGATTGTACTACATGATCTACACGCCCAAGATTCAGGTGAATCTCAGCATGATGACAACATTAGTAGAGCGATGGCACTCGGAGATGAGTACCTTCCATCTTTCGATAGGGGAGATGACAGTCACACTAGAGGATGTATATCGCATCCTCCAGCTTCCCATCACAGGTGAGCTAGTTTAGTATGATTGGCATGGCAGAGTCACAGAGTGTAGAGCCATCTTCGGTGATGATGATATAGAGGATGGAGAGATTAGCTAGGAGGATATGGTTGATTTGTATGATCCTCTTCCAGTAGTGCTAGCAAGAGTGATTGGGGGATTGGTATGCCTTGATCGGAGGTCACATGGATTTACAGTGGGATGGAGCCGCACATTACAATAGATGATGGAGGGGACCCAATTTTCTTGGGGTGTGTGTTTATTATCACATCTGTATCATGATATGCATCAGGTGGTGTACCATGGGGGTGCATCTCTATCAGAAAGTGTGACACTGCTCCATGTTTGGGCATGGGAGCACATTGCAGTTACACGACCATTGGCCATTAGATTTTGGGGCATAGGGCAGCCCTACATTCATTTATATTCCTCAATTTTGTCTCAGGCAAAACTGGGCCATTTAGAGTTCTGGTGGTATACATTTAATACATTAGATACAATGACATGGAGACCATACTTAGGGTGTGAGCCATGGGATGATGAGCGGCAGCTAGGGTTTTGTTTTGAGTCATGGTGGTTGATAGGGCGGACACCCTTTATTTTGGAGAGACAGTTGGTCAGTCGGGTTCTGCACCAGTTTGGCAGAGTCCAAGGCATGCCGCAGGGAGTGACAGAGCATGCTCATACACATCAGGAGAGATGGGACTGGGGACCCATGGCATCATTCAATACAACTGATGATTGGAAACACATATAATTGATAATAAATAAATGATGTAAAATGCATATAATGTATAATAAATGAATGATATATAATGTGTATAATGAATAATAAATGACAGTGTAATGCAAATGATATCTAATGTAATAAATGATAATGTACCTAAGATGATTGAATGTAATAACTGATAACATGATAAAAGAAAATGAGATGTAATGATAGCTATAATAAATGATCAAATTATATACAAATGAAAACTCCTAATGAAGATAACATATGTCTCTAAATGATTAAGTGCAAATTGTTAAATGCAAAAAGTCATAATATTTTTGGTTGTCCAAATGTCCTCAACTTAAATAACAATGTATTTGACACAAGAAGAATAGACCAAGAGAACAGATAACCTTATAAGAAAGGTACCCTATAAATGTCTATAAAAGGAGCACTAATATGTAAGTCATGAACTATTTAAATGAAATGCAATATGAAATGAATGTATCTCCACAACTTTAGGTAACATCTTAGAACTTCATAATAACTAGAACTTGATTTTCATCATTGGGCTCGTTATGTTGCAAGAAAATGCAAGCATCATGGTATAATTAAACCAGGATGACTTGAGCACTTCTTGCATGGAGTTTAATATTGCAAATTTGACAAGCATCTAGGTATAATTGAACCGAGATGACCCGAGTTTCATTTGCGTAACAGACAAGGAATATTCCCTCCTCCATCGGGGAACAAATATTTGGAGTTGAGGTATGTGCTGGTGTATCACCATAAATAGCATATGCAGAACAACATGATTTGGATGTTGTCAATACTATTAAATGAATGAATGCACTTATGCGCAGACACCCTAATTATTTGTTCCTTTGATTTCATGGGGAAATATTCCACAGACAGCAACCAAAGAAAATACCATGCCCCATCATGGCTATCCTAATCAATGAATTTTTAGAGTTTCAAACTCATGTTAAAGATATCATGGAATAGCATAGGAAACATGATAACAATAAAATCCAGATATGAATGCATAATTTACAACAAATTATTCTAACATGCCTGTCATGAATATAAATTTCTTTTGCCAAAAAGATAGTGTAAGATATAGTGATCAGTTCAAATGATGATGTATAGTCAAGATTCAATAGATAAACAGTCATGTTTCGAAGGATAGATTATAGAGTCTGATTCATCATAAAGATATCATCATGAAAGAACATTTGATTGCATTTGCTTTGTCTGGTGAAAATCACTCCATTGTGTCCTCTAAGAGTCAGGACTATCATAGATCCACTTCCTAAACTAGGTCGAGGACATGCCCCCATCTATGTGATGGACTGACTTATTATGGATGAAGAAAGACTTAACAAGACTAGGATGAAGACCATGACAAATGATCAAGCTATGATGGAATTTTATTATGGGTAGATACAATGGATGATGTATGAACTGGCCATTTTATTATGATATGTACATGGCAGGTATGAGGACTGACTAGCTATTTTATTGTGGATATATACAATGAACGAACACACTAAAAGAATCCTAATAGATAAAGGAGCTAACTTGATACACATGGCACCTGTTTCCAGGTTTTCACCACATGCTTTTATTGCAGTTTTCTTTTTATTTTTTTTATTTTTTTATTTTACAAAATATATACATAGCCCTTGCATTGGGATTTCAAGGATAGAACTTCTTGAGATGGATACTGTTAAGAGGTTCATCCAAGGGATCTCCCTCAGGTGTTGACAACTGATAAGCCCCATAACCATATACTACTGTAATCACAAAAGGACCTAACCAATTGGGTTCGAACTTGCCCTTCTTTTCATGATGTTGTTGATTCTTTGGATTTTTGCAAGGAAATCACAAAAATTATGCTCGTAGGAGTGTATACCACTTGAACAAGATGACATTATAAGAAAATTGGATGAGCCATGAGACTTGGACAAGTTGGGAGCATATGATAATGTTACAAAGGTAAAAGAATGGAGGAGGAACCATAACATACCATGTTTAAATGCTTTTTAAAATATTGAGGATCTTGTTGCAAGAGAAAACAAATGATTTCTTAGGTAGATGTAGTGATTGATGGTGTCCCATCATATATTTTCAAGAGGAGGTTTCAAGGACCAAGAGGAAAAGGTATTCATATTGTGTCACCTCTTATGCATTTATCACCACAACTCACCCCTAAATTGGAAAGTACTACCAAGGATAGATCTATACGAGAAGAAAGCTATACTCACCATGATCAGGTTTTTGAAGCAAGTCCCTATCCTTATCATGATAGGGTGATTGTGGTAGAAATACACCCAAGAGATGAAAAAGGTGATGTGAGGCAGTTGGCTTGCAAAGAGTTTGTTGCAGATAATGAATTTGTTCACACACATGAGTTTAGAATGATCTTGTATAAGTATAAAGAAAAACAATTGAGGAAAAAGGTGAATAAAATGACCCCTGCTAATGAAGATGAATTGTTGAGAAAATTACAAGAGGATGTGGATTCAGAAATGAACAACAAGACCCCAGAAAGGGGAAGGAAACTATTAGGAAATTGTGGTTTAGTGATTTTCCTAGGTTTGGATATATTGTTTTTGACATTTTTCCGAATAATCAAAATACAAAGAAGAACTTGTTACTCGAAGATGTGGAAAAAATATACACTTGCTTGAGTTTTAATCCAAAAAAAACTTGTTGCAATGGGCTTTGTATCCAAATTATAAGAGGCCCACACTCATAGACAACGATAAAGTCTTTAACCATTTCATGGTGCAGAGAGTTTTGGAAATAGATCCATTGTATGATACAGATTTAAATATCAATGTTGTAAAGTGTACTAAAGCACAATTGGAACAAGTAATTAGGGAGTGAGATACCTAGCCTTCTATAAGGCTAGGTACGAGATATCAGAACAAGATAAAATGAAAATTAAAGATAAAATGAAGTACGTCATCAAACCAAGAGAGTTCTCATACCACCATGATCAAGAAATAGTTATAACATCGCAAGATACAACCTATTGGAGATTAAAAGCACAAAATTTTGAAAGGATGTTGGAAAAAGGAACTCAAAAGATCAATACAATTTTTTATGACATGATGTCTAAATTGGTCAAATAAAGGTTCAAGTAAATGATGACATATGTTGATAATTTATGGAGTACATAAGTAGGGACCTTTAGAGCTCTTAGGGAACATACTAGGATTGCAGATAGAACCAAAACTAAAAGGGATGAGATGAAACTTATAGATTTGTTTCTTGTAGATGATTCAAAGAAAATTGAAAAACTTCTCAAAAACATCAAGAATTTTAGGAAGAACTTGTGGAGGACATAGATCACCTTGATAAGGAAGATACAAAGAATCTCCTCGCTAATCTACATAGTGATGGCTCGCTAGTTCTTTTGGTAAAATGGAGAGACATGTTGGCATAGGATCTCCCTCAGGCCTTAGAGGATATCAATGATGAAGTGTGCATAGTGGACAAGATAAAGGTGATCACAATTAGGCTCTACAAGATGAAATACATCATGAAGCACTACATAGATACTTACAAATATCATGATTATGTTGAGCACATAGGAGTTGTTATTTATTTTTGTTAAGTATGTGAAAGTTTTTATTGATAAACCTATAGTTTTGAGAACCAACGAAACCTCTTGAATAGACAAGGATAGATAACACCAAGAAAATACTTAAACATCAATAACAAACTTAGTCAAGTACAACAACAATAGTTGATCACTTTACTGTAAGCACACCATTCAACCTTTGCATGAAATTATCATTAAATTGAAGGCCATGATCCAAATATTTCTATACACATAATATATATCAAAGAGGATCACAAACCAATCTGATAGCCTCAAAGGTGAATGAACCTAGTAGTAAAATAAATAGTTAAGGAAAAATTGCATAAACTTATAAATACATGATTCATATATCCAATCTCATATAGACAATGGGTTTCCCCATTGGTGATTGTTCCTAAGAAGGGAGGAAAATGGAGAGTCTGCATGGATTATAGAGATCTCAATTCAACAACCAAGAAAGGTCTCTTTCCTCTACCATTCGTTAATTAGGTATTGGACTGTTTAGCTAGTAAACAACTATTTTCATTCTTATATGGGTTTTGTAGTTATAAATAGATCAAGATAGCTCGAAAAGACCAAGAAAAGTTAGTGTTCACCTACTCACAAGGGGTGTATGCCTATTCAATACTTTATTTTGATCCTTGCAATTCCCTTGCCACATTCCAAATATTAACGCTTAAAATATTTTTAAATATTATAGGTGATTGCATGGAAGTATATATGGATGATTTCACCCCTTATGGTGATACTTATGAGGAAGAATTAGAAAATGTGAAGGTACAATTTATCTTTGAGAAATGAAAAATGTTACATGATGATGCAAGGAGTGGTACTTTTATAGTACATATTTTAGGATGGCATACATGTCAATCCAATGAGAATAGAAGTGATAAAGCACCTACTTGTTCTATTAAAACAAAAAGATGTTATAAGTTTTTGAGGCCATGTTGGTTACTATAGATGCATCATCAAGGAATTTAGTTAAAATGTTGCACCTTTAAATACATTGTTAATAAAAGATGGCATAATTTGACTAGATTACTAATTATCAAACAATATTTTAGTTGCTCAAATACTTGTCAACTAAAGCACTTGTTCTTAGGGGACCAAATGTGACATTTCCTTTTCACATCCACACTGATGCCTTTGACCATACAGTTGGTACAATTTTATGCCAAAAAGAAGGTAGCATTGAATATGCAATTTACTAAATTAGTAAAAACCTTCAAGAAACATAACTCAACTATATTCTCATTGAAAAATTAATGTTAGCAAGCATCTATGATATCAATAGTTTAAGGCACTATATCACAAGATGTTAAGTATATATATATATAGACCATGTAGCAATAATAAACCTAATGAATAAGTCTGTTGTTAGTAGTACACTCGTTAGATAGTTGTTACTTTTACAAGAATTTCACATAACAATAGTAGCTAAGTTGAGAAGAGCTAATGTAGTTACAAATTTTCTTTCTTGATTGATCCATGGAGAAGCAGAACCTACTATAGATGACTCTTTTGTAGATGAGAACCTCTTTACACTACATACCTATACTCTATGGTAAGATCACATTGTAAAATAGTTTGTGTAAGGAAGGAATCCAACATATTTATCTCCAAAGGAGAAAAAGGAGTTAGTAGAGAAGAGTCTTCCATAGTCATAGATATTAGGATATCTATTTTATACATGCCCTAATAATGCCATAAGAAGATGCATTATTGTATATAGTATGAAAAGGGAAGCAATGCAAAAGGGTAGACTACTCATCCTTTTGGAGATTGCGCATTTGAAAGGAAGATGTCCCAATAGGCTCAAGTGGTGACTTAAGCACTAAAAGGGGCAATGATCCTTCACTAAATATGTAAATTTTGAAAGGGGGAATGATAATGATAATATAAAATACATGTTATGAAGATTTATATGCACTTAGAATCAAAATAGAAAATATGCTACTTTAGATCTGAATAATAGATAAACAAAATCCTAAAAATACTTGTAACAACTATTTTGAGGTCCTACGATTGTAACTTGTCTACCATTCAAATATGATCCTATTCTGGAGGGTATACAGTGGTCAAGATGATCTTTACCGAGGTATAGAATGACTAAGTCATTCTTTACCTTGGGTTTCTACCTAAAACTTTTAGGGATGTTTTGAATGTTCTCCATCTACCCAAAAAAGTTCTAACAACTTTTTAGCCTATTCCTACACATAGAAAAATAGGGAAAAGGTTGGGAAAAAGGGGTTTTCCTTTTTCAAACCTCTATTTAGGAATCAACCTTAAAAATGAAAAGAAACTACATAAAGGAAAGTATGTAAATAGGTAAATGTTCAATTCACCTTGCATAAACCCCAATGAATGAATGTAGGAATCGTTCATACCCATGAAGATGCTTGAACATGATTGGAATCAAAGTTGACCTTGAAATGTGGAATAGGAATCAAGGCTTCCCTCATAAATCCATGGATCTATGAACACCACTTTTAGATATTAAATATAGATATACTTAATAATTGCTTGCAATGGAGGAGAGAAGGATGTTGATGGAAGAAAGGATATTCTTGCTTGATTGAGAAATCCTCTACTTGGACATAATGGGAGATAAAATTTCTTCAATGGAGAATATTTCCTTGGAATTGACTTTAATAAATTGGAGGAACTAGATCTTGGTTTCTTGCCTTCAAATCTTTAATCTAATTAGTCAATTTATCATGATCTCTTGATTTCTCTTGAAAACTTGATTGTGAATGCTTGAGTATAGTAATTAATATCAAAATGAGGAGAGATATGGTGTTTATATACCGAATTCATCATTTCAAGATCCAAAATAATCTAAGTTGACCACAAGATCTATTTCCTCATTAACACCCAAACATAGGGCTTCAAGGCAAAAACCTCACGTATAAAATGATTGAGTCATTCTATACCTAGGAATTTGATCCCAAATTTGAACTAGGTGCCAGGATGGTGGAAAAGAAGTGATAAAAGATGAATCAAGTTTCCAAGATCAAGTATAAAAAACATCATATCTTGAAATCACAAAAATGGTGCCTAATAGAGCATCCAATTATGGATGCTAATTTTTTAGGATGATACAATTAGCCCCCACTTTAGTGGGAGTATGAGACAAAATCATGATCATGGTAAAGTATATCAATGCATAAGAACAATCTTATCAAGGTAAAGGATATAAAGAAACACCAAGCCCCCAAGTGAATTAATTCCTCATCAAATCCAAAACCAAGATAAAAGAGACATTGTGTGTGTGTGTCACACACACACACACACACACACACACAGAGAGAGAGAGAGAGAGAGAGAGAGAGAGAGAGAGAGAGAGAGAGAGAGAGAGAGATTTCTTTATTATGGACCATGTAAAGAGAAAGCACTACTAAAAAAGATGACATTGATAGTCTAGAAAGTTTTTTTATGCTAGTCAAATCATCAAAACAAAGGACTTAATTTATAAGGAAAGAGTTGTCTTCATTAAGGGATCCTAATAATCCAATTAGTTCCAAGGAGATTAATTATCTACAAATGAATCTAAAAAGGAGGTTTAGTCCTTAAGGTAATAATTTTCTCCATTAAGGGATCCACTAAAAATGTACAAGGGCTTGATGATGAAAATATGAATGTAAGGAAATAATTTTCTTCATAGCCATTTGCATAAGAGAGATTGCATTGAATCTCTCTCACTCTCTCTCTTTGTGTGTGTGTGTGTGTGTGTGTGTGCATGAAAAATGTGAAATAAGGATAGGAGTGTATGCCCCCATGATAAAGAGATTTCAAACACCTTAACAAGAGAAATAGCTTTAACAAAGCATACATGCACCCACAAGAGACATTTCCAATATAATATGCCCCCAAGAAAGGACAAACTAAGAAAAAAGAGCACATGACAAAAGAGAGAAAAAAATGGATCTACTAACTCAAGCGTTGGTATGATCATAATATAACTCATGTATATCGGAATTATATCAAAATAAACTGTCAACATTCTCCAACAACATCAGAACTACAAGCACAATGGAAGAATATTATGTAAGAGTTATGTAGACGAGTCTTTTTAGGTTGGAATCCCAAAGACCAAAATCAATAGGTAGCTACCATTTTTCATCATCCCCAATCAGACAACACAAAGGAACATTCATTAACAATGGTACATGCTTTTTATAACATGCCATTACAATTGTAAGTCTCTAAATAAGGAATTTCCATGTATTGAGGAATAATGGCATAGATGATATCTAAGGACAAATGACTGACAATATCAAAAGAAGGAATGTTAAACTTGGATTGAGTCATAGATGCAATTTGTTGTTGCAAAGATGAAACGGTTTGAGCCAAGCTATTAATAGTAGATTTGGTAGAAAGAGATGTAGGATATATGTGTGAAAGGCTTGGACAATTAGGAGAAATGGAAGGAATGGTAGAATATGAAAAAGGAACACTATTCTACATGGGAATAAATGAGGGTAAGGACATACATGAAATATTTGAAGGGGGGACAATAGGATTATGAATGCTAACATGTGTAGGATTGGTGCTTTGAATGAAAGTGGTTATTATAGGTGGAGCATAAGTATAGACACTAGGTATTAAGGTAGGAATAGGAATGGAGGTCTCAACATTAGTGGTAGGTGGAGCAAAACCTAATTCTTTGTCACAATCTCTAATAGGCTTGACATTGTTATCAATGAAATGAGGAATACTATGCAATATGTTAACACCAAGTTCATAATTATGAATTATATTTCTAAAAACCCCTACTACAGAGATGATCTTAGGATTGGCATTTTCTTGTCTGAACCATTGCTCAAATTTTTCAAAGTCATGGGAAATTTTTTGAACTTGCATTGGAGGAAATCGTAAGGCCTCAACTTCATTATGATAAGAGTGGGAAGAGTTTTTCTCAATAGGAGGAATTTCATTAGTACGTATGTTGGTCTCATTGATGGGCTTCTAGATAGCCATCTTTCTCAGTACTTTTTATCCTCTTTTCAGAATAGTTGATTGCACATAGACATGAATTCATGGTTTTCAAGCATATGAACTTATGGTTTATATATATATATATATATATATATATATATATATATATATATGTGTGTGTGTGTGTGTGTGTGTGTGTGTGTGTGTGTGTGTGTGTGTGAACATAAGATGGAAATATGGATACTTTAAAGACATCATATTTGTTTGAATTAATGGACATGAATGGTAAATGGAGTAGCTATACATGTTAATGAATGTTTCCTTGCCTAAGCTATGTTTTGGGTAGTTACCTCTTGTAGTTGTAGGACTTGCAAGAGTGTTAATTAAGACTTACACCTTTTCCTAATATTAATGATGCGGATATATATGTATATGGTTGGATGTGTGTGCATTGATTATTTTGCAAATGTTGACTGTGGACATTTAAAGACCAACATAGTGGTGCTGGAGTAATCAAAGCCAACCGTGGATTGCAGAATCTTTGCAAACAAAGCTAGTCAATTGATGTTTTCTGTTACATGCAGTGCACAAATTTAGTTTCCTTAATGTGCTATATTTCTGGAAATTATTCATGGTCAATGATGTTTCTATTTTGAAACTTTATGAGTTGTAACCGATCCTCATTTATGAAGTGATCATAGATTTAGGAGATTGTTGTAGCTTTCCTTTAAATAATTGACTATTGTGACTCTTTTGGAGTTAGTCGAGTGAACTGGTTTATAACAGAACTCTTGCATATTGTTTCAATCAAGTGTAATCATTTTTTTATGGATGAATAGAATGTTTAGTTCAAGTTTATATCTTTCATCTTGATTGTATTTCCTATTCACTCATTCAAGGGGCCCACTTGATGAGTGAATTGTTCTGTTAGCGTAGAGTTCATTTTCCTATTTATTTCTAAGTAGTTAGAACTCTGATGTTCTTGTAGCTACTGATAACAGAATTAGTAGCTTGTTCCTGCAGCACAGTTGATTGGAGTAATTCCTAGCCGCAATTCCCTGCTTTGTTACAATAATTTTATTTACCAATTTTAGCATAGTTTTCCTAAAGCATAAGCATTTGAATTCCATAGATAGTCTTAGATTGAGAAGGTTTGAAGCATATACTTTACAAATGCCATTCCAAATTTTCGTCCTTGGTCGATAATTAAATGAGACCGAATAATCCATTTAGAAATCATTTGGGGTGTCCAATCTTAAAATAGGTAGTCCATTGCTCTGGGTTTCTGATACTATTATTTGGCCAAGCATTTTTGGCACCATTGCCAGGGATGGTGTTAATTAAAACTTATCCTTGTAGTTGCATTCTCAGTCCTAATCTAGCACTTAGTCTTAGGTAAGCATTTTATGCATAGAAAGAGAGATCACCTTGGGAGATTTCTTCCCCATAACTACCAAGAGGACCCATTTGATATATTTAATCCTCAAGTTGAAGAACCCCAAAGCAAGAATGAAGAAGAAGAACCCTTCAAAAATCCATTTTCTGATGCTCAAGAACACATATCCTCTTCATCATCTGAGGAATCACTGCATTTGAATGACCTATTTGCTGAACCTGAATACCAAGACAACCCGCTTGCTCTTATTATCTATCAGCCACCACCACCAAGTCCTCCTCCCAAAATGGCTGCTTAGGCTCCCTTTCCTTTTCCTATCCCTCCTCAGTAAGGTAACCAAAATTTGTAGAACATACCTACTGCTGCTCTCCCCAAATTCTATGGCCTCCTTACAGAAGACCCTAAGACCTTCCTCTTTGAGTTTGACGTCTTTTTCCAGAGTTATGACTATACCACTAATGCCCACAAGCTGAAGTTGTTTCCATCAACTCTAAAAGAGGCTACCTTGAGATGGTTCATGGGGTTGTGTGCTAATATTGTAGTAGATTGGAATGCCATGCACAATCTGTTTCTTTTAAAGTATAAAGAATATTGTAGGGGTTGAGATTTGAAAGGTGATGACATTTGTAAATTGTCTCAAAAGGAGGATGAAACCTTGGAAGATTATGTATCAAGATTCATATTCAACCTGCATCGTAATACACAACACCAGCTAAATGAGGCATCTCAGAAACACCTTTTCTTAAAGGGTGTGAATGATGGAAGTATTGAGGCTCTAGACCTGATGGAAGGAGGAGATATCACATCGAAAGGTTGGGCTGACATAAAAAATATATGTCTAAATTATTCAAGGGCCACTGTGAAGAAGGGTAGGGGACTTAGAGACCTACCACATAAGTACAATGGTGGTTCAGGAGTATCCAAAATGGAGCTGTCTAATTTGTTGTCTGACTTCAAGCAGGACATCATTAATGATGTTGCCACTCAACTAGATAGTATGCAGGCGAGGAGGAAGAAGGAAGAGTCAAATGCTATGTTCGCCAAGTTCTGTTCTCATTGCAGAGAAAAGAAAAGAAACTATAAATGAAAAATGGTTGCATTTGTGGACATCAATCCAATGCCCATTAAGTTTAAAGCTATAGATGAGTAGAATGGAGAAGTTTTCTATGTTTCTCAAAGACGTCCATGGGCTCAGAGACAAGGTATGCCTCTAGACCCATTGAATAATTTTGGTTATAATAATAATAGTAGTCAATGACCAAACCATAACCCCCAAAATTTTGCCCCTCAAGGTCATAATTGGAATTATTACTAGTCCAACCAACAACCACACTATAACCAAGCCTATCAGCAATAGCAACCATTTAACCCATACCAACAACAGTATAACTCTTGTTAACAACCACAACATAATAGCCAATGGCCACCTCATGGTAATTGGAAACCACAACCTTAGTGGGGACCCAATCAGTCTAGTCAGCAACAAGCAATAATGCCTCCACCTCAGCAGCAAGCTATTATGTTGCCAGCTCCTGTAGCCAATAGCAACCCTCAAAATCCAACTCAACTTCTTTCTAAGCCAACTCCAAATCCTAATAAAAAGCAACAAGCTTATTCCTTACAAGTAAATGATATCCATCTCAGATCAGGAACTACACTGCCTGAACCCAAGGAGCCAATAATAATCAAAGTTGATGATGTCGAGGACATACCCATGAACTAGCCTGCTGATGTTTCACCTGTTGTTCAAACTGCACCAGTGCCTAAAAATCCTCCTTATTTGCAAAGATTGTCTCAGGCAGTTCCTCCAAAATAAAATCTTGTAGAAATTGATTTGATTGACCAGCTCAAGCAAATGACAATGAAAATTCCCTTGTTGGATGCCCTTAAAGAAATTCTAGTCTATACCAAAAAAATTAAAGAGGCTTGTATCAAACAGCCTGGAAGGAAGAAAAAAGACCCTGATACTGTCCATGTCTTAGGCCAGCTCTCTAATCTCATGCTAAGAAAAGTTGTAATGCCTAAGTATTCCGACCTAGGAAGCCTAGTGGTCACCATCCATATTAATGGTACCTAAAATCAGAATGTCCTAATTGACTTGGGAGCATCAATCAATGTTATGACTAGGGAAGTTCTTCTAAAGCTCAGTATCATTGGTTTGCGGGATACACCTACAATATTGTAGTTAGTTGATAATTCCACAGTCAATCCAGATGGTATGGTTGAAGATATTGTTGTTACCTTGGATTCTTTAGACTACCCTTCAGATTTCATAGTCCTATCACCCAAAGCCACCTTAGCCTATTAATCTTAGGATGACCTTGGCTAGCCATGACTGATGCTGTAATACCCACCCGTAGGTTATTTTTAGGTTGCTTCATGTTTTAGGTGTTTGATCAAATTCTTTTAGGTCACTTTCCATGTGATCGATTATTATTTCATTAATGATGATTATAGATTATTATCATATGTTTATCAGGTGTATGCATAGATTAGATGATGATGTTTTGTGATGATAGATTATATGTTTTATATTGATTACAATGTACTTACCCCATACTTGCATGTGTATGGTGATTATGTGTCTGTATTTGTTTGATGTGTTTGTGTGGTAGAGGACAGAGGCGCAGTTACTTGCATAGTCGAGATCCACACGTCTGACTGTACCCTATCATTGTCTGTTATTTATTGTATGTACATGCTTCATCTTTTGATGACAGGTTTACAGGTACAGGGCATCGTCTTCCCTGAATTGGTAGGAGTGAGCATGCCCACAAACATTCATCTCAATGGTAAAGAGGGGAGATAATACACAGACCCAAAACCCTAATCTAAACCCAATTGTCCTAGGATTGGACAAGTGTCTGTTTGACTACCCTACCCAAATTCACCTGGTTGGCATGAATTCGTGGATCCCGTTCTTAAGTCTGTGCATGGTTTCAGTTTGCTTGATTTATTGTGCTTGATTTTATTGTGTTTGATTCAGTTGAGTTGTGAATTATTCAGGTGATTTTATATGATTATCAATGTTAGGATTATAGTTGAATTTAATGATTTAATTATGTTCATATGCTTAATTTGAAAAATTATCTAAAGTCAATTATTTGATTAATTGGGAATAATTGATTATTTAATTGAAATTGGATTTTATTATGCTTGAGTGTATTATTAAATAATTGAATATTTAATTACATGCTTTAGGATGTATTAAATATTTAATTTATTTAATATGGGTTTAATTAATAAACATGTGCTTAATTGAAAATGATTTGGATTATGCTTGCATATTTTATTAAATGGTTAAATAATTAATTGCATGAATTTGTGATGCATTAAGTATTTAATTGATTTAATAATAAATTTAAAATTATAACATGTGCAAATTGAAAAGGTGTTTGTTTTCAAAAAGATAACTAGTTTTCAAAAGACAAGTTGAGTTGTGCTTTTAAAAGATATATTTTAATTAATTAATTTTATTCACTTTCAATTTTGGAATTTGAGTTGGATTAGGAGTTGTCTTATGAGTCATTTTCTGATTTGAGTTGAACTCGGAGTTAGCTGTTGAGTTGTCTTTTGGGATTGCTTGAATTTGGGGATTGAATTCCTATTAGGAGATTATTGTTTTCATTTTTGAGAGAGATAGGTTTTGGAGAAGATTTTTGGGGAAGCTTGTGTGCTTGGTATTTTTGAAGATTTGTGGATTATTGTGGCTGCTGTATGTTGAATTGAATTTCTCTGTGCATCTGGATCGGATCCCTGTTTGCAACATAGTTTTCAGATCTGCAGGTTGTGTTTGAATTTGGAGAGAATTTGGTTCTCAGATCTACAGGGGTTTCCATTTTTAATCCATTTCTGGCATTGGATCTGAGGTAGGTTTTGGAATTGTTTATCAGATCTATATTCTCATCTGTTTATCTTTTTGTGTTTTATATTTCTCTATGTTTTCAATTTTTGATAGATCTTTGTTTTGGTTGGATCTGGGTATTCTGAAACCCTAGCTTAGTTGATTTCAGTATTTTATTACTACTTGGCATAGTAGGGTTACTCTGGCAAAATTTCATTGAATGATTGTTTATAGTTTTTCTACAAATTGAAATATTAAATCTGGGCAATAGTTTGACTATAGAGAATGAGATAAATTAATTCTGGTTGAAAAGAAATCATGTTTAGGAAAAAGACCCAATTCTAGTATAAAATTATTCTCTGTAAAAAAAAAAATAAACCAGTCAAAATGAAAATCCAATAAAACAGATTTAGAATGAGACAAATTTTTATTGGAATGCACGTGAGTGTTTTAAAAATATATATGAAGGTCTATTTCCATTTCTGGAAAAGACAGTAGATGTTTATATTTCCGTTTGCAGAAATTGTATACAAAAAATATATATGTATAAAATATTAATTTAGTAAATCATGTTATAGTACTTTGAATATGTTTCAGTATTTTTCTTTTAAAAAATAAAATAAAATAACAAATTTATTAAAAAGAAACGACGTGTTTACCTTGCGTCGCATGTGTTTCTTTTTATTGTTTTTAGCTATGTTAAAAAAATCATAAAATAAAGTTTTGGAGGGCACGTGAATGTACCCCCCCCACCCTGCGAAAGGGGCCACCACCTGCTGGCGGTACCGTAAGTTTTGGAGGGCACGTGAAGTACCGTGCAGCAGGGGAGCCTCTGCCAACGGTCTCCAAGGGGACCACACGGGAGGTCCTTTGCCGGCAACGCGGGGATTGAGGTAGTAAGGAGGGGGGGGCGTGGGGCCCGCTGCCCACCCCTACATACTTTTGTTAATTGTGCCTTCAACTTTATGTTATTTCCTTATTTTGTTATATTTGATTTATGTGTTAATTAATATAAATTTTGTTTTGAGTTTGGTTAGTAAGTTTGTTAGATATTAAGTATCGTAAATTTCTATATTATTAATTTAGTTTGTAATAATATATGATTTAATATTTTATAATTGCTAATTGATGTTAGTTGCTAAATTTAATTAAATTTTGTTTGAATAAATTAATTTCTTTTCTATAAGCATTATTAGTTGGATTATGTTTATATGAATATATAGATATATATCAAGTATATATATATGTGTAATTTTGAAAGTAATTTAGTTTACAATTTATTGTTGGTAAAAGTATATAGGTTTAATTAGAAATTAAATCTCTTTATTTCCCTAGTGAAATATATATCTTCTTTAAGACATAAATTTGCACTTTAAATCTATAATGCTTTTAGGAAATGTAAGTTGTCTTACTAGATATGAATTTATAGTTAAATATTTCTTTGTATGTTTTATAAATTTGAGTATATGATCAACATAATGAAATACGTTCAAATGTTTTATGTGTACAACATGTATCATTACACGAGTCATGTTTATGTTGAAATCGGGCGTTTTCCATTCTATCGAACCTATAGGTTGTTTATATAGAAAGTTCTTTTATTTTCGCAATAATTCTTTTATGTCTATAATGTGTATCTCTTATCAGATTGATGTGATTCTGCGTGTGGAATTTCTATTGTGTTCAATTTGAATTCTTAAATGCCTATGGGTTAGATATCAAGTTTTCTATGATGCAGTTGTGCATTCTTCGTTATTGTGTGTCTTCTTGTGCATTGTCTGAAATTGGGCAATTAATCTACTGAATTCCTAAGAACATTATTAGCGAATATTCTATTAATTAGTGACTTTAATATGCTTGTTATGTCATGATTCTTTTATTATTATTATTATGTGATCTATATTCTGTTTGGATCATGTTCATTATGAAGTTTCGGTGCTTGAAGATTCCTGTTCAGATCTTTATTTGTGAGTGTTGGCTTCTTGTTTCTGGACTACAATTCATGTGCATCTTGTGATTTCGGGCATTAGATGGCCTAGGGGAAACAGAGGCAGGGTTTTGTTTTAGTTGGATTATATTTCAATATCATGTTTGATGTGTGTGCTTATTCTGAATATCATCTTGGTAGTTGGTTTTGATCTCTTGGGCTCTTGTTGATTTATTATCTGTTGTAGTATCATTGTAATCATTTCAGTTTCTATGTGTGAAACTGCATCTAGGATTACCTGGTTGAATGCCTGATTGATGTATATGTGATTATGAGCCTAGGGGAGATTGATTAAGTGCATCTTAGGGGAGTGACTTACAATAGGGGCTAGGACCCAAAGTGGTCAGTACTTGGGTAACCTATCGTAAGTTATGTAATTAAGTGATAACATAGTAATTAAAACTTTATAGATCATTTAAAAAGATAATATAGAGTATGGTTATGATTAGAATTCCTCATTTCTGAGAGAGAGTATTCTAATCCCACATGGATCGTATTGAGGGTCCAGGGCCCAAAGTGGCCAGTCCAGGGTAACTCAATGCTTGAGGGTCTGGGGTCCAGAGTGACCAATCCAGGGTAACTCAAGTAGATAGACATGTGATGACACTCCCATAGCATGTAGCCTATATCATCTCCTGAGTTTTCTATTTATGCCTCTGGATTAGTGTGTTCCACCTTTCACTTTATTGTTGTGTACCTTGAGTAGAGAGCTTTCAGGATTCCTTGCTTAGTGGTTTATCCTTGTTTGGTTTTGGTCATCCGATTAGGGTTTGTGGTTATCTCCTCAACACGGTGGGGTAGACCTTTGTGGTTCTACATGGACGGGTGGTAGTGATTCTTTACCATTTGAGATTCGATGTCCTAGTGCCAGTGCTATTGATACTCCTGCAGTTGGATGCTTTCATGGTTCTTCATTGTTTCTTCATTATTGGTTTCTTATCATATCTTCATTTATGTAGTCCTATATTAGTGTATCACATGTGATACCTAATATGGACATTGTACTTCTTCTTTGTTAGATTTATTATTACATACCCTGCGACATGTGTAGTGGATGTTAGTGTATTAGTTATCATGGTTGTTCATGAGGATTGTATATATTGTTGTAAGTTGTATATGTATCAATTATGTTATGAAATCTTTTGTTATCTTTCTTTAGTTGTTTTATTTGTTCTTAAGTAATTTTACGTCATGGGACCCTCGAGTTTTGTAATCTGTGTTGGATGTTGGTTCAATGTGAATAAATGGTAATTGCTTTTGCACTATTGTGTATCTTGTATGTTAACTTTAGAAAAAAAAATATTCACCAAACTTAGTAGCAAGTTATAGGTTAATTTCTCTTGGGTTCCCTGGCGGGGCGTTACAGATGCTTGCATTGCATGCCACTCAGCAAAAATGACCATATCAGATGGGATAAATACCAAGAGGTTAACTCTGTAATCTCCAGAAAAACCCTAAAGTGAACTTGATCAGGTTGTCTGGCCAGATTTAGGTGATGCTACCCTTGAAGCAAACTCTGTGCAAAAACTGATGGTCATTGAGAGAAATCCATTCATGGTATCACAAGAAGAAGATGATATACTAGTAGCAATCCTTACCAATTAGTATGGTTTTGAGGAATCATCTTGTGATGATCCTAATTGTTCCCTTCAAACAATAATGCCCAAGCAAACCACATCTCAACTTCCTGCAACACCTGATTTTAGCCAACTTGCAGCACCTTTATACAACCTGTTGAAGAAAGAAGCTGAATTTGAATAGACAGAGGAATGTGAAGCATCATTCCAGAAATTGAAAGATGTTTTAACAACAACACCTATTCTCAGAGGACATGATTGGAAGCTTCCATTCCACATCCACATAGATGCATCTAACTATGCCATTGGAGCAGTCCTTGGATAGAAGGAAGGTACTGTTGAACATACAATTTACTATATTAGTAAAAATTTGCAAGGAGCTAAATTAAATTATACTGTTACTAAAAAAGAGATGTTAGCAGTTGTCTATGCACTAAACAAATTTAGGCACTACATCACAAGTTATGAAGTATTTGTTTATACTGATCATTCAACTATCAGGTACTTAATGAATAAACCTACCATTAGTGGTAGATTAGCATGTTGGTTACCCCTCATGCAGGAATTTGATGTGAAGATAATAGACAAACCAGGCAAGGCTAATGTAGTGGCTGATTTCTTGTCAAGATTGCAAGTACCGGATGATCTTGCAGCAATTGATGATAACTTCCCTGATGAGCACTTATTTTTTATTGATTCTTTTAATCCATGGTATGCAGACTTAGCCAAATACCTTGCTACAGGTAGAATACCACCTCACCTCTCTCCTAAACAACACCACCTATTGGTTGAGAAGAGTTTTAACTTCTCTTGGATCTCAGGCTTCATGTTTTATACAAGACCAGACCAGGTCACTAGGAGATGTGTTCATGAAGATGAAACCTATGACATTCTTCAAGCATGTCATGATGAACCATGTGGTGGAAATTTTGTAGCAAAGTGGACAACCTATAAAATTTTGACAACCGGATACTACTGGCCTACTTTTCATAAAGATGTAGCAAAGCATACCCAACACTATGATAGGTGCCAGCGTATGGGGCATCCCATAAAGTTTGATGAAATGCCCCTGTAGCCTCAGGTAATTGTTACGCCATTTGACAAGTGGGGTACAGACTTTGTTGGACCCATTAAACCCTCTTCTCATGGGAAGTCCTACATCTTAGTATGTACTGACTATGCCACAAAATGGGTTGAAGCCAAAGTTATGAGGCATGCTAGAGATCACAAAGTTGCTGAGTTCCTCTATGAATGCATATTCACCAAATTTGGAGTACCAAGGGAAATTGTCACAAATTAGGGAGCACAGTTCACCTCTAATCTTATCACAGAGTTGATGCAGGAGTATATGGTGTGTCATGGGAAATCTTCACCCTATCATCCTCAGGCCAATGGTCACTGAAATCACAAATCGGGAGATAGAATCTATTCTAACCAAAATAGTGGTTGTGCACAAAAAGGACTAGGCTACATGCCTTCTTGAAGCCATATGGGCCTATCGCATAACATGGAAAACCACCACAGGGTTTACTCCTTTTGAGTTGGTGTATGGAAAATCAGCCTCTATGCCAATTGAGTTCCATCATAAAATACTCCACACAGCCTTGGATTTGGATTTTGATCTCACCAAAGCACAAGAAGACCAGTTACTGCAATTAAATGGATTGGATGAATACTGGAAGTATGTCCTCCACAATACAGAGTTAATACAACAACAAAGGAAAAAATGGCATGACAAGTTCATTCGTGATAAGAAATTTTTTGTGGGCAATTGGGCTTTGTTGTATGATTCAAGATACCAGCACACACCTAAGAAATTTTATACCAGATGTCTTCGGCCTTATGAGATAATACCAGTATTTGACAATGGAGCCATCCAACTTTCAACCATTGATCTTGTCAGATTTAAGTTACTTGTCAATGGGCATCACCTAAAACTTTATAATAAACCTATCAGTCGTGATGAGTTCTTGAAGCAGTTCTAGAGCACAGCTAAAGAAAATGATCCTGTAGCCGAAGAATCTAGGTCTTCTACCTAGAATTCTACCGATTCTTGATTCCATTCAAGAACACCATAATAAACATTTCACATTTTGTGGAATGATTTCTCCATAATAATTTTCATCTCACCTTTCCTCTCTCTCTTCCACCCATCACTTCATTCATGCAGATGTCATTTTCCAGACAACTCTTCCTGCAGCGCTTTCAAGTTCATGCCACATATACTCGTACATATGTTATTTTTATTCATTAATTTTTAGGATTTTGTGTCATTTTAATTTTCTACTCTTGCATAACCTAGCTTGGTGGGACCCATGCCATTACTTAGTTGGGGGGGGAACTATTCTATTTTCAAAATTTCAAATTAGCATGTAAAAATTGAAGTTTCTTGTCTTTGTGAGATGTCTGTGTTATGACTTGCTGATCTGTCCTTCTGTGATTACATCATCACATTTGAAGTGAATTAAAGATATTAAAAGCTAAACTTAATTTCTAATGATATGTCATGATGTTTTCGGGGTGGCAGCCTTGGCACGTGTGAGCTATTATGAGATGTTATGCAAGAAATATATCATTAGATTTCGTGCAAAAATCTTTAATTTCATGAAGCAAGTTGCAGTTGGTACACTGCCTTTTCTTCTGCAACATCTTGTTCTGTAATGCATTGAGGTCTATGATTTACCATTGTTGAGCTCTATGGAAATAGTAAGTTCTACAAAATTTAAAAGTCTTTGAGTGTAGCAATGGGAGGTGACCTTCAATGACATGAGCCAGTGGATCACATGGTTTTGTTAAATGATGCATCCAGTTGTGAAATGTTTAGAAGAAGAGGTTGGCTAGATTATTGCTTAAGCCTTAAAGGGTTTGATGAAGAAGTCACTCTACAATTTTTATCCACCTTGAAGGATGGAGTTACAGAGGTCAAGGGCTTAAAGATTGAATTTATAGAGGATGTAGTAGCTGAAGTGACTGGTTTACCACAAGAAGGTGAGAAATGGGTGAAAGACTTTGATTTGCGTTCGACGAGGGCCCAGTTCACTTTGTATGGTGATCCCTAGTTAAACATTGACAAGAAACAAGGTACTTGGTGATTATCTTTGCCTCTAGAATTCATTCAACCAGCTGCATTTTTTATCCAACACTTCACCTGCGAGGGACACTACAAGTATTTGCATGCTCTACATTTCAAAATTCTCAGTCATCTTCAACACGACAACAAATCGGTAAATCTTCCCAGCTTCCTATTTAACATTGTGAAAAAGCAATCTTTATTAGTCCAGTCAAGAAGAAACCAGTCTATTTCACATCATTGCTAGATAAAACTAATTGTAGAAAGAGAATTAAATAGACAAATGGTTGGGACATGGGAAGAATTCTTGCAAATACATGAGGTTGAACCTAGAGTGGTCGGCCCTAGAGGTCATGGTGTTGGGTGGAGAGAGAAAACATCCTCTAGGGTTTGAAAAATTATTCAAAGAATTGAAATTGATCCTGAAGCCTCCCCTTCCATTTCTAGGTCACCTAGGAAAAGAACTTTTAGTACTGGTGCCTCTACTTCTCAGAGGAAGAAAAATAAAAGAAAAGAAGCTCCCAGTATCCCTGAAACATCACCGTCTATAAAGACCAGGTCTACATCTAGGAAGGATAAGGGTAAAATAAAGGAGTCAGAAGAAGAAATATTAGAGCTGCAACCTAGTGGTAATACTAACAATGTTGAAGGAACCTTACATTCCCCTAGGGAATAAATTTCTAAAAACCCTCTTGAAGCAGTTGCAGAGGAAGTAGCCACTAGTAGAAGGAAACAAAAGAGTCCTCTGAACTCATCTGTACCCCCTAGGAGGAGAAGTAAAAGGCTTTTCAAAAAGGATGTTGAAGCTCTTGTTCCTGTTGTTAACCTTGATTCTTCTGAATTTGTAGAGAATGAATCTTTAGAGAATTCCTCTTCTGAGGAAATGTTTCATCAAACTGCAGCCAGTGACACTACATTAAAAGATCAGAGTCCACACATAGAAGTTAACCCTGAAGTTAACTACATACTTATTGATAGTGACAAGGACTCTAAATTTGTAAATAATTCTATGAGGCCAGCTGTTAGTATGGATTCTGAAGAAATCCCTGAGTTTGGGACAAAAATTGTTGAAGAAGTGCCCAAGCAAAGTAATCAAGATGGGTTAGAAACGTTGGCTAAGGTAGCAGCTGATGTTAGTGAGGAAAACAATGTAGTAAAAACAATTGTTTTATGGAAAGGAGAGTCCTTTGCACCAAAGAAAATAATAAAAACTCCTCACTTTCCATCTGGATGGGTGGATTACTCAATCAGGAACCTTTACCCCCACTAGATTTGTCTACACCCCTGGCTGCAGGGATAAACTTGTATCAACAATTGTTATGGGAGAAGACACAATGGGAATTGGAAAAGGAAAAATTGAAATGAGTCATTAGTGAGCAGGGCTATCAGATAGAACAAAAATCAAATCAAATTGAGGTATTGAAAAGGAGGATTGATCAAATCACAGGATTAATTCCAGAGCTAATGGAATGCAGGTCACCATCTCCAGTGTATGCATTATTCCTTAAAGAATAACTTGTTAATTTCAAATTAACAAGAATTGTGGAAGGTCTCAATCCTTCTATATCAAATCCCCATGAATTTTACTATGCCTTTCAGTCTACTCCAATGACTCTGAAAAACCTATTGTGTGAATTGTACCTGCATAACCTAGCTGTCCCTGATGATACAGAGTGGAATTCACTCCTCTATGTAGGGGATGTGCAGTTAGGAGCAGTTATGTTTTGGATGCAAAATGAGATAAGTAGGGAACATCAAGCTACACCATACATAAATAATGAGATGACAACTCCTTTGATGATGAGGCTTGAAGTTCAGCATTCTAGGTGAACATATTTAGATTGGCTTTCTGTCACATCAAACTCAAGTGGAGCTAATAAATATATCTAGTGTGAGAACAAGCTTTTGCAGACTGGGACTAACATTCCTCACATGATATTGTTGTGCAACAATTAGTGCCTCCAGGAAGAGATGGATAAGGATGTCACATGATCTAAAGTCAAAGGAACCTCACTCACCACAAAATTTAACCCTTTCTACAAGAAGAATTCCATGGTACATTATGTTGGGAAGGACACTCCTTAATTAGTGGTTTCCATTGAGGTTTCAACCTCCACTCTTCCTACAGCCATTGCTAGCGATGAATGATAGTGCATCGGATTATGATATGGCCACTGAAGTCCAGCGATGGGAAAGACTCAAAGAAACTCACAGATACTTTGACTATGTTCATGATGAGTCTGGGCAGAGAACAACTAGTGACTTGAGGGTCCGTGCTAGGATTCAGAATTTCATGGTTGCTGGGGACCATAAATAGTTCAATTGGGGGGAATGATGGGCTTCTAGATAGCCATCTTTCTCAGTACTTTTTATCCTCTTTTCAAAACAGTTGATTGCACACAGACATGAATTTTTGGTTTTCAAGCATATGAACTTATGGTTTTTATGTATATGTTATATATATATATATATATATATATATATATATATATATATATATATATATATATATATATATATATATATATATATATATATATATATATATATCTGTGTGTGTGTGTGAACATAAGATGGAAATATGGATACTTTAAAGACATCATATTTGTTTGAATTCATGGAAAGGAATGGTAAATGTAGTAGCTATACATGTTAATGAATGTTTCCTTGCCTAAGCTATGTTTTGGGTAGTTACCTCCTGTAGCCGTAGGACTTGCAAGAGTTTTAATTAGGACTTACACCTTTTCCTAATATTAATGATGTAGATATATATGTATATGGTTGGATGTGTGCGCATTGATTTTTTTGCAGGTGTTGACTATGGACATTCAAAAACCAACATAGTGGCGCTGGAGTAATCAAAGCCAACTATGGATTGCAGAATCTTCACAAGCAAAGCAAGTCAATTGATGTTTTCTATTACATGCAGTGCACAGATTTAGTTTCTTTAATGCACTATATTTTTGGAAATTATTCATGGTCAATGATGTTTCTATTTTGAAAATTTATGAGTTGTAACCGATCCTCATTTATGAAGTGATTGTAGATTTAGGAGATAGTTGTAGCTTTCCTTTAAATAATTGACTGTTGTGACTCTTTTGGATTTAGTCAAATAAACTAGTTTTTATAACAAAACTCTTGCATAGTATTTTCAATCAAGTGTAATCATTTTGTTATGGATGAATAGAATCTTCAGTTCAAGTTTATATCTTTCATCTTGATTGTATTTCCTATTCACTCATTCAAGGGGGCCCACTGATGAGTGAATTGTTTTGTTAGCGTACAGATCATTTTCCTATTTATTTCTTAGTAGTTAGAACTCTGTTGTTCCTAAAGCTACTGATAACAAAATTAGTAGCCTGTTCCTGCAGCACGGTTGGTTGGAGTAATTCCTAGCTGCAATTCCCTACTTTGTTAGAATAAATTTATTTACCAATTTTAGCATAGTTTTCTTAAAGCATAAGCATTTGAAATCCATTGATAGTCTTAGATTGAGAAGGTTTGAAGCATATACTTTGCAAATGCCATTCCAAGTTTACGTCCCTGGTTGATAATTAAATGAGACCGAATAATCCATTTAGAAATCATTTGGGGTGTCCAATCTTAAAATAGGTAGTCCATTGCTCTAGGTTTTTGATACTATTATTTGGCCAAGCACTCGTCAAGATTCCAAGGAAACAAAGAAGATTCAGAATCAAAGGAACCCATAAGTCTACGGCTTCTCCTAACCATAATGCTATAAGTAGGACCCAATGCAATAACACTTATGCACTAAAGAAGAAAGATAGATCTAAGGTAAATATGAACTTTGAAAGAGATATGAAAATATTCATAAACTAAGCACAATAGTACATTAATGAAAAGAACATCTAACCATAAAATATGAAGATTTAAAGCATACAATGTAGTAAATTAAATACATACAAAAGGAGACCTAGACACCAAACCAGAAGTATGTAAGAACATTCAAGTTCACCAATATGTACAGTATAAAAAGTGAAGCAATGCAAAGGGGTAGATCACTCCTTTTTAATATTGCACATATGGAAGGAAGATGTCCCAATTAGCTCAATTGGTGACTTAAGCGCTAAATCAGGAAGTTATCCTTTGCTAAATATATAATTTTCAAATGGGAAATTATAATAATAATAGAGTGTAGATTAGGAAAGATTTATATGCACTTAGAATCAAAACAAGAAATATGCTACTTCAAACATACAGAATCTCAAAAATACTTGTAACAACTATTCTAAGGTCACGAGGTTGCAACATGTATACTAGTCAAATTTGAGCCTATTTTGGAGGGTATATAGTGCTTGAGCCAATATCTAACTAGATATATAATGGTTGAGTCATTTTGTACCCTCAATTTCTGCCATAGACATTTAGAGATGCTTCGACTATTCTTCATTTTCCCAAAAAAGTTTCAACAAATCTATAGCATGTTCCTGCACAAAAAATGTGGAAAAGGTTGGGTAAAAGGAGCTTTACATGATCAAACCACCACTTAGGAATCAACCTTGAAAATTAAAGGAAATCACAAAAAATAAAGTATGTAAAAAGGTAAATGTTTAATTCACCTTGCATAAACCCTCATGGATGGATGTAGGAATCACTCATCCCTTGAAAATTATTGAATATGATTGGAATCAAGGATTAGACCTTGAAATTGAGAATAGGAATCAAGGATTCCCTTACAAATGCATGGATCTATGATACCCACTCCTAGATCTTCAATGCAAATATGCTTGATAATCATTTGCAATGAAGGAGAGATGGATGTAGATGGAAGGAAGGATCTTCTTGCTTTATTGATAATTCCTCTACTTTCCCACCATGGGTGAGAAAATTTATTCAATGGATAATATTTCATTGGAATTGACATGAATTAACATGAGAAACTAGATCTTGGATGCTTGCCTTCAAATCTTGAATCCAATTTCTCTTGATCTCTTGATTGTGAGTGCTTGAGTATGGCAATTGATATCAAAATGAGGATAGATAGGGTGTTTATATACCTCATCCATAATTTTAGTATTCAAAAATAATCTAGGTTGACCACAAGATTTATTTTCCCATTAACACCTCAACATAGGGCTATGAGCCAATTTTGGGCAAAAAACCTCAGGTACAGAGTGAATGAGCCATTCTATACCTAGGAATTTGATCCCAGATTTGAACTAGGTGTTGGAATGATGGAAAAGAAGTAGGAAAAGAGGAATCAGGTTTCTAGGATCAAGAATAAAAAACATTAGATCTCAAAATCACCAAAATGGGGCCTAATAGAACATCCAATTATGGGTGCTAACCTTTTAGAATAGTACAAAGGGAAGTAGAGATTTATGATATTTTGTAACAAATATGATAGCTATGAAAGTTCTTAATATTGGTTACTATTGGTCTTCCTTGCATAAAGATTTAGTAAAATGAACAAGGCAATATGATAAATGTCAAAGAATAGGTCATCCAACTAAATCAGATAAGATGCCACTATAATTATCATTCATGCTCTCACCTTTTAACAAATGGGGAATATAATTTATTAGACCCATAGATCCACCATAAAAAAAATATGTACATCCTAGTGTGTACTAATAATTTAACCAAGTGGGTAGAAATTCGAGTGATGAAAAATGCCAGAAAAAATAAGGTGGTTGAGTTTTTATATGAAGATATCTTCACAAGATATCATTTCCCTAGGGAAATTGTATTAGAACATGGTCCATAATTCACATCTAACTTCATTTAGTTTTTCATTAATGAGTACAATCTTAGATGTAAAATTTCACGCCATGTCATCCTTAGGCCAATGGCTAGGTAGAGGCATTGAATAAGGATATAGAAGAAATCCTTGCAAAGATATTGGCCTTGCATAAAAAGGATTTAGAACCACACTTATCAATAACAGTGTGGGCCTACATAACAACTTGGGAAATAAAAATTGGATTCACACATTTTTTTTATGGAGGGTTTAGACCTACTAGGCAGCCCAACAAGGCACAAAGCTTGTGAGCTACCAACCATTGAAGGCCACCACAAAGATGATTTAGGAACCCAATATGGGACCACTTGTTCCTAAAACCTCTTCGGCTTAGATCCAAGGATTGAGGGGCATCCATGTTGCCAAATTCACCTTGGGCACGATCCTGACCTCATCCCTTATGATGTCAGAGCCTTGCACTCAACAAGACTTGATCTCTAGTGGGCTCATTGTGATCCATTCAACTTCACCACCAGATCAAGGGCCCATTAATAGATTCACACATTTTGAGTTGGTATATGGTCAAAAATTTGTGATGTCTAACAAATTTGAACACAAAACATTAAGGATTGATCTAGAGCTTGGAATAGATATCAATGAGGTGAAAAAATAGAGAATATTATAGTTAAATAAATTGGATGAAATTGGGAAATAAGAACATCACCACACCAAAGTTATCCATAATAAATGAAGTGGTACAACAAATATGTAAAGGTAGAGAGATTTGAGTGGGATTGGGTACTCCCATATGACTAACTATTCTAAGATCGTCAAGGAAATTTCCACACATTGTCTAGGACCCTATAACAGTGTAGAGGTCTTCTCTAATGGGTCTATGCATATATAGACAATTAATCCAATAAGATTTTATTTACTTGTCAATGGTCATTATTTAAGGTTGTAAAAAAATCTAGTAGTTTGTGAAGATTTTGTTTATAAATCCTTGCAAGACGAGTTTCTATATTTTCTTGCAATCCCACCTCTTGAAGAAATTGATGCATGTCCATCTAAATATGGATATTATATACATGAATTCTAAATAACTTGTCTAATCTTAGAAACAATAGTTACTCTAAATAAAGACCCTGATTTATCTTTAGACTCTAAATTGTAAAGGAAATGATCCCTATTCCTCTAGTAGTAGATGTACTTATTATAATAATAGAAGTAGTCAACTCTAGCTAGTCATCCATGATGTGATCATAAAGGCAAGATAAACTATGAAAACTAATAGGCCCACAAGATCCAAGTGGGTTCTCAAACTTGCACCTTAGGGGTTTGTTGATGCCACATTATTTCTTTTTGCCACCTTTTTCGTAGCACATCATCAACAAAATTTGAATATGCGTGATTGTTCAATTTACACTTGCCTACCATCATTCTTAGTCCTATCAACTAGTGAAAATTTTGAAAGGTGCATGGCAATCACGTTGCAACATCTCATTTTTCATTTTCATTTTATCTTCATTATAGCCATAACCATTTTTAGATATGAATTAGTGCATACACTTGTACATTTAAATTGGGTGGAGGGGTATCATTATTTTTGGTTTTTGGCAATAGACATGTATATCCATGATGTTTATACATGTGATTTTTTTTTTAATTTGTTGAAGTGTGAATTTTTGTTAGTAGTCTTTTCAAATTCCAAGGCTCCTTTTGCTTGTAATATTGTGGCATGATTGATCAATAAGTGATCATACTTTAATCATGGTCACTTCATTAATTTTTATTTAAGCTCATCTTTAGTTATCTTTGGAATTTCTTGAGATTTGAACTTTAGTTCTTTATGTAAATCCTAAAACTTAGTTAGTAGAAACTATTTTTCAGTCCTGATAGTAGAAACCCTATTGGATTCAGAGAAAAAATTCAAGGCATTTAAGAATTTTCAATTAAGATTGGTTGGGAAAGGAATTATAGTAATAAGAGAAGACAAAATTCATAGTAATCCAACTATTAATAATCTTATAGATAATGAGAATAATTTGTCAATGTGCGCTAGTTGGATTATTTTCATAGGATGATAAAATTTAATCCAAATATAGCCCTACCATTTGCCTTCATCTTAGAAGTTGGTGTAGCAATAGTCAAGGGGTTGAAGTTTGACACAACAATTCTAGAAATTGTATAAGTTCTATGAATACCCATTGATGGGAAAGATTACATGGTATCCCATGATGCATTCTTTGTGAGGGTAGAGTTTACTAGACCAAGAGACATTGCTTTGGAGACCTCCGAGGAGGGTAAATAGATAATTTCATTACCTAATAGATGAGTTGTATTTACAACCCATATTATTAGATAATTCACCTCTGAAGTAAGGTTATCCAACCTACACTCTCATCATTTCAAATTTATAAGGCATCTCAAACATGGAAGACTTATAAATGTTCCTGATTATCTAGCACACTTCCTCACCACAGGTAAGTGAAGGACAAAAAGGTAAGGATAACTTAGTCTCCCATAATTGTCTCATTATATTACTAGTAAAAAGGAGCTTAGAAATTTATTTTCCTATTATGACTTGAAAAATATTTCTTGAAGTGAAGAGGCTTAAGTAAGAAAATTTAGGGCCTATGGGAATAATATTTAGACTCGGAGGGGAATAAAGTAAATGGAAACATAGCATAGAGGAAGGGGAATCTATCTTATTAAAGGAACAAGAATATACATGCTATGATATTAAGATGGTAGAGGGTATGTAGGGAGGGATATTGGGAAATTTTCATGTGTCTGACCCCTTTGAGGATGAGATTATAGGAATTTAAACTACATATTCTATTGTAAGACTCGAAGCCAAAAATTGGCCTAGAAATTTCCAAGATTAACTACTACTAAACAAAGTAAGAAATCATATAGTGAGAAAATACAGAAAGGAAAAGGGAAACTATTAAAAAAAAGGAAACTAAAAGGAAAACATGAAGAAATCCAAAACTTTGGATCTACTAGGAAGCAACCTATTAAATAAATTACTACTCCCTTATCCAAAGAAAATAAAAAGAGGGATTCTCCTAAGGGAAAATAGCAAAAGGACACATGATCCATTGTTATTTATAATAATAAGGTGAAAGAACTATCTCATAAAGGGAGTAATAAATGTAAGAAAACAAGGGCATGAGACATATTAGAAATATTTCTTGCAATTGGAAAAAAAGAGAAAGGTTGCAACTTCATTACTAACTCCTGCATAAAAAAGGTCAACTCATTCTAAACATTTTAATGAGACATCCCAAAGCCCTACTAAATCTTCCAATTCCACACCTATAGTACAAAAAGGAATGAAAGTATCCCACATATTATCTGAACCAGGAATTCCACCCACCATTGATTCTAAGGAGGAATTGGAATTGCAAAGAACTGTCATGAAAATGTCTAGGAGATCTCAATTGTTGAAGACTACCATAAGTAAAAAGATAAAGAAAGGACATAAAGCTATGATAGATATACCTTCTAAACAAAGTGGTGATCATGATCATATTTATTTGGTGGATAAAAATTTAGAATCATTTTCCAAGGGGGCACAAGTTGAAGAAATAATATATGGGATGCAAGGGGTGCCATTTCAACAAGAAGTAGAAGATGAAGAGGAAGACCAAGAGGCTAAAGAGGATAAAGATGAGGAAGATGCTCAAAGTTAATAAGAAGGTGAAGAATAGGATGAGGAATAAGTAGAGGGTGAGGAGGATACATAGGATGAAGATGAGGATTAGAATCAGGATGAAGATAGCATTGAAGAAGGCAAGCCAAAGGAAGAAACATAAGTAGTTCTACAATAAGAGAATATAGAAAATATGGAAGTAGATGATAGTAATTTGGATAGACTAAGTATAAGGTACATTGGAAAACTAGGAGGGGTCATCTTATCCAAGTTATGTTAGAGTGTGAGGCCACCAAGAGATGAATATGGTTGGCCCACTCTCTTGTTTAAAATGGAGATCAACACATTATCTATGCTCTTAGGAACCCTATTCCTTTGTTTCTTAGGAATGAAGGATAGGATTATTGATCTAATTTTGAAGTAACAAATTATGAAACTGAAAATAGCATATAAAAAAATAGGGGAAGGATGTTTGTGCACCTTGCAACTTTATTTGTGAATCTTCCTCTCAAAATGAACTGAGAACCCAATATTCTCTTGGATCTACCTTCCCAAGATTTGTATTTGAATCTATCCAAAATGTGAGATGATTTTGGTAGGACTAGGGTACCCTGAAAGGTACATGGCAACTAAGCTCACCCCTTTACCATAGGAAACACCCTATACCCTGTAACTTTGCTTGAAACTTTAGATATGAGATTGTTTGGATCCTAGAAACCTATTTTTGTAGTTGAAATTGAACCTGTAACTTGTATATGCACTTGAAAGATGAAAAATGGTGTGTGTATACCTATATATAGGTTTACATTGTTCAAATCCCTATTTTAGTGATTTCTACCTCCATGAATAGATGATATTGGAATTTTATGTGTGCTCTTAAATCTTAAGCGTGTCTAAGATTTCTATGAGGTAATTACATAAATTAGAGATCTACTCAAGTGCATTAGAGTAAATCCCTACATGAAATTGAAATAAATGTGCTTGGAATATTGTAATTGATGATAATATAATTCAAATATAAAGCATGTATATGTAGATATGAGGGTAACATGAAATTATACATGAACCAAAGGGAGGAGTACAAGCCAATCATTAATCAATATTCTCCTATTTATCTTCATAATCCTTAGAAAGATTCATGTTGATGTAGATATAGATGCTTGATTGATTGTTGATGATAATTTGAATCTTGATAATTGTTAATTTCCCTAATGTAGAGATAATCACTTCATTGGAGGTCTTGAAATCGTAGAGTTGAGTCTTCACAACTATTTCCCATCACCTAATGAATTGAGATGGCTTTGATTTTAAAGGCTCATCAAGTGATTTTGGGGTGTTAAACTCAAAGAAAGCCGACAAGGATTTACGAATCCTACTAAAACTAGATGACTATTCTCCAATTCAAATTTGGGGCCAAATTGTGTGGAATGGGCTCCTCCTAAGTTCCAGGGAGACCTATCTTTCCATGTGCCTTGCGAGGCACCCTAATCCAATGTGACAATGACATAAAATTAAATTGGGAGCCAAGTATGAAATGAAAATTTAAAAAATGTGCATGAAATTAGGTTTTAATATTGCAAGATACATAAAAAGGCAACATATGGTGAAATAGGGCCTATATATAAATAATGATTAAATAAGTGAAATAATTAAAGGGGCACATCCATAATTAAGGGGTTCCTCATTGAAATTTGATGTCATTGAATTAATAAAGGGCTTAACATTTTAAATTAATTATAATTAGAAAAATTGATTAAAAGGGCACACCCAATTAAAGGGGTCGTCATAGAAATTTGATCAAAAGAGGACTCATAATTTGAATTTAACTGTATAATTGGATGAAATAAATAAAGGGACACAACTATGGAAAAAGGGTCCTTATAGATATTAGACTAATACATGAATTATAATTTATATTTATTAATTAATTAAATACAAATTAAGTCCTATGATGCATGTTAAAATTAAACATGCTAAAATGAGTGCTAAACAAGTGTAAATTGTACACCTTGGTAAGATACTTACATTTTATGATGTTGCATTGGTATATTCGGTTACTCAATAAGTTGTAGATGTAATTAAGTAGATTGTTGCAACTATTCCTGATCATGAGATCTCACCAATCAAACCTTCCTTATCATGTCTTGTATTGTCCTTAAAGTTGTGGAAAAAACTCAAACAACTGTAGTTGTAATAAGCCAATTTTTCTAGGGAAAATGAAAATATGCAACTTTTGTTTGATAAGGAACTATAGGAGAAGGAATCTGAGATAAAGAGGTTATAGGAAAATATTGATTAGATTGATAACTTAGTTCATCTGATTATCATTTTCAAACCTCTTGCTCATGCATACACGCTTTATCTTGGGGTACAATTTTTAAGTTTTTAGTTTATGCAAATATATTGTGATCTTCCTCACTCTTTAGTTACCCCTAGAGAGTATTTTGATATTTTATAGCAATCTGCAACTGATATGTATAATACTATGTGTGAATTCTACTTGCATAATTTAGTTGTACCCTATAATGCAGAGTGGAACCCTCTACTATATGTTAGAGACCTTTAAGTAAGAGTATTATGTTCTTAGATGTAGAATGAAGAAAAAAAGAGATATAAATGTTGAAGTATAAAGAGATAGAGAAGCTTGTAGTATTGGATTTAACGGTTGAATCGTAGGATTTGGATTCAATCATAAATAACTAGGTTATACTCATGAATATACTTCAAGTATGGATGTAGGTATTTAAAAATGTGATAAAAAACTATTCTATGTTCACATATTTGGTGAGGACAATGAGAATAAATGTGTTAGCACACATACCATAACACTGGCAAGAACTACTTGATGAACTGAAATGCGAGGAACCACCGTCACTCTTTAACCATCATACAACAATATTTAGAATTTGAACCTATATGTAGATGGAAAAATAATATTAATTGACATGGATCCCTCTAATCTTCCATCTAGCCTTGTTTCTATGGTCAATACCCAATTGTTGCAAAGTAGAGTATGCTATAGAGAAAGAAGAGTCAAGGTGTAGAAGAATTTATAGCTCCAATGGGTTATACTAGAATCCACTAACTCATAGCATAATAATAACTACACATTATGACTTTAGGGCTCTTGTAATGTTTAAAAATAATATGATCACTCCTGCTTTCAGACAAGCAGGTTAGCAAGTTGGAGGGATAATGGGATAGTTTTATAGCTCTTTTATATGGATTTCATGAATATATTTGAATCTATTTTAAAACCATTTGAGCCATGTCTATAGTTCTTAGAACTTGATTATTTATATGCTTTAAGATTTATACACCACACTTTCATGCTTTGTAACTTGCAAGGTTGATTCAACCCTGCACCCCATATGCCTATAGGATATTTACCAATCCAAAGTTACATAAATTGTATCCCTTTATCATGGCTAATTGTTGCAAAAATAGTTAAAATGACACTAACCATAAATACATATATGCTACCCCAAGATACACAACAATGTTTTGTTGGCACTTTATTTACGATTTCCCAAGTCCTTGACTAAATGAGGAGTGATTTCTCTCCTCATATTTGAAAGAAGTTGTTGATACAAAAATGTGAGTAGATGTTGTGGATATGGTTACTATAATGTAAATTGGTTTTGTAGCACTTGAGCATGATAAATTGATACAATTTATGTAGCCTTGGACTAGTAAATATATTGTATCCATATGCAGTGCAAGGTTGAATTAGTCATGCAAGCTTATCTATCCCTATTGATCTGTCAAGTGATGAAAACATCAAAGACTCATTCCATGTAGATTTTTTTGTTGATATAAAATTGATTTATTTTTATTTTTGACATGTATGGAATTAGCACTTGTGCTATAATCGATGAATATTATAAAGTTCCATTAGGATTTTTACTCATCATTATGTTGGCTTTATTATTCTTAAATATTTCTCATAGACCTAAGATGTCATGTGAATATGAGGTAGAATGTTTCAGAATTTTGAAAGCTCTATATATTGAGGCTTCATATGTTGTAACTGAGGATATATTTTGTGCTCTTACACATACGCCCCATATTTTACATCAACAAAATGAAGACCCCCCATCTTTTCTTTTTTCTTATTGAGTGCATCCTTTGATAGTTATCACAACCTTATTGGTTACCATAGATTGAGCATGGAAAATTACTTTAGGTGTTTCAATTTTGAAAATAGAATTACTCAAAGGAAGAAAGTTAAGAAATATTTCGTAAAAGGTTGGTTGAAGAGGCATAAAGGAAGATCTTTTAGAGGTGAAGTCATCAAAGACCCCGTCTGTCATAATAAAATCTCTACTAATCGACGAATCATAAGGGTCCTTAACATCATGAATACTAAAGGAATCATCAAAATACTCATGAATAAACAAATCATACATGTTTGAAACAAGCTAAAGATAAATGCAATGCAATTATGTTTGTATTTTTCAAATGTAAATGAAATGCAAGAAATGAAAAGACAATAATTTTTTAATTTATTTTTATGATTTTAAGATGCAAAAAATAGTAGATCTAACTAACAATTAAGATAATAAAAGCATAAAAAATTAGGTATAAGCTAATGCAATGTGTGAAAAGTAAATCTAAACACTAAATGACATTGTTTTTATTCTTTTTTGAGATTTGAAATGCATGGAAGATATAACTAACCAACACAAAAGGTATAATGCATGAAAGGTTCGGGTTCACCAAAATGTATAATAGGAAATGGTGAGAAATGGTAGGATTTAGACTCACCAAATCATGGGGCACTATTATACATTGGAATAAAAAACCCTTTCCTACAAGATGGTTCCTGTAAACACAACCTAGTGAGTTAGGGTTCCCACTCAGGATCTATGCTTTATAGGGTTGAATTTGATTGATTCCAATAGAAATTTCAACCGATATGTAAATATGATCTATGAAAGTAAATGCAAGGAAATAGAGATAAGAATGTGTGCACCTAGAAAAGGAAGTGATAGATTGTACTATAAACCTAAATTTTCTAACTGTCAGAATCCTAGATTCAACTAAATTTCAAATTTGGAAACTTGGAATATGTGTTTGACTGTTCTAAAAATTTTTGATCTAGAAAAGGATAAGATCAACCTGGCCAACCTATTCCTGAGGGTTTCTGGATTGAATTACAGAATAGCTTGGTTACAACCTTAAGGACCTATTTTCAGATATGTAACTGAACCTGGACTTCTAGGACTTGCAAATCTCAAAAAGTGTGTGTGTGTGTGTGTGTGGCTATATAGGGGCTTGCCTTAGTCAACCCCCCATTTTTTTATTCCCACCTCCATGGATAGTCATTAGAATATGTAAAGTGTGTTGTGCTCATAAATCTAGAGTATGTCTAGAATGCTAATGAGCTAAAATGTATAAGCAAATTCCTAGGACTAACCCTATATGTAATAGAGTAAAACCCTATCATGTAAGTGTAAATAATGTTTGTTGAATGCATGCAAATGTAAACATGAAAATATGAAGTATCAATGCATAGATTTGAAAATAAAAAGGAGATCATACAAATCCATAGAGGACAAAATTACACCTATCCATCCTCACAATCTATTTGAAACTCCATGATGATGTATAAATTGATGTCTTAAATGATTGATTGAAAATTTAGATGCTTGATGTGAACTCTTGAGAGAAGTCTTCAATAGAAAACCCTTGTTTTAATGGATTTCATCAAACTAGGGCTTCCACCTTGCAATTTCTTATTTTAATCAAATTGGGTCTTCCACCTTGCATTTGATTTCATTATGCAAAAATGAAGCAATTAGGTTTCTTTTATAGTGATTTTGAGAGTTAGAATCAAGCAACTAACTACAAATCTAGAAACCTCTCAAATCCATCGTAGTGGACCGAGGCCCTAAATATGTGCTCAAGCTCCTAGGACAAGGCCAACCTAGGTGGCCTAGTCTAGGAATGTTAATATGATTTAGAACAATAGAGAGGGGGGGTGAATCAGTTGTTCTTAGGTCTAGATGTATCAATTGAACATTTAAATACTTCAACAATCTTAGATCTAATCACCAACACTACTCGGTCATTAAAGAATGTATGCTAGAAACATATAACAATGCAGTCCACTATCCAATAGTATTTAACTTGCAAAACATAGAAATGTTCACACCAAAACATTCACACAAGTATGACACTGGGATTTATAGTGGATTTCTTCACTTTTGCTTGGTTAAGCCTACTTGTTCAATCTTGCTTCTTACTTAGATAAATAATACATTATTTTATCATTATACCACATAATGAAGTACTCATTGAAGTATCAAATAACTCAACCTTTATCTAGGTTCTATTGTTATCACCCTTTCCCTAATCCAGAAAATCAATAGATATAGTACTTTCTTAGATAGCAACTATCTTACCAATTAAGGTTTGACACCAATGACAATACAACAATTGCTTCAATTGTAGTTTCCAACAAGGACAAGGTCAATTTGGCCTACCTAGTCCCCAAGGACTTTGGTTAATCCCAATACATAGGCCAATAATAATTTAATGGTGTGAGATTCAAAATTGTAGTTGATTCCAAAGAAAATATTGAATTTCAAGGCCAAAAGAAGGTGAAATAAGGCCTAGGAGATAGAATGATTTTGTGATCGGAGGAAAATAGAGGTGGTTGCCTAGAAATTAGATCCTACCTCTATTTTTCACAAGTTAGAAGGATAAAAGGAATCAAATTTGAATTAGGGATGCACTAAGTGCAATTCTAAAGTCCTATAATGCAAATGTATAATGTAAATACAGTAAGGTGGGTACAAAATATTTGTTAAATTATAGAGCACACAAGTGGTTACAATTTAGGATGTTATAGGGAAAATTGAGTACATATAATATTTCCAAGTATATCTCCAAGTGAGGTCGGGATAGGTCACGAAGGCCACAAATAGGGATATAGGACCTAGGTGATGACATACATTATTTGATTAGAGGAAAAATAGAGGAGCACACTTAGAAATAAGGGCTAAACTTGAGTTTTGAATAAATGGAGTCAATAAAGGACTTATGATATTAATTTTAAGGTCCAATGAGTATTATCTTAAAAAGCTAGCACTCATAATTGGATGTTCTATTAGGCCTCATTTTGGTGATTTGAAGATCTAATTTCCATTATGCTTGACCTTAGCAACTTGAATCCTCTTTTCCTAATCTTTTCCAACATCGTGATACCCAATTTTAATTTGGGTTGGTCTTCCTAGGTATAGAACATTTCAAATGTTCTATACCCAGGTACACAATGTTTCAAATGTTCTACACTTGGACTTTTTGGCCCAAATTTGGCTCAGAGCCCTATGTCAAGTTGTTAGTGGGAAATTAGATTCAGTGGTTGGCCTACCTTAATTTTGAGTCCTAAAATGATGGATGAAGTATATAAACACCCTATCTCTCCTCATTTTTCAAATCACAACTACACTCAAGCTATCAAGTGCAATCAAAAGATCAAGAAGGCATTCAAGAAATCATGAGAAATTGAGCAATGGTATTCAATATTTGAAGGAAAGCATCCAAGATCTGATTTATCCAATTCATTCAAGTAAATTCTAAGACAATATTCTCCATTAAAGAAAATTTCTCTCCCATGATGACCAAGTAGTGGAATTCTCAATCGAGCAAGAAGATTGTTCCTTCCATCTACATTCATCTCTCCTTCATTGCATGTGACTATTAAGCATATCTACATTGAAGATCTAAGAGAGGCATTCATATATCCATTAGAATTTGTGAGGGAGTCATTGATTCCTATTCTACATTTCAAGGTCAAATCCTTGATTCTGATTACATTCAAACATCTTCATGGGTATGAGAAATTTCTACATCCACCCATGAGGGTTTAAGAAAGGTGAGCCAAATATTTACCTTTTTATATACTTTCTTTTATGCAATTTAGGTTCATTTTCAAGGTTAATTCCTAAACGGGGGTTTGACTAAGGAAAACCCCTTTTACCCAACCTTTTCCCCATTTTGTGTGTGTGTAAGAATAGGTTACAGAGCTATTAAAGCATTTTTTAATGAACTGGGAACAGTTAGAGAATCTTTACAAGTTTCAGGATGAAACCTAGGGTATATAACATTTCAAATGCCTTGTACCTAGTTATAGAATATTTCAAACATCTTATACCTCCCAAATCAAGCTTAGGTTTGACTAGAAGATAAGTTAAAACTTTAGGATCAATGTGTGTGTGCAAAACATGAACATGGAGTAGAGTGTATGCCCCCACATTAAAGCTATTACAAACACCTTAATGGGAGAAATTTCTTTAATAGAGCGTACATGCATCCAAAAGAAATGTTTCCACTATGGAATGGCCCCAAGAAAGGAAAAATCAAGGTAAATGAGCACATAAAAAAAGAGAGCATGAAAGGGATCTACCAATTCTGGGGTTATTATGACCATATGATAATATGTGAGATATTATATCAAAATAAAATGTCATCATCCCCCGAAGGTAGCATAACTACAAGCACAATGGAAGAAAATAATGTAAGAGTTACAAAGAAGAGTATTTTTGGGCTGGCATCATAGAGACCAAAAATAATAGGTAGCCATCATTTTTCATCATCCCAATCAGAAAACATGAAGGCACATTTACAAATAGTGGAACATGCACAACATAACATGTAATGACATATAAAAGAAGAGAGATATAAATAGAAGAATGTGTATGATATTGAGATTCCTCTATCACCTTGTGCCAATAGAGCAATAAGGGTTGTTTAAAGAAATATAATTAAAATAAATAATAGGTAGCACATCATAGGGGAAGCATAGTACAAAAGGCAAACACAAATAATCCAATGCACAAAAGGAGCTACTCAAGCATATCACCTACCCCCCTATCTCATTCCATAGTGTTTATAGAAGGTGACAACTCACAAGAGGAGCAACATCAATCATAGAAGATGGAACAATATCCAGCTCCAAATAAGGACTCTATTGTGAAGATAGGTCACTTTGGTTGTTATTAGGAGTGATAGATATTTTTTGTGAAAGTGTAGTTGGTATATCATGATCAATATCAATAGTCTCATACATGTCATCAGAATAATAACATGAATATCATTGTTAGCATCAAGAACATCATCATGAAGAGTATCTTCTTCATCTATATTAATTGTAATAGAATCTAAGATATGAATAACATTGTCATGTTTGTTCATCTTAATCTTTTTTAAATTCAATTTCTTCATTACCTCAAGCATGATTTGGTTAAGGAAGAAAATAAGGAGTAGATGTATGGGGTGAAGCAATGTTTTGAGAAGTACATTGGCGGGCTCGAGCATGACGCTTGCAAAAAATATCATGAGCATGACTGTTGCATTTGGTTTTGATAAAGATTTGGGTTGGGATAAAGATCAATCAACATCGGGTCCTTTTCTTTTTTAGGAAGAAGAACAAAAGGAACTACACTAGGTTGAGAGATGAGTGGAAGTGGATGCGTATAAGCAATAGGAGGTGGAAGAAAAAAAAATATAGAGGAGGTATAGGTGGTGTGGGAAGAAGTCCAAATCTAGGATCATCCTTAGGTTTTCTAAGTTTACAAATATATTGAACCTCTCAGGCTTGGTATGATCACGAGAGATAATCAAGACGGGATTGAGTTGGCTGAGTAATAGAAGGCCAAAATAAATCAAGGTTAACCAAGTCTTGAGGATGAAGGATAATAAATACTATGGTTAACAGTCATGGTTTCTCCCTTATGAGGAAATTTGACACATTTATGAATAGAAGCCATGAATTTTATGGAGGGAAGCCAAGGAAGACCAAGTTTGACTTCAAATTGATCAGAAGTTGGAATGAAAGTGAAGGTAACATCTAAATTTTTACCACCATCTTCAACAAGAAATGAAATGGAACCATGGGAAGGATAAAGGAAACCATTGCAAGTTTGAATCATAACATAAAATTTATCATAAAATTCCTTTTCCACTTGTTTACTATAAATACATTCTTCAATTATGATATTCAGCGTGTAAGTGGGATCAATAAGGGCACCACAGGTAGGAAGGTCATTAACCTTTGTGGCAATGTAGAGAAGACCATTAGGTACTTCAATTGTCTCAGTAGGATCAAAGGTAATGCAAGGATGAGATGGAGATTTAGGTTTAACTTTCTCAATTAGATTAACAACATGATTGGATTCATTAGCTCTTTCATCATAGTTAAAGCATTGGGAAGAATAAGGTTGATTAGTGGTGTTGGTTGAATGAGATGGCAAAGGATTGGTGTTAATTTGAAAATTTTGGTTAGGAGGTGCGAAATATTTGTTTATTTTTATCATAAACACTATATATATATATATATATATCCTTGGAATCAATAAGATCTTGAATAACAGTTTTCAAGAAGAAACATTTTTCAATATCATGACTAAGCTAACAATGATATTAGAAAAAGGCTTTGGAATCATTTTGATTGAGGTTTGGATTTGCCAATGGATTTTATAGGAGGATGTGTTAACACATTAATATTAATTAACTTCAACATCACATTATGAAAAGATTTAGAAAGCTGGGTATAATTAAGAGGAAATTTAAAAATAGATGACAAAGGAGCCACACATTTGGATGTTGTTACCACTTGTTCATCAACGGTGTTGGATGATTTGTTGATTTTGATGTAGTTGTTCAATTTCTAAAACTTGTTGAAATTTGGTGTGGTATCACTTGTATCAACGGGAACATGAGCCATTGGAGTGGTACTCTCAAATTAACTCACTTGAAGTTGATAATGATGAAGCCCTGCACACAATTGAGGAAAAGAAGAGAATTCAGAAAGAAGTATCTTATCTCTAATGTTACTTTGTAAATTAGAAATGAAAATTTGTTGCACATCAATATCAAGCAGAAGATAAGAAATCCAAACATGCAAATTCTTAAATCTACCAATGAAATCACTAACTTTTTCTTTAACACCTTGTTTACAATGCATTAAATTAGTTAGAGAGATTTTAGGACAAATATTGTTTTGAAATTGTTGGATGGAATAATTAGCAAGCTTTTTGAAGGAATTAATCGAATAAGGAGGCAATGAACAATACTATTTCAAGGCTTTGTCCCAAAAGGTTATAGTAAACAACTTTTCCATGAATCTATGGTCATGAGATAAATCACTACACAAAGTTTGCAAAGTTTTAACATGAGTCACAAGATCCCCCTTACCATTATAAGTCTCAATATGAGGAATCTCAATGCATTTTGGGATAAGAACATGGATAATATCCATAGACAAAGGACTATCAATATCATAAGTAGGAATGTTAAACTTGGATTGAGTCATGGAGGTAATTTTTTGTTGCAAAGAAGACATTGTTTGTAATGCCCTACCAGGGAACCCAAGAGAAATTAACCTAAACATGTCACTAAGTTAAAAAAAAAATTCCTTAAGTGTTAACAAATAATAACAACAATGTTTTACAATGCGAAAGCAATTCAATATAATTTACAACTCTCATACAAGTACTACTCAAACATAGATTACAAATCTCAAGGGTTCCTTGATGTAGATTACGTAAACATTAATTAATTACTTTAGATTATATATAATTAAAAATATCATGTATACAAATCAATGATAAATAAAACATCATATAAAAGATAACATATATATAATTGGTACCATAAGGTATCCATAATAATCCACATCCATTGCACATGTCGCAGGGTATGTAATACAATAACCAAAATAAGGTATAACATGATATCACCTGAATAACTGATACAAGGGTACAAGAAACATAGAATAAGATAGATATGAACACATCTTCATCAATGAATATTAAGAAGGATCAACTGCCATAGGGATCATCCAGCAATGGTACACGAATGTCAAAATCTCAAATGGTAAAAGAATCACTACCACCCGACCTCATGGAGCCTAAATGGTCCACTCCCACCATGCTGAGGAGATAACAACATATCCCAATTGGATAAAAAACATTATCAATCAACACAATACAAGCTAAGGAAGAGATCCTGAAAGCTTTTTAACTCAAAAGGTACAATTGGATAATAAGGTAAGACTTACTCAACCGGAGGCAACCAAAACACATAGGAAACCTAAGATGCATAAATGGACATGTCATCACATGAACCAACTCTAAGGTTATCCTGGTAGTCTCTCAAGACCTCGGTACCTTAGTGACTCTATGCGGTATCGATAACCTCTCATGTAGATGAGGTACCAATTATGCCATATCTAGTCCATGTAGGCCGCAAGCATCTTCCCACTCCCATCCTAGTCAAAACTCAATCAAGTAACTCAGGCATGGGCAATGCACATAATATCTTATTAATTCATTTTAAACTCTCAATGTCATTTAATTATCACTTATTAAGTCACTTGCAATAGGTTATCTTGGCAGCCACTTGCGGGCCTCAACGCCTATTACAAGCCACTTACCACCTATACACTTAGTTAACCTAACTAGGTTCACAAATTAGTTCACAAGAAAATGATAATAATCCTCAAATCGGCTCCTTAGTACAACTAGAACACACTGGTTCTCAAACCAAAATATCATAACGACACTCTCTCAAGGTGTCTACAAAATATAAACTTCAACAATACAACAACGTGAGGTAAAAATAAACATTCACACAACCCCAAGCCTTTAGTAGCATCCCTAAAATAGGCAACATAAAACTCCCATAAAATCCATAATCACATTAAAATACACTTCCACAACAACTCATAAAGTTCTCAACAAATGGTTTAATATTCTTAATTAATACCATAATTACATTATCCATTACAATTTAATTAATCCAAATACACAAATTTATTTTACAACATAATTCCTTTTCATTAAAATACCAAATCCACTTAATAATTATATCATATATATGTTAAAATTTAATAAAAACCAATTAATTAATTAATTAATATAACTAATAAATAATAATATTAATTAATAAAAAAATAACATTAATAAGTGTAATGTCCCGCCAGGGAACCCAGGAGAAATTAACCTAAACATGCCACTAAGTTTACATAATAATTTTTTTTCCTTAAGTGTTAACAAACAACAACAACAATGTTTTACAATGCGAAAGAAATTCAATATAATTTAATCTCATGTGTTTTTCTACAAAGGATTTTAATCAAACCCTAATTGATGGATTCTAAAATTTTCGTATTGTTAACAAAATTATTGGGTTTTCACAGGCTTAATATAACCTAACTTCCTTCACACGAACGAACACCCAAAGCTTTCTTCATTCAAATCATCACACAAATGGAAGAATCATAATACAACCATAACAAAAATATCAATCAAATCTGGTAGACACAAAGAAACATTATTTTTGAAAAGGGAAGATTTGCACATGTTATCAAACCCTACCTTAAATCCACTAGTTAATGAGAAACCACGAAGGACAATCCCGAACTCTGAAAATCTTAAGCTTTCAAAATAATCCTTCAAACAATCCAAATAATTTGTCTCCAAAATCTAGCCTCCTCCAAACTTGTGTTGTGAAAAATGACTAAAAGAATCCCTAATAAAGAAAATCCCCAAACAAAACCCTACATGCAACCCCAATCAAGAAAAAGAACTCAACATGCAACTCTAAATCAAAAAATAGAACTCAACTCTCAACTCTTGCTTTTATCAATATATGATCCATGATTCATTTTAATTACCATAATAAAGGAATGCACTTTTTAATTTTAATTCCTCACTCAACTTTAACTTTAAATTATAATTTCAATTTCACTTAGACCAAAAGTGCAACTCAAATTGCATTTTAATTATTTAATTAAACAATAAATACGTTAGCACATAGTTAACTATGCAGATCAATAAATTTAAATATTAAATAAATCAAATAGGCCTTTTAATTTACATTAGAATTTAATAATTAATTAAACCCTTTAATTCCAAAATTAAATCTTCTAATTTAATCAAAGGTATTTAATCAACCTTAATAATTAAATGTTCTCTATATCAAATATTTCCCATCATAAAATATAACTTATTCCAATACCATAATTACTCCTGATTAATTATTTAAATCAAATAATTCACACAAGCAAACACACTTGACTCCCAAAAATTGAAAATCAACTAACTCCATAACAAGAAAATACCAAGGAAGGGTTCACGAATTCACGTCACCTTGACGCATTCAAATAGGGAACTCAATCGGAAACTTGTCCCTTAATTTAGGATAATATTGGCTTGGGTTGGGGTTTGGAACTGTGTGTTATCTCCCCTCTCTTACCATTTGAGATATTGCGATAGGGCACGCTCATCCTGACAATTTAGGGAAGTCAATGCTCACTACCTGAAATCTTGCATAAAAGACAAGCATGTACATACATGTATAGATATATAGAAAATAATGGTGGGGATCGGCCAATCATGTGGATCTCACAAGCAACTATGACTCCATCCCTCAACCACATCAAGCACATCAAACAGAAATATAAAACATGCACGCCAACCATACACATGCAAGTATGGAGTTAGTAGTGTAATACCCCAAAAAGGGGCTTCAGTATCGTTAACCTCCTACATCAACAAATCGATCGAAATCAAATCTAAAAACCTAACCTAAGACACATCTACACATCAAGTAATCAGAACCCTAATCGATCCTATCACAAATCTGCATTGGGGAATATTCCTAAATATTCCTAATCTATCCTAATTATCTCTGATTAAATATTATTTGGTGATAAATGATTATATATTATTTATCCTAAGTGCAATTGATTGAATATGTTGAATATTTAATTAATTAAACTTCATTTAGCCACTTAATTACTTTAATTAGATTTAATTAAATTATTCTTAATTAATATTGTTTATTCGACACTTAATCACAAATTCTAAAAATAATTGATTGAATATTTATTTAATTGATTAATTCAAATTGTCAGATTTAATAATATAATTTTGGATAAAGTTTGATTAAATAATTGATTAATCCATAAATTAGTTATTTTTTAATTAAATCAGAAAAGTTGAGAATAAAACACATGGAAATTAAATAAACTCATAATTATCTATGCAAAAATAAAAAAAATAGTTAAACTCAAAATCAACTCTTGGACTCATTTTGTTAACTTTCTAAACTCAACATGTGATTGTGAGTTAAAAAGAAGATTGGAGTGATCTCAACTTCCAATTGTGAGTTAAAAAGTAGATTTGCATGATTTTCACTAGATAACTGTTTCTAATTCCTTGATTACTTGCCAATCAATTCGAGTTGATCAAGGAGTGATTTTTGGCTTTTCCATGAGTTCTCAGACCTGGATTTCTATATAAACAACCCCCGGTCCTTCACAATCATATGTGCAATTTTGAGAACAACATAGTTATATTATCGAGTTCTTGCGAGATTGTGCATCCATTGAGATTAATTGCTATCATTTATTTTCTAGTTTTTGCATTCATAGCTTAGTTTATTTTCATTATTATCAAGTTTTAGATCAATTTCATTTAGCTTAGATCGTTCTTATTGCATTGAAAATCACAAAAACATAGCTTAATCTTGCATTCATTTCAATCATTTTTGCATTTAAATCATTCGTTTAGGCATTGCATTGTCACTAATCTCAGTCAAATATGATAATACCATACTCACGTCTTCTAGAAGGAAGTAAATCACCTGTTGATGATATATTCTTTGATTGTTTATTTGATTATCATTAATCTATAATGTTTTACTGAAGTGTCGTGTCTTCTAAACAGGTACAATTTTCTCACACACAAGTAACACCATAAATGTAAATATCATACTAGCATCTAAATTATTATCAAAATATAACCATAACATATACATCATCATAAGCATTTAAATTGACATGAAAATAACCATAATCATCTAATTAAAAACACATGATATAACACAATATCCAAGGTTCATATTTAATCAAATTAATACTCCAAATATCACTGAAATAACCAACGCACACATAAAAGTGGCCTAAAAGAGTTTGGAAAAGATAACAAAAAAATAAACTATGGAGGGGTACTATATTATTTGAGCCAAGCGATTAATGGTAGAATCGGTAGAAAGAATGGTAGAAGGAGAAACATGATAAATGTTAGGAACATTGTTGGAAATTGAGGGAATATTTGAATGTGAAAAAGGAACACTATGATAAGTGGGCGTGGAAGAAGGCAATGAAACATATGAAAAACTTGAAGGAATAGAAAGAGCAATAGGATTTGGAAGACTCACATGCGTAGGATTGAGATTTTGAATTGAATTTGGTATGAGAGGTGGAGCATAAGTGGATACACTTGGAATGAAAGTAGTGATAGGTAAAGAAGTCTCAACATTTTTAGTAGGTGGAATGAGGCATAAATCTTGATAAAAATCCCTAAGAGGTTTGACTTTGGTATGAACAAGATGAGAAATGCTACGCAAAATTTTAATACTATGTTCATCATTATGAATAAGTTTCCTTATTCCTTATACAAAAGGAGCGCCTCAAGATTACTGTGTTCTTGACCTAGCCATTGTTGAAACTTTTCAAAGTCATGAGAAGGTTTTTGGATTTGGATAGGAGATACCCTTAATTCTTCTTCTTCATCATGAGAAGAATGAGAAAATTTATTCTTTGTGATAGGATGAGGATCTCTAAGATGCATGTTGGCCTCATCAAGATTCCTAGAAAATAAGGAGGGTTCAATATCAAAGGAAACTACAAGACTACAACTTCTTCTAACTGATACTCCTAAGATTTATTTTTGTTGTCATTAGTTATGAGGAAGTCATATTGTTTTTCAAAGTCATTCAGTAATGAAGGAAAGACAAGTCAGTAAAGCAGGAAAATCTATTCGGTAATGAAGGAAAGACAAGTCGGTAAAGCAGGAAAAGCTATTCGTTAAAGGTAATAAAGGAACGGGGAATTTTGGTAAAAGAAAAGCAAGTTTAGGCATCGAGAAAGGAAGAACCAAGCACCAAAATGAGAAGAAGAGTTAGTTACTGAGAAAGAAGAATATGTGTTACCGAGCATAGCAAGCCGACACAAGGAGAATCTTTAAGTACATTGAATCTAGACACCAAACCCTAAAATGGTTTACAAATCTCGACAAGATTGTATGACAGAACATTGGAGATTGAAACATGATGATTACACATGATTACAAGGTGAGATATACAAATGATAATTAAGTATGATATGTGCATTGGAGGAGTAACTAATGCTAGTATTGCTTGTAGAGATGATTCTAGAACACCTAGCACCACTTCTAGAATTGTATATAAATGGATCAAAGTATGAAGATCAATGTAGTTTTGTATCCATGTGAAGGAGGATTGCATGTATGAGAAGAGATTATAGAGAAGGTGATGAGAAGAGAAGCCATCGAGTAACAGAGCGGTGAATAATAAAAAGTGATTGTGATTTAGAAGTGAATCTACCAAGTACTAAATTATTATTGTGAAAAGTACATAACATGAGGTAATGAGTTAATGAGCATAAAGAGTTTGATATGCATATATTTGATGCAAGTTTAACATATGAGTTTTTGCTATTGAATAAAGAGTAATCAGAATTGTAAAACCTCTTAACCAAGGAGATCCTAACATATATTATTTTGTAAATCCTTTAACTAGGTACAGTTCTTATATTAGAATTATAAAATCCTTTCACAAGGTAGACTTAGCAGTCTTAAGACTCTTAACCGGGTTAATACTCTTAACATGGTAAACTATTAGAAATGGCTAAACATTGTAGCTCTAACCGAGAATTTTTTTTACTGTAGTAGTGATGTCTTGTGGGTGTCATCCCCATCACATTTTTTATCCTCTAACAAGGATTTATGCAATACCAAAATATTTGTGTTATGAGTTATCTTTTATATGTTTTATGAGATGCATGTAAAAGCTATGGATTCAGTAAATGGTTAAGAAGGAAAGTTTAATTAGTTTAAAAGTGTTTAACAATACTTATTCACACATCCCCTCTTAGTACTCACCTATTGTATACCTTATCTAGCAATTGGTATCTGAGCTTGGTATCTTATTAAGAAGTTTGATCACTTGAGAGGAAAGATCTAGAGGAATGGAGAGATATAGGTATGAAAGGGTGATTGATAATATGGAAATGGAGCTAAGAATGGCCAATGAGAAAATTAATAAATTGCAGAGAAAATTGTTGCATTAAATCAACAAGAGGAAGGAGCTAGCACACCAACTAAAAGACACTCAAGATCATGTTGAGGAGCTTGAAGAACAACAAAAGGGAAGCATGTCAGATGAATCTAATGATATAATATCAGAACTATTTGAAAATAAAAAAAACCTAGCTGATCAGGTGAAAGCATTGAAAAGAGAACAAGAAGCATAGTCGGTAAGGATTGTTAGAAATATTCAGGAATTAACCGAGTTACTGAGAGGGGAGGGGTGAATCAGTAACTCCAAATTTTCTTACAATTACAGATGTATTAACATATAGTTCACTTTTTCCTTATGCATATAGAAAGCATGAAACTTAAAAGCATTCACAACAATGACACATAGATTTGGTTACCCAGAAACCTTCCAAAAAGAAAGTAAAACTGGGGTGGGGATGAAACCCACAAAGCTTTAGTACTGCAGAATAAAGTTGGCCGGTTAAGGTTTACAATTTGATCACTTCTAATGATCTGCCCTACTAGGAGCAATAAGGATTGCTAAATCCACCCTGTTAAAGGATTTACAAACATACAATGAAGTATGCACTCGGTAAAGAGATTTTACAAAAGACTGTTAAGTCTACCTGGTTAAAGGATTTTAGTACTGATTCACCTGTTAGGATGAAACAGTAGATCTCTTGCTTTGTAACTGGATTGCTGATTGAGATTCACTGATGTACTGATCACCTTCTGTCATGAATTTGTCTTTCCTGTTCCCTATACTGCTGTAGCCCTTTGTAATTCGCTTATCTTTGCCTTTCTTTCTTTTTCACATTCATACTCATTTTTTTTACATCTTGACATTTTTACAACATTGTTTATATACAAGTCTAAATAATTAATTACAATTACAAAGTTGGCTTGACAAATAAACATAAGTGCCACTAAGTTGGCCCAAGTATGGTTACACGGTTCCTGCAAACTAACTCGGTGACTTTCTGATACTCGGCGTCCACTGCATTACTCAGCATCGTCATGCACTCGGTAGAAGTGAAGGCACGGTTCACACTAACCACTCGGTAGGTTTTGAACTCGGTAAATACTGGTGACTCGGTAGACATAATGTTACTCGGTTTACACTGTCCTGCTCGGTTTGCACTATCTTGTTCGGTTTGCACTGTCTTGCTCGGTTTGCACTGTCTTGCTCAGTTTGCACTGTTCTACTTAGTTTGCACTGTTCTACTTGGTTTGCACTATTTTGCTCGGTTTGTACTCAGAATGCAAATAAGTGTTGTCACTAGTGGCAATTCTGCTTAATGTCAACAATCTCCCCCTTTGGCATTAGTGACAAAAACACTTATTGCCCAAAACTTATATGCATGAATCATGCTGAGATTTATTTTTGATTTTTTTCAAAATTTGTCTTTGTCATAGGGCTTTATACATTATCTTCCCCTTTCAATGTGCTAACTTTTTCTTCTATACAAATCTTCTTCTATACATATCTCCTTCTATACATATCTCCTTCTATACATATCTCCCCCTTTTTGACGATAATGCCAAAGTTGTATATACAAGTGATTTACAGAGAGAATCTAAAATTTGATAGAAAATCAGAATGTACCTTCATTATTAGTGCCAGGGTTCTGTCCTAATTTTCTTGCAGAATCTTGCATGTTTGGATTGCAATTTGGAATTCTGCAGAGAGTTCAATCATGTGATCTGCTATAGAGAACTGATTGTCATGAATCAATGTTTTGGAATGTTCAATGTGCTTATACATTGTATTCATGATGGGAAGGTTCATGTTCTGGATGTCTAGCAGTGTGGACCAGATCCTTGTGTCTTCTTTCAGTAGATCTGACTGCATATTTGATAGGTATGAGATTTTCATGTGATGAGCAGAGCTTGAACTTGGTTCAAGTTGCAGCTTATGTATGCTAATCTTCATATCCTCATCCATTTTATTCATTTTATCCTTGACATCCTTTGTGAACTCGGAAATATTGCACAGTCTGGCCAAAAGAGAGGTGACATTCGAATAGGTAGATTCAATGTTTGACAAAACTGAAGACAATTCCACTTGATTAATAGCTATGTGCTGAGCAATGTGCTCAAGCACTTTATTGTTGAATCTCTTCTTGGCTCTTTCAACTAACTTTTCTGTCCCAGATGAATCCTCATTGTATTTATTTACTGCTTCTGCTAATTGTAGCAAAACATGTTGAGAGGAGTCTACTTTAATACCTAATGCATCAGACAAAATGTCTTTAGCATCCTTAATGATTTGATATTCCTTTTCTCTCTCCTCTTTAAGCTTCTTTTGCTTTGCTTTCCTTTGGAGGATTTCACCTATATTTTGCATTTGGTCCGCTGATAGATTTGCAAAATCTAATGTTGGAATCTCTATTTCTTCATCTAGGTCTATATCCTCTACTATATTCTTACCCAAAAATTTTATACTCAGTTGAGCCTTAGGCTTATCTCTACTTAATGCCTTAGTAGTAGTGACAGTAGACATAGTAGGACTGGCTATAGAGACTGGCATACTGTCTATTGGAGAACTTAAAGTATTTACACTTGTAGAATAAAAAATTGGAATACTTACTGCCGGAAAACTTGATGAAGTGGGAGACTACAACTCAGTAGAAGAAATGGTGGTTGCTTCTGTTGTTGCTATAGGTGATTGGACAAAAGTTGAAGTTGTCACAACCATGCTTGAAGGTGTCTCCGGGCTAGATGTAGAAACTTTTACTGGAGAGGTAGGAAGTGATGCAATGACTTTTGCTGCTATCCTCACAGTATCATCTACCTCAGTGGCTTCTTCTTGTTCATCACTGTCATCTTCAATATCTTTTATTATTACTGTTTCAATACTCGGTTGGTGAAGATGGTATATGTTCTTCCATGTGGCATTTGCAGCCTTCACAACCGATTCAATATTGTTGATCAGAATCAAACAAGTATTGAACTTTAGTGTCATCTTATTTTCATTTTCCTTTAATGCCTTCTTTATTTCATCATTTTTCAAGCTTGGCATTAACTGTCTCAGGGTTTGATCAAATATGTCTATTACAGTTTGCTTTGCATTGCTCCATCTCATTTTTATTGGATCTAATAAGACTGCTGGAACCTGTGGGGCTATTTCATCAGGAGAGTATTTCCACTGTCCCATCTTTTCAATAACAGCATCTTCTATTTCCTTCTGTTCTATTTCTGATCTGGTTTCATATTTAAAAGATTTTATGTTACTTACTCTAGATCCTGATCCTTCTCTAAAAAGTTTGATCCTCTCTTGAAAGTTTAGAGGAGGCCTTTTGAATACTATATCTTTGTCTGCCTTGTCTGCCTTGTCTACCTTACCTCTTGCACTTCTCCTTGTAAATACAGCAGTGGGAGGCTTAGGTGCCTTAGTGATGAATACCTTTCCTTTCTTCTTTGCAGGTTCTGGTTCCTCTGTTTTCTCATCCTTTTCCTCTTCTTCTTCATCACTTTCTCCTTTGTCTTTGGTTAGCATTTGCATTTTGGCTATCCTCTTCTTTCCTTTGTTTACCGCCTCTGGAAGCTTTATGCTTAATTCAATTCTCACCTTTGCTTCATCATATGTTCCAAAATATGGAGCTTTGGGATTAACAGGCTGATTAAGAAGGGCTTCAATGATATTCTTGGTTTCATCAATATTTACCTCATAAGGAAGAGGTTTTACATATACAATCCTCGGTTTAGCTGCTTGAATATATACATTGTCACAGTCTACCATGAAACAAATGTCATCCTTATAATCTTCCACCAACTTCTGTGGAATCCAGAATCTGTCATTCATTTTCTCTTTGAAAGACTCAAAATAACTATGCATGACGCTTTCAAAATTTTCACCCATTTCTGAGATGTATTCATTTATCTCATAAAGGACTGGCACATCTTTTCTCCATACAACTTTTCCTTTGGAAGGGAAGAATTTCTAAACATAGAAGAATAAACAGACCAGTAGAGATCCAAACTTACATGGATTGTTTTTGGAAGTTTGAATGCTTTCCATGTTCTTGTTAAACTGTTTTAACAATAAATCTGCAAGGTCAAATGATAAGTTATTCTTGACCACTTTGTATGCTAGGTCAATAGCTTCACAGGAGACACTATTCTGTCGACTTGAACTGTATATTTTATGGGCAATTATGTGTGTACCAAACTTCAGTTCAGCATTGGTAATGCTGCTAACTTTCATGCCTCTACCATCCCACTCGGCTAGGGTTTTCTTCTCTAGTTCCGACCGACCTAGGGTTTTGGTAGTTTTTTCTTTGTTCAACATGGGAAGACCGATGATTTGATGAATCATCTTCTTGGTGATCTCTATGGGTTGCTCAAGCCAAATCTTGCCATCATGTACACGGCTGAGAATGTATCTAACCCATTTCTCCTGAAAGTTTTGAGGTAAATGTGCAATGTGAACTAATCCCTTATCTTCCAGATGTTTGTGCTCGGGTTTTAGAATACCATCCACACACAGTTCCTCACGCACAATATCTAGCTCTAGGTTTCCCATTTCTTGAATTGCACAGTTGAAATGATTGCGAATATCGTTAATAAGTAGTACCTTAGGAGGAATCTGAGATTGAGCTCCGTTCGGGTCTAGGGCTACGGGCACGATCTTGAAATTTGGTGCTCTCCATTCCCCTTGGACTAACATTTCTGATCCTTTCTTCATTGAAGTGCTGGATGATGCCATGGTAGCTCACAGAAAATTCTTTTCGCAAAAGTATTTGAATCACTAGATTGCTCTTGAAATTTTCTGCTCTCAAAGTGCTAAAGTTCACGATGAGGAATGAGTTTGATTTCTTGCCTTTTGTTTACAACTCTGTCATTAATGCTCAGTACAAATTAGGGTATGAATTCTGACAGACTGTCACCCACTAAGAATTAATTGCTCGGTAAAGACTTCACAACTCGGTGAACTTGAGAATTCATATTGCTCCGACCTCGCTCGGTAAAGACTGGTACCGACCTTGCTCGGTGAAGACTGATACCGACCTTCTTGTGATCTTACTGCATCTTGTATGCTGATTTAGATCTTTCTTTTAATTCGGTTCTGGAACTGCTTGAAGTTTGTCTATGAGAATACAGTTCCAGTGCTTTCTTGGAGATTTAGTTTGAGTCGGTAGAGCCACCCATTCCATTACTTGGACTGGTTTGCTTGGTAGATTTAGGAATCCACTTTTGTCTCACCTGTTTCCTGACCTTAGTTGCTTCATTCTTCTTTCCATCTTCAACTTCACTAGCATTCATGCAGTATCTGGCTATGTGACCGAGTTTAGTGCATTTGAAGCATCTTACGGTAGTATCTCTTTTCCTTAGATGATGTTTTATGTAGTTCATGCCAATGTGTCCATATTCTCCACAGTAATGACATCTACACCAGGTGTTGTAGTCCCATCCAAACATTGCTTTCATAATTTGTTCTGCTGGATTGAATATTTTGGATCTGCACTCAGATGCTTTGTGACCTTGTTTGTTGCATTTGTGACAATTACCTCTGAATCTTGGTTTTTCCTTGCATTTATTTGCTTTGTGACCATGTTGATTGCAGTTGTAGCATTTTCCATTGAATTCTGTTTTTTCATTGCTCCAACATTTATTTGAAGTATGTCCTATTTTACCACAATGATTACAAGTAGGTTTCTGATTTCTTTGAGTACCTTGCTTAGAAGATTCACCTTCTCCTTTGTATCCAAGTCCTGCTTTTCCTTTCTGCCTATGAAGATTTCGCTCATACAGCTGATTCAAGTCTTCTTGGCTTTTCAGCATTCCTTCATTGATTTGTTTTTTGGCATTTAGGTCATCCACCAATCTTAGATTGATTTCCTTTTCAGATCTTAGTTCTTCTCTTGTGCTTTCTATTTCTGATCTTAGATTCAGAATTTCCTCATTTGTATGGGAGATCTGATCAATTAGGTTTTCTAGCTGAAGGGTTTTATTTTGGACTTCATTGTTCCTTCCATCTAATTCATCTTTCAACTTGTTTCTTTGTTCTAAGATCTCACAAAATCTTGTTGAGTGTAGCACTTGTTCTCTTTTTAATTTTCTCACTTCTTCCTGCAGAGACCCATTCTTTTCTAGGAGTTCTTTGACAGCATTGTTTGCTTCATTTGAGCTATTTGAGGGAAAAAGATCTTCAATCTTTTCTTCAATGTAATTCTGATCATTCATCTGATTTGCAAGTTCCTTCCTTCTTCTTAGGGATTGGGAAAGATGTTCTTTTGCTTCTTTAAGTTTAGCTATGGCCATTTCCAGATCTAGCTTTTCATTTTCAATCACCTTGTTCAATTTGAATACCTCCATTGTCCTGGATCTTTGCTCAAGCTAGTTAAGCTTTATCTTGAGAACCAACTCTGCTCTAATACCAATTGTTGGAAATATTTAGGAATTAACCGAGTTACTGAGAGGGGAGGGGTGAATCAGTAACTCCAAATTTTCTTACAATTACAGATGTATTAACATATAGTTCACTTTTTCCTTATGCATATAGAAAGCATGAAACTTAAAAGCATTCACAACAATGACACATAGATTTGGTTACCCAGAAACCTTCCAAAAAGAAAGTAAAACTGGGGTGGGGATGAAACCCACAAAGCTTTAGTACTGCAGAATAAAGTTGGCCGGTTAAGGCTTACAATTTGATCACTTCTAATGATCTGCCCTGCTAGGAGCAATAAGGATTGCTAAATCCACCCTGTTAAAGGATTTACAAACATACAATGAAGTATGCACTCGGTAAAGAGATTTTACAAAAGACTGTTAAGTCTACCTGGTTAAAGGATTTTAGTACTGTTTCACCTGTTAGGATGAAATAGTAGATCTCTTGCTTTGCAACTGGATTGCTGATTGAGATTCACTAATGTACTGATCACCTTCTGTGATGAATTTGTCTTTGCTATTCCCTATACTGTTGTAGCCCTTTGTAATTCGCTTATCTCTGCCTTTCTTTCTTTTTCACATTCATACTCATTTTTTTTACATCTTGACATTTTTACAACATTGTTTATATACAAGTCTAAACAATTAATTACAATTAAAAAGTCGGCTTGACAAATAAACATAAGTGCCACTAAGTCGGCCCAAGTATGGTTACACGGTTCCTGCAAACTAACTCGGTGACTTTCTGATACTCGGCGTCCACTGCATTACTCGGCATCGTCATGCACTCGGTAGAAGTGAAGGCACGGTTCATACTAACCACTCGGTAGGTTTTGAACTTGGTAAATACTGGTGACTCGGTAGACATAATGTTACTCGGTTTACACTGTCCTACTCGATTTGCACTATCTTGTTCGGTTTGCACTATCTTGCTTGGTTTGCACTGTCTTACCTGGTTTGCACTATTCTACTCGGTTTGCACTGTTCTGCTCGGTTTGCACTGTTCTGCTCAGTTTGCACTGTTCTGCTCGGTTTGCACTGTTCTACTCGGTTTGCACTGTTCTGCTTGGTTTGCACTATTCTGCTCGGTTTGCACTATTTTGCTCGGTTTGCACTGTTCTGCTCGGTTTGTACTCAGAATGCAAATAAGTGTTGTCACTAGTGGCAATTCTTCTTAATGCCAACAAGGATGTGTAAAATCCTATAACAAAAAGGAAAAGTTGAAGATGACAAAAGAATAGATGAAGAATAAATAAGGAAAATGAATAAAAGACTGGATGAGAAAGATAGGGAAATACTAAGGTGACTCAAGTTCAATACAACATGACATACCAACTAGTCAGTGTAAATCAGGAAGTTGCAAGGAAAGTTGGAGAGATTTTTGAACTGATATCTTAGAATGAATGTCTAAAGAATGATCTGAAAGCTGAGAGAGATTCTAATGAAGTCTTGAAAATAAATGAAGAAGCATTAAATATTTTGGATGAACTATTAAGAAGTCATAGATAACTGAGAGACACTACTGGACTCGGATACAATGCAAACAACTCCACCAAGAAGGGTGAGTCATCCAATCAAGAATCCAATTGAGATAATGTTTTCAATCCACCGAAGACAAAGAAGCCTACATGCTATCATTGTGGGAAACCCAGATATACAACAAATGTCTGCAAGAGCAAAAGAGGTAATCCACCAAATACTCTAGAATGGCTTGTTTTCACTGTCATAAGGTCGGTCACCTAGCCAAAGACTGCATGTACCAAGGTAAAGACTCAACCGAGGAACAACTGCATGAAAATAATCAAGTTAATATTGATGAGATAAGAGATCAAATGAATAAGACTTAGAGAAGGAAGTCTCAAGATGATGGAATGAAACTTGGAACAAGTGATGGCACCACATCCGCTGGATCATGTGCACCTATCTTCACTTAATCAGTCAAAGGTATGCGTAGGAGCTAATAATATAAATTCTATCTTAAATCAGTTCCTAGAATTAGTTCTAAGATCCATATCAGCATACTAAGATGCATTTGGATATAAGATGTGATGTTAACATTTCATAAGTTTGATCAGTAAAGTGCATGAGTTATTTTGTTCCATTATGTGAAGGAAAGTGTAGTTCAATTATCAGTGAAATGAAGTAGGTACGAAGTATTTAATGCAAATTTTATAGTTGTCAGAAGCCCTAACCTAGGAAAACATATAAATAGAGGGCATGCTATTTTATTTTTACCTTACACTTTCATGAGAACTTTGAAGCATTTGACAAAGAAGAGATCACCAAGCAATTCCAAGCAATCATTTAAGAATTTTGAGCATCTGTAAAGAATGTTCAAGGTATTTCTAGCATTTATCGAGTTATGTTCACAAATTATAATTACTATTTAAGTGGAACCATAGTGTTTAAAGAATATTTCAGAGATCAAGATGGCACCTAAGATACAAAAACCAATAATTGTTGAGAAGATTGATCTGGTGAATCCAAAGTATAAGTTGCCTCTCATCGTTGCTACAGAAATTGACAAATCTGGAGCCTTATCATCAATCCCGCCAAGGGTTATTCTAATTGAAGACATTCACGCCTTCATCCACTGCAAAATTGAAGACATATGCCAAGGACAAATTGACACATCATATAGGAATTTGTGTGTGAATGGAAAATTGAAAAGAGACCACACACATTTGCAGACTAAGGGTTTGGTCCATGATATTCATGTGCTAATAGTATTTAAGAATGAATGGATGAGGATAGTGCTTAGTCGAGTACATGACCAATTCATGTGGCTTGATGGACCAGTTAAAATCATGAAGGATGTTTTGCACATAGTCACATGATTTCCAATCGGTGATAGACCGGGGGCATATGAGGAAACTGATAGAAATAAACTATGTGAGCTTACAAAAGATAAATGGGATGGAAGAGGATTGAATTTATCCATAATAGATGACCCTGAATTGAAATTTGCATCCAATATCATATCCTACAAAATATTTCAATCATCTTGGGTAGACAGTGTACCCTGTGGAGGAGTTGACATAGCTTACAAGATTGTCAAGAAGGATATACAGATAGATCTTTGTGAAATATTGTTGAAATAATTGGATGATAATATGAATGCTATAATGAAAGTAAAGTCCAACACTTTGAAGTTTGGTCCACTTCTGGTATGCATTTTCTTCTATTTTTAGAACTTTTTCCCTACAGTCGATGAAGTAACTTTGAAATTAGATAAACTGACTATTTACCAGATTATTGACTATATTCAAGGCATAGGAGATAATTTTGATTTGGTCATGAATGATCATTTTGTTATATTTCAATAAAAAATGCATAAGAGATTCAAAATTCCACCTTAGCTAGTGGAAGAATATAAAGATGAGATATGTTTTGAGGTTGATACCGACATATGTATCATAAGAGTTGTGGAGCCTAGAACTGAGTGGTTTCCATCTATGCGATACGAGATGAACATTGATGCTACCACAATTCAAATAAAAGGACTATTAGAGAAACCAATTGACATAATTTTAACTTGGTATGGTATATTTGGTTAATCTCTTTTTTATAGGCACATAGTTAATTAATTACGTCCATCATATTGACATTGTGGTAGATATTGAGGGGATTATGCTCTTCTCTTTTCAGAGAATCAGAAACCTAGAAGGTATCTCCCCCTGTAAATGTGTGTACTATCTCTGAATTAACTTTTTTTGGTGTGTCTTGGATAGGGAAAAGGACAAGGTTAGGGGATTATGCTCTTCTCTCTCTAGAGAATCAGAAACCCAGATCCTATAGTCCCCAACCTCACATTTCATTTAAACCTTTAGAGGGCCTTTTGGATGATGTAAAAATCTCATGGGAATGAACCCAAATCCTTGAGATTAAAGCCTCTAAAGACATAATTTCACTTGTTCCTTGGATTTATTCCATGAACATGCTTGGATCTTGTGTAAAGTGGATCCACTTCAATCTTTCTTGTGAGACTACACGGGTTTAAGTACTCATAGGGTTAATAGCCTCAATCCTACTTGTAGGACTATGGGAGATAGTTGTGAATGGATGCCTTGATTAAAAGTCTAAGCTAGTTTTCTACCGATCTACCTTTGAAGGATTTGTAGTGGTTGTATGAGGTGAATAGTAATCACCCCAAGAAACTCATCATATTGAGCCCTCCTTGACATTTGAGCCGACTAATATGGCTTCCAACATCCATTGTGTGTTGTTGGACTCTCATATACATGTTTTTTATGATTGTGAGCCTATTTCTATGATAAACATCCTCAAATAATCCAAAACACACATATTCTAAAAACTAGAAAGAAAACTGAGACCAGAAACACCCAAAAATCTCAAAATTTGAAGCAAAATCCTTTTCTGGTGTAAACTATCGTTATGCCCTAGCAATTGTCATATGACAATTACTCAGTATTCCCAAGTGTCATATAAGAACCCTCAAAGTGTCGTATGAGAAGAAGGTTATTGTCGTATGAGAGTTGTCAGATTTCCCAAGCAAAAATCAATTCCTAGTGTCAATTGTCGTACGAGATACTAGATTGTCGTGCTAGGGCTTATTTCATGTCATACGAGCCTACATACTATCATACGACAGTTTGAACAAATTGCTAGAAAATCCCTAATTTTGACATTAATCTGGTCAACCTTCAACTTTGGTTAAAATTTTGTCAGAAAATCCACTGTGTCAAGTACGAAGCAGAGAAACAAAAATCCAATTCCGTTTTCCCAAAGTGGTCTATTTTGCTCAATTTTTCATCTCATTGATTAATTTGGAACACATCTTATTGTGTCAAAAACCTTGTCAAAACACTTTCAATTTTCATCCTCTCTCAAAGGCTAAGTGTTGTGTATTAGTGTTCACTATCTTTTGGGTGTCTAACCATACATCTCGGATATTGTATCCTTTACTTATGTTCGGGTCATCTTTTCATCAAACAACCCTTAACAAGGTTACCTCACTTGATTTCTCTAAATCAGATTGTCATTCAGTTGTATTATCTTGCTCCAAGATTCATCTAAAGGTTAATGGTGGAAACAAGAGCTTCCTCATATAGAAAACCAAGAGAAGATCCAAAGACATCACCCTCGTCTTCTCTCATTGTTCAGTCTTTTCATCAACCATACGATCTTGATCTTTACAAAGAAGACAAACTAGGCAATTTGCGCTTAAAAGGAGGTCCCACAACTCCTCCTGAATCAACTCAAGAAGACAATCAACACACTTCTATGTCTCAAAGAGCAGCCATCCATGGTTCACAAGGCCACAAATCTGATGAGGGTAGGGCTCAAGAGCCCACACGTTCAGAAATTGCACAATATTGAGATGATGATCTCTTTAAGAAACTCATGAAGAATTTCCTATGAGAGGATAAAGAGACATACTTCCTTGAATTGGCCCAAAAAGGGGCTAAACTTCCTTGCAATTTTAATGTTGATGACATCATAACACAAGAGGAAGAGACCCCTATCACATCCATGATGAAACAGATGCATGTTATGCAAGTCAAACTTAACAAACTGGAAAAAGAGAAAGAACCCAAAGAATTCTCTATGGATGCCCTATGCCCATTTCCATTTGATCGAAGCATGTCTATGCCACCATTCCTGAAAGGGGTGGAACTACCAAAATATGACAAATATGACAAAAATTTAGATCCTCAAGATCATGTCAGAGAATTTTGCACTCTATCCATGGAGTTCATGCATGAACCAATATACTTAATGTGTCTCTTCCCATGATCTTTAGGAGGGGCAGCCATCAACTGTGTAGGACCCCTCCATTTCCCTCATCTTGGTAAGAACACTCTGGTAAGTAATAATTTTACTTCTTGCAAAATTCTCCTTAGATTGCATATGGAATTCTTAGATATCTTGACTATAGTTCGTTAGCTTAATTAAAATAGATTTCATTTTTAAACAAATTCATGGAATATGTTAATTTAAGATATATTGTTTTGAAGTAATATTACTTTTGGCAAATTATCATGGTGATAGAACATGAAGATGCATATATGTGCTTACATGATAGGATGACTCAATAGAGAGAGAATGTTTAACAGATTTCATTATGTAGGAATTACATAGTGGTATAGTAGAATTTATGATGTTAGGGTCAATGTTTAACATAGTCCAAGGCTGTCTTGATTTAGGTTGGATTAGTGTATACTAGGATCAAGCATATTAGTTGAGTTCCTTGTGATGAATTGAGATAATGATATTTTAATAGGATACATTCTTTCATGTTGGTATGGAAGTCTTAAGTGTGTGGATATCAAATTATATTGGGTTATGTTTTACCTACTCATGGTTAGGTTATAAATGAAATGATATAGGGAACTAAAATCCTAAATCATATATTGATATATGTGACTGATTGAATTAATGAATTATGCCTTGCATTATGGTTAGAGAATATATATGAGTATAGGTTATGTGGATCTGAGTCATGTAACAAGATAGGAGAGGTGTTCAATTTGCTAGATACATGTTGATTTCTCTATTTCATAAATAGAAAATGTAGATTTAAACATGTGAAGGTTATTATGAGATGTTGTAATATGTTGATCTATTTTCTCTAATTATAGAGATTGATTTATATGATGTTTTAATTGGATTATATGCACAACCTATCTTGGACTTCTGATACTTTTACAAGTGTGCAGGTGGATAACCATGGACACTGCGGGGAACCATTGCTAAGGAATTATTGTGAGAACCCCTGTGGGATCAAGGTCCACCCTAAGAAGGGAATGACCTTGAATGTAAAAGTGTTTTATTTGTAAATTATGTTCTGTAAATCATGTGAGATGTTATTTGTTATTTCCTTGTTGGCATGCCAAGTGTTGTGTTGTGATGTACTCCTTATGTGGTGTCACTTGACACTAGTGATGTGACATGGCATGTCAATGTGGGGTGGGTTGAGTTAGTGTAATCTTGAGTGACCTATAAGTATCCCTAGGTGTGCTTTTTTGGTTAGGGAGCCTTGATGGTAGTCTCATCACTCATTTTCGTGAGTCTTCTTGGAGTGGGCTTTTGGAGAGTTAAAATTGACCCTAGGGAGTAGTATAGGCTGGTTTTGACTTGCCCCAAGGGTGTACTATGGGGTTGGGGGTATTTCTAGGACACATTGAGTGTTTTAGACTCAATTTTCATCCTTCAAAAAATGCTTGGGAAGAGTGTGACGAATTTTGGGGAAAGATGTAACTTTTTCTCTTCTCAAAAAGTCTTGGGAAGGTCAGCCAATAGGATAGGCCTCTTCTCCTAGGAATTTTGGGGGTTTGTGTTAGATTCCAATTTAGAGGAGAGTATGGGAAACATTTTGGGCCATTCACCCACTCTCTATCTTTAGAGACAAAGTTTGGAGACTAAGCAGGAGGGATGGCTAGAGAGAGGAAAGAGGAACTACATTTTGTGCAGGCTTGGAGGAGAGGTTGGTGCTTCATCCATTTTCATTTTTATGTATGTTTTTGTGTATGCTCATGGGCTGCAAGTTTTCCTTTCTCCATGAAGTGTTCAATGTTATTGTGAAGGTGGTTGTAGTGTTGTGAGAAATCTGTTTGTAGTTTTGGTGTTGATTCTTTCTTGCTTTCTTCTTGAGTTTGAAGAGTTGTAAAAAAAGGTGTCCCTCACCCTCCTAATGGATCCATGAGTGATCAAATGTGATAAGCCATAATGGGAGTAAGATGTGGTTGTGTATTCCTATGTGGTGAAATATGTGTTTTGAATGTATGTGCCCTATGTCTTATGTATTTTTTTCCTACCTTAGCATGGTTCCCCAAGCTTGGGGGTTGGCTAGGGCATACTGAGGGCCTCATGATGCCATATGGTAGGGTGGAGAGCACCCATGGTTATGCTATTTTTTTTATATATGCAGGTTTTGGGTGTGTTGGTATCTTTGAGGCAAGTTTAAGTTGAGGGTATCTCATGTTTTGCAGCCCTTGGATAAATGTGTTTTGTGTGGAAAGAAAGGCATGCTTCCTAGTTTTGTATCATAGGAAATATTGCAATAATGTATTCTTGTTGTCCTTAAAAACAAAAAAATGACATTGTGGAAATTCTATTGAGGTATTTCATTTGATTTCATTTGTAACCTGTTGTATGAGTAATGTATTTAGAGGAAATCTATCTTTACTTATGTTGAAGCTTCAAAATAAAAAGAATAAGTAACCATGTGTACTATTGTTGTTAAATATTACATGATGAAAGAAACTTAGTAAGATTTAATTTAAGCTAATTATTTAGCATTTTAGTAAGCTGGAAATTAAAAAAAAGTTATTGCAATTGGGTTCTTGCCAAAGAAATTTGTGGGCATGACAAAATGGTTCTCCAAAATATCTCCAACAATCAAAACTTTTGAGGAATTAATCAATTTGTTCTATTAGAAATACTCTTACAACATCTAGCATCCGGTCACAATGATCGATATCTGCAACTTGAAATAGAAAGCAGGAGAACCCTTCCTAACTTTCCTCAAATGTTGGAGGAAGAAGTTCTCGCTTTATCCTCAAAAAATTCTGGAAAATGAGAAACTAGAAATCTTCATCAATAATTTGATCTTGAAAATCAACTAGTATCTTCAGATGCAACCTCATTTGACAAAATGGTGGATAGTGCCATGAAAATAGAAGACATACTTGTTTGCAAGGGAGATATCAAACTTTACAAAGAAAATAAGTATGATTCAAGTTTCAATTCACACAATAAATATAAAGTCAAATTCTGGAACAAGAACAAAAATATTTTCACAGATGGTGTTGTCGATCACATCAGTGCTCCACCCAAAGCACCATCATTTAACTTGATGATTGGCACTCAAGCCATAAAGGCCTCTGAGAAGCAAACAACTGAGATTCCTAAAAATTCAAATGAATACAAACCCTGGGTTACAAAACCAAAACACGAGTTCACTCCTTTGGGTGATTCTTTGGAATCTACCATGAGAACTTTGTTCGCAAATAACATCATCACATTACCTAAGATAAAACCATATGACCCAGAAGTCAAACCTAGAAGGAGACTGATTTTTGTGATTTTCACCAAAACAAGGGTCATAAAACCAATAATTGCATGCATCTAAAACATCTTATTCAAGACAAAATTAACATTGGAGAAATTGTGATTGACAACCAAAAATCCAATAATGACATACAAAATTCACAGAACCTTTTCTGAAATACACTCAAGGAGAGTCATCTTCTAAACCAAATGTGGGTGCTAAGGTCAATTACACATACTTTGGTAACAATGATGTCATGAACATGGTAGAGCCATGTGCATCTTAGAACTACAATGCCATCACCATTGTTAGGAAGGACAAAGAAAATAGATCAGCTAATGCAGTCACTCTATCTCAAGCTCGGTAACTCTTCTAAGACCAAACTTGGGTTCATCAAACACCTTGAAAGTACCATTCAATCTTGCATTTGCAACTAAACAAAGGATTGGGTCTAAATATTATAATCCTAAAGAGTCCAAAACAACAGCTTTGGGATACAACATTATCCAACAACTCCAACACACTAATTCAAATATCTCTATATTTGAGTTGCTTCGAATTTCTCCTACTCATCGAGCGGTTCTAGCCAAAGCTCCCATCAGTTCTAATGTTCTAGAAAATCTTGATATTGATAGATTTCAGACCATGGTGGGTCATTTAACTTCTCCTCAATACATTTCCTTTTCAGAGGAAGATGATAATTCACTGAGTCATCCACATAACTAGTAATTGCATATTGAAGTCCTAATTGAAAATCATCGTGTCAAGCATGCTTTGATAGATGGAGGAGCTTGTCTAAATATTTGTTCATATAAACTGGTTACACAATTAGGATTGTCAAAAGATTCTATTGATCCTAAAAATAAAATAACCATAAGAGTATATGATGAGAAAGAAAGATCTTCCAAAGGGGTCATCATGTTACCTATCAGAACAAGACCTATCATCAAAGATATCACTTGCCAAGTATTGGACCTCCCACTGGCCTATAATATCCTCTTAGGAAGGCCCTAGATTCACAAAATTCAAGCTATCCCATCAACATACCATTAATGTGTCAAGTTTTCCTATGATGGAATAAAGGTCACAATACTAGTAGACATGTCAGCATCTTACAATTCTTTGAAGGAAAGTGCCGACAAGCTTGTCCCACACAACATAGAGTCTTCTACCAAATAGAGTGATATAGCGTCCACATCCAAAATGGAAGACATAGCTAAGGAGGTTAAAATAAAAGATAATGGTATGGGAGAATACACAATAGAACTAGTTCTATCTCTTACATCTCTCCCACTCACCAAAATCTTATTGAAAACCTTCAAAGAAAATGAAACCTGCAACTAAAGAACCACAGGTTATCTTTAATGAGAGTTTCATCACGCAACAAGTGTCCAAACAAGAGTTCAATGAGGAAGATGCTATATTATCCTGGCTATATAAAGATGAATCTCAGTCATAAATAGTTCAAAAATGTGAATCCAATTCACTTAAGGTTCCTTCAAAATCATATGGACCAGGACACAAGCTAATTTCCAAAATGGGATATAGTAGAAAAGGACCTCTAGGAACAAGAGGCAAAGGTATCATCAAACCCATTGAACACTGTGGGAGGAAAAAAAAAGATACTACTAGCATAGGTTATCATAAGAAACCTTTCCATCTCAAGGGAAACTCTACTCATGTCATAGAATAGATAGAACCAGAAATAGATACTCAGCAAGAGGAAGAAACACATCATTCAAATAGTGATGATTCAGGCACAACAGATGTTTTCCTTATGATCGTATACCTTAGCACATCTTAGACCTTCTCAATGATGATCAAAAACCTAAGGAGAGAGTCAATACGGTAGACACACAATAACCTACTACTACAAAAGAATAAACTGGTCAGAAGAAGGAGAGACATCCCTCACCATAACTGAACATTTAGGACACTCTAGTGATTATGAGATAGATTATCATGAATATGAATTTCATTCAGACTCTGAAGGCAACCTTGATTGGGGGATTCATCATGATTTTACACATGTTCTTGAATTTCCTAGAGATCCTGATGAGGAATCTAATGACTATGAATGGGGAGTCATTCGAGAACCAGAAGAAGAGGAGATTATAATAGAAAACATATTGATGTTATTCACCAATACACACCTACAACTAACATGAGTCTAGAACTATGTGACAGATCTCATGAAACTGAATCATTTATTACTAACACAGCATCCAACGATGATGTTGAGATGATTAATGAACTAAATATCTTGAGTACTAATATCACCTTCAAATTTGAGAGTCAGATTAGAACCAATGATGACAACACTATGTGCATGAACACTGTCAAATAGTCCTTTCCTCCCCTTACTATCAAACATCCTAAACTTATTGAAAAAATTTCCACGGATCCAAGGTAAGATATCCATACTTTCTGAATAGACTATGCTTTAGCATGTTACCTAAATGTGGTTGAGCCTATGACAACTTCCATCATCAAACCTAGCATCAGCATGATAGAGTTGGATATCAAGTATCTCAATCAAAAGAATAAGAACAAAAAGAAAAAGAGCTCTAAGGGTGAAAACCACTATGTCTCTCTCAAAGCCAAAAATAGTAAAAAAAAATGACGTATCCAAGGGTGAAAACCTATCTGGGCACCCCAAGATGAGATATTTGATGTCCTTCCAAGTCATTTACAAGACAGATTGCTAGTTTTGATAGAGCCAATTCAGTCTATCAATTTGGGTACGACAGAGAAACCTCAGATGATTCATGTTGCACAATCCCTATCAGAAGAGGAGAAACTAGCATTTACCAAATTCTTAACGGAGAAAAAGATAAACTTTGCCTAGAAATATTCAGACATGCCGGGATTAGATCCTAATATGATTATGCATCATCTTTCTATAGCTCCAAGAGTTGAACCAATCAAATAGAAGTTGCATAAAATGCATCCTCATGTTGCACTTCTTGTCAAAGATGAATTAGAAAAATTACTCAAGGCCAGATTCATCTGAGTGATAGACTATTGAGATAAATGGTAAGTTAGATAAACCAGCATGGTATAGATACAATTGAGTATATGTTGCAAGTTCACAAGAAGGAAATGGAGACAAAAGTGATTGAATAAATCCTTTAATTAGTTTCATTAGAAAAGGTAACTCTTTCTAAGTTAGTAAATGAATTGGAAAATGAGTTGCAATTAATTATTTTATTATTTCAGTAAATTTGTTTGTTTTCTAATTTCACCAAAGATATAAGAGAGAAATGTAATACTATGGAAAAGGAGCTCACCAAGCCTAAGTCTATAAAAGAATATTATGAAAGGTTGAAGCACTTGATGAGATTGAAATATGAGCTAAGAAATAGGAGAATCAGATCATAATGGATCTACTACAACTCCAAACAATTTTGATTCCACATATAGAATCATTGAAGAAATAGGTTCTCAAGGCCAAAGATTTAGTCAGCACACCAGATGTTAGTGTTATGGACAACATGGTAAGTTTGATTGCTGATTTGAGTGAGAAAATCATAGTATTACAGACACTAAAGGACACAAGGATGACATTACTGAAGGATGTTAAAGACAATTGTAAAACTATTTTTAACAAGATCCCCACAACAGATAAGGATTAAGTTCTTATTTTGGCATTTTTGTTAAAGAAAGGGGGAATATATAATATAGTAAAAGAGGGAATATATTTGATACAATTGAAAATATATAAAAAAAGGAGGAAATATGTATCAATGCAGTATATATGAATATAATATAGATAAGGAAAATACAGTATGGATATGTGCAAGAGATATTACTTTAGGGGGAGTAATATGTTTATTGAGGAATGAATATATGGACAAGGACAAATAGTGAATTTTGTTGATGACTTTGAAGGTTTTTAACAAACATACCTGTAGACACGCAAAATTGGACAAGTGCTTTTCAAAATGCAATAAATCAATAAATGGCTCAAAAATCAATAAAAATGCATTAAATCATCAAAATGGATCAAAAATCAATAAAAATGGACATAATTAAATAAAGTTGAGCAAAATCAATTAAAATAAAGGAATAATTAAATAATGATGTTAAATGATTAAATCAAATCTTAAAGGGACAAAAATAATATAAAATTGATTTTAATCAATTAATTGTATAGTTGTTTAATCAAAAATCAAAATGAACCTATTACCCTTCCATGGCTAAATTTAATAAATCCTATTTTCTTTCAACAAAGTGACCAACCAATGAGAATTGAGGACAAAAAGACATAAATCACTCAAACATTTAAATTGTCCAAAGATTTGAAACCATTTAAAGGCTTGTCCCCTCATTTGTCCCCCCATTTATGAACAAAGCAAAGTTTTTGACTCAACCAAGGGATAACCATGATTACTTCACTCCACCCCCTACCCTTGGACATTTACTATAAATATGGAGCATTTTGGAGAGTATTTCCATCTTGGAATTTCATTTGCAAAGCATTGTTATTATAGGCATTTGAATAGCATTCTGAGAGCAATTTGAGCATTTTAGAGCAATTATCATTGTAGTTTGTCAATTTGAGCTAGATTAAGCATGGAATCATCATAGAAGCATTGTAAAAGAATAATAGCAGCATAATTTCTCATTTTAGAGGTGTCACTAGTGAGGATCTAAGCTGAGAGCTTCATTTACCACTTCTTTCTAGAGAACCATGGGATAATATAGATTGTAGTTTCATTTTAAAATAGATTTGCATTGTATTTAGTTTAAATTGATGTTATTAGATCTTAATTCCATGAAGGTGTTAAACTCACACACACAAATGGCACCCACTGTGGGGCTCTAGGCCTCATTTTATCTTTTATCATCATTTTCATCTTCATTTGCATGCTTGTTTTGTATATTTTCCATGTTTATTTTGCAGAAAACAGGTAAAGTCACGCCTACAGAGGATTCAAACATGCCTGCAAATAGTTTTATGTCACCTAAAAGCTCTGAACTATCACCAATTAACTAGAGACTCACGCCTAAGCTCGTAAAGCGTTCATCCTTTGCTTCATAAAGTCACACCTGTGACTCAGGGAGTATCGCCTAACCTTTATTTACTATCGCTTAAGTTTATGCATTGCTTCGCATGTTATAGTTTCAATCACGCTTTGGAAAGAAAACTTATCACTTGCTGCTATTAACATGTCGCTTAGCATGAATTATTTTGCACAATTTTAAGTTTTGTTTACGCCTCTGAATAAACTGTTCACGCCTATGAAACTTTGAGTAATGCTTGAGCCGCTGCAAAGTGACACTCACTATTATCAAAGTTACGCTTGTCAGCAGTTCATTCACGCCTATTAGCTGGATGATGTCGCTTGCTACCTATTATCTATATTCACTGGTTAATTGATTAAATCACTCAATTAACTCTCTATTTTGACAGTAAATGAACAGGCATCTGAAAGTCCAGAAGCCAAAAACTCGATTTAATCAAGAAGAGAAGGTGCTTGCTAAAAAGATCAAAAGGGAGAATCAAGCACATATCAAAGGTGTCCTTGAATCAAAACAAGAAGAAGACAATCAGGTATACCAAAGATACCTTGCTGTGATTGAAGCTTATAAACAGAAATATGTCTCTTTAAATTGGATTTTCAGTCCTTAATTTAAAGTTTTTGCATAGAAATTTGTAATTAGAGTGCTCAAATTCATTACATAAAGCTTAGCTTTGTCAATTTGATTTTGGTTTCCCCTCACTTTGATTGTTAGTGTTGACTAACTTGCTGGAGTATAAGCACATGGAAAGGAGCTATTGCCAAGGTGAGAAAAAAAAATGACAAAATACTCTAAAAAATGCCCCTAGCTTTTATGCTAGCTACAAGGAGAGGTATTTCTATATTCAAGCTTGCACTTGATTAGATTGTGGCATTCCTTTTAAACATAGCTTAATTAAAAATTGGAAATGAACCAAACACTTCTATTTCTAAGAATCTCTATGTAATGAGATTGAAAAAGAACTTTATTGCTTGAAGTGTTTGAGGAACTAAAGGGAAAGTTAGGGATATGTTCTTCACCTTTTAGGTGAACCAAATTCCCAAACACTTAACCTTAATTCCATTTTCTTGCTTTCCATAAACATGTTATTTAAAATAGAGATTCAGTGGGCTCGCCTCCTGAGTTTGCCTTAACGAGGCCAGTGAGAGGGATAGCCCAAAGTGGGATAAACTCACTTTTGTCATGGGAATCTGACCCACTCTAAAAAGAAATGCATGTATCCTTAATGGGGTGCATGATAAACAAATTTTGATTTTTCAACCTTCCTATAGTAGTCTTAACAGATTGCACAAAATCGTACTTCGGTGCATGTCGGAAGCCTCCTTGGAGGATTGAGAGATTAAAGTCTATTTGAATAGAATATTTATTAAAACCTGGTTAAATTAGAAAAGCCACCTTTTTAGAGCCATGTTTACAAGACAATTTGACTTCAGGTAGGCTTTTTGGAATCTATTCTTGTGCTATACTTGTGAAAACATTCAAGAATATACACATTAGATTATTTTTAGAGACATTGATGTGTGTGTTGCGTTTGTTTTTAATTTTCAAACAAGAATTTTTCAAATAATTTGATCTCAAACATTTAAAAAATTCAAAATTTTACAACCTGTTCAGAGAAGTGTCACCTGGGAACAAAAAAATCACACCTATCAGAGGTTTAGTCACACCTTTGACTAGTGTAAAAATGCTTAGACAAAGAAAAGGCACACTCAGAACCTTTTTAAATACGCCTGTGTAAATTGGAAACTCACCTATCAATAGAAAAGTGCCGCCTGTACATCTACAGAGTGCCGCCTTACAACAAACTAGTACATGCATATAAAACTTTCAATCACGCCTATACTTGGTTCAGTGATGCCCAGAAATCTAAAAGGGAAAACAAAGAGTACTTGTAGGGTGGGTCAAAAAAATTTAAGAACATATTCGAGTACCCTTTTCCATGTTCTTATTGCTTGGGCTTTCAACTTGGTCAAAAATCATGTTCTACATATTTTTCAAAATTTTACAAAGGATTAGACCCCCAGTAGTATTTACTCTTATTCCCTAAGGTTCATGTCGGCTTTTACTAGATCTTACTACATTAAGAAAACCTTGCAAGCTGATAGAACTTACTTAAGATAATAAATCCCTTACCTAGGAGAAAAGTCTACCACTCCTAGAATACCCGAATAATCACCCGAACAAGAAAAGGAGGACAACATGGTGTACTACGGTAGTTTGGGTGGTAAAGACAATAGTGGCATTGATCTCACTAACCAAGGTAATGCCAAAAATGGAGGCATTGACCCAAATAACCAGAATAATACCAATAACAGGGGCATTGACACAAATACCCAAGGAATTGATACCACTCATCAAAGAACTAACATCAAACCAACGGAAGATGATGCCACCGATGATAAAGTTGATGAGGCTGTTCAATCCCCCTATTTCTTAAAACTCATGGAAAAGGAAATGGAAAGAGATAAAGAGAAGTATTTCATGGACCTAGCCCGAGCAGGTCTAAAACTTCCAAAAGATTATGATATAAATCAACTAAAACCACCCAAAGTTGAAGAAATTGCCATAGACATTATGAACAAGCAGTTCAAGATCTTTCAAATGCAATTGGACACCATGAAATAAAGCAGGGCTCCCAAGCCTTTTTCTATCGAAGCATTGTGTCCATTCCCATTTGATAAAAGCTTGGTCATGGTGCCATTCCCAATTAATGTGGTGTTCCCCAAATATGACAAGTATGAGGGAACTTCGGATCCCCAAGACCACTTATGTGAATTTTGTGCATTGAGCTTAGAGTTCATGCATGATACAACATATTTAATGAGACTATTCTCCCGAAGCTTAGGAGGCATGGCTATGGAGTGGTTTTCTAAGTTACCCTCCAGCATTAAGACCTTCGAAGAGTTAGCTTCAAAGTTCATGGCCCATTACTCATATAATATCAAGCATGAGGTCATGATGATAACATTATGCAACACTAAACAAAAGGATGGAGAGGCATTCCTCACTATTCTACAAAGATGGAGGACAATTTTTGCAAGATATCCTAGGAGCGTGCCTAAAAAAGAGAAGATGGATATCTTCATAAATAGTTTAAGCAATGAGTTGAACTACTGATTATGAATGCAATGTCCCAAGACCTTCCAAGATTTAATTGAAAATGGAGTCACAATAGAGGAAGTGTTGGTCAGAAGTGGAGAACTAAAATTCTACAAGGATAATAAGAACAACTCCAACAATAATAACTCCAACAATGGCAACAATCAGAAGAATAATTGGTTCAATAGTAATAGTTGGTATAAGAACAACAATAAGGGAATTGTTAATGATGGTGTGGTGGAGTCTAGCAACTTGAAGGTGGTCCCATTTTCTCTTACAAGGACACCTAATTAGGTGAATAATACTAATGAGACATCCAATGCACCTTCTAATAACAACAATGCCAATAAGGGCAACCAAGGAAATAATGCAAGAAATAATAAATTTGATAAATATTTGGTGCCCACTCCTCAAAGGAACTTCACACCCTTGGGTGAGTCCCTCGAAAGGGCATTAAAGACTCTCATGGCTAATAATGTCATTACTTTACCCAGCATTCAGCCTTATGAGCCAAATAACAAGCCTAGTTGGTGGAGTGCCAATCGCCATTGTGAGTACCACAGAATTCGAGGGCACACAACAAATGAATGTCTGCAAATAAAGAATATAGTGCAAGACTTAATTGATAATGGCATGATCACCATTGATGGACCTCAAAATAATGAAGATCATATAACATTCAAACAACCTTTCTACAAACATGATAAAGGGGAGTCATCTAATGGTAAGAAACAAAGCACCAATAATCTTAACTTTTTGTCACCTTATGATAACATTGTGAATGCTATAATAGTCAATGAACAACCCCAAAAAGAGGTATCAAACATCATTACAAGAGGGCAGAATTCTAGAATGACCCTACAAGGAGTTGCTCCTAAAGTTATTAACACTCCACAATCCAACATCATGGTCAAACAACCTTCTACAGTAGCAAAACCTTATAGCTTGGTTGATCAATTGGAAACAACTCTAGCACAAATCTCTATCTTGGAATTGTTGAAGTTATCCCCAAACCATAAGGATATTTTGGAAAAAGCTCTAATAGAGACAAATGTTCCTACTAACTTAGAAGAAGAAAAGTTCCAAAATATGGTAGCTCATCTTGTGGCACCTCATTGTCTCTCATTTTCAGACCAAGATGACATGTCTATAACCCATCCTCAAAATATACCATTGCATATAGAGGTCCTAATAGAAAGGCATAGAGTCAAAAGAGCCCTCTTTGATGGAGGAGCTAGCCTTAATATTTGTACATTAAGTCTTGTTAAATCCTTAGGGTTGTCCGAGTCTTGAATTGACCCTACGAAAAAAATCACTATCAAGGCTTATAATAAAGCCAAAAGGGCCTCCAAAGGCATGATTGTATTGCCCATACAAGTGGGACCCATCAAGAAGGACACCAATTGCCAAGTATTGGACATGAAGTTAACTTATAATATTTTTTTGGGGAGACCATGGATTCATGAGATGCAAGCAGTCCCATCCACATACCACCAATGCATCAAATTTCTATATATGGGTGAAGAAATCACGGTTGGAGGGGACTCAAACCCATTCCAATATTGCAATGCACTCAAACCCCTTCATGAGTTATATATTCCACATAACCGGGAAGGAATCATTCAAAGAGTCCCCATTGAAGATACCAAAATGGATGATCTGGTCATAACATTAAATGCTACTCAAAACCCTCCTCAAGCTAGCTCAACTACATCAACTAAGGGAAAGGAAAAGATGAGCTACGAGGGTCCAATTATTAATGAGGGTTCATATCAAACTCCCAAATTAGAGATAGTACCCTATAAACCTACTAGAGAAGAAAAAGATGAAGCTAAAAAGGAAAACTACAAGAAAATGGATAAGATGATGGAGGCATTTGACAAACAATGCAAAATTAGTTCAAAAGGAGTAGGGGAATACTCTGTTTCCCTATTTGACATGCCCACATCTCCAAGACACATGGAAAACCAGCTAAAGAACACTTACCTCATAAGTACAACTCTTACTTCGTAAGAGAAAGTGACAAAGTAGCATTTGACAAAGAGGAGAATGAAGTCCTTCAATGGCTTTATCATGATGAGGAAGATATTTCAAACACTCCCATGGAAAGAATCCAGCATGTTAATATACAAACCGAGCAATATGGGAAAGGGTTTGAGATAATGCAAAAGATGGGATACAAGGGAAGAGGACCCTTAGGCCAAAGGAATAGAGGATTACTAGAACCCATTGAACCTACTTGGAGGGTGAAAGAAGAAAAATCTGGAGTAGGCTACCAATACAAAGGTGAAAGCTCCAGCCCAATGCAAGACTTTTATCCTCAAATAAATGCCTTAGAATCCGATGGAGATAGTGATGACTCCAGAGATTATGAGTGGGATACCCTGTCGGATGAATCATGTCAAGATAAGGAGGTGAACCTACTTATGCAAAAATCCCAAGGCAAGAAATTCAAATCAATGAAGAACCTAATATCCATGATATTAACATAGGGCATACACCTACCAATCAAGCATGGATAGAGACATTTTGGATGCCTTCAGAGGAGGGAAATTCAAATGTTAGTTTTAACCCGCTCGTGGCTTTTCCCATGTTGTTTCTCGTAAAAGTTGAAGAGGACTCAAGTGAAGGGGATTTTGACCCTTCTTCCATGGACCATCTCAAGGAAGCACACATCATAGATCTAAATGATACAATGTATGAACCCTCAAATGAAGTCATGTCCATAAACCCTATTGATGACATTTTACCAACGAATTCGATACAGACATGATGAGAACAATGGGGGTCCATTCTCTTAGTCAAAAGAAAAAAATGAAAAAAAAATAAAAAAATGAAAAGTTCTAGTGCTGAAAACCACTATGTGGCACCACTAGAACCAAAAAAAAATGAAAATAAAAGACATTTCCTATGGTGAAAACCCAACCATGGCACCAAAGGAAGAGAGATTGGATACCTTGCCTGAACATGAGGAAGAAAGGTCACCTATTCTTATAGAACCAATAGAACAGGTCAACATTGGGACAGAATTGGATCCAAATTTTATACACTTGGCAGCGTCACTTACACCACTAGAAAGAGAAGATTTCATCAAATTTTTTCAAGAACAGCAAGTGAACTTTGCATGGTCATATGCCGACATGCCTGGATTAGATCTTGATTTCATAATGCATCATTTGAATGTTAGACCCAGGGTTAAACCGGTGAAGCAAAAGTTACAAAAAATGCACCCACATGTGGCTCTCCTAGTGAAGGCAAAATTGGAAAAATTGCTAAAGGTTGGATTCATAAGAGCAATAGCATATGCTGAATGGATATCTAACATTGTACCGGTCACAAAACATGATAAATCTATTCGGGTGTGTACGGATTTTAGAGACTTGAATCTTGCATGCCCTAAGGATGATTTCCCACTCCCTAGCATAGATGCCATAGTGGATTTGACAGCAAGTCACTCCATGTACTCATTAATGGATGGTTTTAGTGGTTAATTGCACCTGAAGACCAAGAAAAGATAGCTTTTACTTGCCCTTGGGGCACCTTTTGTTGGAACGTCATGCCTTTCAGCCTTAAAAATGTTGGAGCCACATATCAAAGGGCCATGAAAACTATCTTCCACGACATGATGCACACTTTTTTACAGGATTATGTGGATGACATACTAGCAAAATCCCATAAAAGAGAAGAACGCTTACAAATTCTAAAGAAGATATTCATTCGGTTGGAACAATTCAAAGTTAGATTAAACCCAAAGAAATGTGCCTTTGGTGTCCAATTCGGCAAGCTATTAGGTTATATAGTTTCTCCTAAAGGAATTGAAGTGGATCTGGAGAAAGTACAAGCCATCATAGACATGGAGATACCTAAGAACATCAGCCAAATGAGATCCTTACAAGGCAAAATCCAATCCATAAGAAGGTTTATTTCTCAATTGGTTGAAAAGTGTCATTCCTTCACCAGATTGCTACATAAGGATACTATATTCATGTGGGATGAGGAATGTGATCAAGATTTTACATTATTGAAGACCTATTTGATAAATCCACCTATTCTCATGCCACCAATTAAGGGCAAAGCATTGCTTCTATACATATCTGCTACTAAAAGATCACTAGGAGTACTTCTAGCACAAGAAGATGAACAAGGAAAGGAAAGAGCTATCTACTATTTGAGTAGGACTTTGATCAAATATGAACTTAATTACACATTCATGGAATGAGATTTCCTAGTAGTAGTGTTTGCATCCCAAAAGTTGAGACATTATATGTTGATGCATAAGGTCAAGTTAATTGCCAAAATTGACCCTCTCAAGTACTTGTTAAGTAAAACTGCCCTAATAGGTAGGATAGCCAATTGGGTTATGATATTGAGTGAATTTGACATTGAGTATGTCAATAGAAAGGAAATAAAAGGGCAAGTGATAGTGAATCATTTAGCTGAGAATCCCATGACTTCTACACAAACTATTCAAGTGGAATTTCTGGATTCCGCCATTGTAACCATAGAAGCAAAAACATGGAAGTTATATTTTGATGGCTCCTATACTCAAGGAGGTTCCAAGGCCGGCATACTATTGGTCACTCCACAAGGTTACACCATTCCAAAGTCCTACAAGCTTATGTTTCCATGCACAAATAATATAGCAAAATATGAGGCACTAGTCATAGGCATCAAAATGGCTTTAGAGTGGAATATCACGGAGCTACAAATTTATGGAGATTCTCAACTCATCATCAATCAAGTCAATAATGAATATAACACCAAAGATTAAAAATTAATGCCATATAAGACTATGATTGATGGATGGAAGAAATAGTTTTCCTTGATCACTTTTGAGCAGATTCCTAGAGAGAAAAACAGAGCAGCTAACGCCATGGCCACCTTGGCTTCCTTGTTACAAAAACCAGATCAAAATGAGAAGTATGAGTTCTTGGTGGAAGAGTTGGTGAAATTGGCATTCAACCTTCCCAAAACCCAAATTGTTGCCCTATTACATGGACATGACTCCCCTTGGTACGAACCTATATACACATATCTCAAAGACCAAGTGCTACCCTTAGACCAAACCTGAGCTCAAAAATGCAACTTCATATGCCAAGCCGCCCGTTACCTAATCCTTTCAGAAACATTGTATCATAAGGGTGTTGATGGGATGTTACTTAGATGTCTAGAGGAAGAAGAGTCTAAGTTAGCTTTACACGAGGTTCACAATGGCATTTGCGGGTCACACTCAAGCGGTCTAAACCTAGCTAAGAAAATCCTTCGCTTAGGGTATTTCTGGAAGACATTAGAAAAGGATGCTTGCCATTTTGTAAAGATATGTAGCGAATTTCACTATCATGGTGACATGATACATGCACCAACATAGGAATTACACCCATTTGTTACACTATGGCCATTCTACCAATGGGGGTTTGATCTAATTGGCATCATTTACCCACCTTCTTCAAATGGGCACAAATACATCATAACTGCAATGGAATATTTCACTAAGTGGGTAGAAGCAGTTCCCTTGATAATGGCTATGGGTAAACAAATTTCCATGTTTATATTAAATCACATCATTTGCTGATATGGTATCCCTCATGCCATAATAATAGATAATGGAAAACAATTCAAAAACAAAGATGTTGATGAACTTTGTGCAACATTTCATATCACACACCATTCCTCATCAATCAATTACCTTCAGGGAAATGGGCAAGCTGAAGCCACGAATAAGAATATCTTGAAAATCTTGAAGAGGTTGGTCAATAAATCAGGAAGGGATTGGCATGTGCAAATTAATCCAGCATTGTGGGCCTATAGAACTAGCATAAGAACCCCTACGGGAGCCATGCCATTCTCATTGGTCTATGGGGCCGAAGCAGTTCTACCATTAGAGGTTGAAATACCATCTCTATGAGTGTCATTATAGGGATTGATCACAGATGAAGACTATAGAGTCACTAGACTTCAACAATTGGAGTTACTTGAAGAACATCAAACACAAGCTTATGAGCACCTGAAAGTGTATCAAAATAGAATCTTGAGAAACTATAATAAACATATTAAACCAAGAGTCTTTCAGGTAGGAGACTTAGTGCTGTGAGAGAACCCAAAGAATCAGGTCGAAAGAGAGAAGAAAGGCAAATGGGAAGCTAATTGGATTGGCCCATTCATCATAATATCTTCATTTGGCACAGGAACCTATAAGTTATCAGATTGTGAAGGAGAGGAACTCCAAGAACCCATCAACAGTATTCATCTCCAAAGGTTCTACACATGAGTCCTACAAAAGAGTATAAAGAGTATCAGATGAGAAAGCATCATATTTATTGTACATAGTTCAAAAGAGATCTTGAAAATTCCAAAAAAAAAAAAACATGGAAAAACACAAAAGATCAAAAACATTCAAATAAGATGTTGTCTTGGTGAAAACCTAGCAAATAGGCGCCTTGATGATAAAAAAAGAAAAAAAAGAAAAATACAAAAAAAATGGAAAAAGAAAAAGTGCCTTGGTGAAAAACCTAGCAAATAGGCACCTTGGTAGCACAAAAAAGAAGAGAAAAGCTTTAAAAATAGAAAAAAGAGCTTGATCTATCCAAAAGGTGAAAACTTGGTAAACAAGCACCTTTGGTTCCCTTAAGTTTGTCTTTCCTAGTCACATGTTTACATATTGCATTTCCAACATCCCATTTGTAAACTTTCATTGCATCCCTCATTTGTACATAGTCATACTAAAGCTTTCAGTCATATTGTTGCATTGCCTACAGCACTAAGTTTGTCACATGATCACATTTATCACTTGGGGGCAAGAAAGGATTGGAATTTTGGTACCATACAGATTCAATAAGTGCTATAATTAGTCATGTCAGAGAGAGTTTTATCAGAGCTTTAGAGAGAGTGATTTTCGTGAACCTTTGATAGCTATCATTGTTCACCACCCAAGTATTTGATCCTACAACTGGATCCATGAACCTTCATTGACTTTATTATTTAGGATTAAAAATTGGCAAAACATCTTAAAGATCAGAATGCTTGAAAATACTTTTTGAAAATCATGAAACATGGCAAAACACTTAAAGCTTTCTGTTGATAAATTTTTAGGAAATTGACTTTTTATCACCTCTTTTAGCTAATCGATGATGTTTTGACTAGATTGGCACGATAAAGACATGATATTTTCTTGCCTTTGAGTGACTATTTTGAGGAAGATTCATCCACTTATGAGAATTTGTCTTACGACATGGTCATCAAAGAACCATCGAGGACTATCTCATAAGAGGAAGGATTAACCTTTGCTTGTTTATGCAAACAGATCCCTTGGCTATTTAGATCTTCCATATCTTAATACCAAAAATCCACTTGCAACATTGAATCCCTTGACACCGGTTTTCAGACTCCCATAGTTTGGTCATCCAACTAGTGAGGGTTGTACCAATTTCAAAATGAGGTTACCAAAAAGTGATAAAAAGTGGTATTCATATCATCATGATGTGGTTAGTGATGATTGTACTAGCTTTCTGGTCCCAAAAAAAATGCTCAATGATGAAAATTTATCCTCATGGCATTTATTTGCTAAAAGCTAGTGACACTTAGGTTGCATAATCATGTTGGATTAATTGCATTGCATTATCATGTTTAGATTAATTGCATCACATTATCATGGAAAGTTAATTGCATTTATTTATGGTTAATTTCCAAGGACAAACGGGGAGGCACATCAATAAAACACTTGAGTTGTTCAAACATCAAATAAATGGGGGAGATTAAATTCAAACATTCATCATAATACTTGATTTTAAAAAACAACGCACGTGAGATTATCTTTGCATTCATATATAGCATTAATCATTATTCATTACGCATATATCAAAAGAAAAGAAAAGAAATCATGTTCCATACATCATGCATTCATAAAAATAAGAGTTAGCATTGCATTCATCTAAATACTTAAAAATCAAAAACATAAAAACATACATGTGCATTTGCATCCATACATTTACAAAATAGAAAAGCATCTCATCAAAATCCATACATCATTGCACTCATTTATTTATATCATAAAATAAGATAACTGCATCCATAGCATAAATCGTAAATGCATAACACATCATATAGCTGCATAAAAGATAATCTCATAAATCAACTCATCAAGACGATCCAAGGAGTATATCATCATATATCATCAAAAAAGTGTTCATCAATGCTCCATCAAATCAGTACATCAAGTATATCAAGGTACAATATATCATCAAAAGGGGTACATCAAATGTTTTGATCAATCAAATAACATGAACTATGGAACAGAGGACATCAATGATGGATGAATCTGTCAGTAGATAATCATGATCCTATGGCACCTAGATCTCTACCATCTTATGAAGGAGGAGGAGCCTGAGAAGTGCTCGCTCTGTCCTGTCTCGGCACTACCACGGCTGATACAAACTGTTGTAATAAGGAAGCAACCTGATCCAATTGCCCTACAATAGTGGACATATCTATCCTCAATATCTGCATATCTTAGGATAATGAATCAATGCGACCATCCTGTCCACCCTATCCATGACCCTGTGGCTGAGGAGTTGGTGGAGGCATCTGTGGAGCCTGATCCTGCTATACCTGATCCTGAGGGGCACCGTCAACCTACTGATCATCATCCTGCTGTGCCAAAGCTACTTGCTGCAACTGCACTAAAGGATCTAAACCTCCAGGAATCTACCTAGCAACATCAATATCAGCCTATCTTTGAACTCTCTACTGTCTATGAGCTCTATCCTACCTAACTACTACTCTAGGATGAACCGCTGGGACTACATCAACCTATATATCTCTGTCATCATCCCGACCATGTCTATCACCATGAGGATCCCTACATCCTCATCCTCTCCTATGTCTACCACCACCACCAATGGCACCACCACCAGCATGTCATCTAGGAATAGGCTCTAAAGGATCAGTGAAATGAATAAACATGTTCTGAGCCCACCAATCTGCATACTCATGTGACATCCTGACATCTGCAATACCTGTCAGCATCTCCCATCTGCACACAGTCATGCCCGCAATCTGATCTAAGGCAAACTAGTAGTCAATGCAAGGACCCTACATAGATATCTATGTCTGTACTTGAGCATATAGTGCATTTCCCTGAGGCATAACCTATGTCCTACCATACTGTCTCAAAACTCTGCCAAAGTAGAAGTGCTCAATAGTAGTGGTAGTGCACCCAATCATCCAACGAGGGGCAAACATATAACATAACTAATCCTCATCCTCTCTCCATCGATCACAACCAAGATAGGGACACCAATAAACCTAATCAATATCATCTATTTGTCGATGCCAGTAGTCCAAGTGACCCCTGTGATGCTAAGTAACCATGCCTGTATATAGAAAAGCATAAGGATATCCCCACGGTCATCTCCTATCATAAATAGGCCTAGTAATGGGAAGATGGTCCCATATCCATAACTGAAGAATAATAGCACCAACTGACAATGATGCACTCACCCAATAGACCACCTCATGTAGATCATGATAAAGCTTAGCTAAGATGCAAGAACCCCAATCAAACTGTCAAGGATGTGCAAGCAAGTCCTCCAAAATCTTGCCCCAACCAATAGAAAAACTGCGACCACATCAGTCAGGAAGAAGCAAACCACCGATTAGAGCACCAAGTATGGCTGGTAATCTCAGAAAAGAAGCAAACTGAGGCCATGTAATAGTATCTCCATCACCTATAGTGTTGTCCCTGAATACTCATCGGCAGACAGTAGAATCATAAACAGAGTCATATATACCAACTCTCCTCTACAAGGAATCTATAACAATCGATACATGTCCTCCGGCGTGATCGTCATCTCTCCATATGGTAAATGAAAGGTGTTGTGGTCAAAGTGCCATCGCTATGCCACTGTAGTCAGTAACCCATGGTTCAGCTAAAAATATGGGAGATCAAGTAGAAAACTCAAACCGCACCACTCAATAACTCGATACTCAACAGCTGTGAGTGACTGACCTAAGTCAATAACCCAAGATGCAACCGAACGGATGTATAAAGTAGGCAAGTGAGCTTGTTGACACAAAAAAAGGGAATCATATCAGTATGTCATATCAAGGAATTATCTCAAGTCAATCTTGTCAAAAGTATCAAAGTAATCACACCCAGAACCATTTGTTCGTGTCTCTATATCCTAAGAACAAACTAAGCAGTATCAAAATCATATCGGTTTTCACACTGATTGATTTATCCTATCAGTAACTATCCTATCTAGATTGACCAATCATATTTTGTGATATTACTATTCTAATATCCTAAACCAATTGTTTTGTTAAAAAGCAACAGACCTAATCTAATCATTCCAATCGGTCCTCAAAAGTTATCAAATTTGGCATCAAAAGCAATCAAGTATACGTGCAAATTTTTCAAAATTCACCAGGTGTGATTGTCATCATGCCAGGTGATAGTATATCTTAGGTGATAACCAAAATAGGTTAAGTGACATTATTATGGTGTAAGGTGACCGTTTACTTGCTAAGTGATAGTGAATCATGTAACACGATAGCATAACCTAGCCTAGGTGACAGCAAATTTGTTAGGGTTCATGTAAGCGATAACCTAAATGGAAAGGGGCATTTTAACATAGCCTTAGGCATGAGTATTTTGCTGATAGGCGAGATTGAAAATTTCTTAGGTGGTAGTAAAATATAGGGAAGCGACAGAGGAAAGCGCAGAGGCGACAGTAAACTAGTCTACGCGGCATTAAAAAACTTCTAGGCGACATTTTGCATATCCAATGCAACAATGAAACAAGGAAATTGCCATAAATGCTAATAAATGCACCATAAATATAAATATGTAGTTGGGAATGACTTACCAGAGGTCCATACTCAAGTGGCCTCTCATATCTCTGGCACCTCTCGAATCTATGCTCACGAATTGGCACAACCATCTCAAAATTCACCAGAGGATCAGAGCAAAATTACCAAAGATGAAAAGTAAAAATGAATAGTAAAACAAGGTTTATCAACCTATTTGAGGTGTTTTGACCTAATTTTGGAGGTGAAAATGGAGGTGAACCTATATTGAGTAATCCAAACAAACTGGGGCATATTCTTAAAATCATGGCATATAATCAAATATTCAGAAATGAAAACATATTCTAAATCAATCATCATAAATCTTTTTCAAATCAAGAAATTAATATGTTTTAATTTCTGAGGGGGCATCAGGGTATTAAATTGAAGTAGCAATCAAACATTAGGGAATCAATGGGGCATCAAAAAAAAATTTGGTTCATTATCAGAGGCAGCAATCAATCAATATCAGTGGCATATCAGTGAATTAGCGAGCAGGACTTCAAAGAATCTTTGAATCAATGTTCTTCGTACATTAATTCAAAGAGGGGCATTTGCAGACACACAAAATTGGACAAGTGCTTTTCAAAATGTAATAAATCAATAAATGGCCCAAAAATCAATAAAAATGCATTAAATCATCAAAATGGATCAAAAATCAATAAAATGGACGTAATTAAATAAAGTTGAGCAAAATCAATTAAAACAAAAGAATAATTAAATAATGATGTTAAATGATTAAATCAAAGCTTAAAGGGACAAAAATAATATATAATTGATTTTAATCAATTAATTGTATAGTTGTTTAATCAAAAATCAAAATGAACCTATTACCCTTCCATGGCTAAATTTAATAAATCCTATTTTCTTTCAACAAAGTGACCAACCAATGAGAATTGAGGACAAAAAGACATAAATCACTCAAACATTTAAATTGTCCAAAGATTTGAAACCATTTAAAGGCTTGTCCCCTCATTTGTCCCCCCATTTATGAACAAAGCAAAGTTTTTGACTCGACCAAGGGATAACCATGATTACTTCACTCCACCCCCTACCCTTGGACATTTACTATAAATATGGAGCATTTTGGAGAGTATTTCCATCTTGGAATTTCACTTGCAAAGAATTGTTATTATAGGCATTTGAATAGCATTCTAAGAGCAATTTGAGCATTTTAGAGCAATTATCATTATAGTTTGTCAATTTGAGCTAGATTAAGCATGGAATCATCATAGAAGCATTGTAAAAGAATAATAGCAGCATAATTTCTCATTTTAGAGGTGTCACTAGTGAGGATCTAAGCTGAGAGCTTCATTTACCACTTCTTTCTAGAGAACCATGGGATAATATAGATTGTAGTTTCATTTTAAAATAGATTTGCATTGTATTTAGTTTAAATTGATGCTATTAGATCTTAATTCCATGAAGGTGTTAAACTCACACACACAATACCAAAATAATGCCAAAGGGGGAGATTGATACTCCTAAGAGTTATTTTTTTTGTCATTAGTTATGAGTGAGTCATATCATTTGTCAAAGTCATTCGGTAATGAAGGAAAGACAAGTCATTAAAGCAGGAAAAGCTATTCGGTAAAGGAAATAAAGGAACAAGAAAAATCGGTAAGAGAAAACAAAGTTTAGGCACCAAGAAAGGAAGAATCAAGCACCAAACCAAGAAGATGATTTAGTTATCAAGAAAGAAGAAAATGTGTTACCAAGCATAGCATGTCGACACAAGGAGAATCTTTAAGTACATTGAATCTAGACACTAAAAATAAAATAGTTTACAAATCTTGAGGATATTGTATGACAGAACATTTGAGATTGAAACATGATGATTACACATTATTACAAGGTGAGATATAAGAATGGGAATTAAGTATGATATATGCATTGGAGGAGTAACCAATGATAGTACCGCTTATAGAGATTATTCTAGAACAGCTAGCACCACTTCTAGAATTGTATATAAATGGATCAGAATATGAAGATCAGTGTGGTTTTATATGTATGTGAAGGAGGATTGCATGTATGAGCAGATAAGCCACCGAGTAACATAGCAGTGAAGAACATAAAGTGATTGTGATTCAGAAGTGAATCTACCAAGTATTGAATTATTATTTTGAAAGGTACACAGTATGAGGTAATTAGTTAATGAGCATAAAGAGTTTGATATGCATATGTTTGATGCAAGTTTAACATACAAGTTTGTGTTACTCATTAAAGAGTAATCAGAAATGTAAAGTCTCTTAACCAAGAAGATCCTAACGGATCTTATTTTTAAAATTCTTTAACCATGTATGGTTCTTAAATTATAATTATAATATCCTTTCATAAGGTAGACTTAGCAGTCTTAAGACTCTTAATCGAGTTAATACTCTTAACAGGGTAAGCTATCAGAAATAGCTAAACATTGCAGTGCTAGTCGAGCAAACATTTTACTATAGTAATGAAGTCTTGTGGGTGTCATCCCCACTGTAGTTTTTATCCTCTAATAAGGATTTATGTGACACCAAAATATTTGAGTTGTGAGTTATCTTTATATGTTCTATGAGATCTAAGCAAAAGTTATGGATTCAGTAAATGGTTAAGAAGGAAAGTTTAATTAGTTTTAAAGTATTTTACAGTACTGATTCACCCCTCCCCTCTCAATACTCACCTATTGCATACCTAATCCAACACTAACCAGAATGTTATATGTTGGACTCAAAGTGATAACAGTCATGAACAAGGGAATGAAAGGAAAGAGAAATGAAATACAATTTGAAATAAATATGTAATCTAAGAAAATTTAACTATAGAATTTAATCATGAAACTATGATGTAATTTAAATGTTGACTAAAAAAATAGATACAAGGAAATATATGATCTAACTATAATGCATATAAAAGAGATCATACAAAGAAGATCTAAATACTAAATTAGAAAGTATAATGCATGAAAGAGTCAAGTTCACCAAAATGTATCATAAGAAATGGTGAGTAATGCTATAGAGGAAGATCACTCACCAAATCAAATGGATGGGGGTGTGATACATTAGGAACACCCCTAAAGGATCACCCTCAAATCCAAATAAGATTATCATAACCCAATAGGATGAATGGTTTCTAAGGCAAGATCTAGATTTGAGGATGGAATTTAATTTGGGGATGGGTTCCTTTAATGTTAATATGTATATAATATGCAAAACTAATGTGTAAATCTATGAAGATAATTAATGTTATGACAAAGGAAAAGATAACTAACAAGACATGATATCAGATTTGATGTATAAAAGTAATTGCAAGATGAAAAGAGGAGGAATGAATGTTAGAGTAATCATACTTTATGCTTATTAATTAAATCACTTTGGTTTAATTAATTAAGTCATTTATTACTCTATTTACTTAAGCTATCTTTTAGGTGCATTATAATTAATATATTTATTAATTATAATGTGCAACCTAGCTTTATTTTTTGCTTTATAGCTTTAGGGTTTTGGTATCCTTTTATAAGGATTCCCTCTTTGTATTTCATTAATTCACTTATTGGATCATAATAGATGATCTTGGAATACAATTTTCTCTTTGCATGTCCATAAGATGTCTCTGGCTTTTTGGCCTCCATAGATTTTTCTTGCTTCTGTTCTTTGCTTCTTCCATGTGACAGGGTTATGCATGCAGGTGTTCTTGGGAGATTAGTATTTCACCTAATCTAACAATGAACTCACCTTGAAGCTAGGATAAGAGGAGTGCACTTTAGATCTAGTTTTGACTATCGTAGATATGTCAGAATCAGAAATGGTTATGGATCTGGCTCTCTAAAACCAGTAACTTCTTATTGTGAAAATTTTGGATCCAAAGGACAATGTCAAAAAAATTCAACCTTGTCCAAAAAAATTAACCTTCTCCTGGAGACTCCAAATCTGATGAAATTTATGAAGGATCTACAACTAATTTTAAAACTCCTAAAATCCAAATCTAAAACTCTAAAAATCTATTATTGCACACAAAAGAAGGGGAAAAGGTTGAGGAAAGGGGATTTCCTTGGTCAATCCCCTATATAGGAATTAACCTTGTGTGTACTAGAAAAAGTACCTTCATAGGGTTAGTATCATCAATAACTCAAATAACAACTAAATTACCACAAATAGAAATCTAATTAAGCACTCTATGGATCTCTATTTAGGGATGCTAATGCAAATATCTCAACAAGCTTCCATTATTGACAATCCTAAAATGAGTATTAAATGATAATCAAACTAAACATTATTGATTCAATTATGTCTTGCTTTTATAGATTTTGGCAAGGGTAGGGGGTGTAGTTGAGTTGATCAAGGTTAGGTGAGGGTTAAGTCCATGGTTCCACCTTTGGAGACCATTTAAATATTTTGTCCTCAAAGCTTGGGACAAGAGGACAAAATGAGTGGACAAGATGCATCCTCCAAGTGAGTGATTGAGATTCAATTTAGGCTTGATCCATGTGAGCTTGGTCCTCAATTCCTATTGGTTGATTCATTTTCCTCCCATTTGGTGGTTGAGAGAAACTAGGAATTAATTAATTTAATTTATTTAATTTATTTAGCCATGTGTACCCCTTAAATGGGATGATTTGATTTAATTTAGACTATGTAATTAATTAGATTAATTACACAATTGATTGGTTAATCATGATTTATTTGATTCAAATTGATTTAATGGCTTTTGATTTTCAATTAATTCAGGTTATTAGCTTGATTGCAATTTTGCTTTGATTTAAACTTGTTTTGATTTAATTGCATTTGTACGATTGATTTGCATTGGTTTTTTTCTTGATTTCTTACTTAAATGATCTTGTCCAATTTTCGATGATTACAAATGCCCCTCTTTGAGTTGACATGCAAAGCGTGTCGATTCAAATAATGTCTTGATTTAACTGATATGAGGTCCTGATTTCATCGATGGTCGATTGCGATGTTGGATAGAAGATGCCAATTCTGATGAAGTCTAATTGATTTGATGTCATGATGGTCGATTTGATGATGAATTGCCTGATATGATATTTGATTTGATCTGATTCGATGTTTAATGCCTCATTCGATTGATAAGCGAAAATTTTTCTGATAAAAGATTACACTCTGATTTGATGGTCGTGCCCCTGATTTGATGATATTGCTATTGTTTCTGATTATCCGAGTGTATGCCCCCTCGTAAATGAAATGAAATTTGATAGGCATTTGAAAGATATGATGGTTTAGGTTAGTTTTGCGTCAATTAGGTCAATTTATAATGTATTTCAATTTCATTTCCAATAATGAATTTGCATTCGTTTGATGACAAATGCCCCCGGTTTGGTTGATTTGGTGAAAAATTTTGGGTTCCTGGTCATTTTCTGGTCAAAGATGCCCTTTTTAGGTCAAAATGGCCTATATATAGGCGTACAAAGTCATTTTCACATTGACATTTGACTTTTCTCTCTGACTTCTCTGAGCTGATTCATCATGGTTATCCCGATTCGCGAGCACCGGTTCGAGTGAGTGCGTCGCTATCTTCGGCCACCGACCTATGGACCTCCGGTATGTACCTGATCAACTTGTTTTGTTAATTTAATGTGTTTAATTTGAAAAAAATTGATTTTTTCTTGGAAAAACCCTTTTTTTTTTCTTTTTTTCCAAATTAAATAGCACTTTTAAGTATTTTAATAGCACGTACACCTCCCTTTTAGCACTTTCATGGTTTTTAATAGCACTTCTGCGTCTTTTAATAACGCGTACACATGTTGAAATTAGGGCTTAGTTCACTTTTACATTTTTCTCTAGCGCGTATAAATTCAATTGCGCTTTTGATTTTTTTATTAGCACGTACATGAATTCTTTTAACGTGTTTAAAGTCTTTTAGCACTTACAAATTAGAAAAATGCTTTCACAAATTTTACATGTACTCTCAATATTTTTAGCTATGCTTTTGCCTTTTAGCGCTTTTAATCTTTAAAATAGCGCTTTCACCCTGTTTGGTAAAAAATGTAAATGACTCAGTCAATTTTTCAAACCGTCGAGTGTCATCAATCAGTTGATTGGCTTAGGTAACAAACCTGATTTGGTAGCAAGTTGTAGGATGTCAATTTGAGTCAATTTAGTTGAAATTTTTTATTGTCAATCTCGATTTAGATGATGGATGATGATAAATTTTCTATCCTCTCTTAATAGAATCAGGAAAGTTGATTGTGGTTTGATAATTTTTAAATGTTTGATTGACTTAGGATGATTCAAAAGATATTGTTTTCAAAACTGATGTGATTTAAACTTTTTTTTTGCAGGCTGAGCTTAAGTTGCTCGACGTTTGAGGTTTGTATCCTCTACCTTTTAGCATGATCGATGATTTGAGCAGTGTGGATCGTCATCATATAGGCAGATGTGGTCTATCATTCTTGCTTATCCTACCTCGATTCTGAGTGAATTGGGGACTGATTACCGCTATGGTAGAGAGGTGGCACTCTGACCATAACACATTCCACCTGCCCATGGGACAGATGACCATCACTCCCAAGGATGTGTACTGCATCCTCTACATCCCTACACGTGGAGAGTTGGTGTTCTACAATTAGGTTTATGATGGTACAACTTGTTAGCAGGTGTTCCAAGACCTAACGATTGGTGATGACCATATTCAGTGGGATTAGTTCCCTTCATTCCTGGTTCTTCCTACAGTCTTGGGTGCTCTTATTGGTGTAATACCCCAAAAAAGGGCTATATGTTCATTAACCTCCTACATCTTCAATTCGAATGAAATTGACATCGAAGTCCTAACCTAAGGCACATCTACACATTATCAAAATTCTAATTGATTTTATCATAAATTCTGCATCGGGGAATATGCCTAGCAATATTCCTATTTATTTTAATTATCTTTAATTTAATTATTATTTGGCGATGAATCCTATTTATCCTAAAGTTTGATTAATTGAATATTCTGAACATTTAATTAATTAGATTAATTCTACCACTTAATTATTTAATTAGATTTAATTATATTTATTCCTAATTATATTATTTAATTTTGACAATAAATCAAATCTTCTACGAATAGTTGATTAAATATTTATTTAATTGATTAAATCCAAGTTGTCAATATTTAATAATATAGTTTTGAATAAAAGTTTGATTAAAATAATTGATTAACCCACAAATCAATTGTTTTAATTTCAAAAAAAATAGTTAAGTTGAGAATAAATCACTTTATTTTTAAATTAATTTATAAATAAATCATGCACAATCAGAAAAGCAGGCAACTAGAAATTAACAATCAATTTCAAAATTGAAACTCAACATTTGATGATGAGTTGAAATTTTATCTAAAACTCTATTTTGAGTTAAAGACTACTTTTGCATGATTTTTGTGAGTTAATTATTTCTAATTTCTTGTTAACTCAAAAATCAACCTGAGTTCATCAAGAGTGATTTATGACTTTTTCCATGCACCCTCAAGCCCTGGATTTCTATAAAATCAAGGCTCGACTCTTTACAAATCATCCACAGAATTTGCATACTTACTTTGGCGAATTGACATCAAAGGAATCATCAAGCTTCTTGCGAATCAACATTTTGTGAGATCAATCTTGTTTTCAATTCATTCTAGTTTCATATTTCATATCATTGTTAGCTTAATTTGCATATCATTTCAATCCATTTAGATTAATTTATTATCAGTTTTTCTCATCTTATTGCATCAAAAATTTAAAAAAAATAGATTAATTTGCATTCATATTTTATTGCTTTCATCATTTAAATCCTTCATTTAGGTGTTGCATTGTCACTGATCTTAGTCTAATTTGAGAATACCATACTCACACCTACTAGAAGGTAGTAAATCATCTGGTTAGCTATATTGTTCTGATTTGCATATTTTGATTTTTGCTAACCTCTAATGTTTTACTGAAGTGTTGTGTCTATAGCTAGGTACAAAATTCACACACATTTCTAGTGCCCACTGTGGGGCACCGGAAATGTGTGTGAATTTTATACCTAGCTGTAGACACAACACTTCAATAAAACATTAGAGGTTAGCAAAAATCAAAATATGCAAATAAGAACAATATAGCTAACCAGGCGATTTACTGCCTTCTAGTAGGTGTGAGTATGGTATTCTCAGATTAGACTGAGATCAGTGACAATGCAACACCTAAACGAAAGATTTAAATGATGAAAGAAATAAAATATGAATGCAAATTAATCTATTTTTTATTTATTTTTGATGTAATAAGATGAGAAAAACTGATAATAAATTAATCTAAATGGATTGAAATGATATGCAAATTAAGCTAACAATAATATGAAATATGAAACTAGAATGAATTGAAAACAAGATTGATCTCACAAAATGTTGATTCACAAGAAGCTTAATGATTCCTCTGATGTCAATTCACCAAAGTAAGTATGCAAATTCTATGGATGATTTGTAAAGAGCTGAGCCTTGATTTTGTAGAAATCCAAGGCTTGAGGGTGCATGGAAAAAGTCATAAATCACTCTTGATGAACTCAGGTTGATTTTTGAGTTAACAAGAAATTAAAAATAGATAACTTATAAAATCATGCAAAATCATACAAGAACAACTTTTTAACTCAAATTAGAAGTTTAGATCAACTTTGAACTCAAAATAGATGTTGAGTTTTGAAAAGATAACAACTTGAATTGATTTTCTGATTTAAAGTTTAACTGCTCTTTGAATGTGCACAAATAATCATGAATTAATTAAATAAATAAAGTGATTTATTCTCAACTTGACTAATTTTTGAAATAAAATAATTGATTTATGGGTTAATCAATTATTAAATAAAACTTTATTCAAAAACTATATTATTAAAAATTGACAATTGACATTAATTAATTAAATAAGAATTTAATCAATTAGTCATAAGATTTTTGATTTATTGTCAAAATTAAATAATACAATTTAGGAATAATCATAATTAAATGTAATAATTAAGTGGCAATATTAAATCTGATTAATTAAATATTCAAAATATTCAGTTAATCAAACTTTAGGATAAATAAGATTTATCACCAAATAATAATTAAATTAAAGATAATTAGAATAAATAGGAATATTGCTAGGAATATTTCTCAATGCAGAATTTATGATAAAATCAATTAGCATTTCGATAATCTGCAGATGTGCCTTAGGTTAGGACTTCGATGTCGATTTCATTCGAATTGAAGATGTAGGAGGTTAATGAACCTAGAGCCCATTTTTGGGGTATTACAAAAATGTGTGTGTGAATTTTGTACCTAGCTATAGACACAACACTTCAGTAAAACATTAGAGGTTAGCAAAAATCAAAATATGCAAATAAGAACAATATAGCTAACCAGGTGATTTACTGCCTTCTAGTAGGTGCGAGTTTGGTATTCTCATATTAGACCGAGATCAGTGACAATGCAACACCTAAATGAAGGATTTAAATGATGAAAGCAATAAAATATGAATGCAAATTAATCTATTTTTAAAATTTTTTGATGCAATAAGATGAGAAAAACTAATAATAAATTAATCTAAATGGATTGAAATGATATGAAAATTAAGCTAACAATGATATGAAATATGAAACTAGAATGAATTGAAAACAAGATTGATCTCACAAAATGCTGATTCACAAGAAGCTTGATGATTTCTCTGATGTCAATTTGCCAGAGTAAGTATGCAAATTCTATGGATGATTTGTAAAGAGCTGAACCTTGATTTTATAAAAATTCAGGGCTTGAGGGTGCATGGAAAAAGTCATAAATCACTCTTGATGAACTCGGGTTGATTTTTGAGTTAACAAGAAATTAGAAATAGATAAATCATAAAATCATGCAAAATCATGCAAGAACAACTTTTTAACTCAAATCAGAAGTTTAGATCAACTTTGAACTCAAAATAGATGTTGAGTTTCGAAAAGATAACAACTTGAATTGATTTTCTGATTTAAAGTTTAACTGCTCTTTGAATATGCACAAATAATCATGAATTAATTAAATAAATAAAGTGATTTATGTTCAACTTAACTAGTTTTAAATTTAAAAATAACTGATTTGTGGGTTAATCAATTATTTTAATCAAATTTTTATCCAAAACTATATTATTAAATTTGACAATTTAATTTAATCAATTAAATAAGAATCCAACTGATTATTTTTAGCAAATTTGATTTATTGTCAAATAAAACAATATTAATTAGGAATAAATAGAATTAAATCTAATTAAATAATTAAGTGGTAGTATTAATCTAATTAATTAAATATTCATCATATTTAATTAATCAAATTTATGATAACTGAGATTTATCACCAAATAATTATTAAATCAAAGATAATTAGGATAAATAGGAATATTGCTAGGAATATTCCCCGATGCAGAATTTATAAAATCAATTAGGATTTTGATAATGTGCAGATGTGCCTTAGGTTAGGACTTCAATGTCAATTTCATTCAAATTGAAGATGTAGGAGGTTAATGAACCTATAGCCCATTTTTGGGGTATTACATTTTGCCCCTCTTTGAATCATTGTGCAAAGCGCAATGGTTCAAAGAATAGTCTGTGTTTTGATATACATATGAAACTAATTTGAAAGATTAAAGATTGAAAGATATTGACCCAGGCCCAGAATGACCAGGAATTGAGATGATGCTAGCTATATCAACAATGAACCAGTGATTATGAAAAAGTGCCAAAACACCTGATTCTAAACCTTATGATTGTGAAGAAGTGAGTGACTGATTCCAGACCTCAATGTCCTTGTATGAATCATATTGGTATCACATCCTGAACCCATCAGTTATGAAGAACCAAGGAAATAACACTAATGAACTGATAGTTACAAAAAGCTGATACAGTTTACAAGATAGATTTGGATACTAAATTAATCTGATATGCCCCAAGAGATGATAGATTTTCCCCAAGCGGTGAGATCTTTACATGAATTAGCAACTAGACGTGGTTGTTGTCTTGATCACTGAAAGAAAAATTTGATTTACAGACTTGAATGATGTGAAAATCAACTAAAGGGGGAAATAACTGAATAATCTGATAGTGATGATTCAGACCCCACTGATGAGCTCATTCCTTATGAGTGTTTGCCTAAAAAAATAAAAGACCTCCTTGAAGCTGAAGATGATCCAATAAAAATAATTAATGTAGTAGAAACACAAGAACCTACTATAGAGCAAGAGATAGTTGCAACATAAGAACCAGCTAATCTCAAAGGCAATCAAAAAGAGGAAGGTCATAGTTATTCTAAGATAGATTCCTACAAGTATGAATTCAAATCAAAATCTAAGGGTAACCCTTTTTGGGGTATTCATCCTGACTTTACTCACGTTCTTAGATTTCCTAGAGGTCTAGATGAAGAAATAGAAGATGAATCAAATAAATATTAATGGGGAGTCATTCTAGAACTAGATGAACTTGTTATAGAAAATCATGTTGATGTTATTCACCAATATGCACCTCAACCTAATGTAAGTCTAGAGCAAAATGATGAACTTATCGAGTCTGATCCACCGATGGCTAAAGTAGATTTCCACAATGACATTGAGCCTATTCACGAATTGAATGTCTTAAGTTGTAATATCACCTTTGAACTCGAGTGTCAGGTTAGGACCAATGATGATAGATCCATATCCGTAAATAGTCTTTCCCAATCTTTCACCACTTTGACTATCCAATGCCTTGACCTTCTTGACATAACATCCACCAACTTGAACCAAGGTATTTATACCTTTCCCAATGACTATGCCCTTGCTTGCTACCTAAATTTAGTTGAGCCTATGAGGACTTCCATCAATGAACTGGGCGTTAGCATGACGGAGTCAAACATCAAGTATCTTAGTCAGAAAAATAAGAATAAGAATAAAAAGAAAAGGAGTTTTGAGGATGAAAACCACTTTGTGGTAGTCTCAAAACCTACAAAAGTAAAAATAAAAGACATATCCAAAGGTGAAAACATCTCTGAGGTGCCTAAGGATGAGATATTTGATGTCCTTCTAAGTCATTTATAGGATAGATCTCCAGTTCTAATTGAGCCTACTCAATCTATCAATTTGGGAACAACAGAAGAACCACAGTTGATCCATGTAGCACAATCTTTATCAGAGGAAGAAAAGCAAAAATTTACAACATTCCTAATAGAGAAGAAGATCAAATTTGCATGGAAATCTTCAGATATGCCAGGGTTGGATCCTAATCTTATAATGCACCATTTATGTATAGCTCCAAACGTTAAACCTGTTAAGCAAAAAATTGAGAAAGATGCATCCACATGTTGCACTCTTGGTAAAAGTTGAATTAGAGAAGCTCCTAAAAGCTGGATTTATCTGAGTTATTGATTATGCGAAATGGATCTCTAATATTGTACCTGTGTTTAAACCAGAAAAATCTATAAGAGTGTGCATAGATTTCAAAGATGTAAAAAAAGCATGCCCTAAGGATGATTTTCCATTACCTAACATTGATATGATAGTGGACATGACTGCGGGCTTTGAGATGTATTCTTTAATGGATGGTTTTTCTGGATATAATCAAATGAAAATTTTTCCAAAGGATCAAGAGAAAACTGCTTTTACATGTGCATGGGGTACCTTTTGCTAGAATGTCATGCCATTTGGGCTTAAGAATGTCGATGCTACATATCAGAGAGCTATGACTTCTATTTTCATGACATGATGCATAGGACTATGGAGGATTCTGTTGATGATACTTTAGCAAAATCTATTATTAGAGCTTAACATCTAAATGACTTGAGCAAGATACTAGATAGAATGGAAAAATTTAGTCTCAGACTAAATCCTAAGAAGTGTGCTTTTGGTGTCACTTCTAGAAAGCTCTTAGGATACATAGTTTCAAAGAAGGGCATTGAAGTTGATCCAGCTAAAGTAAAGGCTATAATGGAGATGCAACCTCCCAAGAACATCAGTCAAATGAGGACATTGCAAGGTAGAGTTCAATCTATTAGATGCTTCATATCTCAGCTAGCAGACATATCACAACCTTTTACAAAGACATTACATAAAGGTGTGATCTTTGCATGGAGTGAGGAATGTGAAAAGAAATTTAATCATATCAAGAAATATCTATCAAATCCTCCAATCTTGATGCCTCCCATTCAAGGGAAGCCTTTGATCTTATATGTCTCTACTACAGATACATCATTGGGAGCATTGCTTGCACAGCATGATGAGAACAAGAAGGAAAGAGCTATATACTATATCAATAGAACATTGGTGGCATACAAAAAGAACTATTCTATGATTGAAAAGGCTTATCTAGCTATGATCTTTGCATCATAGAAACTGAGACATTATATGTTGGCTCATACTACACATTTAGTAGCTAAGATTGATCCACTAAAGTACCTACTAAGAAAAGCTGCCCTCACAGGTAGATTAGCCAAATGGGTCATGCTCTTAAGTGAATTTGACATTGAATGTGTTGAAAGAAAAGCTATTAAAGGCCAAGTTATTGCTGATCAATTAGCAGATGCACCTTTATTTGATGATATACTAATGCAAATGGAATTCCTAGATTCCTCTATCATGAAGCTTTCTAATAGAGAATGGCAGTTATTCTTTGACGACTCCTATACACAGAATGGATCTGGAGCGGGCATATTGTTCATAACTCCTCAAGGATACTTAATCCCAAAAGCATTTAGAATCAAGTTTCCTTGCACAAACATTATTGTTTAATATGAAGCCCTTCTTAATGGTATGAAAATAGCAATTGAGTGGAGAGTAACAGAATTACACATTCATGGAGACTCACAACTTGTAATACATCAAGTCAATGATGTGTACCAAACAAAGGATGAAAAGCTCGTTCCATACAAAAGAATGGTAGATGATATAAAGAAATATTTCATATCTATCATGTTTGAGCAAATACCTAGAACAGAGAATAAGGTTGTCAATGCAATGGCAACATTATCTACTTTATTATAGCAGCCTGAAGATGAGCTACGCTATGAGTTCCTAGTGGAAGCACTACCTTACCCTACATATGACTCCCCTAAAACCCACATGATTTGCACTATTGTAGGTCATGATTCATCTAGATATAAAAACCTATTCTCCTATCTCAAAGACCAAATCATCCCCGATACCTTTAACTGTCATGAAAAGAGATACCTCATCCACCATGCCCCCTGGTATGTCATCATTGGTCATTATCTTTACACAGGGCATGCCCCAGGGTTTAGCTATGTATGCTCAGGTTCAGGTGGAATGATCACATTGGGGGCCCCAGATTGATTATAGGATGACTCGGTAGGAGGTAGAACATCTAGGTCACCTGCCATGGGATAGGAGAGATCATATTATAGATGCAGGGATGACTAATGAGTATACAGATTGGTTCACTCATAACCCTTTTCTGAGGTTCACAGATCCAGCTGAGTGGGTGCCTAGGATCAAGGAGGAGTCATAGGATGATGGTGGTGGGAATGGGGATGGAGGTGGGGGTTGTCATAGATGAGGTCATCGAGGATGATGGGGTAGGAAAGTGGTTGTAGGAGGTAGAGTTGTGATTCCAGTGATTGATGTCGTGCCTATTCCTCCTAGGGGTGGTGGTCAGATGAGGGGTGCTAGTGTGTATAGAGTTTTTCATCAAGTTGTTGTGGATCCTGTAGCCAGACAGGGCTGTCATAAGGTTCAAAATTAGAGACAGGTGGATGCTTAGGTAGTTGCTGATATTGATGCTCAGACCACATAGATTTTGTTAGATCAGGCACATGGCAGACTAGCACAGGCTCCTCTTCCATAAGATCCTCCATGGGTTATCCCATAGGTTATCCTATAGGCTCCTCTAGTACAGGCTCCTACTTCTTCTATAATGCCATCTTCTTCAATTATTCCATCTTCTTCTTCTTTCATTCCATCTTTATCCATTCCATTGTCTTCCATGCCATCATCATCCATTGCATTGTCTTCCATTCCATCTTCTTCTACTACTCCTCCTGTCCAGGCCCCAGCACAGACTCCTACGCCAGCCTTAGCCTCAGATGTCAAATCATTATAGTCTAAGATGCTTCAGATGAGACATCAAGTTACTCAGCTAAGTTTGATGATGCAGACCTTCATGGCTGCTATGAGTTAGCATGGTTTATAGGCTAGCTCTAGTAGACCTCCTGATAGTGACCATGGTCCTGATGGTGCTGATGTTGTAGGTGGTTCTAGTAGTTGATTATTACATATATTCTTTATTCATTTATGTGCATGATGTCCTATTTTTTATATCGAGACATTGGACTCTATTGTTTATCCTTTTTATCAGTTGATGTTCTTTATGTTTATGATACTTTGATAGACTTTGATGGACATTGATTTCCTGATGTTCCATGATGATGATACCATGGACTTTGATACTTAGTTAATATATTTACCTTATGTGATGTCATTATGTGTTGGACTTCATTTTTCTAGGTGTTTTGCTATGATATGCATATCTATATGATTTTATCTCCTATATGTTTTGTTTTATGCCTTTCTATGATGTAGTTTATGATATGGATTCACATGTTCTATTTGTGCTTAAATGGTTGTCTTATGTATGACATAAAATAGGTGAATGTATGTGATATGGATTTTGTAATGATTTATGATATATGACGTTTTAATGTTTTATGGATGCAAACGATACCTAAATGCATTGTATGATGATGTAATGATTTTATTGTTAATGTGATGTAATGGTTCTTATGGATATATGGATGTATTTGTTTTGATAATATGGATATGTAATGGATATGAATGTAATGGATTTATGATATGCAAAATGTGATGCAAAAATGTGATGGACCTATATGATGTAATGATGGAATATTGATATTTAATGATTAATGATTTATATAACCCTAAATGTTATGTGTTATATGGATGAATGATGTAAATGCAATGATATATAATGGATGATGAAAATAAATGCCATGAGATTTTAATGAATGGATTTAGATGAATAATGCAATGTGCAATGTTTTTTAATGAACTAAATGATATGCACCTAATGATGAATTTATGTCTATTTGAATGAAATGACTTAATGGATTTAATGAACATTAACTAATGAATGCAATGGTAAATGCACTTAAAGGATTTAAAAATGATGAATGGTTTCTTAAAAAGAAAGTACACTAAATGAGATGGATCTTTAAAATGAATGCAAACTAATGCAATGTCACTTAATGAACTTTAAATGATTTAAACTAATGCAATTAACTTTAATGAAAATTGATGCAAGCTAAATGTGGTGAACTTAATTGAACCTAGGGAGAAGTCCTAAATAAATGCAAGATAAAATGATTTTAACAAATGCAATTGAACTAATGCAATGCACTTTTCATTTGATTTTTGATTTCCAACACACTCAATCACATATAGTTTTTGATGTTCCTTTGATTTTTGATTGAACTCCACCCCCTTTCTATTTTACTCTTGCAATTTAGTTTTTATGCCAAGAAAGGAAAATACTTTAAATGCATTTATTCTAAGATGTATGCAACTAATTGTCACTATTCAAAATTGGCACTTTTATTCATCATTAAGTAGTTTGTGATATCCAAATTTAGTACAATCATCACTAGTTCAACCATGATGATATGAATACCTTTTTCACCTCTTATGTTGCTTTCCCATCCTTTGGTATGACTATCACTGATTGAATTCAATCATGAGAGTACAAATACCAATTTTTTTGAATTCTATGTTGCAAGTGGATTTTGGTATTATGATATTTAACATCAAAATATCCAAGGTATCCTTTTGCGTAAACAAACAAAGATCTTAGTTTCATTGTATATACAAGTCCTCGATGATTCTTTGATGATCATGTCCTTAGACAAATAATACATTCTTTAAAACTTTGATCTTAAGACAGTCATTCAGAAATCAACAAAATATCCTACTTTCATCATAGCTTGTCTAGTTTAAAAACTTTCATCAATTCGCTAGAAAGACATCATTTCATCAATCAAGTCAACACTTTAAAAAAATTTGTACTATTTTTCAAATCCATCTTTCAAGTGTATTTCTATCCATTTCATACTTTTAATCTTGATAAAGATAGGGTCTTGTGAGATTTTGATCAAGTTTTTGCGTTTGGTTGACGTTGGATTTAGGATTAGGATTTGATTGAGTGTCACTTGCATTTTGATGAATTGATTCGATGTTTGATTGAAGTTTTCTTTTGATGAATCATCCCTCCTTTAGAGTAGATTGTACTCAGTTTGATGTGATTTCAAAGTTGGACTTAGGACAATTTGCAGATTAGGTGACCAAAATCTTTAGGTACTTGCAAATGCAACTATGGGGTTTTATTATGCAATGTATACAAATGCTAGCGAATGCAATATTTACAAGGATGACTACTAGGTATGTGACTGACTTGGACTTTCAATGATGCCTGTTTACTAGGTTTTCATCGATTGAATGGATTTGCTTTCTTTTTCTATTTTTAAAGCATTTTCCTTTTTTTTCTACCAAGGCGCCTATTTGCTAGGTTTTCACCAAGGCACTTTTTTCTCTTTTCTAGTTTTTTTTTTGTATTTTCTCTTTTTTCATTTTTTTTCTCTTTTCCATTTCATCAAGTCACCTATTTGCTAGGTTTTCACCATGACAACAACTTTTTGAGGATCATATATGAATGTTTTTTACTTTCTTCATGCTCACTTTTCCATTGTTTTTTATCTTTTATGCATTTCTGATTTGTTTTCTCTTTTATGCTTTTCAATGTTTTTGGTATTTTCAAGATCTCTTTTGACTATATAAAATAAATAGGATGCTTTCCATCTGATTTTTTGATACTCTTTTTCTCTATACTCTTTCATCTGCTTTATGTGTAGAACTTTTTTAGATGAATGCTATTGATAGGTTCTTGTAATTCTTCTCCATCACAATTAGCTAATTTATAGGTGCCTATCCCAAAAGACAAAGTGATAAAAAAAAGGTCCTAACCAGTTTGCTTCTCATTTTCCTTTCTTTTCTCTTTCTGCTTGATTCTTAGGATTTTCTTGCAAAACTAAGTCACCTATTTGGAATGTCCTTGATTTGATATGCTTGTTATAGGTCCTTGACATTTTGTTCTAATATACTTTCAAGTGATCAAAGGCTTGTTGTTGTTTTTAATCTAGCAGTTCTAGTTAATGTAATCTAGCAACTCTATAATCTTCCCCACTTATCAAACCATGTAGGGATACTCTTAAAGATGGAATTTCTACCTCCAAAGGTAAAACTACTTCTGCTCCAAAGACTAAGGAAAATGGTGAAGCTCTTGTTGGCATTCTGATACTTATCTTATAAGCCCATAAGTTTGGGTTTATTTTTACATGCTAATCTCTACCTGATTTATCCATGGTTCTCTTCAATATCTTTAAGATGTTCTTATTTGTTGCCTCGACTTGTCCATTACCTTGGGGGTAATATATTGAAGATGAGTGATGTATCATGTGGAATTTTGTACATAACTCCTTTAAATCCTTGTTTTTGAAATTTTTTGCATTGTCAGTTATGATGGCATGAGGGACACCACATCCAAAAATTATGTGATTTAGAATGAACAAGGATATTTGCTTTCCTATAGCAATTGAAAAGGGTACAACTTCCACCCATTTGGTAAAGTATTTTGTTGCAGTGATGATGAATTTATGACCATTTGAAGATGGTGGATAAATCATCCCTATTAAGTCCAAATCCCATTGATAAAAGGGCCAAGGTGTTGTCATAGGATGGAGTTCTTGTGCTAGTACATGGATCAAATTCCCATGATATTGACACTTTCGACAAGTTTTAGCAAAGTGACAAGCATCTTTTTCCATGGTAGGCCAAAAATATCATATTCTAAGAAGTTTCTTAGCTAGGGTTAAACCATTCGAATGTGACCCAAAAATCCCCTCATGAATTTCTTGTAAGGCTATGTTTGATTCCTCTTTCTCTAGACATCTTAGAAGCATTCCATCTAGAATTTTATGATACAATATGTCAGATATTAAGTATAATGAGAGGCTTAGCGTATAAAGCTTTTCTTTTGATTCCTAGTTTGGTCCATAGGTAGGATTTGATCTTGTAAGTAGGTATAAATGGCTCCATACCGAGGTGATTCATGTTCGGTTATCAAACAAATGGTATGAGGATGGGTAGGGTCAAATTTGGGTTGCTCAACTTCTTCTACGAGGAATTCATATATGGTGCTTTGATATGGTATTTGGAGAAGTGATGCCAAAGTAGCCATTGCATCTGCTACTTTATTCTTATCTCTTGCTACTTGCTCAAATTTAATGAGAGTGAATTATTTCTTGAGATTCTCAACCATATTTTTGTAAGGTATCATCTTGTCATCTTTAGTTTGATATTCATAATTAATTTGATTGATAACTAGTTGTGAATCTCCATAGACTTGTAGCTCTGTCACTTTCCACTCTAATGCCAATTTTATACCTATGACCAATGCTTCATACTCAGCTATATTATTTGTGCATGGGAATAGAAATTTGTATGATTTCAGAATTGTAGATGCTTGAGGAGTAAACAAAAGTATGCCTGCTCCCAATCCATGTTGTGTATAGGAACCATAAAAATATAATTGCCATGTTTTTGCTTCAATGTTCACAATTTCAGAATCTGGGAATTCCACTTGAATTGGATGTTCATCTTGTAATTGTGATTCCACTAATTGGTCAGCTATAACTTGGCCCTTGATAGATTTACGATCCACATATTCTATGTCAAATTCACTTAGCACCATGACCCATTTGGCTAGTCTCCCATTCAATACTGTTTTGCTGAGAAGATATTTCAAGGGATCAATCTTTGCAATGAGTCAAATTTTGTGGGACAACATATAGTGATGTAGTTTTTGGGAAGCAAAAACTATGACCAAACATGCTCTTTCAATAAAGGTATAGTTCAACTCATACTTCTTCAATGTTTTTCTTATGTAGTATATGGCCTTTTCTTTTCCTGATCCATCTTCTTGAGCTAGGAGTGCCCCTAATGAATGTTTGATCATTGAAATACATAGAATTAAGGGCTTGCTTCTTATAGGTGGCATTAAAGTTTGAGGATTCATTAGATATTTCATCAACAAGTTGAAGGCTGCTTCACATTTCTCATCCCATTTAAAAATGGTGTCCTTATGAAGGATTTGAGTGAAATTATGGCACTTTTCTGCTAATTGAGAGATGAACCTTCGAATGGATTGGATCCTGCCTTGAAGAGATCTCGTCTAGCTTATATTTCTAGGTGCCTCCATTTCCATGATGGCTTTGAATTTAGCGGGGTCTACCTCTATTTATTTTTCTGAAATAATGTACCCTAGTATCTTTCCTAATTGAACACCAAATGCACACTTCTTCGGATTTAACCTTACTTTGAATTGCTCCAATCTTGCAAAAATTTTATCTAAGATAGGTAGATGTTCTTCTCTTGAGTGGGATTTAGCAAGTATATCATCTACATAGTCCTCCATGAATTTGTGCATCATGTCATGGAATATGGTTGTCGTGGCTCTTTGATAGGTCGCTCCGGCATTCTTTAGACCAAAAGGCATAACATTCCAACAAAATGTCCCTCATGTGCATGTAAATATTGTTTTGTCTTGATCTTAAGGTGCTATCTTTATTTGATTGTAACCACTAAACACATCCATAAGTAATAACATTGAATGTCATATTGTCAAATCTACAATGTCATTTATGCTTGGTAATGAAAAATCATCTTTAGTACATGGAAGATTGAGATCCCTAAAGTCTGTGCAAATTATGATAGATTTGTCTACTTTTGAAACTGGCACAATGTTTGAAATCCATTGGGCATAATCAATGGCTCTTATAAACACAACTTTTAGTAATTTTTCCAACTCCACTTTTACAAGTAAATCTATGTGTGGATGCATCTTTCTTTTTTTGATTGTAACCACTAAACGCATCCATAAGTAATAACATTGAATGTCATGTTGTCAAATCTACAATGTCATCTATGCTTGGTAATGAAAAATCATCTTTAGTACATGGAAGATTGAGATCCCTGAAGTCTGTGCAAATTATGATAGATTTGTCTACTTTTGAAATTGGCACAATGTTTGAAATCCATTGGGCATAATCAATGGCTCTTATAAACACAACTTTTAGTAATTTTTCCAACTCCAGTTTTACAAGTAAATCTATGTGTGGATGCATCTTTCTTAGTTTTTGCTTTACTGGTCTTACTCCTTCTCTTATGTTCAAATGATGCATGATTAAATTTGGATCTAATCCTGGCATATCATCATACAACCATGAAAAATTGATTTTTTATCCTTTGAAAATTTTGATGAAGTCCTTTCTTTCTTCACTAGATAAAGATGTTGCTAAGTGTATGATCCTTGGTTCTGATTCTGACCCAATATTCACTTTCTATGTTGGTTCAATCAAGATAGAAGATATTTCTTCATAGTGTTTAGGTAAAGTATCCAAACTCCCTTCCTTAGGTGTCTCTATTGGGTTTTCACCTTTGGAATCATTCTTTATTTCTTTCTCTTTTTGATCTAATGTTGCCACAATGTGGTTTTCAACATTAGATTCTTTCCATTTTTTTATTTTATTTTTATTTTTTTCATTTTTTTTTTGAATTGAGAGTGTGGATACTTTCCTTTGTCACTTCTTTTTGGTATTCCATGGTAGAATAAGGCTCAACCACATTTAGGTATTGGGACACCAAGTTATCATTCAAAAATGTAGGGAGGATGGTAGGTTCAATGGAATCCCATTCAATTAATTCAGGATGGATAAGGGTCAAAGGATAAATGCTTTGGTTTAGTCCAATGGGGTTTAGGGACATGACTTTGTTTGAAGGTTCAAACATTGTATCTCTTAAATCTATAATATGTGCTTCTTCAAGATGTTCTAGAGAACTAGGGTCAAAATCTTGCTCACTAGAATCCTCTAAGGTTTTTGTTGGGTAAAAATCTCATGGATTAAACCTAATGTTAGATTATGCCATAGTAGGTCTCCACAATGGTACGTAGGGTTCTCCTACCCATTGATTTATTTCAATTTCTTGAATTGGTACATCATCTAAGACCACTTGACTTGAACTTGAGGCTTGAATATGAAATTTGTTCTTTTTCCTTGCTAGGAGTGTAGGTGTGGATGACATCAACCTCCTTATCTTGACATGACTCACTTGACAATGAGTCCCATTCCCAATTATTCGATTCTTCATCACTTTGGGAACCTAGTTGTATAATTTGATCATATACCAAGGGATACTTATTTTGAGTGTGCCCTTGTTCTAGGTACCCTAATCCAATCTTTTCTTTTCTATCTCTCCTTGTCATTTCAATGGGTTCAATGAGTCCTTCATTTCTTGTTCTCAAAGGTCCTTGTCCTTTGTATCCCATTTTCTACATGATTTGAAATCCTTTCCCATATTGATGTGTTGGAATGCTTATATTTTGGATGCGCTTTTCATGTGCACTTGATTCCTCATCCTTATATAGCCAATTTAGGATTTCATTGTCTTCTTCCTCCATGAATGAAGGTCTATTTTCCCTCACAAAGTGATCATTGTATTTATGAGGTAGATTGGATGGTCTTCCATATGATTTTGGAGATAAGGGTATATCCATCATGGATAAGGAGTATTGATGTAGGGGCATCCAAGGTTGAGGCATGGGCATTCTTTGTCCTCGGTGAAACTGCATAGGGTGTTTGTATTTTTGGCTGGTGTTACTCGATTGCAGCCTTGACCGATGGCCTTGGTCATTGAAGGAACTTGGCAGTCTCCAGCACTCAGTGAAAGTGTTACTCAGTCATGCCTATGGTGCTCGGTCGACACTAGTGCTTGGTGATGCCTAGTGTGCTCGATTAATTCACTATTGCTTGGTAGTTCTATTTTACCAACTAGAGTTTTGTGTGGTTTATTGGACTGACTTGGTGCATTTATTGTTGGTAGCTATTGTTACATGCCAACATGTTGAATTAAATATTTGTATACAATTGTAAGCTAACTTGTATGGCATTTAATATTTGTTAGGAGGAGTTAAGGGTTTCATCCAGTCAACTTGTGGCTGATGATTAGTATTTAAGGGGTGTTTGGGTAGATGTTTAGGGGAAGGAAAATAACTTAGAGGTTGATCAGAACAGAAGCCTAAAAGCTAAAGTTGGTGAAGTTGTGGAAAAGATCTTGCATGATCTTGCAGATCAGATTGTTATCTAATAGTTTGTGATAGCAGAGCTAGTGGTTTGCACACTTGGAGATAAGGAGATTGCTTGGAGGCTTGCAAGCTCAATTTTAGATATGCATTAGGGTTTCCATCAGTTTTTGATTATCTTCAGAGCTGAGCTACCTAATATTGTATTGGATATGTGGATGTTGCAGAATTATTTCTATTTGTAATTGGCCCTAACTCGAAAGGCCTTATAGTCGAGAATGTTAATGCAAATTACTTGAAACAATTATTGTGTTATCTGTTGTGTTGATTATTCCACTATGTAATTTTGAAGCTGCAAGGTTTGTATTGTCCTTAATTGGATCCTTCTCACCTTGGTCTGTGTCAAGTATTCACCTACTCCTTTTTCTTTCATTTGACATTGCTTTTCAAAGTTTTTCATCATATGGTCCATTTTTTGGTAATGAGCCTCTTTGGTGTAGATTTGAATAGATATAGCTTGGTCTTCTTTTTGTTTCTTAGGAGTACTATCCTCACTAACCTTCTCTTTTCCTTTTTTCGATGTAGTTAGGTTAGTAGGACTTTGGTTATTTTTAATAACAATTTATTTTTCTTCTTTTTCTTTTCCCTTTAAAGATGGAAGATATTTTGAACTTTGTCCTTGCTCTATTCTTTGGTGAATTGACCCTTATGCATTATGTGGTACTAAGGATTCATTGATAGGCTTCATGTTATTAAAATATTGAAAGGGGTTTGAGTCCTCGCTTACCATGAATTCTTGTCCTAGATAGGGGAATTTGAGACATTGATGGTAGGTTGAGGATATGGCCTACATTTCATGGATCCATGGCCTCCCTAATAGAATATTGTAAGTCAACTTTAGGTCTAGGACTTGGAAAATGGTCTCTTTCTACATTGTTCCAACTCTAATAGGAAGTACTATGACTCCTTTGGGAGCTCACTCTTCATCATCGTAGGCTGTTATGGTTATCTTTTTCTTTGGATCTCTAGCCTCCTCAAAAAATCCTAAGGCCTTTACCAAGTATAGGGTACAAATATCAAGTTGGATCCTCCATTAATGAGGACTCTTTTCACTCTATGCTTGTGTATTAGGACCTCTATATGCAAAAGGGTATATTTTGTGGGTGTTTTAGGGACATATCATCTTGTTCTAAAAAGGATAGACAATTGGGTGCAATAAGATGTCCTACCATGTTTTGAAATTTATCCTTATCTAAATTTAGAGGTACATTAGTTTCTACCAAGGCTTTCTCTAGAATCTCCTCATGAGTTGGTGAGAGCTTGAGTAATTCTAGAATAGAGATCTGAGCAAGGGTTCTTTGCAATTTGTCTACCAAATTATATTGTTTCGAAGATGAAGATGAAGTTTGATTTGGTAGGACAATTCTTGGGGAATTTCCAAGTAGGGTAATTTTTTATGCTTTCCCCCTAGTTACAACATTAGATGTTGCTTCCCTTGGCTTTTCTTTGACCGCAATCACATTTATGGTGTTTTCATCCCCACATAAAGCATTAATAGTATGATCATTGGTATGGGAAAAATTGACCTTCTCATTGCCTTTTTTATTATTTTGATTGGTGTTTGATGACTCACCTTTTTCATGATTTAGGAAAGGGTTTTTGAAGGCTATATGATCCTCATTATTTTGAGACCCTTCAACCTTTATGGTTCCATCATCAATTAGGTCTTGCACAAGGTGTTTCAATTTCATGCATTCATTAGTTTTATGGCCCTTATTACGATGGTATTCACAATGGTGAGAATCATTCCATCATTTTCACTTAACTTGGGGTTCATACGGTCTTAGTTCAAGTAAGGTAATGATTTTGTTAGCCACCAAAGTCCTTAACACATTTTCCAATGGTTCACCTACAAAGGTGAATTTCCTCTTTTGATATGTGGAAAACAAAGGCTTAGGCTTGTTGACATTAGAATTATTATTGGGATTATTTTTTATAGAAAAAGAAGCAAGAGGGTGTTGGCTTGTGGAGAAAGGAAGACTAATAGCACATTAATAGCACATTAACTGCACTAGCTTCACAATAGATAAATAGCAGAGTAATAGTGTCCAGTCTGCCTCTATCAAAAACAAACATGCAGATCCTTAACAAAAAGAATGAACCAGAGTTGTAGTTTAACCAAAAGGTTTTGAAAATAGTAACAGTAAACTGCCTCATAGGGCTAAACCAAAGACTTAAAAAATTAACCAAAAAATAGAAAAATCCAAGATAAAACTAGGGACCCAAGGGCCTAGAGCAAGATGAAATCACCATGGACCCAACAGTAGTTAAATCATGTCACTCAGCTGCTTGGACAACAAGGTGGTGGCCCATTCTTCCTGCAGAAATAGGAAGAGGTCTCTTTTATCCTCATTAGCTTCCAGCTTACCACCCGCCATCTTCTCTTGCACATTACACAAAGTCACCGCCAATGCATGCATCACTTTGAGGGAAAATTTGTTCGAATCAGTGATTCAAGCCTTGATTTCCCTCATATCATGCTTGATACCCAGAATCTCCTTGTCCAACTCAGTAAATTTTTTTTTGAGGGATCCTTTGAATTTTTCATACCCATCACCAGCCATGGTAGTGTGCTCAATGTGGGGTTAATTGACCTGCTAAGTGTGCGGAGAGGGCAAGGTCGGGGTATTCCTACAAGGGATTTCATTCACCACAGGTGGGGGATTCAAAGGAGGAACACTGCCAGACCTGGGAGAGCTCAAATGCTCAGTCGAGGAGCCCTTAATCAAACTAGAAGAGCCAAAGGTATCCATGTCCTCCAAAAGCATCTTATCGTCAAAGTTCACTTCCCTTAGCCATCTTTTACACTTATCCTTGGAAATTCTGTTGGAGTGCCACCAAATGGTACCATCCAATTCAACCTTCATCCCCACCTGGCTATTTGACATTTTTAGTTTCTTGAGCCTCTTCTTAGCTTCATGGGTGCTATCTTCCACTATCTTATATTTCACTTCCAGAGACACGGAGACATGGGACTCTTCTAAATCGACCAACCTTTTAAAGGGGTTTCGCACACACCTCTTGTGACCCTTTTCATCATGAGGGATAAGGCCAATCTCCTGGATGGACTCAAAGGGGGATTGGGAGGGGTTATTAGCTCCTAAAATACCAACATCTAGGGTGATATCTATGATAATTATGGGAGATTGAGCCAGGGGGAAAATGGCCTTATGGAAATTATACAAACAGAGCAAAAGGCCTTGGTGAAGGATGGGAATCAGTTTCTCAGGGTTTTTTTCTCTTTTATGTCCAAGATGTTGCTTTCCAATGAGTGGAGGAGGTAGAACGGGATGGAAATAAGGTCTCTATTCCTAATATGATTAAGAAACGATAGGTGATAGTAGTAAAAGATAGTAAATTTTCCCTCTAAAGTGAAATAATTCTTGATAATATGACAAACCTTAGGCTAGAAGTTAGGGAGCAGCTTGTTGCCCCACTTTTATTTTTCACCCTTGAAAAACAAAGGTGGATACCTCATGTTAGATTGAGTCATAAATTTTGAGGCATTTAAATTGGATTCTAAGTCTAGAATCCCCCTAGGATAGGCGGTCTTTATCGAATTTTCCCTTCATGCCTTCTTCTTGATTTTAAGCTGGGTTGCTCTTTATTTCCTCCCTAGGAGTGAGTAAGTTATAGTCCCCAATTCGATAAAGACTCTATTTCTTGCATTTATGATCAATGGTATTCTTTTGAATGTGAAGCTCTAAAATGACATTTTTCCCTTTGTCAGAAAATTGAACATAGCCTTCTCCTCGGTGGGTTTCGACCCATGAAGGTAATTTTCTACGAGAAGAGAACACTTGTATCATCAAGAACATATCCAAGGACTAGAGATCAAGATTCATAGTCGAAGATTGAATCGGGCCCAAAGAAGTAGCTTGGCAAAGAAGCCGTAATGAATTTCCCCATTTGCAGAGTTTTTCCTGCAGAGGTTGTTTTCCGAAGGATAGTGGAAAGTGTATCAGAAATTCCTAAAATCCAAGTGTCTACATTGGAAGAAGTAAGTTTGAGCCCCTGCAATGGATAAAATAGCCTCAGAAGTATGAGGAAGTGAATAAAGGCCCTTTTCCAAAGAACTGGTTTTTAGCTTCTCCCTTATCGGAGAATCACTTGAGAGGGTCAATTTTTGGGAAGTGACAGCTTGCAAAGAAATAAGCACAAGAAGTCACAAGAATTGAATGATTTGGCATGATCAAGATAGTCTGCTTTGATATTCAGGATGAATTTAATAAAGGAGTGGGTCAATTGTGGAGTTTTGGAAAATCAATTCTCCGCTTCTTCGTAGTCGGGTTTCTACCTTCGGAGTGAGTTTTCCGACAAAGGCATTGAATGAAGAGAAGCGAAAAAGTAAAAATCTACTACACAAATTAAGTTATTGTTACATCTACCCTAAATGGGTAAAAGTGATTTCTTAAGGCCATTAATAAGGTGTGTTTAATTCAAATCTTAACGTTAGAACTTTAACTGATATTTTTGAAAATCTATCACTCGTGTGGCGTGAGATATGGAAAGTAATGGTAAGGAGGCAAGTTGTTTATAAAAGACATAGAAAATCAAGTGAAAATTACCATTTGTTCACATCTTTCTCATATGCCCCTGATTTCCCCCTTTTGTTTTCAAATCATCTCACAGTGTTCTCCAAAGCTTTTAGCGGTAAATCAAAACCATAATTAGAAGCTATGGCCACCAAATTCATGGGTTTCGATGGGTTGAATGGGATCACATCTGAATTGAAAAATTTGACAAATACATCCCTCAAATTCTATGATCTACGCAATCTACATAGGAGATTGAGCGATGAGAACATCCATCCCATGATGCAAAAGCTCAAAGGTAGTGGCTTGGTTGAAGCTGCTAAATTTCTCATTATAGTGCAAGCTCCCGAGCTTATCTGGGATTGTATAACCAGATTCAACCCAGATACAAAATAGATTATGATATCAGATGACACAGTTCTCATCTCCATTGACAGAGAGTTTGTGCACAACAGTCTTCATATTCCAGAGCGAGCGGAGTTTTCAAATATGAACTTCTCGACTGCAATTTCAAAATACAATGAGAAGAAGATGAGATGGAGGAAAGAGATCATGAGCTCATCATTCCAGAAGTCTAGGACCATGAAGGGAAAAGTTTTGAAGATGCTTTTTGGGACCGATCTAAAAGCTGAGATCATCGACATCCCGGTGCTCCTTCATAGGATAAAAGGTGAAAGTGATGCATTGAATTTAATAGAGCACTACTTCTTGGTCCAGGTAATATGTGTCGAACACCACTATATATATTGGGCTCAAGTGGTAATTGAAAATCTGTCCAATGCCCTGAGTCTCACCAAGTTTTAGAAGAAATTCTATGTCTTCATGTTTGATATATATGTTAGCTACATTGCAAGTATGGCCAGGACTTCCTCGACTAGAAGAATATGAAGATGATGTGAAAATTTATGATTTCTTCCCTCATTTGAAATTAAAAAATAGCTATGCTAAGTTTATTAGAGTCAATGACTCATTTATAATGAGGTTATGTAGAGAATTACAAGGATGCCCAAAGCGGAGGTTCTCGTCAGAGGCCATGGAATTCATCACCCAATTTGGGAGCTTTTTTATCCAATTTGCTAGTTTCTCATACTTTCATCTTGTAGGTTTTGATGACTTCCCCATGAAGCTATCGAGATACCCCGATGACATGATCATGCTCGTGGAAGTAATCTAACAGATGTTGCAAGTGAACCTGATCAACATGGGAATCAAGAAGAAAGGCTACGAATTCCATGTTACCATTGGAGCTTAGAGCTACGCATCGAGGTCAAATGCTAAGAATGTGATGAAGGCATTCGAGAGAAGATACAAACCAAAAGTATATGAAGTTTCAAGAGAAGATACCTCCAGATTGTTACTATGGTCAAGCACATTCCCGAACTCAAAGATTATTGGGCCAACTACAAAGATGAGTTAGAGAGTCGGGAAAGATTTTATTCCAGGTTGACTATTGAACAAATCAAGCTGTTCAATGTCAACATTAATGGTGAAGGCATCATCGATGATGGAGAGCATATGTATACTGACACATATAGAGATCAAATCAAGCCCTATCCTATGAGCTTAGAACTGGTTCAAGGTCAAGCTATAGAATATTTGGAGACCTTAACAGCTAAAGTCATCAAAAGAACTGATAAGTGGGTCTAGTGGATGATGGGAAGGAGAAAAAGGTCTAGCAAAACTACCCCTCAACAAGCTCCTATAGTCGAGCTGACGAATGGTCCTGCATCCTCCTCTTTATTAGCGTCATCTTTGGCCAAAGGACCAGCTCAGCCAACAGGTGGAGATGATGAACTGCTTGAAAAAGAAATCCCACTCAAAAAGACTTGGGGAGCAGGTTCATCTCCTATCATCAGTTCAAATGAAGAATCTGAAGTGGAGAAACCCGACAAGCCAACGGAAGAAACTGTTGAGGCTGCAAAACTAGAGTAGCAAGTACAAGGAGGAACCATTGAAGCACAGGGTGACACTCCCTCTCAAGAGGATCCTATAATCTTTGAGGTTGGTGATGATAGTAGTAGCTTAGAAACTGATGAGATAGATGAGCATATGGGGTCTCCTCAAAGGAAAAGAACATTTCTTCCATGCAGATTAATCCTTTTTCTTCCAAGTCTAAAGCTTCTCCTCCTATTATCAGGAAGTTATTTGTGGAAGACCTACTTTCTGCTACAAAGGTTACAAGTGTAGAATCATGGATTGATAACACCATAGAGTGGAAGAGAAAGATAGCCAAGCTAGGCACTCCTAGTGGTGAGATGCTTTCATAAGAAATGCAGTCGGGCCCAGCCAAGAGCAAGGTTAAGAAGTCTAGGACTCTGACCACTCTTGGTTGAGATCCAGACATAGGTCACTTGACTATGGAAATAGCCAAGCCATTAAAAGATGGTAGAATTGAAGATCTAATTGCCTTAGATTTTGCACTCCAGTCTTTAGACATGGGACTTATCTTCCATGACACGACAGTGGACCTGTGGAAGTCTAGCAATACCTTGATCGAAGAAGAGCTCAAAGAGCTCAAAATTACAAAGACTCGGCTCAAGGTGGAGATCAAAGAAATGATCAAATTCATCAAGTAGTTGGTCACTCTTGTAGCAAGCCTACTTGGTTCTCTCACAACATTTGATCCTATTGTAGCTGAGAACCAAGCAATACTCGCTAAGTTGCAGGAAGATAGACATTTCAGGCACATTGGTAGGAGGTGGATCAAATGACTCAAGTCTGAAGGTCTGGTAGCCATTGAGTAGCTTGGAAATGTCTTTTTAAAGTTAGAATTTAAAAAAAGAATCCCTTAAAGGACATATGCTGAAACTAACATCAGAGAGGTTGAGGTGTGAAGAGTGCATGGTGCTTCTACAATGGCTGGTGGTGATGAAGACTAAAGATGTAATCAAAGCCAATATATTGGAGAAAGGGGATGAACCTCTTATTGAATGGCTCCAAGGAGTTGAATTCAAAATGGAGATGATAATCAAAGTAGAGGTAGGAATGAAGGCAACCGACGAAGAATTCACTAAAGAACAAAGTAAGATCTTTGTATACTTGACGGGTATTCACTCTGAGTCTCAAGCTAGTAGAGATGGAAAGAGCCCCATTGGTATAGCCAACATGCAGAAGGCATTCTCTGACTATTTGGACAAGCTTGCAGAATCATCTAAATCTCACCTGGATATAATTCCTGATCCACAACAACTCGGTGGATGCATATACAAAGCCATGATGAAGATGCAGCCCTGAAAATATGCTGCAAAAAGGATAGAGAAGGATCATGCTCGTTGGCTCATAAGATTAAAGAACATGTACATCCTAGATTCTGAAAGGATGATTCCAATTCTTGCGGCCACCAAAGCTCATAAAGTTAAGTTGGAGAAGGCGAAGAAGCCAATGAAGAGAAAATAGTTTTCCCCCTCTTTCTTTTTGATACACATTGTAAAATCGATAAATGGCCACTTGTCATTTACTGACTCTGTAGAATATGAATCGATTCAATTGATTTTGTAACAGCTTAACTCTTGAAGCCTATATGTAATACTCTGAAAATCAATGAAACGTTCAGCTAAATTTTGGTGTGATATACATCTTGTTGCAGAGTCAATCTGGAATGTGTTTTGTGCCATTTATTTACTGTTCCATGCATTTGTGAGTTAGAATATTTGTTTTCCTTAAAGCTATATTGGAATTAGCAAATAGACGAAGTTCTATTTCTCTTCTTTAGTGCAATTAACCGATAGCAATTGGAGTATCACTTGATGGTTGGGGAATACATATATGTCATGTTTTAGATTAGTTCCACCTGCATCATTTTTACTGCATTCCATTTCTTCAAGTAGAGTTCATTGATGCATTACCGTTATTGTGAATTCATAAGCATTGTGAAATCATGAAGTTGGTTAGAATTTAGGAATCAAATTCACTGCCTGGATTAGCTCCTCATCGAGGGCTAATTTGGTTACCTCTATTGTTCTCTGGTTAAGAACATACCCCCCATTAGGATTTAGAACAAACAAAATTCATTGCATATCTTCACATAAGGGAGTTGTACCTATTAAAATTTAGAGGGAAGTTAGTTGAATAGTTAACAACTTTTCAATTGTTCATATTCACTTTGTTTCTTAAGGATATTTTGGGCAAATAAAGAGTTAAATCTAAAAAGAACAATCTATTTACCAATAAATTTTTGGTGACTCTACTAGGGAGAGAAACTGTCGCTAGACTAGAATATTTGTCATGAGGAAAGATGGTGTTACCTCATGAGAACGTGTTCCATGTGCTTCAACCCAATCTTGGTTTCAAGATGACCAAGAAGACATAGTCTCATCCTTGAACACTTTCGCCTAGAGATACAAAAGAAACATAGAGCATTATAGGAACACGAGTCAAGTGCTTGAACAAGAAGAAGCGAGAGCACAAGCATCTTAAAGAGCAATTCAGAGAAGAAACCAACACAGAGTGGAACATGGTGCCAGGCAGCAAAACTAATCTGATGCTCTGGATCAAAGAAGGTTTCTCAGAAGTACCAAGGGGCAAGGTGTAAAAGACCCTACAATTGAAAGGCTCACAAAGCTCAGCTTTCCCATAATAGACTTACCTCGTCAGAAAGGTGACAAAAGAAGCTAGAGTAGACCACCCTCACCCCTGAAGACACAATCTTCATTGCCTACAGCTTGTCAGGTGTTAACCTTACACGGAGTAGTTGCTCCTTGTAGACACTCAAAAATGGGCAAGTGCTTTAAAATAATCAAAATGGCTCAAAATAATCAAAATGCACTAATTCTCAAATTAAATGGACATTATTAAATCGAAGTTGGACAAAATCATAAAATCAAAGGAAAAATTAAATGATGACATTAAATAATTAAATCAAAGCTTAAAGGGGTGAAAAATAGTATATAATTGATTTTAATCAATTAATTATATAGTTGTTAAATCAAAAATCAAAATGAACCTATTCCCTTACATGGCTAAATTTAATTCATTAATTGAATTTAATTAATCCTAATATCTTTCAACAAAGTTGAGCAACCAATGAGAATTGAGGACAAAAAGACATAAATCACTCAAAAAAGAAATGAATCTTGATCACTCATTTTAAAATTTCAATCTCATCCACTCAATTTTGTCCTTTTGTCCAAAGCTTTGAGACAAACATTTAAATTGTCCCCCCATTTAAAATTATTGCAAAGTATTTGACTCAACCAAAGGTAAATCATGGTTAATTCACTCTACCCCCTACCCTTGGGAATTTACTATAAGTATGAGGCATTTTGAGAGCAATAATAATCTTAGAAATTCATTTGCAAAGCATCCTTATTATAGTCAATTTCATAGCAATCAAGAGCATTTGAGAGCATTTGAATTATCTTTGTATCAATTTGAGAGTTAGTGAGCTAGAATAAGCATTTGTAGCATCATATTTTCTCATTTTAGAAGTGTCACTAGTGGAGATTGAGCTGAGAGCTTCACTTACCACATCTGATTAGAGAACCATGAGATGTCATAGATTTTAGTTTCAATTCCTAGTTAAATTTGTATTGAATTTGCTTTGAATTGTTAGTTAAATATCCTAATTTCATGAAGGTATTTAGCATACACACATCAAATGGTGCCCACTGTGGGGCTTTGAGCCTCATTTCTAACATTTTTATCAATATTTTGTGTGTTTTGTCTTCACTTTTCTATGTATTTTGTAGAAAATAGGAGAAATGATGTGTACCAATAGTCAAATGACACGTACCAACATTTAAATGACACATACTAGCAGTGAAATGATGTGTACCAGTAGTCAAATTATGCATACTATCATTTAAATGACATGTACTAGCAGTGAAATGACGCATACCAGCAGTCAAATGACGCATACTAGCATTTAAATGATACCTATGAGATAAATTGCTATGCCTGAGATAGTAAAGAGATGCTTGAGACTTGAGAAGTACCGCGCATTCACTATCTTTTGCCGCCTGTGACAACCTTTATGACGCAATTTACTGCAAGCTGTCACACCTAGTATCTCTTAAGTGACACCTAGTATTTGTTAATTGTCACTTTAAATAGCTTATCCTACACAATTTTCAGTACTTTTTACACCTAGTAATTACAGTGTTACGCCTGCTAAACTTTAAGTGTCACCTGTGTCACTAGAAAGTGACGCCTTCTATTTTTAAAGTTACGCCTGCTAATCCTTAAATCACATGTATTAGCTGACTAATGACACCTACTACTGTTTGCTTTAATTTGCTGTCAAATCTATAGATTCAATTTTTCTTACTCTCTATCTGTATTTTTTTTACTACAAATGAGCAAACACGGAAAGGTTCAAAAGCCAAAGAGCAAGTTCAATCAAGAAGGAAAGGCTTTGGCTAGGAAAATCAGGAAGGAAAACTTTTCTCACATCAAATCTATTCTTGAGGAGTCACAAGAAGAAGAAAATTAGGTATATCAGAACTATTTCAAAATTGTAGAAGCTTACAAAAATAAGTTTGTATCACTTAATTGGATATTTTCTCCTTAGTTCAAGTTTTTCTCAAAATTTGCAAATAAGGCTTTAAGATTCAATACATAAATTTGCTTCTTCAAATTTGTTTTGGTTCTCCCCATTGTGGTTGTTTGTGTTGACTAACTTTGTTGGAGGAAAGCATGTTGGAAAGGAGCTATAGCCAAGGTAAGCTAAACATGACAAAAATCACTCAAAAATGCCCCTAGCTTATGCTAGCTACAAGGAAAGGTAAGCCTCAAACTAGTGAATATTTTCCCTTAAATTGTGGCATTGGTGCATTTCAAAATCTAGTAATTACAAAACAACCTATCTTTGTTTGGAAAGTTTAGCATTTAGGCCTATGCTCTTCACTTATTCTAGTGAATCAAAATACCAAAGGTGTTGAACTTTTTGATTAAGAAGAAAGGTTGAGGAATCAAGCACATAAGATCAAAAGCCCCTTGTTTGTAGAAGAGAGTAGAAATACTCAATTCTCTATAGTTAGTGGGTGAAATAATTGAACATTGTTTATTGTGTTTGGGAAAAAAAAGAAAAAGTTAGGGATATGCTCTTCACCTTTTAGGTGAACCAAATTCCCAAAAACTTGTTCTTAACTCCATTTCCTTGCTTTACATGAACATGCTAGAACATTAGAGGGCTTGCCTCTCGAGAAATTGTCTTAACGAGGCTAGTGAGAGGGAACGACCCAAGTGGGAGACAATCACCTTAGCCGTGGTACTTTCCAACCCACTCTAAAAAAATACACTTTTCCTTAAAAGGGAAGTGACTAGATTATGTGCAAGTATCTTCACTTCCTCTAGTAGTCCTTTTGGGGATTGCGCCAAATCATTCTTTTGTGCATGTGGGAAGCCCACAAGTGGGAAAAATAACTTGGCATGGTTTAGAATAGATTATTCATTAAATCCTTGATAAATTAGCAAACTACCTTATAGAGCCAAACAATGTTAAAAGCCAAATTTGACTATAGGTAAACTGTGTGGAATACTTTCTTGTTCAATACTTGTGAAAAATGACCGAGAACATACACTTTTGTGTGGTTTTAGGGACATGATTAAAATTTGATGTGTGTGTTGCAATTGTGTTCCATTTTCAAACAAGAAAATTCCATAAACTTGATCTTACAATTTTTAAAATTTAAAATTTACAATATGGTCAACAAAGTGTCACCTATGCATAGAGAAATACCTCTTCTCAACAGTAAAGTCATGCATGTGACTATTCAGAAAATGCTTGTCAACCATAAAGTCACGCCTGAGATATATTAAGTGACGCTTGTAAAAATTGGAAAAATTCCTATCAATAGTAAAGTGTCACCTGCACATCTACAGAGTGCTTCCTAAATCAATTCCATTCAATGCATATCAAGCTTTAAGTCATGCCTACACACTGGCAAGTGACACCCAGAAACAAAGAAGGGAAAACAGTGAACATCTCCCAAAGGTTTGGAAAGATTTTGAAATCATTTTTGGATACCCTTTTCGAAGATATTCCTTATCAGTGCAACAAATAGATCATATTCCTTAAAAAGATTTATAATGATGGAACTATTTGAGAAATGAATAAATCCTATTATGGAGCATAATTATCGAAATCAAGATCAAAATCTCTATTGGAATCAAAATGATGAGGTGTTTGAAGAAGAAGTTTCAGAAGCAATCCAAGATCCCATGTTTATGGAAATAATGGGATTAATTATGAATAGGGATAAAGAAGCATATTTCATAAATTTAGCTCAATTAGGAGCTAAGATTCCTCATAATTTTGACACATCAACCTTGAGGGAAAATGAGGAAAAACAAAAAGATACATCATCTAAAAAGCCATCATTAAGATCAATGTGTCCTTTTCTTTATGATGATGGGCCATCTGTATCTTCATCTTCCTCACAAAAAGAAGCATTTAAGAGCAACAAACCTATCTTGGATCAAGGGAAATTTCATGATCATCCTATTTGTGATCAAGATAATAAAGAGTATGAAGAGAAAAGTACCACTCTCAAGAAAGATCTAATGCAAAAACCTCTATCTAGCAAGGTTTCTCCCATAGCATGTACTCCTTTCATCTTTTATTCATCTCAAAAAGCTTCACAACTATCCAAAATTCCTCCATCAAAGAGTGAACCTAATGATGATACTTTTCATGTTGACTATATCTACCCTCAAGGGCTACCTCTAAAAGAAACCCAAGCTAACTTACATCTTGCTACAGATTGTTTCCATGCTTCAAAGATCTTGGATCCGGAAGCTTCATGTGCTTCAATGCCTATTATACCCCTTCAAAATGATCCTACATTATTCTTCCAAACATCCCCCACACATATCCAAACATCTACCTTGTCCTTAGAAGTGGCTCCATGTCAAGAGGATAATCCAAAGAGAAAAGAAACAAATGTTGGTAAAGATCAAGATCAAGATTATATACAATCCCCTCCCATATTTGATGAAGGTCCCATATCTATAGAACCCTATGATGATCCCCTTGCATCCTTTCATGTCTTCCAAGATGATGTCCTTCCATTCCAGGAACAAAGTACCCTTCCAAGTTCCATATTTTCTCCACTTCCCAAGAAAGATCAAGATATCCCTTCCACAATTTCCAATGAGCATATTGAAAATCAAGAGAAAAATACCCTATCTATACCCTTCGAAGTTCCTTGTCAAGATCAAAGTATCCCAGCATTTCCTTGTCATATTCCTCCATGTTCACCTCAAGAAACCATCATTCTTCCAAATCCCTTGCATGATAATAAATCCCTTCAAGCTTCAGTTGATCCTATCAAATGTGTTCCTATCAAAGCTATTCATGAGCCTATTGGCATAAAGATAAATCTTAAAGATGCGAACTTTGGTAATGCAGCTCTTTCCAAAGATATTGATATCCTTTTCACACCTTATATCCCTCCATTCAAATGCAACCATATGCCTTCATTATCCTCCAAATCCATTTTGGGTTCCTATGTCCCAAAACAAAATTCTTCATCCCTTCCATCCGTATTAGGTCCATATATTCCTCCATTCTCCATTCCTATCATCCCTAGCTCTCCATTCACTTACCCTACCATGTATCAAGATCAACGAAGGCACACATACTTGAAGAATGTCCAAACACCAATCCATATGAACCCTCCATATTATTCCTATTCATCCACAATTCTTAAGTCTTTTGGAAGCAATGTTGATGTGCAACATAACAATCATAAATCCAAGAATCCATATGGGTATAAAAATCACAATGTCCCATCTAATAGACATGTGAATGAAAAGAAAAATGAAATATACAAAAGACTGCAAAGGTCCACCAAGAAAAAATAAAAATCAAATAAAATGTGGGTTCCTAAATCCCTCATTGAAGAAATGCATTCAAAAGCATCACAAAAGAAAGGAAAATCAAAGACTATGTGGATTCCCAAGTCACTTTTGAAAGACTTGCATAAAAAGGAAAAATCAAAATTGACATTCAAGCTTTCAAAGGCTTCCATTTCATCCCCTTCCAAACATCTTCCACTTTCCAAGTCTGATTTGGGTTCCTATATCCCAAAATCCACTACCCCAAGAAGATCCATACCTCCTTCATCTATTGTTCCTCCATCATTCCACCACTCTTCAAAGTGTGTGTCAAAGTTGATCTTGCCAACATTTCCATCTACAACATACCTTCTTCTTATCCTCACATTCATTTTCCAATACTTACTTTCCATACTTCCATCCCTCTTATCAATATCTTTGAGCATCCTAGCCATACCCATGGTTTATTATAGCATATACTTCAAAAGAGCATTTTCCAAAGATCCCCATGTTGGGAAAATATTGAAAAATACAAAAAAAGAGAAAAAAAAAAAAAAAAAAAAAAAAAAGAAGAAAAAAGAGAAAAAAGTGCCTTGGTGAAAACCTAGCAATAGGCACCTGGGTAGAAAAAGTAAAGAGAAACAAATACCATGATGAAAACCTAGTAAACAGGTGTCATGCGTAATTCCTCCTTCTTGTACTCCACACTTGGGGACAAGTTTCATCCATATTTCCTCTCTCACCTTCATCTTGACAAGGTTGAACACATCCATGAGCATTAAGTATCTTGACATCCGTTATCCTTTCCATCATCTTATTTACTTGTTGCATCCATGTTATCCTATCATGATCTTGCTTATCCCAAATTCACCTTCATTATTCCTTGACAGTCTTTCCATAATCCCAAAACATCCCTTCATAGACTCCATCACTCCTTTACCCGAATTGCGTTATCTTATCCACATCTTACCCAAATTGATCCTTGGTCTTGATCAAAATGAAGAACTTAAAGTACAAAAATTGTTATCAAAAACTTCTTGATATGTCCACTTATTTTGGATCCCTCATTTTTATGATAGCAGATTGTTATCCTATAGGCTATCTAGCACTACATCATTGGCTTCCATGGCTTATCCAAAAACATGCTTTACATTGCTATATCATTTTTCCTTAGCTTGGGTAATCTTGAGGAGATAGTCCTACAGGTCACATTCGCATGCTTCATCCATCATGGCCTTTCCATCTCTAATCCATCAGCTTGCAAATCCATCATTCATGTCCTATATCTTGCTAGACATTGGGGGCAAACCAATGTGATCTTGTTTGAGAGATGGTAAAAAGAAAAGCATAAAGTGCTTTGAGATACATCTTGCATAAACTGAGCTTTTGTCATATTTTGGAAGTTTGCCCCAGTCCAACATTTTTCCTATCCAACTAGGGGCATTTGATCTTAATCAATGGATTTCAACAAATAGGCATCAATTCACATGACGCAATGCATTAAACTCAAACAGATTCAATAGTGTTACTTTCGGTCACAACACCAGAGAGAGAATAATCAGAGCTTCAGAAGAGAGATTTATTTGATGGATGTCATTATTCACAACCAAGTATTTTGATCCTACAACTTGATCCTTGACCCTTCATTGACTTTATTATTTGGGATTTTAAAAAAAATTGACAACACTTAAAGGATTAGAATATTTGGAAATTCTTTTTGAAAATCTTGATACATTGCAAAACACTTGAAGCTTTTGATGATCTTTATTGACTTTTATCACATCTTTTTAGCTAATTGATGATGTTTCGACTAGATTGGCAATGATGGAGACATGATATTTTCTTGTCTTTGAGTGATTGTCTTGAGGGAGATTCAAAAACTTATGTGAATTCATCTAATGACATGGTCATTAAAGAATCATCGAGGACTTTCATATAGGGTGGAGGGTTGACCTTTGTTTGCAACATTGAATCCGTTGAAACTGGTATTCATACTCCCATAGTTGGTCATTCAAGTAGTGAGGGTTGTACTAGTTTCCTAAAAGGTGTTACCAAAAGTGACTAAAAGTGGTATTCATATCATCATGATGTGGTCAGTGATGGTTGTACTTTCTTTTCGGTCCCACAATGCTCAATGATGAAAATATTTCTCTATGGCATTTCTTTGCTAAAAGCTAGTGATAATTAGTTGCATTGCATTGCATTTTCATGTTAGATTAAGTGCATGTTTGTAGTTATTTTTCCAAGGAAAAAGGGGTTTCAGTGAATTATCTTAATCAATCAAAAAGGGGGAATCAAGGAAAATTCCATATCATCATATCAATGTTCATAACATCAAAAATCCAACAATCTGTATATCAAAGATACAATATCATCGACAAAAAGATACATCTAAGTCTTGATCAGTAAAAACATCAACATGATACAAAATTAACAAGGAAGATCCATAAATCTAATATCCAAGAAGCTAGGGACCGTATGTATAACTTATGAAAATATTCCTATTTTGCAAATCAAGGGAATCATATCATTATTCTATATCAATGAATCATTTTACGTCAATCAATCAATCAACTAATCAGTACCAACTTATTGTTTCCCAACTCTTGATCGTGAGGTGGGACCAATATGACCAGAATCAATCCTATCAGTGACCTACCTATCAGTTAGCCCATATCAATTTTAATATCCTATCAGATTGACAAATCACATTCATTGGTACCATTATCTTGATATCCTAATTACTAGTTTTCTTAACTACAACAAACCTAGCTATCTTGGATGTTCAATCATTCATCCAAAGACATCAAAAACATTTTATAAATCATAGTTTTTCTCATCAACATATCAATCAAACTAGGGCATTTGTTGAAATATGCATATCATCAATGTTTTTTAGAAATGAAAACATATTGGATCCATATCAATTTCATCAAATTTTTCAAATCAAGCAATCAATATGTTTCATTTCTGAGGGGGCATCAGAGTATCAAATTGACATCAAATATCAATGAATTAGGGGCATTGAAATTTTTGAATTATTATCAGTAGGGCACATATCATTTTATCAAATCAAATCAGAGGCATATCATATCAGACAGCACTCATATCAGTGGCATATCAGTATCAGTAAACCAGGACCTAAAAGCAATCAGGACTTAAAAGTTTCTTTGAATCAATGTTCTTCGTACATCAATTCAAAGAGGGGCATTTGTAGACACTCAAAATTGGGCAAGTGCTTTAAAATAATCAAAATAATCAAAATGCACTAATTCTCAAATTTAAATGGACATTATTAAATCAAAGTTGGAAAAAATCATAAAATCAAAGGAAAAATTAAATGATGACATTAAATAATTAAATCAAAGCTTAAAGGGGTGAAAAATAGTATATAATTGATTTTAATCAATTAATTGTATAGTTGTAGCATCATATTTTCTCATTTTAGAAGTGTCACTAGTGGAGATTGAGCTGAGAGCTTCACTTACCACATCTGATTAGAGAACCATGAGATGTCATGGATTTTAGTTTTAATTCCTAGTTAAATTTGTATTGCATTTTCTTTGAATTGTTAGTTAAATATCCTAATTTCATGAAGGTGTTTAGAATACACACATCACTCCTATTATTAACTTTCCTCCACATCCTACACCTATAATTATGGCAGCTCCATGGGCCACTGCAACTGGTCCTCTACAGTTCATAGCATATCATCCACTACCTGGGGGATCCAAAAATAACTTTCCTAAGTTATCAGGAGATGGAAAAGTTAATACAAATGAACACATCAAATCCTTCTTCACAGAAACTCACATCCTGGGAATCGGACATGAGGATGTTGTTGTCAGACTATTTGTTGAAACTCTAGTTGAAGTAGCTGCAGATTGGTTTTATCACTTGGGTGACGCTTCAATTATGAGTTGGGCTACTATGAGGTCAGCTTTTGAAGCTAGGTTTAAAATGGCTGAAGATGAACATGCCATGTTGGCACAACTGACCTCCATCAAGAAACAAACTTCTATGAGTATGAGAGAATTCATTGCCAAGTTCAATAAAATCACCAACAAAATTCCCACTATCAATAGACCCACTCCTATGAACTTGAAGATATTCTTTATGGGTGTCATGCCGGTAGACATTAACTATGATTTAAGAAGAGCTCAACCTATAGACTTGGACATTGCTCAGAGAATAGTCATTGAGTTGGAAGATGACATGATCTCTGCTGGCAGATGGAAGAGAGAGATGTAGATAGGTGCAAGCTCAAGTGGCACCACATCAACCAATGAGATGATGCAGAAGACATCTAATGAAATCATCACTTTGAAAAGGCAACTCCCTAAGTATAACAACCCATATCAAAAATCATTCCAAGACCAGAATAATAGAAATAATGATGGAAGGACATTACAATTACCTACTCCACAACAGAGACTCGCAATTGAGGCTCCCCCTAAGAAATTAAATATGTGTGTATTTCATCTAATGACAAACCATGATGGTGAGAGCTATCTTGAAATAGCTAGCATGATGCAGTTGTTATCTACCAATGAGTTAGACACTATGACACCAGATAATGAACCAGATTCATGCTCGCATGGTGACTCTGTAAACCCTTTTTTTTAGTATAAATCTAATTTTGAAGAGCAAAGAGAGTGTTATGCTAGCATAGATGGCATCACCTATGAAGTCCTAACTCAAATCCAAAAAGACAAAACTCCCATTGTCATTCCTTCGATGGGAACCAATGATGCATCTACTTTAGGTATGAAAGAAAGCAGTCGAGAAATGAAAATCTCACAACCAGGTAAGGAAAATGACTCCTTTGATTTCATTCAGTTTTGTAAAAATTCTAAGATCCAAATTTCTCCCATAAACTATTTAAGATCAAATCCCACTGAATTGAAAAGATTCATAGATTACTTAAAGGTAGATAGTGTTAAATTGAATCATAATGTCACCTCTTCCAATGAAGATGATCCTCACTGGCAAAACTATTTGAAGAAAGGGAAACCACTGTGCTAGCTACCTTCCCAGGTCAAAAACCCAAACCATTTTATGTCTTCCTATATATCAATGGTTGTAAACTAAGCAACTATATTATAGACTCAGGTGCCTCTGATAATGTGATGCCTTTCCCTATCGCCAAAGCCTTAGGTCTCACCATGACAAAAGTCCATGGTAGATGTTACTCTATGGATGCTAAACAAGTTTCATTGCTTGGCCAAATTAAAGATGCCCAAGTAGCCCTAGCTACCCATCCTAAAAAGAAGATGCTACTGATGATTCTTGTTGTAAATATACTAGCAAGTTATGGGTTATTGCTCAGAAGGAGTTTTTGCAGAGACATGGGTAGGGAAATTAAGTTGGATTGGTCCTAGGCAGTAATTCCTGTGGGAAACAAGAAGGTTAAATTAGAACCTGAGGAGAAGTCAAAGTTTACAGTGCTAAAATTTGATGACCTAAAAGCTCAAATCCTATACCAAGAGTTGGAATTTGGTAATTACATGATGTTTACCAAAGGCATTGTTGATGAATCTGAAAGTGAACAAGAAGAAGTGGATCCCTTTGAGAAAGAAAAGACTCCAGAAATCTGGACGCTGGAATTCAACGGTAGTTGTTCTTCCTCTAGGTCTGGTGTAGGAGTGGTATTAATCCCACCCACGGGTGAACCTGAGCCATTAGCTTTCAAACTAGAGTTTGCAAACACAAACAATACAGCTGAGTATGAGGCATTGTTACTCGGGATAATTGTTGCAAAAGAAAAAGGTGCGAGAGTTCTAAGAGCTTGAGGTGATGCTAAGCTGATCATGTGCCAAATTAAAAACCAATACTCTATCAAAAATCAGAAGTTGAAGAGTTACAGGAATAGAGTATGGGACAAGATTGAAGAATTGGATGCTTTTGCAATTGAATATGTCCCTAGAGAGTTAAATTCCAAGGCAGATTCACTGGCAGTCTCTGCTTCCTTGCCACTACCTCATATGGAATTTAAAGACAAGAAGTACCAGGTAGAGGTAATGTACAGGCCGTCAGAACCTGATAACATAGATGATTGGCAAGTATTCGATGATGAAAAATGTCTACAACTCTTCCTTGAAGGTAATGATAGTCCTCCTGAAGAAAGGCCAAATGATCCATCATAAGATCATCCCAAGAAACGGAAGAAAGATGAACAAGGTGTGATTCAATTACAAGGTAATTTCATTCCCCCATACTTTGTATCATTAGAGAAATTGTTCAATCATCATGACACTTATGTTAAGAAGATGCGAATAGAGAAAGGTCTTATGACCAAAGAATATGAAGTAATGAACATTGGGAATGAGTCAAATCCCAGGATGATAAACATAGAGAAGTGTTGCACACCTGAAGAGAAAGCAGAGGCAACTAGAAGGCTTTTTCTAGAATATCAAGATGTTTTTTCTTGGAGTTATGAGGATTTGAAAATCTTTATGGGAGGAAATTTCAAGCATCAAATTCCCCTAAAACTTGATGCTACCCCATTCAGACAGAAACAAAGAAACTACAATCCTAAAGTGGTAGATGCCATCTTCAGAGAGGTTGACAAAATTCTCCAAGCCAGGAATTTTTAAATCAAGCATCCTTGAAAGATAACTACGCACTCCCCAACATGGATCATTTGCTATAGATGGTTGTAGGGGCTGAAATGATGTCTATGCTTGATGGTTTTTCTGGGTACAACCAAGTCAAGGTAGAGAAGAAAGATCAACATAAAACTACATTTACCACTCCCTAGGGCACATTTTCATATCACTAAATGTCATTCAGTCTTATCCATGCTGACGCAACATTTCAAAGAGGTATGGATTTGTCCTTTGCTGATATGAAAGATAAGATCATTGTCATATACTTGGATGACTTAACTATGTTCTCTAAGAAAAGGAGCGATCATATTAAAGACCTAGAGAGAGTATTGCTAAGGTGTCGAGAGCACGGGATTTCCTTAAATCCTAAAAAGTCAATTTTTTGTGTCACTGAAGGAAAACTCTTGGGGCACATTGTGTCACAAGAAGGTATTAGGATTAATCTAGAGTGAGTACAAGCCATCCAAAGGCTAAGTTTTCTTGTAAGTAAGATTGGAGTGAAGTCATTCTTTGGTCAAGTAAACTTCCTTAGAAAATTCATTCCCGACTTCTTCGAGATCACCAAATGTATTGTGGACATGATGAAGGGTAATCAAAATTTCAAGTGGAATGACCCTAGTAAAAGAGCCTTCCAAGATATAAAAGATGCTATAGCCAATGCCCCTGTCTTATGTCACCCAGATTATAAGAAATATTTTAGTATTTATTGTTACGCATCTGAACATACATTGTCAGCTATTCTCATGCAAGAAAATGGAGAAGGATTCCAAGCTCCTATTGCCTTTATGAGTATGTCACTGAAAGATCATGAGCTGAGATATTCTTAGACCAAGAAGCATGCTTTCTCAGTAGTGAAAGCTTTGAAGAACTTTAGATTCTATATCTTACATTCTCAGTCAATTGTATTTGTTCCTGATATTGTTGTAAAGAGCATATTAAACCAGCAAGATGTGGGATGCAATAACAGGGGAGCTTGGGTAGCCAAAACACAAGAGTATGACATAGAGATCAAGCCTACTAAGCTAGTGTGAGGCAATGCATTATGTAAAGCTATGGCAGAGAGTGAAGAAGGTAACTAGCCTGAAGTAGGACAGTTAGTTTTGGTGGTGAGTTTACAAGACCCATGGTTTGAAAACATCATATATTTCCTGACTTATGGTGAATGTCCTGGAGGATTGATAGCTAAACAAAGGAGGGATTTGAGGTTGAAAGTTTCTAAGTATGTCATTTGGGAAGGTATGTTATATAAAAGATATGTAGATGGAACTTTTCTTAGGTGTGTTGACAAGCAACAGTAGGAGAGGTTGTTAAGAACATTCCACGATGAAGCTTGTGGAGGACATTTCTCTTCATCTATGACTGCATTTAAAATTTTGAGGCAATGCTATTATTGGCCAAGAATGTTCAAAGATGTGTATCACTGGGTGGCCAAGTGTGAAAAGTGTAAGATGTTCACAAGTTGACCTCAACTAGCAGCTCTCCCTCTCAGACCAGTGGTAATAGAAGGGCCTTTCTAGCAATGGGGCCTTGATTTTATTGGGCCTATCAATCCTGCGTCAAGCGTTGGTCACACTTATATAATCACTACAACTGATTACTTTATGAAATGGGTGGAGGCAAAGGCCACCAAGAGAACTACTTCTGGAGTAGTATGTGAATTCATCAAGGAGAACATCATAGTAAGATTTGGTGTGCCAGTTAAACTAGTCATGGATAATGCAGCTTACTTTTCTTCAGCCAAAATTACCAATTTTATTTTGAGTATGGCATATCTGCTAGTCATTCATCTGATTATTTTCCACAAGGGAATGGTCAAGCTGAGTCAAGTAATAAGAACCTGGTAAACATAGTTAGAAAACTTGTATCAAATAACCAAAGGACCTGGCATAAGAAACTTCACGAAGCACTCTAGGCTGATAGGGTAAATCCAAAGAGAGAAATCAGCATTTTGCCTTTCAAGCTAGTATACGGGGTTGAGGCAAGCCTTCCCCTACCTCTGGAATTGGCTACCAACAAGTTGAGAATAGTGGTAGAAGATGGCATCTACAGGGATGGGTTGGAAAAATGAATTTTGTATCTGAATAAACTTGAAGAAGAATGAGAGAAGATTGTTGATCACATCACAAAACATAAGATGCGGGTGAAGAATCTCTTTGACAAGAAAACCAAGCCAAGGAAGTTTATGGTTGGAGATTTGGTTCTACTATGGGATAAATGAAGGGTGCCTAAAGGAATGCATGACAAATTTGAGATGCTCTGGAAAGGACCATTTATCATCAATCGGGCCTTTGATAGAAATTCCTTCAAATTGGCATATCCAAATGGTGAGGTGCTGCCCTTGACCCATAATGGTCAAGATCTAAAATTGTATCAAGTTGCAAATTGAAAGCAGGTAACCCCTGCATTATATGATAGTTATATTTAGTTCCTATTTTTGTTTTCCTTTAGTTTAGATCCCCTCATTTTGTCTTTCCTTTCCTTGTTTCCTTCCTTGCTTTAGTTTTGTTGTGAGCCACCTTTTCATTTAACTTGCAAAACCAGAGATTTGGATTCCTTGCTTAGATCTTATCATATCCAAGTCCCCAGATAGAGCCATCTATTGCCCCACTTTTATTTTTCACCCTTGAAAAATAAAGGTGGATAGCTCGTGTTAGATTGAGTCATAAATTTTGAGGCATTTAAATTGGAGTCTAAGTCTAAAATCCCCCTAGGATAGGCGGTCCTTATCAAATTTTCGCTTCATGCCTTCTTCTTGCTTTTAAGTCAGGTTGGTCTTTATTTCCTCCCTAGGAGTGGGTAAGTTATAGTCCCCAATTTGATGAAGACTCTATTTCTTGCATTTCTGATTGATGGTATTCTTTTGAATGTGAATCTCTAAAATGACATTTTTCCCTTTGTCAGAAAATTGAACATAGCCTTCTCCTCGGCAGGTTTCAACCCATGAAGGTAATTTTTCACAAGAAGAGAACACTGGTATCATCAAGCACATATCCAAGGACTATAGATCGAGATTCACAGTCTAAGATCAAATCAGGCCCAGAGAAGTAGCTTGGCAGAGAAGCCATAATGAATTTCCCCGCTTGCAGAGTTTTTCTTGCAGAGGTTGTTTTCTGAAGGATAGTGGAAGGTGTATCAAAAATTCTCAAAAGCCAAGCATCTACATTGGAAGAAGTAAGTTTGATCCCCTGCAATGGATAAAATGGCCTTAGAAGTATGAGGAAGTGAATAAAGGCCCTTTTTCGAAGAACTGGTTTTTAGCTTCTCCCTTATTGGAGAATCACTTGAGAGGGTCAATTTCTGAGAAGCGACAACTTGCAAAGAAATAAGCATAAGAAGTCACAAGAATTGAATGATTTAGCATGATCAAGATAGTCTGCTTTGATATTCAGAAAGAATTGATAAAGGAGGGGGTCAATTGCGGAGTTTTAGAAAATTAATTCTCCGCTTCTCCACAATCGGGTTTCTACCTTCGGAGTTACTTTTCTGACAAAGGCATTGAATGAAGAGAAGTAGAAAAGTAAAAATCTACTATGCAAATTAACTTACTGTTACATCTACCCTGAACGGGTAAAAGTGATTTCTTAAGGCCATTAATAAGGTGCATTTAATTCAAATCTTAACGTTAGAACTTTAATGAATATTTTTTAAAATCTATCACTTGTGTGGCACGAGATATGGAAAGTAATGGTAAGGAGGCAAGCTGTTTATAAAAGACATAGACAATCAACTAGAAATTACCATTTCTTCACATCTTTCTCATACGCCCCTGATTTCCCAAAAAAATTTCAAATCATCTCACAGTGTTCTCCAAAGCTTTTAGCGGTAAATCAAAAGTGTAATTAGAAGCTATGGCCACTAAATTCATGGGTTTCAATGGGTTGAACGGTATCACATCTGAATGGAAAAATTTGATAGATACATCCATTAGATTCTATGATCTAGGCAATCTACACAGGAGATTGAGCAAAGAGAACATTGATCCCATGACGCAAAAGCTCAAAGGTAGCGGCTTGGTTGAAATTGTTGGATTTCCCATTGTAGAGAAAGCTCCCAAGCTTATCTAGGAATGTATAACCAAATTCAACCCAGATATAAAATAGATTCTACTGTCGGATGTCTATGCAGAACAGTCTTTGTATTCCAGAGTGAGCAGAGTTTTCAAATATGAACTTCTCGATTGCAATTTTAGAATACAATGAGAAGAAGATGATATGGAGGAAAGAGATCATGAGCTCGTGGTGCTGAAAGGCTAGGAGCATGAAGGGAAAAGTGTCAAAGATTCTTTTTGGGACTGATCTGAAAGCTAAGATCGTCGACATCCTAGTGCTCCTTCATAGGATAAAAGGTGAAAGTGATGCATTGAATTTTATAGAGCACTACTTCTTCTTGGTCCAGGTAATATGTGTCGAACACCACTATATAGAGTGGGCTCAAGTGGTAAGTGAAAATCTATCCAATGCCCTAATTCTCACCAAGTTTCAAAACAAATTCTATATGTCTTCCTATTTGATATATGTGTTAGCTACATTGCAAGTATGGCCAGGACTTCCTAGACTAGAAGAATATGAAGATGATGTGAAAAATTTTCTTCCCTCATTTGAAATTATAGAATAGCTATGATAAGTTTATTAGAGTCAATGACTTGTTTACAATGAGGTTGTGCAGAGAATTGCAAGGATGCCTAGAGCAGAGGTTCTCATCGAAGGTCATGGAATTCATCACCCAATTTGGGAGCTTTTTATCCAATTTTCTAGTTTCTTATACCTTCGTCTTGGAGGTTTTGATGACTTCCCCATGAAGCTGTTGAGATACCCTGATGACATGATCATTCTCATGGAAGTAATCTAACAGATGTTGCAAGTGAACCTGATCAGTGTGGGAATCAAGAAGAAAGGCTATGAATTCCCTGTTACCATTGGAGCTTACAGCTACGCATCGAGGTCAAATGCTAAGAACTTGATGAAGGCGTTCGAGAGCAAATACAAACCAAAAGTATATGAAGTTTTGAGGCCTCAATTTGATCTAGTGGGCTATGCCAGGAATCACCTCCAGATTGGCACTATGGTCAAGCACATTCCTGAACTTGAAGATTATTGGGCCAACTGCAAAGATGAGTTAGAGTGTCAAGAAAGATTTTATTCTAGGTTGACTGTTGAACAAATCAAGTTGTTCAATGTCAACATTAATGTTGAAGGCATCATCAATGATGGAGAGCATATGTATACCAACACATATAGAGATCAAATCAAGCCCTATCCTATGAGCTTAGAACTAGTTCAAGGTCAAGCTATAGAAGATTTGGAGACCTTAATAGCTAAAGTCATCAAAAGAACTGATAAGTGGGTCCAGTGGATGATGGGAAGGATAATGAGGTCTAGCAAAACTACCCCTCAACAAGCTCTTATAGTCGAGCCGATGAGATCTCCTAGATCCTCCTCTTTGCCAGTGTCATCTGTCGCCAAAGGACAAGCTCAGCCATCAAGTGGAGATGATGAACCTCCTGAAAAAGAAATCCCACTCGAAAAGACTTACGGAGCAAGTTCATCTCTTATCATCAGTTCAAATGAAGAAGCTGAAGTGGAGAAACCCGACAAGCTAGCGGAAGAAACTGTTGAGGCTAAAAAACCAGAGTAGCAAGTACAAGGGGGAACCACTAAAGCATAGGGTGACACTCCTACTCAAGAAGCTCCTACAATCTTTGAGGTTGGTGATGATAGTAGTAGCTTAGAAACTGATGAGACAGATGAGCATTTGGGGTCTCCTCAAAAGGAAAAGAGCATTTCTTCCCCACAGATTAATCCTTTTGCTTCCAAGCCTCAAGCTTCTCCTCCTGTTATCAGGAAGTTATTTGTGGAAGACCTACTTTCTGCTATGAAGGTTACAAGTGTAGAATAATGGATTGATAACACCACAGAGTAGAAGAGAAAGAGATTCAAGCTAGGCACTACCAGTGGTGAGATGCTTTCACAAGCAATGCAGTCGGGCCCAGCCAAGAGCAAGGTTAAGAAGTCTAGGACTCTGACCACTCTTGGTCGAGATCTAGACACAGGTCACTTGACTATGGAAATAGCCAAGCCATTAAAAGATGGTAGAATTGAAGATCTTACTACCTCATATTTTGCACTCTAGTCTTTAGACATGGGAAATGTCTGCCATGACATGAAAGTGGACCTATGGAAGTCTAGCAATGTTTTGATTGAAGAAGAGCTCGAAGAGCTCAAAATTACAAAGACTCGGCTCAAGATGGACATCAAAGAAATGACCAACTTCATCAAGAATTTGGTCACTCATGTAGCAAGCCTACTCGGTTCTTTGACAACATTTGATCCTACTGTAGCTAAGAACCAAGTGATACTCACTAAGTTATAGGAAGATAGACATTTCGGTCACATTGGCAGGAGGTGGATCGAACAACTCAAGTCTGAAGGTCTGGTAGCCATTGAGAAGCTTGGAAATGTCTTTTTATAGTTAGAATCAGAAAAAGAATCCCTCAAAGGACATATGCTGACACTAACAGTAGAGAGGTTGAGGTGTGAAGAGTGCATGGTGCTTCTACACTGGTTGGTGGTGATGAAGACTAAAGATGCAATCAAAGTCAATATATTGCAGAAAGGGGATGAACCTTTGATCAAATGGCTCAAAGGAGTTGAATTCAAAATGGAGATGATAATCAAAGCAGAGGCAGGAATGAAGGCAATGGACAAAGAAGTCACTAAAGAACAAAGTAAGATCTTTGTATACTTGATGGGTCTTCACTTCGAGTCTCAAGCTAGCGGAGATGGAAAGAGCCCCATTGGTATAGCCAACATGCAGAAGGTGTTCTCTAACTATTTGGACCAGCTTGTAGAATCATCTGGATCTCACCTGGATAGAATTCTTGATCTACAACAACTTAGTGGATGCATATACAAAGCCATGATGAAGACGCAACCCTGGAAAGATGCTGCAAAAAGGATAGAGAGGGATCATGCTCACTAGCTCATAAGATTGAAGAATGTGTACATCCCAGATTTTGAAAGGATGATTCTGATTCTTGCAGCCACCAAATCTCATAAAGCTAAGTTGGAGAAGGCAAAGAAGCTAGCGAAGAGCAAATAGTTTTCCCCCTCTTTCTTTTTGATACACATTGTAAAATTGATAAATGGCCACTTGTCATTTACTGACTCTATAGAATATGAATCGATTCAGTTGATTTTGTAATGGCTTAACTCTTGAAGCCTATATGTAATACTCTGAAAATAAATGAAAAGGTCAGCTAAATTTTGGTGTGAAATACATTTGTTGCAGAGTCAATCTGGAATATGTTTTTTTCCATTTATTTACTATTCCATGCATTTGTGAGTTAGAATATTTGTTTTCCTTAAAGCTAGATTGGAATTAGCAAATAGACGAAGTTCTATTTCTCTTCTTTAGTGTAGTTAACTGACAGTGATCGGAGTATCACTTGATGGTTGGGGAATACATATATGTCATGTTTTAGATTAGTTTCACCTGCATTATTTTTACTGCATTCCATTTCTTCAAGTAGAGTTCATTGATGCATTACCGTTGTTGTGAATGCATAAGCATTGTGAAATCATAGAGTTGGTTAGAATTTAGGAATCAAATTTACTGCCTAGATTAGCTCCTCACCAAGGGCTAATTTGGTTACCTCTGTTGTTCTCTAGTTAAGAACATACCCCCCATTAGGATTTAGAACAAATAGAATTCATTGCATATCTTCACATATGGGAGCTGTACCTATTAAAATTTAGAGGGAAGTTAGTTGAATAGTTAACAACTTTCTAACTGTTCGTATTCACATTGTTTCTTAAGGATATTTTGGGAAAATAAAGAGTTAAATCTAAAAAGAACAATCTGTTTACCAACACAACTCACAGTTGAAACTTCCACACTTCTTAACAGACTTTTTTGCAGGCCTGAAGAATTGGTTGAGGTTGGTCATGTCTGGCATTCTGCTAGTTTTCTGGTATTTCCTTCCCTCCATCGATAGCCCTGTCGCTTTTCCAATAACATCCTCATTGATTTGAAAGTGGATGCCCCTGACATACACCTTTTTGTTGTTCCATGAGGACACAAATTGCTTAGAAATTTGTTCATCGTGGCTGCCCTTCATTCTTTCCATAAAACCCCAAATGTCACTATCTTTGCAGTAGTGAATAACTAGAGGATCAGAAGTGAACTCCTCTTTGATTTTGTCAGGTTCAATGTGCAGAGTTTTGCCACCCATCGTGACCTGACTAGTTTCCACAGTAGACACCTTCTAAAAATTACAGAGCTGAGCTTTGCAACCTATATATAGTCAAATGTGGACCTCTAATCCAACTACACATGCAACATAGTCATTACTCACACAATCGAATTAGGAAAGAGAGTATGGATTACTCAATTCAAAATTCATGGTGAAGTGACCTGTTGCCTCCTATGTAGACGGGGTGTTTGATTACTCTCAGAATGAGAACCAACAACCATAAGACCAGTACTACAATGGATGATTTGAAAGCTATGAAGATAATTGAAATTGAAATTAATCTAAAATGAAGTGCAATTAATCTAAGAACTTGAAAGAAATATGAGGGTGCAAGTTTATAATCTAGAATGAAATGCAGATTCTAGTCTAAATAACTTGAAAGTAAATATGAAAATTAAACTATGAGCAAGTAAGAAAACTAACTATAATGAAGATGCAATATTAAACTAAATGAAATTAATCTAAAATATGCAATGAAAGCTTGAAATCATGGAATTGAGACAAAAAATGCTATAGTTTAGTTACTCTCAAAATTGCCCCTTCTTGAATGAAGAATGGGGTTCATTAAATAGGCAAGCCCGAGGAGAGAATGAAGAGGTTCTTGATTTGAAACTCCTAACTCTTCATTCCCAATTGAGACAAAAAAGCATGAATTACTTAATTAAAAGAATGGAAATTGCCACACAGGGTGACCTTTCGAATATTGTGAATTATTAATTCAAAAAGAAGTGTCCATTCGAATAACAAGTAATAATTAATTCCTTTTCATGTATATTAGCCAAATGGGGTGGGTTTAATTTAATTTAAAGCACTTAGGGCTTTTAGAATTAAATTAATTTATCAAAGGGGTAATTTAGCTAATAAAAGTTGAAGACTTTAGGAATTAATTTTAATATTTGATAAATACAATTTAGGGTTTTTGCAATTGACATCAAGTCGAATTAAGTCAGGTAGGAGAGAGAAAATTGCCTAGAAAAATAGGACTTTGAAGATGTAAAATTGACGAAAATGCACCAAAATTGATTGAATTTATTAGGTGCCAATTTTGGGGTATTACACAACCCAGGACATAAAATAGGGCTTTTTGAGCTAACCATTTAATGTGAATTGTGCTCATAAAAGGCACAGGTTGGGTGGTCTTTGGGGAAACAAGCCCCATACAGTGAAATCCAGTGGATCTCAAGGTGTGATAAATAGAAATTAAGCCATTTTTTCCATTAATGACCTTGATAGTTGAAATGACCCGCTAATGTGGATAACTTCCTTCCCACACCTAATCTCTCAAAAGGCAATTATGAATCTTTATTAAATTTTGTACATACATAGTCATAATGATAATAATCATCATATTAAGCCAACATAGAAGCTTGGTGGGGCCCTCAACAAATCTATGAGAAATGAGACCCATTTTAAATGTTACTGGTGTCATGTTTTTCCTACCCAATTAGTCACTAGGTTTCCTCTGGTAGTGCACTAATCCCCTCCCAACTAACTACCCTAGTTTGGTTGAGCCCAATACTAGCCACGGAATCAGCCACCATGTTACCTTCCCTGTAGGTGTGGGAAATGATAGTGTTCTAGAAGTTGTCGAGAAGCTCCTAAAATTCTACTATGATGGAGTTCACCTACCACCTTGCACTCGACCTATGGTTAACAGCCTCCACAATAACTTTGGAATCCCCCTCGATCATCAGTAGCCTAATATTCTTAAAGATAGCAAATTTTATCCCCCATAGAAGAGTCATGCCTTTGACTTGGTTAATAGTATTATTTCTGAGTGGCCCAGCATAAGCCAAAAGGCAAGAACCATTGTAGTCCCATAGCACACCACCCCCACCCTGGGAAAGATTTTTCACCACCCCATCAAAGTTTAATTTGATCCAACCAACAGGCGGGGCAATCCATCAAGTAGCCTTCCGGGCCATCAACTTGGAGTTGTCAAACCTAGTGAAGCTGGCCAACAAGTTCCAATTGTTAGCAGTTTTGATCTCCAAGGCTAAAGGGGGTTCCAAGGGAAGTTTCCAATTAGCCAGGGCAACATTCTCACATAGGAGCTTGGTGCCCAGATGGAGAGAGGCCTCAGGTAGGGAATCAGTCTCCCTGAATATCGTATTGTTCCTTTCTTTCCATATAGTCCACCAAATGTGCGATGAGAGTAAGTGCCATAGGAGCTGGAGGAGGGGGTGATTTGAAGGGGATCGCCAGATAGTAAACTAGTGGACATCCTCCCCAAGGACCCAGGGGATCCCCAGTCTTCCAATTACTCCCTACCAAATACTAGCAGAGTAGTCACAATGTATGAATAGGTGGTTCTCAGTTTCCTCCTCATTTTTGCAGAGGACACATATGCTAGCCAGGGAGAACCTTATTTTTATAAGGTTATCATGGGTTAGCACTTTTCCATGCATGAGTGTCCACCAAAAGAAGTTGATTTTCAGATTGAGGTGAGGGATCCACACATTTTTCCAATCTCCAGGGTTGTTCTCCTCCTTCAGAAGCAAGTTGTAAGTAGACTTGTCTGAGAATGTTCCCGCTTGGGTGGGGGCCCAAATAATAGAGTCCTGGCCAATAATTCTAGGAATTATGACATTTCCCAAAATTTCCATAAGTTTCTTAGCCAAGTGTTCCAACTCAGGTCTGTTTCTAACAATGTGCGCTACATTTTTCCATTGACCACCAGTCATGTAGTTGTAAGTTCTATCACCAAGGATAGGCCTGAGGTAAATCATGAGGGGGCCAAACTTCCCAGCAATGGTAGTGTAGTTCTAGATCCATGATTCATGCCAGAATCGGATGGATCACCCATTTCCAAGCTACCAGAAGGTACCCTTAGAAAGCATGGTTTTTTATTTGCAAATATTTGCCCAAAGTTTGGAACCATGAGGAAGGTCATTGTCCTAGTACAAAATATCATAAGGGTTCCCTTGAAGGTACTTAGCTTCCATGATTTTACACCAATCCACTTTTCTTTTTATAAGCTTCCATGCCACTTTCATGGTGAGGGCCCTGCTCAGCATGCCAATTCTCCTAAGTCCTAGGCCTCCCAATCTTTTAGGAAGATAAAAAATTTCCCAATTGACCAAGGACATCCTCTTTTTCTCTTCAAAGCCAGCCCACAAAAAATTTCTTTGAATCTTTTCAAGCCTATCATCCACGTAGCTTTTGATCTTAAAGAGGGACAAAAAGTAAACAGGTATCCCCTCGAGAGTAGAAGCCACTAGTTGGAGTTTACCAACGTTGCTTAGGATCTTCCCTTTCCAGCTAGCAAGTTTCCTCTAGGTTCTCTCCAGGATGGAATTCCAAAAATCTTGAGAGACCTCTTTGGTAGTAAGAGGGAGGCCTAGGTAGATGGAAGGGAGCAAAGCCATCTGACATCCCAGGATCTAAAGCACTCTAATTTGGGTCTTGACAGGGGTGTTAAAGAAGAAGAGTCTACTTTTTTGATAGTTGGTGCACTACCCTGAGGCCAAAGCATAAGTCTCCAACATGTTCTTCCACTATCTAGCTTTAATCACCAAAGAGTTCCCAAAGAGGAAGGTATCATCCACAAATTGTTCCAGGATAGCTTGTTGTAGAGTGGAAGCTGGTTTGACACCTTTTATTCTTCCCATGGAAGAGAGCACAGTCAGATTCCTGCTAAGAACTTCAGCGACCATAATGAACATATAGGGGGAGAGGGGGTCTCCCTGTCTAAGACCTTTTTTCAGGTTGAAAGAAGCCCCTCGAGGAGCCATTGACCAACACAGAGAAACTAATAGTTTGTGTACATTCTTGAATAATGTGAATAACCTTATCATTAAAGCCCATTCTACTAAGAATTTTTAGAAGAAAGGACCAATTAACCTTATCAGAAGCCTTAGATATATCAAGTTTGAATGCCATACCTAGTGCTTTTCTCCTATCCATGGAGTGAATAATTTCATGTGTGGATATGGAAGCATCCAGGATTTGCCTTCCTGGCACAAAATCTTTCTTAGTAGGGTTGATTAGTTTGTCCAGAAGGGGCTTCAATCTATTAACAAGAATCTTAGTGAGGATCTTATAGAACGTGTTGCATAGACTGATAGGTTTGAAGTCTAGCATAGAGGTAGGGTTGTCATTCTTATGGACCAACACAATATAGGTCTTTTTATGATGCTTCAGTAGCCTCCCCATTCTAAAGAAGTCTCTGGCAGCACAAGAAACTTCAAGGCCAACAATATCCCAATATTCTTGAAAGAAGGCCGGGGGGAACTCATCAGGTCTTGGTGCTTTGTAGGCACCCATAGAAAAGACAGTTGCTTTGACTTCATCATCAGAGACATGCCCTATCAGACAATCATTATCAATGTGAGTAACAACACATTAGATGTGCTCTAGGAGCTGGTCCTAGATGTTGACCGGGCACATGTGTCCAGCATTAGAGTATAACTCCATGAAGTAATTGGCCGCAACATGACTAGTTTTGTCCTTCTCAGTAACTTCATTCCCCCTATTATCCCTAATGGTGTTAATGGTATTTCTTCTTTTGTGGTTGCTAGCATATCTATGAAAGGTCATGTTTTGGTCACCTTCCGTAAGCCACTAGATCCTAGATCTTTGTTTCCAGTAGATTTCTTCCCTTTTTAAGGCTTCCTACCACTTGTATCTTGTCTTTTCCTCCTCCATTTGAAGCTAGGGGTTGATATTTATAGCAGCAAGCTGGGCTTGGAGGGATTCCAAAGTCCCCATAAGCTCTTTTTTCTCCTTTAAGAAGTCTCCAAAATTATGTTTTCTCCAACCTTTCACCTCTCTTCTGATGATCTCCAACTTTTGAGCAATCCTGAACATGGCAATTCCCCTAATAGGGGTGGCTCACTATAATTTCACTTGGTCTTTGAACGAGGGGTGGGAACACCACAAAACCTCAAATTTGAAGGGAGTTAGACCAAACCTAGGAGAGTCAAACCAGTAGAGGAGGAGAGGGTTATGATCAGAGGTAGTTTTGGGGAGGGAAGGCAGAGTGGAGGTTAAGCACAAGTCCCAGGATGAGGTGGCCAAAACCCGGTCTAGGCGTACTTGGATGATATGAGAACCTTTTCTATTGTTGGACCAAGTAAAGGGATTACCTTTCAAGTCAATGTCCAGGAGACCAAAAGAAGAAATCAAGTCCCCGAGGTCCCCCATACTATCAGAGTAGTCCATTAGACCTCCACATTTTTTTGAGGGATAGAGGGGGGTGTTAAAGTTTCCAACCACCATATACTTAGTAGAAGTGTCCTGATCCATGCAGCTGGTCATTTCCTTCTAGTCTGGGTGTTCGGAGCATAGATATTGAGCAAGTGCCAAACCAATTATTTTTGTCTAAAGTTAACATTGAGGAAATTTAGAGAGAAGGCTAGCAGTTCTCCTTCAACAATGTTGGGGTTCCCTAGAGTGAAAATGCCTCCTGAGGTAGCAGAGGCCTCAAAGTAGAGAAACTCAACACCTAGTCAAAGATTGCCAGCAAGGGAGGAAAAATTATTGTAGGACATCTTAACCTCTTAGATAAGCAGAATATCCAGCTTGTGAGCAAAAATGTATTGTTTAACAACACTTTTCTTGAGGGGGTTGTTGAGACCTCTAACATTCCAAGAAAGACAAATCATTTCTTATTTTTAAAACTTGTTTTTAAGGTTTGCTTCCCACCTACTGCAACATCCCTTGTAGCCCCTCTTGATCTCCTGGCACTTTCCAACGACCTACCTCTAGGTGTTTCCAAACCCACATCGGCTTTCTTGGATTTGGGTTTCTTCTTTTGGGTTTTCCATTCACCATCTTCCTCTCCACTGCGCTCATCACCTAGGGAGCTAGGTGAGGAGGGGTACTTTCACTCCTCTAGCTGAGAGGGGAGCTTTTCATTAGCCTTAGGGGACTTTAGTGCAAGGGAGACCACAATGGCAGGCTGCTCCACCTCACTAGTACTGACCACACTTGGTGTCGAGTAATCACCAAGGGATTCGGAGGTTCCTTTGTCACAGCCTCAAAGGGGGTTTTTGTATCCTTAGGCTCGAAGAGCACCTCATTGATCACCAGTTGGGTAAAAATCTCCCCCTCTTCCACTTCTAGGTTTTCCAACACTTCAACCTCTAGGAGGGGACTAGTCTTTTTCATCTCTTCACCTGCATTCATGGGTGGTTCCTCAGAGGTGCCCTTATCCTTGTTTTTGGGGTTTGCTCCATGCAGAGATTTGCATGCTTCGCTAGTGTGGCCCTTGGACTCACATTTCTGGCAAAAGAGAGTGGCATTCTCATAAACCAGAGCTTGGGTCCATCTACCCAACTTAGATTTCAAGATTACAAAGTTGGGAAGGGTTTTGTTAAGAGTAAAATTAACACAAAATCTCACAAACACCAACTTGGACTTAGAGCGGGTCACTTGGTCCACTATAATAAAGGTGCCAAAGGAGTCACCAATCCATCTGAACACCTTTTCATCCCAGTATTCAAGTGGTAGGCCTAGGAGGCGCACCCAAACTGGTACCATCCTACTCAGCTCAGTCGTAGGGTTGAACCCAGGTTTCCACTTCACCAGAGCCATAAAGTTCTTACTGTAGACCCATGAGCCTGATAGAACAGAAGCTAGATCCTCCAAAGTGTTGAACTTGAAGAGGAAAAGTCCACCATGCATAGCTGAAACCAAGACAAACCCCTTGATCTTCCATTGAATGGTAACCCATTTCCTGACCATCTCAATGGTGGGTTAGAAGTTAAAGAACCAACCCACCAGAGCCAACTGAAATTCAGCCATAGTCCTATTCACCACAGAATCAAGGAGCATGAGTTCAGAGCCTTCCTTAGTCTGGATGAAATCTACTAGGAGTGATTCCAGATTGTTCGGAGCCTCGCCAACAAAAGTGCATTTCCAATTAGTTTTTGGCAAGGATGAAGGGGCAGCGACAGAAGAGGACACCCGATGGATTCCATCCATTGACTCTTTCACAACTTGTCCCATGCCAGGGGAAGCAATCTTGGGACCAACATGGGGTCTAGCTTGGGGTCCTGCAAGGGAGGAAGATTCCCCCCTAGGGGAGGCAGGCATGGAATTCAAAGGTTTGAATTTGAAGGATGGGCGGGAAGTTACAGAGAGCTAAGGTTCAATACTTTTATTATTATTGGCATTGTTGTTGTTGTTGTTGTTAGAATTGGTATTATTGAAAGGAGCTTTATTTGTTTGATTCACATTATATGTCAAATTTTCTCCACTTGATAAATTAAAGGGAGTAGCCTTTAAGTTGTGTGCTTCCACAACTCCATCGTTCACAAGATTTTTATTATTGTTTTTCAACCATAGTTTAGGTTTATCATTATCATTGTTGGCTTGTTTATTACTATTATAATTAGATATATAATGATTATTATTAGTGTTGGTATAGGGTTTATTGTCTTTGAACAATTTGATTTCTCCCCTCTTAACTAACACATCTTCAATTGTAATCACATTCTCAATAAGTTTCTCAAAAGTAGGGGGACATTGCAGTTGGAGCCTATAGTTCATCTCTGCATTTAGGTTGTTCATAAATATTTCTATTTTCTCCTTTTCGGGGATACTTCATGGATATCTTGCCAAAACTATCCTCCACCTTTGAAGGAACCCTAGGAAACATCCACCATCTCTTTGTTTAGTGTCACATAGGTTAAGCATGGTAATCTCATGTTCAACGTTATAAGAATAATGGGTTACAAATTTGGAGGCTAATTCCTCAAATGTCTTTATCCCTTACGGAAGCTTGGAGAACCATTCCATGGCTTAACCTCCTAAACTTCTTGGAAAAAGTCTCATTAGGTATGTGGTATCATGCATAAATTCAATGCTTAGAGCACAAAACTCTCTAAGGTGATCTTGTGGGTCTTATTTACCCATGTATTTTTCGTACTTAGGAAAGACTACATTGATCAGAAAAGGTGACATCGCCAAGCTTTTGTCAAAAGGGAATGGGCACAAGGCCTCGATAGAGAATGGCATAGGTTTAATGGCCTTTTTCATTAGGTCAATCAATGATTAGAACATTTTCAATTGTTTAGTCATAGCACTCATCGGATTTTCATCTTCTTGGTTTTTCTTAAGTTGGTCCACATCATAATCATGTGGAAGTTTGACCACTACTTGGGCTAAGTTTAGGAAAAATTTATCCCTATCTCTATCTATTAGTTTATCCATGACTTCAAGAAATTCATTGTCTTGAGCCACTCTATTAGCTCTTTCTTCAAGTTTTTCCTTAGGCCCTTGGTTGGAGTTATTGATATTGTCATTGTTTCCTCCATGATGGTAATCGTGAAATGTGGAGTTTCTATCCAATGATTCAATTCTCTTCTCAAACAGATTTGGGAGACTATCCCCTTGGTTGTGATTGTTGAAAGATCTTTGATATTCAAATTCAGGGACCTCTTTTTCAATGCAAGTTTCATCTTCTTGTAAAGATAATTTGAGTTTATGAGAGCGTGTAGAAACCGGCATTCAACAAGGTTTGATTTCGAATCATTTTTCCCCAATTTGGTAATTGTTTGCTTTTATGAAGAGATTTAAAAATATAAGATGAATTTTCGAATGGATATCTCTTACTTGTATTTATTTTTCAAACAAAGAAATCATAAGTACACTTGTTCTTTTTAACCCTCTACACAAAAAGTGTTTGAATTTGTAAGGACGTTATCACAGGTTTTTACACAAAAAGATACTTCAAGCAATCTACCTAGTTCACAAGTTGGTTCGTAAACATGGCTCTGCAAGATAGTCTTTGCTATTTTAACAAGGTATTTAATCAAGATTCCGTTCAAAATGGACATTAAGTTTTCATCCTCCAAAATTAGGAGGCTTCCCACCACCGGTATGTCAGATTTTTGTGCAATCCCGAAGGACTACTCGAGGAAGTTTGAAAAGCTTAATATCCTTTTGTCACACACCCCATTAAGGATGCATGCATTTCATTTTATAGTGGCTTGGATTTTTGTGGCAAAAGTGAATGTATCCCACTTTGGGTTGTCCCTCTCACCGGCCTTATTAAGGAAAATCTTAGGAGGTTAGCCCACTATAGATCTAGCATGTTCATTTTGAAAGAAATAAAGTGGAATAAAGAGATAGGTTTGGGAGTTTGATTCACCAAAAGGTGAAGAGAATATCCCTATCTATTTCTCAATTCCCAAACACTTTTAACAAGGTTCAATTACCAAACCCTCTAACTAATGGGAGTATTTCTACTATTTTCCACAAACAAGGGGTTGTTCAAATTTAGCGCTTGATTTACTTAGCCTTTATTTTAATCAAGGAACTTGATATTTTTGTGATTTTGATTCACTTAGAAAGTGAAGAGCATAGGCCTAGTATCAAATCCCTCAAACAATAATAGGTTGCTTTAATTACTAGATTTTAGAATTGACAAGGCCATAGTTTAAGCAAAAACTAACCAAGTTTTAGGCTTACCTTGTTTTGAAGCTAGCTAAGGCTACGGGCATTTTTTATGAATTTTTCATTTTTTATGCTCACCTAGTGGCAATCGTTCCTTTCCATTCACTTCTCCTCCAAAAAATTGTTGGCAATTTGGCTGAGGTATGTACATGGATGTTGTCATTATGGAAACATATGTTCCCTATGAAGATTGCATAAGCTGGAAAGTAAGTATGGAAGATCGTAGACTAAAATTGTCTAAGTATGAAACAGTGTTTTTGACAGAGCACCTGATACAGTTTGTTTTGGCGACGTTCACAGGAGCATGATTAGAGTTTGCGTAGTTGAACATAGAATCTATGGTGTCTAAGGATACCCCATCTCAATGCGCAAAAGAGTATAGATAGTACAAACAAAGTTATGATTGTTTTACCGATGACAGAGTTAAGCTGACAAAGCAATTTTGAAGGCAGAACTAGTAAATGAATTAAGGGATTATTTTGCTTGTCAAAATAATGACTTAATATTATAAAGATCTGACATCCTAGATGTTTACTCTTGGATAAAGATATGCAAGAAGACTGGAGAAAGAATTATGTTTGTATCTTCTATAAAGATGTAATATTGTAATGTACCGAATATACTTGAAATGTAACTTGTGATAGTTGTATATTGTCACAGCGGTAAAAGTTGTTGATGCAAAGTTGTAAGTAGTATCATATTGTAATCAGTAATCATTTGTATTACTTATTTGGGCAGTGAGCTCATCTGGTAATCAGGTTTTGTATCTACAACTCCTAACGGGGTTGAGGCTTCTAACAAGGCCTATAGTCCCTTAACTAGGACTGATACACTATATGATTGTAACAGGCTCCTAATAGGGTCAACATCCTTAACAGGATATCTTTTGATTAGTGGATCTTTGTGGGTACCATCCCCACCGGGGTTTTCCCTTGGCCAGGGTTTCCTTGACAACATATCATGTGTTATGAGTTCTTTACATTTACTGTTATGTATGCTATTTAGTTTCTTATGCTTTAAAGTAATCTATTATATCCATAAGTGGGCAAAAGTAAAAGTTTGTGAAATACTGATTCACCCCCCCCCCCCCCCCTCTCAGTATTTCCTATTTCTAACAATTGGTATCAGAGCTCAGTTACTCAGAGAAGGAACATTCAAGGAAAGCCTAGCAGCTTGAGTAAGATCTCTATGGATATGGATCAGTTACAGAAGAATCTTGAAGAAGCTCTTGAACAAATTGATATGCTTACTGATGAAAGAAACACTCTGATAAGAAAGTATGATGATGCAAAGAATCTTATTGACAAATTGAAAGGTAAGATAGAAGATCTAAAATCTGAGAAGGAATCTAAAATTCTTGTTGAAGATTGTGATGATTTAGAAAAAGAAAATTGATCCTTAAACATGAATTGAAGATAGCAAATCTGAAGCTTAGCTTGAAAGATGGAAATGATAATCTGAGATCTAAGAATGAAAGTTTAAAGAATGAGAATGAAGATCTAAAATCTAAACTTGGCAAGGTAACATTTGAATTTGATAAAGTCAAATTACAGTATGATGAACTTGAAAAATACAACAAGATTGTGAAAGGTGAATTGACTCAATCTAAACAACAACTTGAGAGGCTATATTCAAATAGTGAAAAGATTAATGAGCAAGTATCTTATGGAAAACCATTCTATGACAAAAGTGGTCTTGGATTTAACACAATGAAGATAATTAGTGAAAGCAAGAAACCAGATCTGAATGTATGTGAAAGCAGTGAAGAAAAGAAGTTGGATGAGAAAAAATCTAAAGAATCACCGAAGCAAGAAGAACCACTGAAGCAAGATGAACCATCCAAAGGTATGCAAAGAGAATTCAAAGGTAGATGTTTTGCTTGTAATACTATTGGTCATATGAAGAGAGATTGTATAGGTAAACAATTCAAACCTCTTAATGGTTATTGTTATAATTGTCATGGTTTTGGACATAGAGCTATTGAATGTAGAAGATCTAAAGTTATTGAGAATAATTACAATAGTAGAATGCCTAGAAATACTAACAATGCAGATCAAAGATCAACTGAAGACATGAAAAGAGGAAATGGAACAGTATGTTACAGATGCAACAAAATTGGACATATTGCTAGAAATTGCAGGACACAAATCAATCAGCAAGCACCTAGATATGGAACCAAAGGAATCATTTGTCAGATATGTAACAAGATTGGACACACAGCAAGATTTTGCAGAATGAACAATGGAGGTTATCATCATAACCCTAACCATAGAAACTATGCAAGAAGGAATGAAAATACAGGAAACAAAGAGAAAGGTTGTTGTAGCAATGAAGATGAAGTAAAATTTGTTAAAAGAATAGATCAAGGAGGTATATTCAGCACTGAAGGTAATCAGGAAGGTAATGTATTTGATGGTAAGAATGAATCTTTACCTAACCCTTCTTTAAGCACTTAAATTATGTAAATTTTTATAGTTTAGGAACTTAGAATTAGTGTAGAATTAGATTTTGAATGAGTTAAGTTTTGCGCAATTAGATGAAGGTTTTTTATGTTATACTAATGCTATGGTTAAGTGCACAAAAAGAAATATTATGTTTTGTGAGGTCACAAGAAGATTTATGGTTGTAGGTTTACAGAATCAGCTTTTTGGCATTTTAGCAGCAAAAGAATTGAATGCGATGTCAGATCAAGTAAATGCTAAGTATTAAAAGATTGAAATCAAAGTTATTGTGATTATCAAGTGAATAGAAGTGATTTGGAGAGTGAAGAAAGAAGTTTGGAAGCGATTTGCAGAAGTTTGAAGTGTCGATCTAGCGAAAGCCCTAATTTTGTGAATTTAAGGTATTTATCCAACTAAGATCTTGAATCAATTTAAGTAATCAGATATAATCATGGATGTGTCATTGATTCACAACATTAAGGATAAGAACAGACCTAGAACTAAGAAAGATCCAATTGAACCCTCAAAAAGAGATGCTAGTTTAGCTTTATCATCCGTACCAAACGGAGTTCTTCATTTAGAGAATGTTAAAGGATATCTTGGATGCAAATATGAAACCCTAAGGGAGAGTAATTTTAATGGTGAATATCAAAAATTGTACAACAAGGATATGTCAGTGAAACAAGGTTATGAACATCTAGAAAACAATAAAATCATTGAGTACTCTATGAAATGTGAATTTGATGATGAGGAGTGTACTAAGATCACTTTGATTAGGATACATAATGGTAAATTTTGGTTAGAAGATAGAGTTATAGACATAACTACAGACCTAATTCATGATGTGACTGGATTATCAAAATTTGGTGCAATTCCACTGAATGAGAAAAACATGAGAAAGATTGTGATTGATAACACCGGTTTAGTATACAATGGCAGAGGTATAGTCATTAGTAAGATTAAGCAAGATGATGTAAGATACCTGTGTAAGATTTTGACAACAAAATTCTATGGAAGTTCTAGAGAAGATGATATGCCAGCAGGTATGGTACACATTGCTTATTTGATGTGTGTGGAGAAGAAGCTTGTGGATATGTATGAAATTTTGAGAATACAGTTGTTTGAGAATTTGGAAAAGATAAAGAAAGCTAAATACACTCACTTTATATTTTCCTCATTGGTTACTTACATGTTCTTCCACTTGCTAAGAAGATTTCCTTACACTATTGATTGGAATGATGGTGAGAATACTATGGTAAGAATCAATAAAGTTTACATGAAACATCTTATTGAGAAGGTTAATGACAATTTAAACTTAGTGTTGAAAACTTTTTAGAACATTGTGGTAAATAGATCAAGAATTCCTCCATCCCTGGTTGAGAAATACAAAGATGATATATGTTTTATGGTTGATATTGATTTCACTTACATTGAGGCAGTAGAACCTAGACATGAATTCATAGACCCTCTTGGCTATGAAATTTCTAAAGTTGAAATAGAAGGATATGTTAGTAGATTATTGAAAAGTAAATTGGATGCTCATAGCAACAGATTTGGAACATATGATGAAAAATTTGATTCAGCAAAGACACTTAAGGAAGAGAAACAATCAAAGAAGAGAGTGGAGACTACAATAAAGAAAATTCTAAAAGAAACAGGTTTGAGTGAGCAAGAATTTGATATTGCAAGAAAGACTGCATAAGCAATAAGGTAAAGTGAGATACTATCAGTCCCACCTTTGGCATCAAGTGCAGACCCTCAAGAACCCATTCAAGTTAAGGTAAAGGTTGAAGAACCTGAGAAGGAGCAAGAAATTAGTCAGATAGAGAAGCCCTCTTTTTTAGCACCAAGCAAAACAATGAAGGCAAGTGCTTTAGGACCGGGTAAAAGACAAAAAATAATTGTTCCACTAGTACCTAGAAGAGTTGTAGAGATAAAAGATGATGAAGTAACAATAAAGAAGAAATCATGGAAACCAAGGATAGAAAGAGTTAATGAAGATATATTGCAGCATGGAGACTTTACCAAAATGAACAAATACTATGATTTATATGGATCCTCTGATAGATTAAATCTAGAGAATGTAATGGTTACACATATGATTTTGGCAAACAAGAAATTTGATACTATTCATGGAAAGATACCAGAAGATTTGTACAACAAACTTGTAAGAAGAAAGATGAGAGCACAAGAAGAAGATACTAAAATGAGAGAGAATGTGATAAGATAGTTCTATGACATAAGAGATGATGACCACCTTAAACAGATCCTCAAGCCACTTGAAACCCTATTAAGAACCAAAAGAAGAACTATACAAATAATGGGAGGTCAGTATGAACAAGTGAAGACTAAAACTAAATAGGCAGTTGTGAAAGTGCTAGCAGACTTGGTAGCAAGAAAAGATAGCAAAGATCAATCAGTTGCAGAACCAGCAGAGAAACAGAGTTCAGAACAGGCAGAGGCAGCAGCAAAAGTAGTTGAAGTTGAAGATATTCCCTCTTCTTCTATAAACATTAGCACAGAATCTATCGACATTGAAGGAACAAAAGTTACTTTAGATTCAGATGATGTGGTACTCAACAGTTTGGATAACATTGTTGACAATTTGGCTTTGGGAGAGAAAGAAAAGAGTATTGAAATAGAGACTACACGAATAAAAGATCAAATGGAAATAGAGGCCCGTACACCTATTGAAACACAAGAAGACATCAGTCTTACTCCTAAGACTGGAAAGGAGAAAGGAATAGGAATATTGATTGAAGATTTGAGCAAGGAGGTTGATGACGATGATCAATTAAAGTTGATCACTTCTTTGAACAAAATTATTGGAAAGAACAAGAAAGTTAAGAATTTGGAAGGTAGCCTGAAAGATTTGACTGAGAAGCTACAAAGTTTTATATCTACAAAAGTCTTTGATTCAGACCCACTTGAAAGAGCAAAGATGGTAATAAATTCTTTTGATGTTGAGTTCACTAATTTGTCTCATATTGCTAAGGTTAAGGCTCAGGCAGCTTATGAAGCTAAGATGTTGTAGAATATAAGTCAAAATATCAAAAATGACATTGGCAGCCTTGACATACACATTAAGAACTTAAGGAAACATCTTGAGACTGGAAAGTGTTTGTACATTCAGTGTACAAAATCTGAAAATATAATAATTGAGGAAGAGAAGAAGATAAAAGAGAAGCAAGATGAAATTGCAGTAGAGACAAACTCAATGGCCAGCCCAAACATAAAGATCAGTGCAGTTGAGAAAAAGATCAAAAAATTATGTGATGAGATAAGGACTTTGAATGATGAGAAGAATAGGAAAATTATTAGGATAAACATCTTGAGAGATCATGTCTCAATCAAGTTGACTATAATAGAAGAGCAGCTAGAAGAATGTCTTACTGCTAAGACATCATTTCAGAAGTTTAACATTGAATCTCTTCAAGCTTGTCAGATTGTAGCATACGAATTTTGAGTACTTTACTCAATGTAGCAGAATCAATTAAGAAGGCATGGGAGAAAGATTTTGAGGCTTGGAAGTCAGATTTTGCAAATTGTGTTGCAAGCCTACCGGCTTTGCAATAAGATAGTAAGGTAAAAGTTTTGACACAATTTTGTATATCCCTTTCCACCCTTTATTTTGTCATTGTTGTCAAAGGGGGAGAGATACTTAGAAAATTGTCTATATATGATAAGGAAGGATACTCATAGGGGGAGTTCTATGGAGTATTATGAAGTATTATAGATTATGTGTATATTTTGAGGAGATATAAGGATAGTATACTTATTTTTTACTATGGCCACAATTTTGATACAAATTTTGAGATTTTGACTTGTACACTTAGCCAATTTTCTCATATGTTGCCACCAATGACAAAGGGGGAGATTGTTGGAAATTTGGCTAAGGTATGTACATGGATGTTGTCATTATGGAAACATATGTTCCCTATGAAGATCACATAATCTGGAAAGTAAGTATGGAAGATCGCAGACTAAAATTGTCTAAGTATGAAACAGTTTATTTAACAGAGCACCCGATACAATTTGTTTTGGCGACGTTCATTGGAGCATGATCAGAGTTTGCACAGTTGAACATAGAATATATGGTGTCTAAGGATACCCCATCTTAGTGTGCAAAAGAGTACAGATAGTACAAACAATGTTATGATTGTTTTACCGATGACAGAGTTAAGTCGACAAAGCAGTTTTGAAGGTAGAACTAGTAAATGAATTAAGGGATTATTTTGCTTGTCAAAATAATGACTTAATATTATAAAGAGCTGACATCCTATATGTTTACTCTTGGATAAAGATATGCAAGCCAACTAGAGAAAGATATTATGTTTGTATCTTCTATAAAGATGTAATATTGTAATGTACCAAATATACTTGAAATGTAACTTGTGATAGTTGTATATTGTGACAGCGGTGAAAGTTGTTGATGCAAAGTTGTAAGCAGTATCATATTGTAATCAGTAATCATTTGTATTACTTGTTTGGGTAGTGAGCTCATCTGGTAATCAAGTTTTGTATCTACAACTCCTAACAAGGTTGAGGCTTCTAACAAGGCCTATAGTCCCTTAACTAGGACTGATACACTATATGATTGTAACAGGCTCCTAATAGGGTCAACATCCTTAACAGGATATCTTTTGATTAGTGGATCTTTGTGGGTACCATCCCCACCAGGGTTTTCCCTTGGCCAAGGTTTCCTCGACAACATATCATGTGTTATGAGTTCTTTACATTTACTGTTATGTATGCTATTTAGTTTCTTATGCTTTAAAGTAATATGTTATATCCATAAGTGGGCAAAAGTAAAAGTTTGTGAAATACTGATTCACCCCCCCCCCCCCCCCCCCCTCTCAGTATTTCCTATTTCTAACAAAAATTAGTCAACACAACCAGCCAAAATGAAGAAAAACAAGAATAAACTTGAATTTAAGCCTTATTTATTGAATTTTGAGTAAAATTGATTAAGGCAAGTAAATCCAATTTAATGATATGAACTTTGATTTATAAGCTTCTACAATTTTCAAGTATTGTTCATATACCTTGTTTTCTTGTTGAGAATTTTCCAAAACTAGCCTGATGTGTGCAATATTCTCCTCCTTAATCTATTTAGTCAAAGCTTTCCCTTCATTGTTAAATATGGTCTCTAGTTTTTTTAGTTTTTTTATGACCAGTCATCCTGCAGACACGGAGAAATCATTTTTCGCAAGTTAAATTCTGTTAATTCTCAATTTTATTTTATTTATTTTTTTAAGAAAAAGTGGACTAGCTACTAGATATATATTATTAATAAAACCTGATTCAAATTCTTAACTGGGAAAGAATCAGGAAAGAAAACCCGGCATCATTGACGTTACATAAAAAGAGTTTGAAGATATTCACCTATTACAATATTAGCTACAAGAAAGCCATCAACAACATCTCAAAACAAAATCCCCCAGACCTATACACTTTAAGACATCATATTTATAGCACCAAATGTGCATCCAAATAATGGAAACAAAATTCCCTAAAACAACCAAAACATAGACCAGTACATGCACATCATTCCTCCATGTCACACAGTCCAGAATGCCACTGTTGACGGGGAACCCGAGAGAAGAACCATGATTCTACCTAGCCTTTTGGAGGGGCAATTGGAATGTGAGAGACCCAACCATCTTCATCCACATGCCAAAAGATAGGAGAGAGAGAGAGAGAGAGTGTGAGGCCACACTAAGACCAACATCACTGATCGGAGAACTTGTAGCCAGTGTAGGGAGGTTAAGATCTGGAACAGGGGACAACCTAGGTCAACAAATTGGAACCAATGTAGGAACCGCATTCATCATAGAAGGATGCAATGGAATATTGGGAGTGCCCAATAGGTCAAACAAGGTGTTAACAGATCTTTTGATGTTGGACTCAAAATCCTTGTCCAAGGCATTTGCAACCACCTACAAAGTTGTTCTAAAAATCCTAAAATTGTGGCGTTCCAGCGCCCTTTTGATATAGTCATACACCATCATATTTTCATGTTTTTTGAGAAGAAAATGATAGGGAAACAAACCCCCTATGAAAGCATTCCCCTGCCACAAATCATACTTATGAATTGCTAACATTAATTTGTTATCTGCAATGAATTGAGACCGAACCACCTTATTTGCAATTAAAAAGAGAAGCTCCACAGATTGTAGCAAGTCAAGAATATTAGATAGGAAAATGGAGACCATATGCGAGGGAAATAAAATTTGTTTAGATCTTGGTGAGAGAATATGCTCACCAATCAGTCTCTGGATAGCTCTATGAATCACCAATGAATGACAGATGAAGACTTTGTCAAATGAAACATCATCCACATGAACAAGTAATGGAAACTCTGTCTCCCCACGAAGTAGAAATTTTTTTAAATTGTGTGGCATCAAATCCTCATGAAATGAGTTACAGGAATCACATCGCGAACAAAGGGAAAGAGAGGAATCCATAATGTAGTCTTCACACACAGCAGCAGATTTGAAGATGGTTTTAATTTGATGAGGAGAAATAATACCAGAGAAGCCAAACAACAGGGTTCCCACCAAACTACATAGAAATTTATGAGTACATCCCACATATATTAAATATCTCCCAGGATGACATATACATTGCATAATGAAATCACATGACAATCTGTACTTTGCAAATGAGTTTGCAATCAAGTTAATATGCCCGCGCATGAGAGAGGAAGTGGTAGCCGCCAAAAGGGAGAGTGCATAAATATCATTACTCCAGGCATCATATAATGTACTGAGGACTCACATCACATAAAATATACAACCAGCAATGAACATGATGTCAAATCTACCCACTTACTTACAAACTATTTTATCTGATATGATCACTTTATGAAATTCTTCATCAAGGATACTATTGCCAAGTGGAAGGGTCCTTTCTTGGTGAAAACCATTATAGCCCCGGTTAGCTAAGTAATCAGCCAAACCATTTCCTTTGTGAAGTGTATGGGAGATAAGGACTTCATCAAATGAGTCTAATAGGATCCAAATTTGTTAAAGGATATAAGCTAGTTTCCAATTATGGGATACTCTTTTAATGTAGGAAGTGATTATTATCATGGAATCCCCTTCCACCTGAATGTTGCAAAAGCCAACTTGTTTTTCCAAGACCAACCCGAGAAACAATGCTTGTGCCTTTGCCATATTATTTGAACCATGAGGAAGGGGAGAATATTTGAAGGCTATTACATCACCATGGTGATCTCGAATGCATATACCAGCACTAGATTGGCCTGGATTACCCCGGGATGAACTGTCAAAGCTCAGTTTGATTTGTCCGGCAACAGGTGGAACCCAATGAACTTTATCTCTATCTTGAGATGAGGCTGTGTTTGATTGCTGACACCAACCAATAGGTATAAGGATGTTTTTCCACTCATGAATAATAACACTATCCTAGGAAGACAATACTGGGCTGCATTTGAGTTTTGAGTGGCTAGTGTTTACCACTTCCGAAATGGATTTTTCAATAGAACTGAGAACATTTTCAATTATGGAAGGGTGTTGGTGGAAGATTCTCTTTTGCATTCCCACCATAAGGCCCAGACCACTAGAGCCAGAATGCATGTCCAAAGGCTAGAGAAGAGTGAATTGGTGTAAAGTTCAGGCCAAGACTAAAAGAGATCCCATAATTTATTTGGAAGGGGAGTGTGATAATGAAGTTTGGAAAGTAGAAATAACAAGCATTGTTGGGCAAAAGGACAATTGAGGAAAAGATGATCCCCAGTTTCAATCTCTTGGTTACAAAGTAGACAACTGAAAGGTTGAGAGATATTAAATTTAGAAAGCCTATCACTAGTTAGAGCCCTCTTTTTCAAGGTGATCCATGCAAAACATCCAGCCTTAGGGAGGGTGACATGATTCCAGTAGAAAGAGAAAGCACAGCTAGGAGCATTACATGATACTTGTTGAATAATTATGTAGCCTTCTCTGATAGTATATGTGTCATCTTTCCCAGGAGCCCAAACAATTTGATCACCCTTTCCTGAGAGGTAGACTACCTTGGTTGCTAATAAATTTGATAATATTTCTTGCTCATTTGATGAGATGGGGAGATCCCCTAGGTCCTTCCCAACCACTTTTGTAGAAAACAAATTGATTATTGAAACAAAATCAATTAAATAGAAACCCCAAGCTATTTCGGTTATATCAATCACACCCTTCATATGCTCCAAGTTGATTAAAGGGGGGGATTCATTCTAGGAATCTCTCCAAAACATAACTTGCTCCCCATTGTTCACCTCCCATGAAATATAGTTAGTAATCGTCTCTCTTGAAGACATCATAAAATCCCATAGAGTCGAGCCCCTCGGGGGGTCTAGAATTGAAAGCACTCTAGAAGGCATGTTGTTATCTAAATACTTATATTGCATAATTTGACACCATTTGTTATGTGGCTTGGAGTACATTTTCCATACTAACTTGGCGCCAAAGGCCTTATTTCTGTTTGCCAAATCATGTATTCCCACCCCACCTAATGCTTTAACTTGTGCCATGTCTTTAAGTGAAATAAGGGGGATTTTCTTTGCACCATCTATGATTGCAGACCATATAAATTCTCTTAACAGCTTATGAATAGTCTAAATCACTGAAGGAGGGGCTTTAAGTACTAAAAGATAATAATTGGGAATAGCTGCCAGCACTATTTTAATGAGAAGAATTTTGCCATCAAGAGAAAGCCATCTAGCTTTCCAAGCTTCCACCCTTGCTTTAATTCTATCAATGATAGGCAACCAGTAGTTTTTTTTGTTAGGGGCCATAAAGAAAGGGATGCCATGGTACACAAATGGGAGGAGGTCCATTGAAAACCCCAGAATGTTGACAATTCTATTTGCAATAATCTGATTAGTATTGAAGAGGTAAATATTTGATTTGTTCACATTAATTTTTTGGCCAAAAGCTGCAGTATAAAGGTCCAAAACATGTTTAATTTTCCTGGCTTCCTGAGCATTGGATGATCCAAAAAGTAGGGTATCATTAGCAAAAAGTGAATGCATGAACGAAATATGTGAATCCCCAATCTTTATTCCTTGCCAAAATCCAAGAGCATGCTGATGTTGGATGAATCTATTGAATGCTTCAGCCATTAATATAAATAGTACCAAAGATAAAGGGTCTCCCTACCTTACACCTTGAGAAGATGGAAAAAACCCCATTGGTGCCCCATTGATTATGACTGAAAAACCAAGCTCTGAAAACACAAGCTCTAATCCATTTACACCAAGATTTTGAGAATCCAAATTTTTGTAATACTTTGAACAGGAAGTCCCAGCAGACTCTATCATAGGCCTTCATCATATCAAGTTTAATAATGAAGGTCGAAGTCTTGGAGGAATTAATTGAATGTAGAAACTCATGAGCTACTAAGGCCCCTTCCATAGTTTCTCTCCTACGGATAAAGCCGCCTTGCTCTTGAGACACAATTTTAAGAATCAGATGTTGCATTCTCAAGTAAATAGCCTTTGTAATAATCTTGTATATTGAGTTACATAATGAGATAGGCCTGAATTTTGAGAAAGATTTGGGGGTTTTCACCTTAGGAATAATGGATATATTTATGGTGTTAAAATATTTAAGCATGGATTTGCTTTTTCTCGATTCTTCTATAACCCCAAGCAAATCCCACCTAATGAAATCCCAACAAGATTGAAAGAATAGTGATGTGAAACCATCTGGGCTAGGGGCTTTATCCAGTGGCAAAGAGAAGACCACCTTTCTGAGTTCATGAATAGAGAATGGAGCCATTAATGTAATATTATTTGAATCTGAGACCAAAGAAGGGATAGCATCAAGGAGGACTTGAGAATTATCATGCGTAAAGGCTGGCAAGATAGGGGGATGAAGCATATTTTTAAACAACTTTACCCCTTCATCTTGAATACCTTGAGCATCTAAGATTGGATTTCCATTATCTGCATTATTAATATTAAATATGTGATTGGCTACTCTCTTCTACTTGGCTGATGCATGAAATAATTTTGTGTTCTTATCCCCCTCTCTTAACCACAATTCTCAAGATTTTTGGTGCCAGTATATCTCTTCTCTATTATAGAGTTCTTCCCATTCTGCCTGCAATTCCTTTTTTTGTCAAAATTATCAAGAGTCATGTCCTGTTTGATAGTGTTGTCAAAAATCTTTGTCAGTTATTTTTTAACTAATTCTTTTTCCTTAAAAATATTTTTGAATACTAGCTCATTCCAATTTTTTATATGCTTCTTGACACACTTCATCTTTGCAGCAAACTGATGCATTTTTTAACCAACACAAAATGGAGCCCTGATCCACCATTGTTTTAACAGAGGCAAAAAATGCGGGTGCCTGAGCCATGTCCTTTCAAATTTGAAAGATGGTTAATGATTAAAGTCCCGATTACCCCTTGGAAGGTCCATTTGTAGGGTAATGGGGAAATGATCAGAACTTGGGTAGGCTAAAATTTCAGACTGGAAGGTAATATTTGATAGCTTCCACTCTTGTGAGACAAGAAATTTGTCTAGTCTGATTGCAATTTGAGAGAAAATTTCCCTCTTATTGGTCCATGTGAAAGAACCATCATTAGGCTCAACATCATCTAGGTTATTATCCTCTAAAAAATGTGAGAAATCTTGGAGCATTTTGGGGGGAGGGCATATCCCACCTTGTTTTTCTGAGGATTTGAGAATAGCATTAAGATCTTCTCCCAAAATTATAAGCTGGTCATTTTGAGACTAAAATCTATGTGTCACATCTTTCCACAATATAAGTTTGTCTTGTGTCATTGTGGGACCATAGATATTGATTAGGATGAAAGATAAATCAAACCGAACAACTCTCGCTAGTTGCCAATTATCCTATTGAATTAAGGGATGAACTTGTACTACTTTAGGGTCCCATAGTACTACAATACCACCTAAAGCACCATTACTCTATTTATGGGTCGAGCTCCATTGAGACCACTTGCTTATATTCTTTTCAAACATTTCTTGTGACAGCTTGGTTTCCTATAGAAGAATTATGTCTGCTCTCATAGAATCAAGTTCAGACATGATCTTGTTACATTTTTCAGAGGCATTTAAGCCTCTGATGTTCCAAGAGGTGATCCTCATTGTTGACAAGGATAACCCTTAGTTCTCCTTGTCAATCTTTTACTAGGTGTAAATTTGCCATCCAAAGTAGATTGAATGCCCGCTGCTATTTTTGCCTTGATTTTTTCACCCTTAGGTTTTCTCCCTCTCTTTTTGGGAATCGAAGTACATTGGACTTTTTGATTAGGAGATTGTTCGATAGATAGTATTAAACTATGGTCAAATCCTCCCAAAGGGGTAGTTTGAACCACCTCATTTGGATCTATCTCCATCAATTTGCTATCACTTTCCCTGCCCCTAGCAATCTCTTTCATCATCTTGTTCTAGATAGGATTCTAAGGAGGGATACACAGATTTGAATTCAAATGATCCTTGGTAAGCTCATCTAGGAAAGCCTCAAGACCTTTGGAGACTATTATCTCCTGATTTCCAATGGAGGATTCTCTGAGTGGCAAGGGTTCAATTTGAAAACCGTGACCATCAAGCTTACAAAGCTGACGCTCAAGCTTGTCTTCCTCATTGGTGACTCTATCAAATGATGACTGAGAAAGGACAATATTAGTACATATATCATAAGCTAAGGAATTTGAATTAGTAGAGAGCTAAGAGCTTTCCTCTGTTATAGTTTGATGGATAATTGTCGTCGCAAGCTCTGTTATCATAGTATCATTGAAGTCCCAAGCCTTAAGTTCTACAACAACATTGCTATGGAATACTAAGCTCATGTCTATTATATTAGATGGGTAATCCTAGAATATTAGGTGATGAACCATTGTGTTAATATCTAAATTGGATTGCTCAGATTGATCCCATGGAATTTCACTGTTACCTAGAAGACAAAGTTGCTGCTCCCTGGGAGGATATTGCTTGATCACAACATAATCTATTAAAAGCTCTGTTAAAATGATTGAACGTGCTATTAAACAAATTAAACACATTGTAGAAAAATATTAAAAGTGATAAAACATAAATTAAAAGCACTAATGAACTAAGCAAAGGCGTTAAGAGAAAGTATTAAAAGCGCTAGAGAATCAATTAAACGCGTTGGAGACTCAGGGTAAAAGTGTTGAAAGAAATAAGACAAAAACAAAAGGATTTAAAAGTGCTAAAACTCCATGTAAAGGCACAGAACTTTACCGTAGAAGCATTGTTTCAAGTCTCAAAAGCACTGGAGAAACTGGTGTATGCGCTGGAGAAACTCTCAAAAGCGCTGTTAAATCTGCAAAACATAGAGTAAACAAGATTTGCAAGAAAAAAATTTACTTCTCTAAATTTAAAATTTTATGAGGCCTAATGCCCCATGGTGGTCATCATTTTGTGTACTAGAAAAAGTAGCTTCATAGGGTTAGTATCATCAATAACTCAAATAACAACTAAATTACAACAAATAGCAATCTAATTAAGCAAAGAAGTGACAATTAAGCACTCTATGGATCTCTATTTAGGGATGCTAATGCAAAGCTCTCAAAAATCTTCCATTAGTGATAGTCCTAAAATGAGAATTAAATGATAAGAAAACTAAACATTCAATTCCAAATTGAAATTAAGCCTAGTTAACTCTAAATTTTCCTTTCTAGCTATAAATTGCAAGAGGTTTGATGTTATTCTCAGATTTTGTGGATGATTATTGATTCAATTATGCCTTGCTTTTATAGATTTTGGAAAGGGTAGGGGGTGTAGTTGAGTTGATCAAGGTTAGGTGAGGGTTAAGTCCATGGTTCCACCTTTGGAGACCATTTAAATATTTTGTCCTCAAAGCTTGGGACAAGAGGACAAAATAAGTGGACAAGATGCATCCTCCAAGTGAGTGATTGAGATTCAATTTAGGCTTGATCCATGTGAGCTTGGTCCTCAATTCCTATTGGTTGGTTCATTTTCCTCCCATTTGGTGGTTGAGAGAAACTAGGAATTAATTAATTGAATTTATTTAATTTGTTCAGCCATGTGTACCACTTAAATGGGTTGATTTAATTTAAATTGGACTATGTAATTAATTAGATTAATTACACAATTGATTGGTTAATCATGATTTATTTGATTCAAATTGATTTAATGGCTTTTGATTTTCAATTAATTTGGATTATTATCTTGATTGCAATTTTGCTTTGATTTTAACTTGTTTTGATTTAATTGCATCGGTACGATTGATTTGCATTGGTTTTTGCCTTGATTTATTACTTAAATGATCTTGTCCAATTTTCGGTGATTACACCTTGAAATAAAATATAAAGTGCATAAGGAAAATAATGTAAACAAGGTAAATGTCATATTTACCTTGCATGAAAAACTCTCATGGATGGATGTAGAAATCAGTCAAATCAATGAAGATTCTTGAAATATATGTTTGTAATGTGTTGTGAAATCAAGGATTCATTCACAAATGCATGGATCTACACTTGCTAATCCTAGATCTTGAATGAGTGTATGCTTGAAATCTTGAATGGAGAAGAGGAATGGATCTTCTTGCTAGCTTGAGAATTCCTCTACTTGGCCATCATGAGAGAGAAACATGCATCAGCTAGGGAAGATTTCTTTTTTCTTGAATATATCTTAAAGAGATGGAGACTTGGAGATCTTCAATGGGTGCTTGCCTTCAAATATTGAATCCACCAATTCAATTGCACAAGTTGAATTGCTTGACTTTCTTGCACTTGATCAATTGATAGTACTTGCTTGCATAAGGATGTCATGTAATTGTATGGATGTCAACATGAGATGCCTTGATGTCCTTTTATACTCATTTTGAGATTCAATATTGTCGGGCCAACCACAAATAAAGATCAGGAAGAAAAACCTATTCATTGGGCCTGAAGCCCACTTAAATGCAATGTTTGAGGACAAGGCTGAATTGGGTCGAGCTTGTCTAGGACAAGGCCAACCTAGTTTGACCTAGTCCTGACATTATTAATTTTGAAGCAGATCTAGATCTTGGGAAGTGTGAAAAGTTTTGGGGAGAGAAAAAGAAAGATGTGGGAAATCAAGCATAAAGACATTCGAATCTTGAAATCACTAAAATGGGATCTAATGGGTCCTAAATCCACCAATAATGGGTGCTAACTTTTTAGGAGGGTACAACTAGTCCTTTGTCCTTAGACATAATCTGTGTCGATATTCCTCAATACATGGAAATTCCTCATTTAGAGACTTACATGATAAAGCCTTGCAATGGTATTGTTATTTGCCTCCTTATTCCATTAATTATTTTCCAGAACTTGTTAATTCTTTCATCCAATAGTTTCAAAATAATATTTTTCCTAAGATTTTTTGAGTAGTTTGATGCATTGTAAACAAGGTATTAAAGAAAAAGTGACTGGTTTCATTGGTATATTTAAGCATTTGCATGCCTAGATTTCTTATCTTGAGCTTAATGTTGATATTCAATTTTTTATTTCTAATTTGTAAAAATACATCAGGGATAAGAAATTATTGTCTAAATTGACCTCTTTTAGTCAATTGTGTGTGGCGTGTCATAATTATCAACTTCAAGCGAGTCAATTTGAGAGTATTTCTGCAATGGCTTTGGTTGATAAAAGTGATGTTGCATTTCAATCCTATCAAAAGTTTTAGAAATCAAAGAGCTTCGTCAAAATAAAAAATTAATCAGACCCTGTTGATGAGAAAGTGGTCATTGTCAGATTATCCTCTATTTGATTGTCATTGATGCCATCTTTTTGGTTCTGGTACAACACTTACCCAATCGTATCTTTAGGTAAAAATGACATTAACAACATATATCTATCATGGCATATGATTATTTTGGTCCAAACTAATATTGGTTAACATTAATGCCAACTTCACCAACACACTTTAATTGCATGCTCAAGGGATTTGTCTTTTGGTCCCTACAACCAACATGAATGAATTGCATACCAATGTTGGTATATACTAATATCAACTTCAACATATGAAAATAGATTATTGTGATGATATGATAGATGTATTGTAACTTGTATATGCAAATTATTATTTTATATAACATATTGTTGTATGTAATTTAGTGACAATATAGGAGAACAATTGTTCTTCAACAAGAATTGTACTCTGTATATATGTTGATGCATTCATTAAAGTTTAAACTTTGTATTTCATACTATCAATTACTACTATTGTTTTTGTATTTGGGCTAGTGAGCATAACTAGCAGTGGGCCACATCGATAGTGATCCACCCCTATATTTTGTAAAAGGTTACCTAATACATGAGAGTTAACCCTCTCCATTATTTTTAAATCTGGGGTTTCCACGATAAAAATCTAGTGTTATGTGGTGTTGCATTATTTTCTTTCACTTCTTTCATTTACTGTAAGTTTAAATTATGTTATGTGAATGGTTGCTTAAATACTTTAAATTTTTCAAGGGTGTATTGATTCACCCCTCCCCTCTCAATATATCAAATGTTCAACAATTGGTATGAGAGATAGTTCCTTTGGAAGAGTCTAACCACTCAAAAGAGATCTGACAAGTTGAACATTCTCCACTTAGATCCACCGTGGATTTAAATAAATTTATGTATATACATGAAGATCTTGAATCTATTGAAGATGAGAACAAGTAACTATCAAAAAATATTCAAATGGCTAATGATTGCATTCAAAAGTTATAAGAGAAAATCCAAAAATTCAAATCAAGACATAAGGAAGTTAGCAATGAGCTCAAGCTAGTAAATGAAACTATCATTGATCTAAGAGCCAAAAGAGAAGAAGATGAAAAGACCAAGAAATGTCTAAATAACATGATTAAGATAAAATATGATGAATGCAAAAAGCTGGAACAAGAATCTAATCCTCTCAAGAAAAATCTAGAGGAATCCAAGAAAAGTAAAGACAAACTCAGATCCAATTCAAAGAATCTAAATGAAATAGTAAATGTTCAAAGGCCTCTAACAAATAAGAAATGACTACATTGCAAAAGAAATGAATGCTCTCACATCAAATCTAGTGAAATAGAACCAAATCCAGTAAGTGAAGATAAGGTTGTATCCAATCAAAAGGACAAAGGTAAGGTTTTGGTAAATCCCTAGGTAAGTACATGAAACCCCATTATTTTAATGGTAATTATTTCAATTGCAATAAATTAGGACAAAAAGTCATAAATTGTAGAAGTAAATCAATCAAGAATGATATATCTTATTCTGGTAGATGTTTTAATTGCAATATTTATGGACATGAGGCAAGTCAATGTAGGAAACCTAGTAGAATAAATTAGTTTTTTTGTTATTGTTATACTTTTTATGCATATGAACATAAGGCTAACCAGTGTAGGTTAAGACAATATAAGAATAACAACTAGTGTTTCAAGTGCAACAAGTTTGGGTACATAAAAATTTTTGCAAATTTGTTGAAATCAAACCCACTGAACCAACAAAGAAGATAAAAATGAGGAAGTTCAGGTAGAGATGCAAAAGATCTGGTAAAAGAAGGCATACAATTACTTTGATTCTGGTACAAATATATGTTATGATAATTAGCATCCCTTGAATTGTTATCAAGGGTAGAAATTTGAGTGGTTTTCTCCTCACCTACAGTAAGGAAATTGTTATAGATATATTAGATCTACTCCATTAGGGACATTACAATGAAGAAAAGAGCAAGAAACAAATATGTATTAGATGAGTATCTCATCTAGTGAAAAGTATTCATAATGGGACTATGGCACGTTAAATTTTATTAAGGACATTTATTTCGAGGTTATACTTTAAATGGGATTAAGACAAGTATTTCATTTCACAAAAATGAAAAAGTTTTTTTGAATAGATAAGGAGAAGAAAGAGTCGATGTGAATCAACATTTTCTCATCTAGAATCAGAGATATTTTTATCTTTCATCCACTTTTTTCTATAATGGTTGGTCCATCTACTCCCATATTTGTTGATTCCTCCATTGAACCATGACCTATTTTCAAGCATTTTTTCCACTAAGAATGATTTAACGAGATGTCTATCACAAATTACTCATGGTGTCATTCCCGCTGAAGATGTGAGAATCCATCTCTTCTATAAGCTAGATGAGTTTGATCATTCCAAGCTGATGGATTTATGGGTTGAAAAGTTATCTGAGAAGGATTTAAAGGTGAAGCCACAATTTAGGGTTTTGGTTGAGAAGAAGTTGGTTTTATGGAATTACTTCCCTAGTTTTATTGGAGAATATAAATGGGTCATAATGGCAATGAGTTTATTTCAAAAAACTTCCTATGGTTGGATGACGCTCATCTATTAACCAAGGAAGTGATGAAGACAGTAATTGGACTAAATGATATTGGTATTCTACCAAATTAAAAGGCTATGAATACAAAGTAATTCAAAGGTCTCACCAAAGTTGTGCATGATGGAAGGTCCCTAACAATAAATCCTATTCTAGACCTTGTAGTGAGGTATGCATCTCAAGAAATTGGAAACAAAGTCTACTATTCAAATAGGGAAATTTTGATTTCTATTACAACAATATTCATAGTCTATGATATGGTTGTTAATGATGTTCTTTATGACCTTTGTCAACTTATTAAAGAATAATTTATTGAAAATTTATGCCGAAGCAAGACTAACAAGAAGAATGTAGCATTATGGTTTGGAACCCTAGCAATGTGCCTATTATCCTATTTTTTTAACACTCTACTGAGTCAAGGAAACATTCTTTGGTCTCCTAACATATTGGTTGCACACCATATTTATCAATGCATGAGAAGGTACAAATATTCTATTGATCAAGATGTTCAATTTATATAGTTTTTCTTTTCTCTACAATATAAGATGCATAATCGAGATAGGATACCTAAGTCTCTTGTTGAGAAATATAAGAATGATATCACCTTCATTATCACTGTGGAAAAATGCATAATGGAAGTTGTGGAATTAAGGACACAAAGGATACCAACACTCAGTTATGAAGTTTCTAAATAGTTGGTAGATGATTATGTAAAGGTGCTCCTAGAAATTTTGGTAGAAACATCAAAAAATAGGTTTGATACTACTCAAGAAAATAAAAATGAGATACATGGAGAAAATTTTGCCAAAGATATCAAAAAGAAGGTCGACAAACATATGAAGGAAATCAAGGCCCAAGGAGGACTTTTAAAAGAATAGTACTCTATTCTTAAGAAGATCACTTGGAGTATTGTCAGTAGTTCCTTCAACACCACTCCTAAATTTGTTTCTCCTTCATTTGTAAAGATTGAGAAAGCAAAGAAGGAAAGCCCATATGGTAAAAGAAATAAAAGTATTTATGCTCATGCTACTTTGAAGAAGGTGAAGACAAGAAAAGATAAGATCATCAAGGATGATCTAGTATTAGATGACTTAGAAGAATTTTAGTTCCAAATTCATGTCCATGAGAAAAAAGAAAAATAGGTATGTGTAGAGCCTCTTGATGTAAAAACTCTATTTCATATGCTTATGGATGGTGGTAGAGATGAAGTAGGATAGTTATATGATTCTACCACATTAGAAGAAAAAAAAACTATTATAGAAGTGTTTGTACAATATTGTGCTAGATTAGATGTGAATATTGAATATTTTCATAAATAAATTCTTGAAACCCTGTGGGATAAATTAAATAAAATCCATATGGAAGCAAAACATATTGATGAGATTATTCTCAAATCTTCCATAATTGAAGTTTCCAAGATTGTAGATAGACAATATTTGTCATCTTTTTTGTCTATTGCTAAATATAATAATAGAAGAATAAAGGAAAGAGTTTATGTTCTTATGGAAAGATAATTTACAACAATATAGTTTAAGGAAGATCTAATTAGTGAATTGACTAGTATGGTTGGTAAATTAAACATGATATTGTGTGTTGAGCATGGTCATTCATCTAAAGCTCCTTCATCATCACAAAAGTAATAAAGTGAAGAAAATTCTATTCTAGAATACAATGATGAGGAGGTATATAACCTTGATTAGAATTCTTTAGAATTAGACCATCATCCCTCTCCTATTAGAACTGTTGATCCAACAACATAGTCTATGGTAATAAAGGATATACAGGAAGAGAAAGTCAAAGGAAAAGAAGAAAAGAGAACTAAGGAAGAAAAAGAAGAAGTTATAATTGAAGAGGAAGTAAAGGAAAGATCAAATATAGAAATAGAGAAAAAGGAGAAGGAAGAAGAGATTAGAAAAGAAGAAGTTTCTATAGAAATATTTTTTACCAATAAACTAGTACATGATACTTTGTAGTGGAAAAAAGGCATAGAACTAAAAGTTAAGATTATCAACAGAAGTGAGGATCTCACTAGCACAAGCTTTAGTAAATCTCTAAGGAACTTGATCCCTTCACCATTCATGATTTAGCCAGTCACCACTTACAAATTTTTCATTGATTTTAACAAGTTACCCTGCATTAGAAGTTCCAAATAAGTGGATCCATCTCAACTTCAGCCCAAAATGATTTATTTAGGGATCTAGAAGAAAAAGGAATCAATTATTGAGGATCCATTACTTCTCTCCAGAGCATTCTACCAAATTTTATAGTAGATCAATCTGGTGATAAAAAATAGAAATGCAGAACTCTCATCAATGTTGTCAAAGATTTGACTACACCCATAGATAAATAGGTTCATCTGAGAGAAGAGGCCATAAAGAAAAAGATGGTACAGGAATTACAAGGAAAAATTGCAAAGGATTTCATCAATCTTCAGTTCCTTATTTAAGAAGGTCAAGAACTAATTGAGTATGGAAATTCTTTGTATGAGTATAGTCTATAATGGCCTGAGGCCACTAAGAAACTTAGGAGAGAAATTGAAGCTATTGAGATTTCTATCCAACAAGAACACCATTATTTCAAAATTTTAGAAGACTTAACTAGTACCCGTAGATCTTCTTTTGAGAAGTTGCAAAAAAAAATTCTTCACCCTATAATGTAATAGAGAAAAAACATCATTGTACCACTAGGAAATCTTCAGGATCTTTGTGTCAACTATATCACTTTACTGAGTCATGGCATTCTTAAAGCACAACAAATCACCCTATATGATCCCCACCATTGAAGAAGGAAAAAACATTGCTTGCATCAATTTATCTACATATCTTCTGGCACATGTGATTCAGTAGTGGAACTCCAACAAGGACAAATAGATTATGGAGCCTCATGAACTAAAGCAGAACTTTGAAGTAGCTAAAACTGGTAAAATCTAATCTACTTTAAGGTCTTCAAATTTATTTATTTTGAAGGTGTACATATTTTTTGGTATGGTACCCTTTTCATTGATGTTAAAATGGGGAGTCTTAAGTTGAAGACAAAAATGGTTTAAGAAAAGTTTTTGAAAAATAAGGTTATCCCTCATAGAGGGAGTTTTAGGATTTTGCAATTTTTGGATATTCTAATTTTTTTTCGGTTTGCCATAAATCACAAAGGGAAAGATCATATTATTACCCTTTATCCAATTGCCATTGATGTCATCTTTCTAGTTTTGGTACATCACTTACTCGATTTTATCTTTAGGTCCAATTTAACAGTCTTACTAACAACATCATTAATGGAATATATTTATATCTATTGTGGTGTATGATTGTTTTGGTCCACACTGGTATTGGTCAACATTAAGGCTAAATTCACCATCACATTTCAATTGCATACTCACAAGATTTATCTTTTGGTCCCACCCAACATGAATGAATGGCATGTCGATGACAGTATATATTGGAATCAACTTCAACATATGAAAATAGATGTCTATGATGATATGATATATGTATTCTAACTTGTACATTTGAAATATTATTGTATATAGTAGATTCTTATATATAATTCATTGATGGTATAGGAGGACATATGTACTTCAATGATAATTGTACTCTATGTATATACCAATACATTCATAATAGTTTAATTTTTGTATTTCATACTATCAACTACTACTATGATTTTTATATTTAGGGAAGTGAGCCCAACCAGCAATGAGACACATCAGTAGTGAGCACCCCATGTATTTTGTAACCAACTAATTAATAGTTGAGACAAACCTCTTTGTGGTTTTTCCCATCTTGGGTTTCCACAATAAAAATTCAATGTTATGTGGTGTTGCATTATTTGCTTTCAATTATTACATTTGTTGAAGTTTAAATTATGTTACATGTATGGTTTTTTAAATGCTTTAAATTTTTCAAGGGTATATTGATTCACCCATCCCCTCTTAGTATACCATATGTTCAACAACATCAGCATCCAAAGGTGTGGCTCCTTTTTCATCTATTTTTAGATATCATAATTTTACACCTCTAACTGAATCTTTGCATGATGTGATTGTGAAGTTGATTAATGTTAATGTTTTACAACTTCCTCCCATTAAATCAATTTAAACATCTAAAACTTTTCCTAAATCCTTTGATCATAAATGTTTTTGTCAATATCATCGTCAACCTGGCCATGCTATTGATAAGTGTTTCCATTTGAAATCTATTATTCAAGACCTCATTGGTTCCAATGTTATATCTATTGAGGATGTTAATGATCAAGGAAATAAGTTTGTACCACCTCCCAATCAAAATTTTCAAATTAATAAAAATCCTTTACCTACTCATTTGACCAATACAGTTGAGTCTACTCAATCTTTACCTTCTTCTTCCACCCATGTTGTTGACTATGTTGTTGAGTGTACTAAAGCCAAAAATGTTGTCAACCTTATTGATCAATCCAAACTGAAACCCAAACTTGAACACGAGCTTTACATTACATTTGATCCTAAAGAGACAATTAAAGTACCTAATGGTCCTCTTTATATTGTAGCAAAGGTTAATGGTCTTCTTTCTCATGGTATCTATATAGATCCTACTTGTATGGTTAATGTTATAACTGAAGAACATCTTTACACTAGAATATTACAATGACATTTTTATGATAAATCCAATGTGACGATCCAATATTTCAATGGTTTCACTTATCCTACCTATGGTTCCATTTGTTTCCTATAAAATCTGGTGGTAAAAATCTTGATATGACCTTTGTTGTCATCACAATTTTTTATCAGTTTCAAGTTAGACTGGGTCTTCCTTGGCTCACCTCCATGAAAGTCATAGTCTCTTCTATTTATAAGTGTTTAGAATTTCCCCATGGTAGAGAAATAATCATGATTAATCGTAGTCTCTATCATCCTTTGGCACCTAGAGGGAATGTTGACCTTGACTTCTTTTGGCCTTCTATGCCTCAACCAATTTAGCCTTGCAAAGAAAAATCTTTTTTTATCCTATCAAAAATTCAAAATCCAAAATATTTGTGAGCTCAGTGATCCAAACGATGCTTCATCTCCTTTCCCTAGACCTGGACTTCTTCCTACACCTTCCAAACCTCCTCTATATGCTTTTTTTCTACCTCCTATATCCTATAAATGTTTTTCTAATGTTACCTCTCAACCTAGTGTGGTGCCTTTCATTTTCCCCCTTAAAGAAGAAAAAGGACCCGATGTTCATTGATCCTAAACAAAACCAAACGTAGTCGTTGTGCTCATGAACATTATTGTAAACACCCTACTAGAGCCCATGAGTGTACTTTCCAAAACAAATTCCTCCCCTAAGACACCTATTTATGATTTGATTCCCTTTTACCAACCTATGCATAGTCCAAGGGAGGAAGTTAATTTGAAAAACATAAAATTGAACAAACATGATAATTCTATTTGTATATTAGATCCTATTCTAATTAATCTAGATGAAGAAGATACTCTTTATGATGATGACTTAAATGTTTCCAATGTAAATGATGATATTCATGTTAGTGATTATGATGATATGTATGAGCTTATTCATGTTAATCATGATTTATCGACTAGATTTGCAAAACAATTATCTCTTATTCCTAGCGATGAACAAAGTGACCCATATTTATAGCACAATCCTTGTTTGGAACCAATTGTTGTTCCATCTTTCACACTTTATGTTGTTCCTCTTATGTGTTTCCCACCTTCCCTAAACACTACAAACCAATATGGGGTGAGGTTGGGGGCTAGGGGTGGGGGGAGAAGGTGATATGCTTGACTAGCTCCTCTTGTATAATAGATTCTTTGTGTTTGCTTGTTGTAATGTGTTTCCCCCACGATGTTGTTTTTTTTATATGTTTTGTTTCAATTTATTTATTTATTTTATTGCAGCAAGGTGATGAAGGAATCAACTTGTTGTGTCATTCCTCTATTTGTATATCATTTCTTATAAATGTTTTTACATGTTATGTCATGCATGTGCCACTATTTGTAAACATGTCTTTGTACTGTTTGATTGGGGATGATGCAAAATGGTAGCTACCTATTATTTTTGGTCTTCATGACATTGGCTCAAAAAGATTCATCTTTTTAACTCTTACATGATATTCTTCAATTGTGCTTGTAGTTCTACTACCTTTGGGGAATGATGATAGTTCATTTTGATATAATTATGATATTCATAAGTGTATTTTCAGAAAATGGAAGAACTTCCATTTAGGACTGGTTTAGCCCTTCGAGTAAGTGGTTTGGGGTCATGTCAACTACCTTGAATGGGTCTTTGACTTGGATCTAGCTTTTTTCCCCTCTCCTACCCTATTTTCCACTTCTTTCCTACCTATTTCTGGTGTCTTGCACTAAGATTTTGAGGTTCTTGACCTCAAGGTCAAGGTTGACCTTCTGGGTCAAGGTTGACCTTCTGGGTCAAGGTCAAGCTCAAACCTAACCTAGGTCAGGGTCGACCTTGACCCTGACCCAAGGTCTTAATTTCAAATTCCAAGGATTTCCAGATATTGGGGTTTGGAAAGAGTTTTTTCCTGCTTTCGGGTCGGCTGTTTTGGGCTTCGAAGTTGCGACTCTTAAAAATAGATTTAATCTAGGTCCACTTCTAAGGGTATGGGCCTAATGGGAATTTATTTTTCATATGTTCACCTCTCTAGAAGTTTGTGCCCTTGACTTGTATATAAGGAAGCCTTCTCCTCTCATTTGGGATCAAGAAATCTAAGGAGGAAGAGCTAAGCATAATCCATCAAAGCGATTGTCTACTTTCAAGCATCCATTATTCTACATGTTTTCAAGCTTCCAACTGTTCAAGGTTTTTCAAGTCTTCTCCTCAAGCATCAAAGTTCTCCATTGAAGATCAAGGATTCAAGCATTCAAGCCCTAGATCTATCCATCATGGTGGTGTGATCTTTCTTCAAGATCCTTCGTGCATCCTCAAGACTCATTCATTCCTCCTTCAAGGTGGATTCCAAGCATATAAGCATGGAGGTTTTGATTTACATTTATGGTTTTTAATGATTGAGTCTAAGATTTCATATTCACATACTTGTTTACATTTGAAATACAATTGCATATCTATTGAATATCATAACTTTGTTGTTATATCTACTTCTACTACTTGCTAGCATTCTCCATTTTAGTTTTGATTTCAAGGTTAATTCCTAAATTGGGGTTTGAGTAAGGAAAACCCCTCCCCCAACAAACAAAACCATTTTTTCTTGCAAAAATAGGTACGGAATAGTGAATTATAGAGCATATTCAAATACCCTTTTTGACAAACTTTCAGGATCTGCAAACAGAATTTTCATCAAAGCAATGTAGGTCAAGGTCGACATAAAGGGGTCAAGGTCAACCTACATTTGGGTCAAGGTCAACCTGGCTCAGAAAATAAAAAGATTTCTGGGTTTTCTCCATCTCTGTGTTCCTGTTCCAAATTCGGTCGTAGAATTTCTAAAAACATGATATAGGCACTAGAAAATAGGTATTTTTAGATCTATTATGTTATGAGGTATGTATTTCATTTTATCTACAAGCATTTCAAAATTTATAGTCCATATCATTAGAATTTCATGTTTGTTGAACTCTCATTGTTCTAAACCCTATCCATATTCTTCCCATTACATTTTGGTGAACACGTTTACAAAAACTCTTTCTTTTTGGTGTTAGATTTGCATTTTTTGTTAGATCTTGCATGCATATAAAAGTAGATTTATTTTATGCTCTTGCATTTATATTTCAAAAAAAAATTACAAAATTTCTTTAAAAATACAAAAACATTTACATTTTCATGCTTGTAGTGCTACTTTGTGTTCAACATGTATGATTTTTGTTTTGAATATTTTTATGAGGCTTTTATTGCAAAATAGGATAGATTCCCTAATGAGGTACATGGAAGTGAGGATGAAAATTGTTTGAATAAGATCTCCATTGATCCTATTCCTATTTCATCCTCCTCTACAACCTCTTCAATTGAACATTACCATAGGGTGTGTGCATGGTTACCTTCAAGTTCCACTATTTATAACATTGATGCACCTAGAATTTTATATCCTAAATATTCTATTCAAGATATAGAGGCCTTTAAGAAATTCCTTTGTGATAGTGATCAAGGTGTTAATCTCCTGCGTGGTATTACTCATCTTGTGCATTTAAATGTAAAATGTTTAGCTCAAGATCTAGGACTCACTCCTCCTCTCACTAGTGTGGAACCTTCTTATGTTCCTTTACCCAGCATTCCTACTTAAACTCCTCCTTTAGTGGCTACATCTCTTCCTGTCAATGTTCCACTGGTGTCTTCACCTACCTCACAGCCTTCTTACCATAGTGTTCCTTATACCTATTCCAACCTTCTTCCAACTGTGGTTCCAAGTGTTCCTCTAATTGTGTCTTCCATTCCCACTGCTTCCTACACTTTTCCTAGTGTTCCTAATGTTTCTATGCCTCTTATTTCTTCTAATGATTCCACAATCATTATTCTGTCTCAAACTGTGTCCTCTTTACAACAACAACTTGCATCCTTAACTCAATCCAAGTTTAGTATCCTTACATGTGACATGGGTAGTCCTTTATCCCTAGACATTATTTGTGCTCCTATCCCCCAACAAGCCAATATGCCTCGTCTTGAGAATTACAATGGTAAGGGAGATCCTATCACTCATGTTAAAACATTTCAAATCCTTTGTAGTGACTATGCTATTATGAGATTGACTAATACTAGCCTTCCTACTTTCAAAAATTTCATTAAGAATTTGTGTGGCAAACCTATTACTCTTTTGGATTATGTGAAGCATTTGGTAGATGATACCCCATTTCCTAATCTTCCTAATCCTAATCCTATCCTTCCTAATCCAAATCCTAATATTCCCACTCTTGTTTCTTAATCTTCTATTCATAGTTCTTCCCACACTTATGATGGGGCTCAAACTATGGTTTATGATGCAGATATGGAAGAATCCTTTGATTTACCTTCCCCTTCTTATTTGATCCATGATGATATTAAAGGGAAGAGAAAAAAAATTCTTCTAAACCTATCATTCCACCTTATACAACATTTTCTTAGGATCACCATGAACAATTACCTTTTGCAAAAGCTTTACAAGATATGTAAACTACATGATATAACAAGGTTATAAGGGATTAGGGCTTGGTGTTAATGAACAAGGTATTAAATATCCGGTTCATCTATCCCCTAAACAAGATATGCATGGTCTAGGTTTTCTGCTATCTCAATTTAAGGTGGTTGATTTTGATCATCATCCTCCTCTTCATGTTCTTCTTCCAACATCTTCCTTAGATCACCATGATACCCCTCAAGATATGGCTAAGAAGGTGTATGTTCAGTTAATGGATTCTAAGAAGAAAATCTTTAAGTGCCAAAAGATGCTCTCTCCAAGTATGAATATCCTCTTCACTATAGTAATACACATTTACTTGTTGACTGTGTGCATTTCAAGATATATGTTAGAGAATGATCTACTTTAGGGATTATATCTCACTCTTGTGCGGTATTACAATTTCTTCATAATTTTACCCCTCATTCTTCTATAATATAGATATTTTCTCCTCTTGTCTCTTGACTAGGGAGCAAGATGTATTTCTCCCATTTTTATAGGATCCATTATGCTCTTAGCATGTATTTTGTTTTGAGCTTAATTGGTTATTCTTTCTATATTTTATCCCTATGGTTTTGTATTATGATATCTTTCCTTTGCTCATAATCATCCATAGCTCTCTTCTAGTATTCATGATATCTTTTCTAAAGACATTTGTTTTGCAAAGATATATCTTTGTTATGGAATGTCTTGGTATATCCCTTGCTTTCATCCCTGGGGGGTAAGGTTTTTCTTCTTTCTCTCTGTCTAGGGATCTACTTTCCTTAGCTTAGTGACATTTGTTTATTCTGCAACATTATTTCCTTATACTAACTGATGTTTTGACTATGGATATCCTTTTATGTGAGAGGTTTTTGTCCTAGGTCATCACCTCTTCTTTATTTTGAAAATTATGTTCTTTATAAACTCTTGCTCTTGCTTTGGGGTTAGAGTTTTCTTCCTTCGTTCCAAGATTCCTCTCCCTCTTGATCGTAGGGGGCTTGATGATTGAATCTTTGGTCCCTCTTTGCTTTTCTTTGAAAGATGATATTTTATCCAAAGCACTCCTCTACAGTGGGGGTCTTGTTGATAAGATCTCTTTCTCTTTGAGGATCCTTGTTCCATAAGTGACATATCCTTTTTCATAATTATCTATGTTCTTTGATGTAAGGGTCAATACTCTTTGCTATGAATATATTGTACATTGTTATTAACAGGATATCTCCTTACTTTGTGAAGTAGGTATCCTCCTTCTCTTCCTTATCCTATCTATTAGGTAGCCACAATAAGGAGGGGGGCATATATAGGGTCTTCCTTATACTATAGTTTTGCAATATGCTAAATCCTCGGAAGGTAACACACATAAGTTGCTAAATCCTGAAGAGACACGCATTTTTAATTTCAAATATACTAAATCCTGAAGAGACGCATTTTCAATTTCAATATGCTAAATCCTCATAAAGTAACGCACATAAGTTGCTAAATCCTAAAGAGACGCATTTTATATTTCATAGTGATACAAGAATATAGATCTATGGGTATTCCAAAAGCTATCAGAAGATGCATTACAACTACAAAGTACAGTTTATGGGTGAACTATCAGGTTTGGCTACCTATTGGGCTCTCCCTCCTTGGTGATTCACGGTAAGGTGGACATCTTACTGGGTGAGATAATCACTCTCTCTCTTTTTTCTCTTTTGCTTTCATGCTAGCAGGATTAGATCATGAAGCTATGTTATTTATAGTGCTGCTCTTGTCTTTCTTATGTAGTCATTTATGCTTTTGTGATAGCTTTCTGAATATGATATTAGTATAGGAAGCATTTCTTAGCAAGGTTTCCTTTGCTAGTTGATTTGGGTTTGTTTTTGTACTAACCCCTCTTTTTTGTGTCTTTTAGCTTTGCCTTTATTTTCTCTTTGTTTTTATGCCTTTGTGCATATATGTTGAATTAGAATCCTTGGCCTGGGGACTCATGTCCCTAGACTAAGTGATTTTCTACCTCATTGTGATCCACTGGAGTCTTTCTTCTAACTTTACCACAAGTATTTTTTATTTCCATACTCTTGCTAAAGTGGGGGCTCAATGTATCATCGAAAAATGGAAGCACTACCATTTAGGAATGGTTTAGCCCTCCGAGTAAGTGGTTTGGGGTCATGTCAAATGCCTTGAATGGGTCTTTGACTTGGATCTAGATTTTTTCCCCTATCATGCCCTATTTTTCACTTCTTTCCTACCTATTTTTGGTATCTTGCACTAAGATTTTGAGGTTCTTGACCTTAGGGTCAAGGTCGACCTCAACCCTTACCCAGGGTCTAAATTTCAAATTCCAAGTATTTCTCAAATATCAGGGTTTGGAAAGAGTTGTTTCCCGCTTTCGAGTCAGCTGATTCGGGCTTCAAAGTTGTGACTCTTAAAAATAGATTTAATATAGGTCCACTTCTAAGGGTATGGGCCTAATGGGAATTTGTTTCTCATATGTCGGCCTCTCTAGAAGTTTGTGCCCTAGACTTGTATGTAAGGAAGCCTTCTCCTCTCATTTAGGATCAATAAATCTAAGGAGGAAGAGCTAAGTATAATCCATCAAAGCGATTGTCTACTTTCAAGCATCCATTGTTCTACATGTTTTCAAGCTTCCAAGTGTTCAAGGTTTTTCAAGTCTTCTCCTCAAGCATCCAAGTTCTCCATTGAAGATCAAGGATTCAAGCATACAAGCCCTAGATTTATCCATCATGGTGGTGTGATCTTTCTTCAAGATCCTTTGTGCATCCTCAAGATTCATTCATTCTTCCTTCAAGATGGATTCCAAGCATATAATCATGGAGGTTTTTATTTACATTTATGATTTTTAATGATTGAGTCTAAGCTTTCATATTCACATACTTGTTTACATTTGAAATACAATTGCATATCTATTGAATATCATAGCTTTGTTGTTAGATCTACTTCTACTACTTGCTAGCATTCTCCATTTCAGTTTTGATTTCAAGGTTAATTCCTAAATTGAGGTTTCACTAAGGAAAGCCCCTCCCCCAAAAAAACAAAACCATTTTTCTTGCAGAAATAGGTATGAAACAACAAATTACAGAGAAGATTCAAATACCCTTTTGGAAAACTTTCAGGATCCGCGAATAGAATTTCTGTCAGAGCAGTGCAGATCAAGGTCGACATAAAGGGGTCAAGGTAGACCTACATTTGGGTCAAGGTCAACCTAGCAGAAAAGAAAAAGATTTTTGGGTTTTCTCCATCTCTATGTTTCTATTCCAAATTTGGCTGCAAAATTTCTAAAAACATGATAAAGGCACCAGAAAATAGGTATTTCCAGATCTTCTATGTTATGAGGTATGTATTTTATTTTATCTACAAACATTTCTAGATTTATATTCTATATCATTAGAATTTCATGTTTTTGTTAAATATTGGTTTAGGGTCTCTTTTATGTGCAAACTCCCATTGTTATAAACCCTATCCATATTTTTCCATTACAATAAGTTATCATATAATTATATTGACCTCGGAGTTAGTAGATCCATTTTGTGCTCTCTTTTGTCATGTGTTCATTTCTCTTTATTTGTCCTTTATTGGGGGCATCTCATAGTGGAAACGTCTCTTGTGTGTCCATGTATGCTCTGTTAAATTCATTACTCCCATTGAGTCATTTACAATTTCTTTAACATAAGGGCATATACTATACTCCTTATTTCACATTTTACACATGCACACAATGATTCAATGTAATCTCTCTTATGCATACGGATAAGGAGACAATTATTTACCCACATTCATCTTTTCATTATCATGCCTTTGTGCATTATTTAGTGGGTTCCTTGATGGAGACAATGTATTCCTTAAGGATTGATCCTCATTTTATATATCCCTTTGGAGATAATGCTTTCCCTACAACTAATTGCCTTTGTAGGATCCCTTAATGGAGACAAAATTTTCATTAAGGAATAATCCATTTATTTTGATGGGTTGACCAACATAACATATCTTGCTAGACTATCAATGTCATATTTTTCAACAACGCTTTCTCTTTTCATGATCAATAGTAAGGAAATACCTTACTAGGCTAGTGGTTGAGCATTTCTCTCTCTTCTTTCTCTCTTTCTAGTGATGCCTCTTTTATCTTGGTTTTGGATTTGATAATGACTTAAGTCACTTGGGGGCTTGATGTTTATTTGTCTCCTTGATCTTGATAATATCGTTCTTATGCATTGATCTACTTTACTGTGAGCATGATTTTTTCTCATACTCTCACTAAAGTGGGGGCTAAATGTACCATCCTAAAAAGTTAGAACTCATTATTGGATGCTCTATTAGGCCCCATTTCGGTAATTTTGAGATATGATGTCTGTTATGTTTGATCCTTGCAGCCTACTTCCTCTTTTCCCACATATTTTCCACCATCCCAACATCTAGTTTGAATTTGGGTTGATTTACTTAGGTATATAACATTTCAAATGTTCTATACCCAGGTAAAAAACATTTCAAACATTTTATACCTAGACATTTTGGCCCAAATTTGGTATGTTAGGGTGTTAGTGGGAAATTAGATCCCATGGTCAATCTGGCTTATTAGTAAATCATGTAAATCATGTTGTTAATGTTTGTTAGTATGACAAAGGGATGGGTAGTAGGGAATGGTTGCGATGATTGGCCTCACACCCCCTCAACATCTATATATGTTATGTACTTGCATCTGAGAGATAGGATTAGCATTATTATGGTTAGCATTGTAGGAACTGTTATCATGGTACATTGTAAATATTAATGAATAAGTATATGTGATTTCTCTGGCATTTTTGTGTCTTGTTATACTTCCTATATATTTTTGTATGTATTAAAAATTCATGTTAGTGGGAAAACATATGGCACTATTTCCTATAAAGAATTTAGAGTGACAAGAGAGTGTTACATGGTGAGGGTATAAAGACACAACCAATTGACGAAGGTGCAAGAAGTAGTAGTGAGAATGAGGAATGGTTTAAAGAGTTGTTCAAAGGAGAAAGGGAATTAACAGTAGACTTTGTAGCCTTAATCCAAGCATCCATTGAAACTCATGTCTGAAGGTAGGCCACACAAGAGGAAGTCCTAGAAAACGTAGTATGGAATGCACTCGGAGTAATCCCAGTGGTAGATCAGTTGATGTGGACTAGTTTCCTAGACTATTGGTGTAAACATTCCTCACTCTGTAGAACCGTTGAGAAGAGACCCATAGAGAGAACCATCACCAACAAATTTTGTAGTAGTTTGAAGAAAATAGTCAGAGGGGAGAAGAGGAGCATGACAAAAGAAGAAGGTGTCAAAGTATCCTCAACCCCTATGAGAGGAATATTAATGCCAAACATTATAAATAAAGGTGGAAACCATACAAGAAAGAGACAGAAGGAAGACCATGAGGGATACCAATGGGCCCTCAAGTTAGAGGAACAAGTAGAATGGAGGCATAGACTGTGAAGACTTGCGGAGGAGACAATCAAAGACAACCCACAAAGTGTTGAAAGTGGAACCAGAGGAAAAGAGGCTAATAGTATTGAAGGTGGTAACTTTGTTGAAGGAAAAGAAGTTGAGGAGGTAGCCAAAGGGAACATGTTTTAATTAATTAAGGAGACTTGACATGGGTTGGGACACCTTACAATCACACCACCGAGGGTTGAATTGGATACCTAAAGGGAAAGGGAGACCGAGGGTAGACAAGTTGAGGAGATTGGTGCAGCTGTAGGTGTTGGGAGGACATAAGAGCATGATGGTCAGAACAATATGTTTAGTGCTAGCATACCAAATTTGGGAATCTCCATCAAACCAAAAGAAAGAAACATAGAAATGGTGAATAAATAAATTGAAAAAATTGCAGGTGATGGGAAGGAGGACCATGTACTACACTATCATACATGGTGAGACAATTTGGTCAGCCAATGGGGTGATCGACCAAGATGAATGGGTGTTACAGCTTTGTACCACCCTATGCAGAGTATCCATTGACTGGTTCTTTGTGGCAGACAAGACAAAGGTGAGAAAATGAGATGAATTGAGGAAATTATTTCATGAGGAGTTTCACCTGCTTCCCGATGATAATGAAATTTTGGTTGAAATCTACAACACAAAGTAGAGGAAGGATGAGAGTGTAAGATCATTTATCTAGTGACTGAAGGATTTTTTGGGGAAGATGGAGATCTAACTAGAGGATGGCCTCAATAAGAATTAGTTTGTGGAAATATTGAAATACTCCCTTGGAAGAAAAATGAAGATTGTACCTCCTTCATCATAAGAGGATGCATACAATAGGCAATGGATATTGAAAGTGATAACAAAACCTCACAAAAGAAAAATAATAAATCATGGAATGAGGGTTCCTTAGAGGAGAGTAGCAGAGATGAAGAATATAATAAAAAGGTGCAAGCCCTTCAAAATAACATGCATCACATGATGAAGGAGTTCAAGGTAATAAAGGGAACCACCAGTAAGATTTAATATGAGTTATGGGGTATGGATTGTAAGGAAGAAGGTTATACAAAGCGAAAATGCTTGAAGAATGCCTTCTACAACATCTGCTAGGTGATGGGACATTCCACTTGTTAGGATTAACAAGGCAGAAATAATAATTATGTGCAAATATAACTAATATCAGAAAATAATAAACCACACAGAATAGAACACAATGGCACACAGATTTAACGTGGTTCACCCAATCCCTGGGCTACGTCCACCAACAGCAAGTCCAATATTATTATTATCCAGTGATTACAACCTGATTACAATCCGTAATCCCTTACAGCCCAACTCTGCCGCAAGTACTAAAATCATACATCGTAAAAATCCCTAACCCTAAGCCATATTATACAATATTTTTCCCGCTTTAGGGTTAGAATGAGTTATAAGTAGTCGGCCCAAATAACCGAAAAAAGTAGTCGGCCTCAAAAAAAATTTCCTCGGGGGCTGCGCCCCCGAACCCTTGCTCTTGGGGGCTGCCGCCCCCAAACCCCCGCTCGGGGCCCGGCCCGGCCCCGAACCCCGGCGAGGTCGGGAGGAAAAGTGTACAGTACTTTCCTGGATAGTACTTTCCTGATTAGTCACCACAAGCTAACACCACTAATGAATTCCCATACAACATGAAGATGATGGGTCCACAAGTTTTCTTCATTAAGGAACAACAATCGACAACTGTAGCTACAGGAACCTCTCTAACACAGATCAATATCAACACATCATCAAGAGGAAACCATAACAACAAACATAGAGGAAGGAGAAACAATAACAACAACAACAATAATAATAATAATGGTCAAAGTTAGATCTAATATGATGTGAAAGGTCGACCTATGATTCATTTTCAAGCCTGAAACCAGTGGGGGCACTTCACTTGTGATTGTCAGAAGGAAGAAACCCCACAACATTTATGTCGATGGTGTGGTCCAGGTGACCATGAGATGCCAACTATCTAAATCTTGGATTCAACTTACTAAATGTTGAGAGGACAGGTGAAGATGAAGGGGTACTGGCAATCACTTGGGCACAAACAAAGATGATAATATACCCAAACTCATGAACAAAGAAGGAGAGGGTACTAGAGGCAAAGGTGAGCATTGAGAGAGAGATGATCGAAGAAAGGAGGGAAACCCATGACACTTCATCTTGTACACACAGGCCAAATGAACAAAACAATATAAGGCAAGTGTTGCAGATGGAGGTGTTAATCAAGATCAAAGACCTTCTAGAGACAATGTCACAGTTGAGAGCGACCATATTAAAAACTAAACTAGTACCCAATCATATGACAAAGTGAGCAGATGTTCAGGTCATCCCTTCGGTGGACTCCATGTTGTTGGCAGTAAATAGTGGCTGACACCCCGCAATCATGGAGATGGGTATCCTTGGGACCATTATCATAGACACCATCATTGATGGAGGATTGGGGGTGAACATACTAGTAGAGGAGACATGGAAGAAGCTGGGGAATCTGACATTGTTCCCACTAACTTTTAATCTAGTGGGTTTTGATCAACATGGCATTAAGTCAATTGGAACATTGATGGTACATCAAGTGACAATTGGCACCCAAACTTTCATCTTGGATATCATGGTGATTCCACTTAAGATGAAGGGAATCGATGCTATCCTAGGGAGAGGGTGGCTCATGTTGACCAATGTAAACCATAATTGGAAACAAAATACCTTATCGATGGAAAGAAAAGGAAGAAAAAAAATTATTGACCTCAAGACACAAATGGTGAGCAAAGAACTGGCATCCCCTTCAAAGTCTGAGTCTAATGGAGAGATGAGTAGAGAAGATAAAGGGAAGTGTTGGATGGAGACAAACAATGAAGACATATTGGAACTGGAAGGAGGCTCTGATGATGACTTAGATTCCATGAACATACTCTTCCACTAGCAAAAGGAAGATTATGAATTGTTCAAGTGTAATATGTTGTAAGTCAATGGCGAGTCAGAGAAGGGGTTTTTTCCATAGTATCAAGAGTACAAGAAAGGGGGGGAAATCATATATGCATATAATTAGATGCCCTTTAGAATCTGCAATGTGCCAGCTACCTTTCAAAGGATAATTCTCCACATCTTTGACAAGATGTTAGTAGGAAGCTTTAAGGCATTCCTTGATGATTGGTCCATCTACAGTGGGAAAGAGATGCACTTGGTAGCCCTTTGTGAATGCATGGAGAGGTGTTGGAAAGTAAGATTGGCACTAAATCTGAACAAGTTTAGATTCGTGGTGTCATAAGGAAAATTGTTGGGACACATTATCTGTAAAGTGGGATTGAAAATAGACTCAGACAAGGTGAGGGTGATCATAAAGATGGAGCCTTCCACAGATGTCACGGGAGTAAAATCATTCCTATGACACATTAGATACTACAAGAGGTTCATTAAGAACTTTGCATAGGTCTCCCTCCCCTTGGACAAACTAATAAGGAAGGGTGAGCCATACACTTGGAGGATAGAACAGGGGGAAGCATTTAAGGAGGTGAAGACAAGGTTGTTGCAAATGTCGATCCTAGCATACCCTAATTGGGACAAGGAGTTTCGTGTACATGTGGATGCCTCAAATTTTGTAATAGGTGCAACATTGGCTCAGGTGGGCAATCATGGGTTTGACCATCCAATATGCTTTTCCAGTAGATTATTTTCGAAGGCAAAAAATAATTACAACATAACAAAGAGAGAATCCCTTGGAATGGTGTATGCCATAGAAAAGTTTAGACATTACTTGCTAGCAACTCTATTCATATTTTATGTGGACCATCAGGTGCTTATATATATAGTAAACAAGCCTATCATTAAGGGGTGAGTCATAAGGTGGTTTCTTCTATTGTAGGAATTCACCATCATGATTATTGTACGGCCAAGGAAGAGCCATGTAATTGTTGACCAGCTATCTCGTATCAATTTTGGCGAGCCACCAATAGAAGTAAATGATGACTTCCTAGATGCTCACTTATTTGAGATCATGGTACTACCTACATGGTATAAAACCATCAAAGAATACCTTTCCACCTCATCATTTTTGAGGGATATGCCACCAAGAGAAAGCATGAAGCTTGTCTTGAGGTGCAGGACCTTTTAGTTGATAAATGGCTAATTATACAAAATGGGGCCCAACCAAGTACTATAGAGATGTGTCATGGAGGAGGAATTTCCAAGTGTGTTGAGAGAGGTATATGAGGATCCTACATGAGGACATATGGGGTCAAACACAACTACATAAAAGGTGCTACTAGTGGGTTTATGGTGGCCTATATTGTACAACAACACCAAGGAGTGGTTTGTAGGGTGTGATACCTACCAAAGAGTAGGAAAGCTTCTCAAGAGGGATTTCATGCCTCTCAACCTCTCTCACACCTAAGAGATCTTTAAACAGTGGGGGTTGGATTTCATTGGAGTGTTGAAATCTAGTCGCGTGCAAAGGTGTCGCTACATTATGGTCACCACTGAATATTTAACCAATTGGGTGGAAGCATGGGATTTGCCTAATAATTCTCTATTGAGCATGATGAAGTTCATTTATGAGTATATTATAATACTATATGGCATACACATTCAACTGACAAGTGACTGGGGAGGGCATTTCATGATCCATGTCATTAAGTTTCTAATGATGGAGTTCAATATTTTTCACTTACTATCCATCCCCTACTATATGAGAACCAATGACTAAGAGAAGGTGACCAACAAGATTTTGGTGTCTGTAATTTATAATTTTTGTGGGGTCAAGCAAGAATATTGGGAGGAGAAGTTTCCTTCAGTGCTATGGTCCTACCATACAACCTACAAGGTGATGACCAACTAAACACCATCCTAGTTAATGTATGGCCAAGAAGCAATTGTACCAGTGGAGTTTATGGTGCCAAGCCTTTGGACAACAATTAAAAATAGACTGGCAACATGGAAAGTTTGAGGGAGCGGTTGTACACCCTCAACAAGTTGGATGAATGATGGATGATGATGTAGTGGGCAACAAAGGCATCCAAACAATGAAGGAAAGTGTGGCATGATAAGAACCTAAGATGTATGTACTTCACCCTTGGGCAACTAGATTTAAAGTATAATGGAAGTAACAAGATAAAGTTGGGGAGTTTCAAAGTCAAATGGATAGGTCCCTACAAAGTTTGTGAAGTTGCAGAGAATGGAGTGATCAAGTTATGGACATTGGATGGGAAGGAGGTTTTGAATATGGTGAATGGGTCAAAGTTGAAATTATAACATGAACGATGAAGGGGGAATGACCTATTTCGACAAGGAACAACTAATGAGAGGTAAATTGTATTACTTATTGAACAAAAAAAATTATATTAAAAATACATTTTTTAAAAATTGATGAACTCACTCACTGTATGGGTGACTGTGTCATCATACGGTGACCCTCGTATGGGTTTCTATCACCGTATGGTGAAGAAAGTGTCACCATAAAGAAAAAAAGACCCAAAGTTCTTGAAGACTATATGCCATTTAAAAAGTTTGTACGATGATATCAGAGCAAGCCATGACCAAGGGGAAGGACTTTTGAGGTAGCCAAGGGTGGAAAACAATGTAAGTACTAAGTTATAAAATCTTTATGTTATAAATAGTGCAGAGACGTGAAGGAGAAATTCGTTCAAAGATAAGGAACTATCGATAGAAGGAAAAGTGCCCATGGTAGTATAAAGTAAGACCAATGGGTGAATAAAACCAAAGATTTCTTATGGTTCACATACACTCTAGCCAAGGCTACATGAAGACAAGGTCATGTGAAGCCAAGGCCATGTGAAGACAAGAACAAGACCACAAGAGCCTACATGTAGAAGCCATACACATAGGAAACCATTGAAGGGAGAGAATATTATGACAGTTAGGGATTCCATAATTGGTGTCATCCTTAATTGATTGCACAAAACAAAAAAACCAAAAACATTATTAATGGATATAGGAACAAAGAAGAATTAGATAAAATAGTTACATGCATCACCATCAAGTAGTAGTTTAGTAATGAATAAAGACAAAAGAGTACTGCCATCAGGAGTCAAGATTACAGGAAAAATGGATACAAGTAAGAAGAAAGTAAAATTGAAGGTGTAGACCCATAAGGAGGAAGCCATAGTGTATAATGTGACATTTGAAGGTTTAAATGGCATTGAGTGTCACACATGGTGGCAAGAGACAACTGACAACTATCCTATCAACAAAAATTTGAAATGGGCACAAGTGGAGTGGTTCATTCAGATGCCAATGTATTCTATCTGTAATTTTGAAGGGGCTTTACACTTAATGATGGAAACTTATGATAGGCATAGGCACGGGTCCACTTTTCAGCATCTAGGCCATGAGATAACCATCTCTTTCACAACCCCAAATTTTACTAGGGTATTTGGCATACTAGGGCCAAATGGGTATAAAATTGATCGTATAATGAAGAAGTTCAGTAAAGAGCAGAAGGGAAGATTAATAAGGATGGTTTCTAGGAATTTGATACCTACAAAGTGGGCCTCCCTATCTGATGCCAATAAGAGTCAAGGGTTGAAGAAGTCTTTCATTATTGAGGGATATTGGAGATGTTTGATAGACTTGGTGAAGAGTAGACTCATAGGCTCAAGTCATGATTTTGATAGTGCCATTCCCCAGATTGTCCTCATGAATGAACTTCAGAATGGCACAATTTATGATTGGGATAGACAATTGGTAGTTCATATGGATGATTTTATAACACTCGCACAAAACTTTCTATATGCCACACTATGTTATAGGTTTATTTATTAAGGCTACACATGCCGAGATACCAGTTGAGGAGTTGGATGTGAAGCTGCAGGGCCGCGTAGAGCCAACAAACCCACTTATTTTGTATTGGAGTCACTTGGATACTTTGGTAGCTGATGAGACATATTAATGTCTTGATTTTAATATAAGTTTTTATAATGTGGACACACTCTTTGTGCTTTGATAAAACATTCTTGAACACTTGTTGTAATTATCTTGTGAACTTATGCCAGAAACAGCTAAAACCTACTAAACCTATGGGTAGTGTGTATGACATGTTTTGCTTAATACTATACATAGAATGTAGTATTTCATATAATTGTTTTAAGCTATGCTCTAATATTTGAGTAAAATTAGGAATGTTATCTTGCATGTATATTTCGGATGCTGCTAACTTTTCAGGAGAATGAGGAGCGACGCAAGGAGTGGTGATCACTACCTTCAAGGAGGAAGACAATGAAGACCGATCATGGTAGAGAAAGTGCAGTTCAGTTCCGTTGAATAAGCTACGCCTGCAAAGGAGTTCTAGAGAATATAAGCGATACAACTTGCTATATTTCTTGCAAGTTGTTATTCTGTTGCTTGGCAGTAAATGTGTTATGTCATGGTTGTTCTTCCACTTTCTTTTCTGGCGATGTTTGCTTAAGACTTTTATGAATGTTTTTAATAAGAATCCAATCCTATGTATATTGGATCTTGGATTATCCTAGGAAGCTAATGAGAAAATAGATAGTGTTGATTTAGACTCAGAAGTTACTTTCCTGTTCTTCATGGATTGTTCAGTTTCTATGTAATCAAAGAAGGATTTTAATGGAAGAAGGATTTTGAAGCATTTGTTGTGTTCATAGTTAACTGAAACCAACCAAGGGGGCCCACTTGGGAGGTAGAATAGATTTAGGTAGAATAGATTCTTTTCCTACAGTTCCCTATTTTCAGATAGATTTACTGTATTAGTCCTGTAGCATTGTTACTGTGAAGTTCCTGCAGCACTTGTAGAAAATGATCATAGTGGATGTTCTGTGTTGTTAATTAGTTTAAGTTCATTCTTGAAGCTTCCTATAATTATCTATTGTTATCCAAGGTGTTTTTACTATTCTGTAGTAGCAGCATAGATTCTTCCAATGCATTTTTACTTTCCTGCAGCATAGGTGTTATGAATCCTAAAGGAACTTAGTGCACAAACTATGCTGGCCCATTTCAAGTCCTACGTCCTTGGGTTGACAATTCAAGTGTATTTCATGATGGAATAGATAATCTTTAGAATAGATATATTATCTTTGAAGGAGAAACAATGGTGTGATTATCTTCATCTATTGTGAAACTGTACATTTTTTGCGTCATTGTCGGGGATGGTGTCAAGCTGGGAACCTTCATGAGTCATTTATTTTCATATTAGTTTGTTAGTTAGGAACTACAAGTTCTGAGCTTGATTAACAAGTCACCAATTTCTTGCATGCATCAAAGAAGGAGAGATGTCCATGGTAGATTCTTTCCTAAGGAGCCTATGAAAGCAAAAGAGGAATTTGAAGAACTTGAACTGCCATTTCTAGACGCAAGCCTAGAGTTTACTGCATCATCATCTTTAGTAGAAGAAGACATCCAGAAAACATTTGACCTCTGTCCATTTGAGGAAATATTGGCCAGATTCCATACTAAATCCACTCTAGGACCACCTGTTGTTCAAAATCCTCCAACAATTACCAATTTTCAGCCATAGTTTCAATATCCCATAACTCTAGCTATGGCAGCTCCCACATTTCCATTTCCAATACCAAGTCTTGTCAATAATCCCAATCTCAAAAATATACCTGCATCAGCATTACCAAAGTTTTATGGTCTCATCACAAAGGATCCTGATACTTTCCTATTTGAATTTGATATCCTGTGTCGGAGCTTTGACTATAATAATGACAGTCGCAAACTAAAATTATTCCCAGCCACACTAAAAGACTCAGCTTTAAAATGGTTTATGGGCTTGGGGGAAAATCTAGTAGCAAATTGGGATGATATGAGACGCCTGTTTCTTAACAAGTATAAGGAATATTGCAGGGGAAATGATTCAAAAGGTGATGACATTTTTAGAATGTCACAATAGGAAGATGAAACATTAGAAGATTATATATCTCGCTTCCTGTTCAACTTACAAAAGAACCCACAACACACCCTGCAGGAGGAGTCCCAGAAGCTGATTTTTCTTAGAGGAGTAAATGAGAACTATCTTGAAGCATTGGATTTGATGGTAGGAGGAGATATATCCCAATCTTCATGGGATGACCTTCAGAAGATTTGTCAGAACTACTCTAGGTCAGCAGTAAAGAAAGGAAGGGGATTTCGCTCAGCAATAGCCAAAGGAAGTGGCTCTGGTATTTCAAAGATGGAAATTTCAAATTTATTGTCTGATTTCAAACAGGACATCATCAATGATGTCACCACACATTTGGATACAATGGCTTCTAAGAAGAAACATGCAGAAGCTGAGGAGCAGTTAGTTGAGTACCTAAAGATAGAAGGAGAAGACGAGCAAGTATTCTTCGTTGCTCAACATCGGCCATGGGCCCCACATCAAGGTATGCCACAAGAACCTTTACAAAATTCAAATCCATATAGTAATCAATGGCAAAACCATAGTGTCCAAGGTCCTCCACAATATAATCAACCTAGTTGGAACAATGCTTGGCAAAATAATCCACAAAGTCAATGGTATCCTCCACAGTTCCAAAACCAATGGCCACAATTCCAAAACCAATGGCAACCACCCCAAGGGAATTGGTAGTCTACAAACCAATGGAGAGGACCTCAGCAATAGTCTAACAATATTGGATACCCACCTTTACCACCTCCAACAAATACACCTGCACTAATGCCACCTCCTACAATTTCTGGACCTCAAAAATAGACTTAGTTGCCTGCACAACCTTAGCCAAATCCAAATAACCAACAGCCACAACAACCAATGTATGTTGTTAATGCTCAGTAGTATCCTGATTATGCTCTAAATGTTGCAGATATACATTTGAGATCTGGTACAACCTTACCAGCACCTGAACCACCTTTAATAACTGAAATACCAGATCCTCCTGCAGCATTAGTACCAGCAACTTCTCTGCCGCAAGTGGTTGACCCAGCAAATGTAACTAGTATAGTTCAAACTCAAACTACAATTGAACCTCCTTTTCCATAAAATCTTATACAAAGTAAACTTGCACAAATAGAGGAGCAATCCTTTGACATTATTGACTAGTTGAAGAACATGCATGTCTAGATTCCTTTGTTCCAAGCTATTAAAGATGTTCCTCTTTATGGCAAAGCAATCAAAGAAGCATGTCTTAAAAAGCCTGGGAGGAAGAAAAAGGACCCAACCACAGTCCATTTAATAGGATAATTGGCTGACATTATGTTAGGAAAATTGGTTATTCCTAAATATTATGATCCAGGAAGTCCAGTTGTGAATGTGATTATAAATGGTCAGTCTGTCAAAAATGCCTTAATTGATCTTGGTGCTGCTATAAATGTAATGACCAAGGATACTATGAAAAAGCTGAACATAGAAAGAATACGGGCTACCCCAACAATTCTACAACTTGCTGATAGTTCTACTGTCACTCCTAATGGAATGATAGAAGACATAGTAGTAGCCCTAGATTCTCTAGAGTACCCTGTAGATTTTATGATTCTATCTTCAAAAGTCAACTTAGTTGGTTATGCTGTCATTTTAGGATGACCATGGTTAGCTACAGTTGATGCAAATATAAGTTGTAGGTTAGGAAATATGACCATATCAGATGGACAAGCAACAAAAAAATTTGTCTTGTATCCTCCAGCACAACCCCAACCAGATTTAAGCACACCTGTATAGCCAGATTTAGGAGATGGGGAGGAAGAGTTAAACTCTGTAGTACAACTTATGATGTTACATAGACAGTCCTTTCTCAAGCTGCAAGAGGAAGATTTAGTAATTTAGAGTATTCTTAATAATATTTTTGTGGTAGAAAAGGATATATCTGACAGCTCTGTGTTGGAACTAACTACATATGAGGAACATACTGAGAATTGTTTTCTGCCTAAGGAACTAGATATTATCCATCAGCTTTTAGCCTATGAACTACATACAAGTCCCATCTCTGAAGTTGCTATGGTTAATCTCACAACTACTGTTGAGTTTTCAAAAGGTCATAATCTCCATGTCAATAACAAACTACCTCCCAAATAGCTGAAACAATTAATAGAGCTTCTCCAAAAACATGAAAAGGCTTTTGCATGGGATTATGGAGATATGAAAGGATTAAATCAAATAAGTATAGCCCCAGAGGATCAGGATAAAACTACATTTACATGCCCATGGGGTACTTTTTCATATTCTATGTTGCCATTTGGCCAATGTAATCCTCCAGCAACATTTCAAAGAGCTATAATAAGTATTTTTGCTGACATCTCACACAACTATATGGAAATATACATGGATGATTTTACAGCATTTGGGGTAACCTTTGAGGAGGCCTTGATGAATCTTGAAAAGGTTCTTTTCTGATGCAAAGAACATAATCTATCACTTAATAGTGAGAAATGTTTCATGCTCATGCAGGAAGGAGTAGTGCTTGGTCATTTTATATCAGCAGCAGGGATACAAGTGGACCCAGCTAAGATAGAGGTAATCCTAACATTGCCCATACCTACTAAACCAAAGGATGTAAGATCTTTTTTAGGTCATGCTGGCTATTATAGGCATTTTATTCAAAATTTTAGTCAAATAGCTAGTCCTTTATATACGCTGCTGACTAAAGAAGTTGAGTTCATTTGGACACTAGCATGTAATGAATCCTTCCTGTAGCTTAAGAAACTCCTCACCATAGCACCATTTCTTAAGGGACTAGATTGGTCTATTCCATTACATATCCATACTGATGCATCAGACTATGCTATAGGTGTTGTATTAGGACAAAATCCTGCTAACCTTGAAAATGCAATCTACTATATTAGCAAAAGTCTCCATGGTCCTAAACTAAACTACACAGTAACTGAGAAGGAACTTTTAGTTGTAGTTTATGCATTGAATAAATTTAGGCACTATGTAACTGGCTATCCTATTTTTGTTCATACTGACCACTCAACTATAAAGTACTTGATGAACAAACCTATTGTAACTGGTCGATTGGCAAGATGGCTATTGTTATTGCAGGAGTTTGATATTACCATTGTTGATAAGCCAGGAAAGGCCAATGTAGTTGATGACTATTTGTCCAAACTTCAACTTGCTGATGAAGATCCAACTCCAATTGAAGATACATTTCCAAATGAGCATTTATTCCATATAGCAACCCATACACCATGGTATGCAGATATAGCAAATTATCTTGCTGCAAATAAAATGCCACCACACTTCTCCCAAAAAGATGGGAAAAAGCTTGCAGAGAAAAGTTTTCATTATTCATGGATTGATAACAATCTCTTCTATATTGGACCAGATCAAATCATGAGGAGATGTGTCAGGGAAGATGAAATATATGACATACTACATGCCTATCATGATGAACCATGTGGAGGACATTTTGTAGGAAAAAGAACAACATTAAAGATACTTACCACTGGATATTACTGGCCAACACTACACAAGGATGTAGCAACTTATACCACTAAGTGTGACAAATGCCAGAGAATGGGCCGGCCAACAAGATCAGACAAGATGCCACTCAATCCACAGGTTGTTGTAACACCCTTTAACAAGTGGGGTATGACTTCATAGGGCCAATTGACCCACCATCAAATGGTAAATCCTACATCTTAGTATGTACGGATTATTTAACAAAATGGGTCGAAGTCAGGGCAATGAAAAATGCAAGAGATGAGAAAGTAGCTAAATTCTTATATGAAGAAATATTCACACGCTACGGAGTTCCTAGAGAAATTGTCACATACCAAGGAGCCCAGTTCACATCAAATTTGATAACTAAACTTATGAAAGAATAAAGCATAAGGCACCGAAAATCCAGCCCTTATAACCCTTAGGAAAATGGGCAAGCAGAAGTCACCAATAGGGAAATTGAAGCTATTCTAACCAAGACAGTGCAACTACATAGAAGGGATTGGAGCAGCAAATTAACTGAAGTCGTTTGGGCTTATAGAACAACATGGAAGACAACAACTGGATTTACCCCATTTGAACTTGTGTATGGCAAAGCAGCAATGTTGCCCATTGAATTTGAACATAAAACATTACGCAATGCTCTGAAATTAAACATTAGTCTTCCTGCAGCACAAGAAGATAGACTTCTCCACTTGAACTCACTGGATGAGATGAGAAAGATAGCTTTGGAAAGAACAGAGATCATACAGAAACAAAGAAAGAAATGGCATGATGCACATATCAGGAATAAACAATTCCAAGTAGGAGATTGGGCTCTACTATATGATTCTTGATACAAGGAGACACCAGGAAAATTGCAGACTCAGTGGCTAGGGCCTTATGAAATTCAGCATATATTCGACAATGGAGCCATTTAGCTGACAACCATTGATCCAGTCCAGTTCAAGCTACTTGTAAATGGCCACCGATTGTGACTCTATCATAAACCACAAACCAAGGATGAGTTCCTACAGTAGTTCCAACCAAGAAATTTACCAACTCTAATGGACACAGTTCCTGCAGCGGAAGGTGCAAGCCTTCTTCCTACAGCTGTATCATAGCAAGCCTCCAATGAACAACACATAATAAAACCTCATTCCATATGAGGTCCATTCTTTCACTCACTTTTCATTTTCTTCTTATCAATTCATCTCATTCCTTTGTCTATCATCCACTCACCCTCCATGTCACCCACAAATTCTATTTTTAATGCTTTCAATAAAACATGCCGTTAGCACCTTTTCAGCAATCACCAAACTTTGCCAACTCATCAACTTGCATGTGGATGCGTGATTTAACAATTTGAGGTACACATTTTTACTTTCTTCTCATTTTTAGAGCATAGGTTTCAATAATTATATATACTACTGCATTAAATGTATAGTATAAGCCTAAAGCCAGTTTCCCAATCTTATGTGAAAATTTTTGTGTGGACACTTGTCAAAATTTCAGGGGGGGGGGGGGGGGCAGGGAAAGTGTATTTATTTCCAAGTGTCATCTCCATGTCACCCTAGTCATGTCTACATTATATGTTGTACTTTGGTTGCGGTCTATTTTAATTTTTAAATCTTTATTGTATCTATCGTACCTTGTCATTCCAATTTTGGGAAAGATCTCCTCAGTTTGACATGACTTAAAAGGACTATCATTTATGCAAAGAACACTCCTAGTTAAAACATTGATGTCCTTCATAATTATTTTTCATGCCAAACATAATGGAGCTGTGTTAAGAGAATGTGGTATCGGCATTTCTTAGAAAAATCATTTTGAATTCTAAGAAGAAGGTATTTGCAAAGTGTTATCAGGGTGGTGGAAATAGAGAAATTTAAAACTAGGCATTTTGAGGATGGGAGGTCAATTGCAGAGACATGAGCCGGTTGTCCATGGTACTCTACTAGCGGATGTGGAAGCAGTCTGTACTTTCAACGCCTGTGAATGGCTTGGCTACTTCCTGCAGTTAACAGAATATAATGACAAAGTAGCAATGGAGTTTATGAGGACATTTGATGAAGGAGAAGCCATAGTATGGGGATTGAAAGTGGTTGCTACTGAGGAGTGAATAGAAGAAGTCACAAGACTACCAATTAGTGGAGAGCATTACCCAAATGAACATGACGCCAAGTCGTCACGGGCACAGTTTTCTCGGCCGAGTGACCCTCCATTAGAAATCTCAAAGCAAGGGTGTAAGAGACTCTCTCTCCCAACACCATATCCAAAATTGGCAAATCATATCATCAGGTATTTGACCTACGAAGGTAGATTTTCAAACTTACACACTCATCATTTTAAGCTGCTTAGTTATGTAAGGCATAACATTAAAGTTAATGTCCCAAATTTCCTTTACAATATGTTGTGTATAAGTGATAAGAAAACTCAAAAAGGAAATGAAAACTCTATTTCTTATCATGCCCTAGTTAAACTTTTAGTTGAAAGGTCTCTTCGGGATTCTTCCCCTGTATCATGGGCAGAATTTGTTGAATTCAAAACCTTGTAGCCTCAAACCAACCTTGTCCAGCAAAATTAGGGAATGAGGAAGAAATTGAGGGGCCTAGTCAGAATCCATCTAAAACAAAGAAAGAATCGATATTACCTCCTACTGATAAAATTGTTGAGCCTATTTTAGAAGGTGATATACCTAGCTCTACCATAGATAAAGGCAAACATAAGGTTGATGAAGGAAGCCCTAGTTTTAAGAGGGAGGACAAAAACCCCACTGCTCAAGTGACAAAGAGAAAGAGGTCTATTCCTGTAGCAACTAATCCTGCAGCATCTACCCCAATACCATCTAGACCAAAACGGGCCCGCAAAATAGTAGAGGTTAAAGAGGTTCTTGTACGTCGAAGCCCTCACATGTGAGGTCAAGTATCAAAACCTCATATAGAACAATAGGTTGAGAATATTCCAGATGACTCTCCTATACAATTAGAACCCCAAAATGTGGAAACATGTGAAAATAAGCCTGACAGTGAAATACCACAGGGTGATCAAGAAATGTGTGAGCCAAATCCTACTATAGTTCTAGAAAATGCCCCTGAAAGTGTTCAACCTACTTCTCCACTAGTCCCTGTATACACTAATGTTTCTATCATCCCTTATAAATCCTCCTGGTACACCCATTATTTCCAACAAGTTGCTAAGGAGCAAAAGAAGAAAGCCATGGCTCAAGAATTTCCTCTATCTACAATTCAATCTATATTATTTGGTTTGTACAATCACTTCATCTTTCAAAATACCTTGTGGAAACAAGAGAGAGACCAAATGCAGAAAGTAATATCTGATAAAGATGAGGAAATTGAATCCCTCAAGGAACAGCTTGAAAAACAAAAACAAAAGATGAATAAGGCTCTGAAGATAACTGGCCAAATCATGACCTATAGATCACCACCAAGGGTGTATTCTATTTGTCTGAAAGAACAGTTTCTATTATTTTAATTAATGATGACAATCAAGGATATTGACTGTGAATTTAAAACTGCTCAAGATTTCTATAATGTGTATCAGGCTCTGCCCACATGGTAGAAGAATTTGTTGTGTGAACTCTATCTACATAATTTCATAATTCCACATGAAACAAAGTGGAATCCTCTGCTTTACATAGGAGATGTTCACCTTAGGGCTTTAATGTATTGGATGCATAGTGAGACAAACTATGACTAGTAGTTAAATGCCTACAGGGATCTTGAAAAGTTTGAACCTTTGCCACTACGACCTTAATCACATAAGCCAGATGATCTTTTAAGAGATTGGTTCAGATTAACCTATGGGAAGCCAAAACCAAAAATCAAGGCTAAATTGTTTGCAGAAAGAGAAAAGGTTTATAGAGATTACCAGACACTCCCAAATTTCACACAGAAAAGAGCTTTTTCAGGAATTAGGAATAGGTGGAGCCGACTGCCAGATGCCTTTAGAAAGGCAGAACCACATAGTCCTATCAATTATGAGGCAGTTGTTCACAGGGTGGCTAAATATATACAACTGGGACGACAGGTCAGAAAGGAACTATGGATGCCCTTATCCTTTCAGCCTCCTACTCTTCTTTGGCCTCTTTATGATAATAGTGCTACTAAACTAGACCTGCTAGTTGAGGAGCACAGAGGTAATCACTGGGAGCACAGTAGAGGATTCTACTACACCTTCAGAAGTGGGAAAAAGGGGAGAACCTTAGTCGAAGACTTCAGAGTAATGGCAAAGAAGTATAATGCTTGAGGACAAGCATTTGGATAGTGGGGGGGGCAGATGATGAGGCATATTAATGTCTTGATTTTAATATAAGTTTTTATAATGTGGACACACTCTTTGTGCTTTGATAAAACATTCCTGAGCACTTGTTGTAATTATCTTATGAACTTATGCCAGAAATAGCTAGAACCTACTAAACCTATGGGTAGTGTGTATGACATGTTTTGCTTAATACTATACATAGAATGCAGTATTTCATATAATTGTTTTAAGCTATGCTCTAATATTTGAGTAAAAGTAGGAATGTTATCTTGCATGTATATTCCGGATGTTGCTAACTTTTCAGGAGAATGAGGAGCAACGCAAGGAGTGGTGATCATTGCATTCAAGGAGGAAGACAATGAAGACCAATCATGGTAGAGAAAGTGTAGTTCAATTCCATTGAATAAGTCGCGCCTGCAAAAGAGTTCCAGAGAATATAGGGGATACAACTTGCTATATTTCTTGCAAGTTGTTATTCTGTTTCTTGGCAGTAAATGTGTTATGTCATGGTTGTTCTTCCGCTTTCTTTTCTAGCGATGTTTTCTTAAGACTTTTATGAATGTTTTTAATAAGAATTCAATCCTATATATATTGGATCTTGGATTATCCTAGGAAGCTAATGAGAAAATAGATAGTGTTGATTTAGACTCAGAAGTTACTTTCCTGTTCTTCATGGATTGTTCAGTTTCTATGTAATCAAAGAAGGATTTTAATGGAAGAAGGATTTTGAAACATTTGTTGTGTTCATAGTTAATTGAAACCGACCAAGGGGGCCCACTTGGGAGGTGGAATAGATTTAGGTAGAATAGATTCATTTCTTGCAGTTTCCTATTTTCAGATAGATTTACTGTATTATTCTTGCAGCATTGTTACTATGAAGTTCTTATAGTACTTGCAAAAAATGATCATAGTGGATGTTTTGAGTTTTTAATTAGTTTAAGTTCATTCTTGAAGCTTCCTGCAATTATCTGTTGTTAGCCAAGGTGTGTTTACTATTCTGTAGTAGCAGCATAGATTCTTCCAATGCATTTTTACTTTCCTGCAGCATAGGTGTTATGACTCCTAAAGGAACTTAGTGCACAAACTGTGCTGGCCCATTTCAAGTCCTACATCCCTGGGTTGACAATTCAAGTGTATTTCATGATGGAATAGATAATCTTTAGAATAGATATATTATCTTTGAAGGAGAAACAATGGTGTGATTATCTTCATCTATTGTGAAACCGTACAGTAGTTGTTGGTACTTCACATTTAGGTTCGAAGAGAAAGTGATAGGTTGTGTTATCTGAGTCTGAGGAGGATGACGACAGTGGTTGAGTGGACCCTAGTGATACTTTGGAAGCCAGTGGAGATAGCCTTCAGATAGTAGGTTGAGTGAGTCATATAAAAGAAGGGGAAGTAGTATAGTCTCAGATATAGGTGGGAGGGGGAGAATCACCCTCAGATGGTGAGACTCAGAGAGTCTTGTTTTCCCACCACTTCAGTCTAGAGTTACCCAACTGACTTCACTTGCGCCATTTAGTGTGATAGCAAGAGCAGTCTTAGTACCAATTTTTGTGCAGTTAATGGGCCCAGTAGCCATTACATGTCTAACTACAATAGTGGTTACCCCTCCACCAACAAAGATACTCCCAATGTTAGCAGAACCAACACTCGAGTCTAAGAGAGCATTGCTTATAGAATTGGCCATAAAGATGGTACAACCACCTACAATAGAGACATAGACAGTAGCGGTCATTGAGGGATTGGAGGATCTAGAGGTACCAACAAAGACCACTAAGACAACAACCCTGTTAGTCGATGGTCCCAATGTAGACTCATGGCTTACTTAGTTTGACATGGTCGTGCTCAAACCAATTGGATCTCCACCTCCCACACCATGAAGATAGCTAGAGCCAACAAAGATTGTTGATCTATAGGTGGAAGTCGAGGGTGGGTAGGATGCAACAATGCTGGGTGAGGAGCCCCATGGCATGGTCCCACAACCACTACCATAGTCATTATTGTAATCACCTAAAATTTGTCTAGTAGAACCTAAGCCCCTAATCTTGATTAAATTGCCTTCAAACAAATTCTAAATATCAAAGGCATAATTTACAAGACATAATTATGTAAGAAACCTAAATAATCCCACTTGCATAATTAAATTAAATCATTTATAAACTTGAAAAAATTATTTAATTATCAAAATTTACCTTTAATATAAAGTCCTAGCACTTTTATTAAAAAGAGCACTTTGTGCAAACTTAATCTTGATTAATTGACAATTAAAAGGAGATTTTCTATTTTGTCTTATTCTCCCATCAAGCTTGGCCAATCAAAATTCTTGAATCTCTCACATGGATCGATCTCTCTCACCACACATCTCAACCTAAAATCTTTTACCTCTTAATCTCCACCCTCCATTCTTGAGGCAATTCCTTTAAAAGGAAGCTCTTCCTTGGCTCAAGGTCCCAATCTTGATCATGTTGCATCTTAGTGATTTGCATTCTTTCATTCTAGAGTAATCTTTCTATTTTGAATTCCTAGTTCTTAGTTTCTTTTCATTCTAAATGCTCATAACTCTCTTGCATTATTAGCTTAGTTCATTCCCTAGTTTAATCTTGCATTATTAATCTATCTTGCTTTCATTCTAGCATTGTTAATTTGGTATTCTAGTTTCATTTCTAGTTTTTCATTGCATTTGAATCTTCCATTTTGGAGTAGTCAAGTCACTAATCCTTAATGTCAAACTAATGAGCATCATAAAAGGATTAAATTCACTTCAACTAGGAAGCAATAAGCCACTTTTGAGGGTTTAGTTGGTTCATTTGAATTGAAGTCCTGTAGCTAAATTCTTGAGTTAATGGTTTATTAAGTGTTGTTTGAATTCCAATTGAGTACCAATATTTAATCACACAATTGCGGTAGATGGTACTGGACAACCAGGGTTTGATAGGAGTTATTGAGTAGTATTTGATGGAGATGGAGGCTAGTGTATGATGGATAGTAGAGAAACTCATGAAATTTTCTACAAGGAAGTGTACCAAGGAGTTTGAGTGGTATTTTTTGAGTAGAGGATGGCCTACCTCTAAGACATCAGAGATGTTTGAGGGATGGAGGATCCATGTGCCTGATGGGGAGAGTCAAATCCATACTCTACTTTAACAAGTAGATCAAGGTTTTAGATAGGTGTACTATGAGATTCAAAGGGTTGAGCACTAAGCATTTTGGGTTGAGGCAGAGCAAGTGGTAGGCGTAATATCTTGGGAGGATCTCTCCACTTAGCTATAGGTGACTAAGATGGATTTGATACAGATGAAGGGGAAGGTGTCACGCCAACATGATCAGATGACAACTCTTGAGGTGCAACATAGGATCGAGGTGTCCACCTTGGAGGTGTAGTACCAAGATCAAATAATAGTACTAGAGGGTAGACTTGCATTGAATCTAGATGAGGTCAATAAGAAGAACAAGAAGATTTTGGAAGCAACATTTATGGTAAAGAGTGTTTGGGAGTGGGAGTTTCTTGCAGAGAGAGATTTGTGCCATAGGACTGAGCAGGTTCATGAGTTGTGAGCTCGACTAGAATCACCAACACCACCACCATGAGGGATGCCCTCTCATCCCCCCTCTACTTCTTGATTTCTTTGTACAATTATTTGATTCTTTTCATTGTCCCTATTTTGTTGTGCATCATCCGAAGATGACTTTCTTTTTGGGGCAGATGATGTTGTCATGTAAAATATGTTGTTAAGGTTTGTTAGTATGACTGAGGAGTAGGTAGTTGGGAATGGTTGGCCTCACACCCCCTCAAAATATATATATGTTATTTGCTTGCATTTGAGAGATAACATTAGCATTATTATGGTTGGCATTGTAGGAACTATTATCGTGGTACATTGTAAACATTGAACATATTAAAGAAGAAGTATTTGTGAGTTCTGTGGCATTGTTGTGTCCTGTTATACTTCCTATATGTTTCTGTATGTATTAAACATTCACATTAGTAGGAAAACATCCTCATTTTTCATATCATAATGACACTTAAGCTATCAAGTACAATCAAGAGATTGAGAAGGTATTCAAGCAATCAATAGCAATTAGATTCAAGATTTAAAGGAAAGCATCCAAGATATAGTTTCTCCAATTCATTCAAGTCAATTTTAATGAAATCTTCTCCATCAAATAAATTGCATCTCTCATTATGGCCAAGTAGAGGAATTCTCAATCAAGCAAGAAGATCTTTCATTCCATCTACATTCATCTCACCTTCATTACAAGTGACTATGAAGAATATCTACATTGAACATCTAGGAGTGGTGTTTATAGATCCATGCATTTTTTAGGGAATCCTTGATTCCTATTCTACATTTCAAGGTCAACTCCTTGATTCCAAGTACATTCAAATAGCTTTATGGGTGGGTATGAGCGATTTCTACTTTCGTCCATGAGGGTTTAAGCAAGGTGAATAAAACATTTACCTTTTTACATAAATTCCTTTATGCAATTTCCTTTGATTTTCAAGGCCGATTCCTAAATGGGGATTTGATCAAGGAAACCCCCTTTTACCCAACTTTTTCCTCATTTTTTTTCTTATAGGAACATGTTATGGAGCTCTCATAACTTTTTTGGGTAGATCGAGAACAGTTGGAGCATCCTTGCAAGTTTTAGGCAAAAACCTAGGGTATTAAATATTTCAAATGTGATATACCTCCTAGATCCATCTCCAATTTGACTGACAGATAGGTTACAACTTCAAGATCTTAGAATAACTGTTATAGGTATTTTTGGTATTCATCTATCTGATATTCAGATTTGAAGTAACATATTTCCTATTTTAATTCTAGGTGCATATAGATATTTCCTAATTTGAATTTATTATCTCATTATCATTTTCCATTTCAATATTACATATTTAGTGAGGTGTCATTAACCCATTCAATCCTCGAGACCTTCCTAGCCCATTGGGACATCTTCCTTCCAAATGTGCAACTTTGAAAATGAGAAGTGGTCTACCTCTTTGCATTTATTCCCTTTTTCTATTGTATAATATATGCATGTATGTATGCATGTACATATGTATGTGTGTGTGTATGTACATACATACATAGATATAAACATAAGAAATAGGGATATGGAGGATGGTCCTATTTCTTTGGTGACATTCAGAAAGAAGATGATCCACTATATTCAAGGAGGCCCAAGTGCTAAATGGGTGAAATGATCCTTCAATTATGTTGAAGATGATGGAAATAGAAAGTGGGAAATGGAATGATGAATGCAAGATACAAAATAAAATAGTGAAGGAAAATGACTTTTAGGAAAAATGAATTGATAGAAGCCAAACACATTATTTATGCTATCTAAAATGGAACCCAAAGATAGTTGTTGGCTCATAATTTCAATTTGGAGAAAAGTTGGAGAGACTGGGTCAACTTTGGTGACTTCTATTGGAGGTGATGAGAAAATCAACCCTACAGCTCTCAAGAATCACGTGCATGTAAACACTTGTCACGAAAAGAGAGAAGCAAACAACTATTAAGGCCTAAAATCAATGATCTGTGAAAGAGGAATCATATTGATGTGCAAAGGAAAATAATGCAATAGAATGTTTCAATGTGTTGTGATTACACAGGAGATCTATCCTTATAAAAGGAGATCAAAAACCTAAAAGGAAACCTAGGTTGCATAATAATAATTAATAAAATAATTAATTATTATATGCCTAAAGTTTAGCATAAGAAATAAAAGAGATAATAAGTGACTTAATAATTAAATCAACATGATTTAATTAATAATCAAAACACATTATTACTCTAACACCCCCCTTAAGATAAACTTATGGAGTAGCTAAAAACCTAGAAACAACTACTAAAAGAAAATGGGTCTTGACAACAAAGGCTCGATTAGGTACCCAAGTACAAAACATAGTATCTATAAAGAGGAGAAATAGAGAAAACCACATGGGAACAACTCTACTCCAAAAAGAGATGAAGACTAGGGAAGGATTGAAGAAGCCTCTAAAACTAGAGAATGTCTCATAAAGCAGGAACAAAGAATGAACATGAAGAACACCACTGAAGTAAGAAGCTACAAACATTGTCAAAGGATAAATGTTGATTTGAAGAACCTCTAATAAAATAGAACATAACCAGGTAGAGAAGATTGTAATCTGCATGAGTGCCCTCAAATGATACTACTCAAATCAAGAGGCAAATAAAGGCAAATAACTGAACTCGAAGATACAAATGGCATAAACACCAAAGACTAAAGAGTTGATCAATCAAAGATGGAAGATTGCCTCAAAAAATAGGAATAAAAGAGTGTCCATATGGTAAATGATCCATCTCACTGAAATGTATAGGTACCCAACTACTACATCAACCCAGTACATAAGAAAAAATATTGAATACAAAGCTCACTCCAACAAACTAAGAAAGCATAAGAACCAACAGGAGAAACCCCCCATAATGTAGAAAAGGGAGAGGTGACAGGTACACTGAAAAGAATGGCCAACAAGAACTACATGATGAAGAACAAGAAACATCAAAGGTGCATAGAAAGTATAAACACATATAAAGGCTAGTGTCATTGACACACATCCTGAGGCTAATGTCATGAAAGTAACACTCACTCGAAAAAGGTAGATGGAAAACAAGGCAAACATCAAACTCCCCCATATCACTTTATAATGGAGTGTGAGTATAAAAGGCACAAAGATGTGCAAGATCCCAAGTATGCAATAGAGTGACACTTTATCTCTGTGTGTTTGCAATAAATAAATGCTTTAAAAAGATGTATACAAAGCTCAAAGAAGACAAAAGGTTGTATAACCATGAATAATAGCCAAAGATGAGTCATCTTATAAAGAGTAAAGATCCCAAGACCTAAAACATCCAAGATATTCACCAAAGTGCATAAATGCAAAAAACTGAATAAAATGTACCTAGAGAAAAATCTGGAAAGAAAAGTCATAGCACTAGAAAGTATACAGAACAAGCTTTTCAATGATATCTTGTTTTCCAAAAAAGGAGTCCAGATGCGCAAGATATGGCTCCTAGAGTGCATAAAAAACTTATGGATTTTACATTGAAAAAACCATCCAAAAAATGAATCAGAAGATCAAACCTCTAGATATGGATATATCTCGGAAAGAGATTTCCAACGATATCTCATTTTCTCAATTTCGACGTTGTATGAGCAAGTTATGGCCAAAAAACCATAGGGTGCTCTAGAAAGGGCCCAGAAGGTGCATGAAATTTTTTGATGTAGTGTAGACATTAAATTTGACAGTTGTATGCTCGTCACCACCCAAAAAATAGGTCACCTGAAAAACTATCGGCAAAAAAAAAATCAAGTTGTTGGAAATTTTTGTTGGTCACGTGAAAATTCTCGAAGGCACCCAAGTGGCACGTGGGTGGCCTGGTGAAGGCACGTAGAAGGCAATGGAAATGATAGGCTATTTTTTGGCCACTGCGGAGGAGGAGGTGCTTGTTGAAGATGATGGGTGGCGGGCAGCAGGGGGCCAGCGAGTTGATTGGCTTGCACTGGGCAAGGGCCGCATGGACTGGCGTTGGCGCAAGTCCATGCGGGGTGGGGCCAATGACCTACAAATGTAGGTAAATGGGGCTCCAAACCCCTAAAAATACCTCTTTTTAAAAATAAAACAAAACTTTTCCAAAAAAAATGTAACCTGGGTAATGAAAAAAAATCAATTTTTTATTGTATGTACGACCATGGTATAAAGTTTTTCCTTTGAGGTCAACTTGCCCAAAATGGACAAATTTTATATGGAAATAGGGGTTTGAGGGTGCTTTGAGTTCAACCATGAGGTCCATTTGAGCCCAAAATGTCCAGAAAAAAGCTCCACCCTAAATCCAAATAAAAATCTCTAAAAAAACATAGATTTGAAGAACAAGGCCAAATCTCTCATAAAAATAATAGGGGCATGTAGATCTAAAGCTATGCTAGCATATTGGAGTTGATGATAAATCAGCCCTACAACTCCCAATAATCACTTGTATGCACATGCCTATCATAGAAAGAGAGAAGCAAACAACTGTGGAGGTCTGAACTCAATGATCCGTGAAGAGGAATTATATTGATGTGCAAAGGAAAATAATGCAATAGAATGTTTCAATGTGTCATGATTATAAGAGAGATCAATCCTTATAAAAGGAGATCAAAACCCTAAAAGGAAACCTAGGTTGAATAATAATAATTAATAAAAGAATTAATTATTATATGCCTAAAGTTTAGCTTAAGCAATAAAAGAGATAATAAGTGACTTAATAATTAAAATCAACGTGATTTAATTAATAAGTAGGACACCTTATTACTCTAACAACTTGGTCCAGGACCAAGTCGTAAGTGGTGACTTTATCTTGGTATTTTTTGTCCTTTTTTAGTCTCAAAATGTAATCACGGTTCTACATTGTCTAGATCTAGTCATGAAATGAATGCCACATGTTTCTACACATTGAAATGAGAGAAATTATTGTATAGGTAGAGTTTTTCAATTTAGGAATCAACCTTGAAATTAAAATAAAATATGCACACATGGAAAGTGTGTTGATGTAAAGTAGAAGCTACATCTAAAACTTAAAGTATCATATACCTTGTCTTGTGTAATAGTTCTTTGAATGTGATCACACGTATTGATGCAGTAGCTTGACTCCACATAAAAAACCTAAAAGGAGATAATGAAAGGCATGGCTTGCATAATGAATGTTATAGTTTTCCACAATTCTTGATGGAGAGGAAGGAGAAAGACCTTAAGACTATAATGCTTGGTGTACACACAAAAGTAGTACACTTCTATGAATCCTTACATGCAAGGAAACTCAAGAATGAGCCCTCACAAATCGATCCATAGCTCTCTATGCATGGAGTTGCAAGATTATGAATTTGCTCTCAGCTAGAGCTATTGAGCTTGTGAACTTGCTAGTCAACCATACAATGAGAGATTCGAATGAGGACAAGGGCAAGAGTGCCAATATCTCCAAAGAATCAAATGGAAATGCAATGCAATGCAAGCTAAGAATGAGAATGCAAATGTGCAAGCTATGCTATGAAAATGGAAGTACAAACTAAGCTATGAAATGGAAATAGCAATGGATTACAATTCCCCTAATTAAGCTATGTGAAGCTAATATATTACATAAAAGGAAACTAAGCTATGAAATGAAGCTATGGATGCTATGATAATGTAAGAAATGAAGTCTAAACTATGAAGCAATGAGGAAATCTAAGAAGAGCTTGATGTAGCAATGATCTCCAAAAGCTCCAAATGCACCTAGAAAACCTGCAACATAACAATAGCATGAAAGAGATGGATATGCAAATGAAGGAGAGACCTCTCCTTTTATAAGAAATGCAAAGGAATGGACCATGAAGATTAAGAGGCAAAAGTCTCAATCAACGGTGGAGCTTGAAAGAGGAGCAATATGTGTGCACAAGTATCCTCCAATAGGAAAATAGGAGTTGACTTTATGTCCATATGAGACAAAATGTGCTTTTTTTATAAAATAAGAATAGTGCTTTATTTGTGCAACTTAGGATAAGAAGAAAAGGTGGGGCTTTTTATTCAAATAAAAGAGGAGGAAATATTCCTTTTAAGTAAATAAAAGCTTAGGATAAAATGGTTAATCCAAGGATAAAAATCCAATATATGATTGAAATTAAGACTTGACCAAGAAATTGATAATGTTGAAAATATTGATTATTGATAAAAAAATGATTGAGGGTTGATAAATCAAATAAATGGGGCCCAAAGTCTAGGCGACAATTTTTGGGTGCATACATTTGCCCCTCTTTGACTAATGTGTGATCGATTTGGGAACACATGTAGTCAAAGAATGAAGTTGAAATGTGAGATCGATATGGGATCACAAAACAACTCAGATGTGAGGTCAATTCGGGATCACACCCAGACAAACATAAACAAAGGCCTTTGAATATGAGGTCGATTCGGGATCATATTCAAAGTAAGAGATAAGAATCTCAAATTTGAGCGAAAGCTCACAAAAGATGTCTGAATCAGGAAAATCAAGGAATCAGGGATGAGAATCCCATAAATATTGCCCCCTTAGAATTGAAATCAAAATCAGATAGAGGAGAACAGTGGACTGATAAAAGATTTGATCAAATCATAAGGAAATCATAATCCAAGGTACAGGTCAATAGATTAACCATTAGGTGATGAAACATGCCCTAGTGAGGAAGTAGAAGAATAGAAATAGAAGACTAGAAATAGAGTGAATGAAAGACAAGAAAATATGAGAGACATGGAAGGAAGAAATTCCACCAAAGATCGAAGAATTATGCCTCAAAAGGTCAATCAACTACGTAGAAGAAGGAAAAATTTGAAACACGATTTTGACAATGAAGATGACCTCAAATTTCAATTTTGAGTCCAAAAATGGATAGAAAATGATGTGATATGAAAGACCAGAAATGAAAGATATGATCAAGAAGAATCAGAAAATGAGCACAATTGACCAACTAGTCTATAGATGATAAAAAGGAGAGCTCTCTCCATATGCAAGATGCAAAAACTAAACTAACATGAACCTAAAAATGCAAGCTACTATGAAAGTGGTTGACTTGCAAGGTCACAACGCTTATAGACATCTAATTATCATCATCGAGCATTATTGGTAATGTCATAAGATCATACAATGCACACTAGTATGACTATGTGAATATGAATATGATCTTTATCAGATAGAAATGTGGGAATCTCACCTAGGCATCAAAGACATGTAGGTCAAGATGACTAATGCAGTGAGATCACCTAAATTTTGATATGGCGAGATTATGCTTGTATCAAGACATATGAAAGTCAAGATAGCTAGAAGCATGCGCTTGCAAAATGGTCAAGGATAATACCTTGTCAATCCCTAGTGTCAAGTAGGACCAGCAAAGATGCTCATGATAGTTAGGATCAACAAAATATACCCACAAGCAGATAAAGAAATAAAACATGTTCTCATACCCTCAGTCTTCTAGCTATGCATCATCGAAAACTTCTCAAGGAGAGACCACTCATCAAAAAAATCCTCATAGACAGCACACAAAGAAAAATAAAGTCAACATATCTCAAGCGAGTTGATTGTTTAAGTGTGTGTGTGTTGGTCATAAAGTAAAACTTTGATCATCACATCTGCTAATGAGAAATAACATACCATACTTAGACTATTGGGAAAGACATCTGATAAGTGTTAAGGAACACTCGATGCAAGGATAGTGTTGAAAAATACTATTTGGGGTGGTGTTGAAAAACACCTGTTGTGAAATGCCCCAAGAGACAAATGCACCTAAAGGACCTATGCTAACAGGTATGCCCCCTAGATAAAGACAAAGACCAATTCCAGACCAAGTCAAATAAGGTCAAGACATGATGGAGAAAGGTTCAGTGTCGAGGACGCATGCTAAACAAATAGGAGTGCAAAGGCCTCAAGTAGCGCCCATTTCCAAGTTTTCACCACTTGGATTTTTATTGCAATTTTTCTCTTTTTTCATTTTTTTTGAATTTTTGCTACCAAGGCGCCTGTTTCCAGGTTTTCACCAAGGCACTTTTTCTATTTTTTTGAATTTTTTTGCTATTTTTTAATTTTTTTGTATTTTTATTTTTATTTTTTATTTTTTATTTTTTTTGTATTTTTTCAAGACTTTTTATGCTTTTTAGGATTTTTTCAGCATCATATATGAATTTTTTTGGTATTTTTTCAGGATCAATAAAATATATACAAAGGATGCCCCCAGACAGAATGAGCATCAAACTCTTTAAGCAAGATCACATCATGTAGTCCCAATGTCTAGCAAGGTGAGGGACAAGATGGATGAGCAAGCTGGTGAATAGGATGGAAGAAAGGAGAATGAAAGCGAATGGAGGGAAGAAATCCTCAAGGTCAAACTCCTCAAGAGTACCCAAGCTAGGGAAAAAATTGTCATATAAAGCACATTTGGACAAGCAATGAGAGGCTAGCATAGGATAAGTCACAAATGTGTACTGCAAAAGAAGGAAAGGATGTAGTCCAAAGGAGTAGACATGTCAAGAGACTTCATAGCATCGTGTTTTACTCTTTTTTATTAGATTAAGACCAAGGGGAAAAGGATAGCGAAATGCTAGAATGAATGCAGGAAAATGAATATGAAGGTTAAAAATGAATGGAATGAAAGCAAGATCATCATAAGATAGCTCACAAGATAGCCAAATGTTCATGTATAGGTCAACATTGTCAAGATCAAAGAGATGACGAAATGGATGAAACATGTAGAAGAACTACGCATGATGCCTGATTACCAAGTTTTCATCATGGTACTTATCCAAGGCACCACAAGGGAGTGGTTTTCACCATAGGATGAATTTATTTCTCTTTGCTTTTGCTACCAAGGCACCTATTTCCAGGTTTTCACCAAGGCACATTTTCAATTTTTTTCATTTTTTTTTTTTTTTCATTTTTTGAAAGAAGGCAAGCTTTGCAGATAATGCTCCTTGAAAGGATAAACCATGATATGCCAAGGATTCAAAATGATATGCTCAAAGATGCTGATAGGGAAAGGGAGATGGAGGAGAAAAATAGAGGATAAAGCTTTATGTAAAGTGAGTGAGGTTGGAAGATAGGAGGAATAGGCAAGTGAGGAAAAAGGATAGAAGGTAGAAGGATAATGAATGGAAGGATTGTGAAAGGGTAGATGGAAAGGAAGGCAAGATCAACATCGACACACACCTTGAAGGGTGGCGAGAGGATGGAGGAAATGTGAATGAAGGAATATGGCGAATATTTAGCAGAGGTTGTGGTTTAGGCACATGGAATGGAAGAATGTTTTTGGAAGAAGATGAAGTGGAAGCCTTTGGAAGCTTGAATGTCAACTTCACTTTTTGTTCAATATTAGACTCTTTCAAGAGAGACTTTGGAATCCATATAGTTTTAGGCTTTTTATTTCCTTTTGATGATTTAGAGAGAATATCTTCAATGATGGATTTTGGAACCCATACTTGTAGTTTTTTTCTTAGATATCTCCTTTGACTTTATGTATCCATGTCGATTAGAGGAGACATGGTGATCTTTTTTTTTTTATGGATTCTTGTATTGCTTCTTTTTCTTGTATTGAACATTCAATTTACTTCCAAAAGACTTGGGAATTGTGGAAGAAGAAGGAAGATATGAGTGGTTTAGATGGGTAAGTGGATGAAAAGGATTCAAGGGTATGTATCTATGTTGATCTTGAGGAAAGATAGGAGATGGAGGGATGTAAGGACCCAAGATGGATAACGAATTAGGAGAGTAAGGAGGGGAAAGTGAAGGGACATAAGGACCCAAGATGAAAGGCAGATGTGAAGCCCTTAGCATTGATGGAGAGGGTCCAAGGATGGACATGGAAGATGCAAAAGGATAATCAATAAGTTTATCAGTATTTATATAACAACCAAGGACATTAGCATCTTTAGAGTGAGCATTAGGATTTGCAATAGGATCATGAATATCTTGAATAGGAGCACCTTCTTTGATAGGATTGTTCAAAGCTTGCAAAGACTTAGGAAGAGTAGAAAGTGGAAGTGAATATGAAGTGGTAGAACAAGAAGATGGAAGACTTTGATCTTGACGAGGATCTTTGGATAGCATAAGCGTATCAACTTTCTTTCAATTTTCAATAGGCTTTACATCAGAAGTAACAACACCATTTTTAATAACATTAATGAAAGTATCATCTTTGGAAAGCGCAAGTGTGGTAAGGTTATTTTGATTATCAATAAGCTCAACGGTGTAAGTAGTAGCTTGATCTTTCTTAGGAGAAGACTTAAGACATGGTGGAATGAATGAGGAAGGGCGTAAAGGATCAAAAAAACCATGAAACAGATCAGAGACATCATGAAAATAATTGGATGACATGGAGGGTTCTTGATCTTGATCTTTCTTTATGTTCTTTTCTTTATCATTTTTAGAGTCCTCTTGACATGGAGCCACTTCTAAGGACAAGGAAGTAGGTTGGATTTGTATGGAAGACTTTGGAGGAGATAGTGAAGGACTAGATGAAGGAGTCATTGTAGCATATAAAGGCTTAGGCTCTTTAGGTTTAGTATTATTGAAAGTATTTGAAGCCAAGTGAAGGTTAGCTTGAGTTTATTTAAGAGGTAGCCCTTGGTGATAACTATAGGGAATAGCATGAAAAGCATTAGGATCTTTGTTGGATGAAGGATTTGTGAAAGTTTTGGAAGACTCGGAAGCTTTAGGAAATGTATGGGTATTGGAGGAAGTAGGGGATGGAAGGGAACCATCACAAGACAAAGGTTCAACATTAACATGATCTTGCTTGAGAGTGCAATCTTTATTTTTAGCATGAATGTTCTTAGAGGAAGAATTCTTATAGTATTGACATTTTAAATTAGCACGGTGCATTCTATAGTCTTCAGTAGTAGTAGATGGATCATAATCAAGGTATTGTTCACAGAACTCATCAAAGTTTCTTTCAAAATCTAAATCATACGGATCACCATCATGATCTTTCCAATATGAGGACCCATTTCTAGTAAGCACAAGGACATGATGAGGAGGACTCTTAGGAATAGAAGTTTCATAGGAATCACTACATTGTCCATCATCATAGTCATCATAGTCATCATAGGTGGGTGTGTCACTCTTTGTGGAAGAGGTATCATAAGGACTATCACGTTGCTCATTATGGTATGTCTTGTGAAGAGAAGGAAGATTCTTTGAAGAAGTAGAAGAAGAATGAGATCGTGAAGAAGAGGAAATTGAAGACTTAGTGTAGGAAGAGGACTTGGATAATGAGGAATTCGAATAATGTTTAGAAGAGTCATGATAAGATTTGGAAGATGAAGAATGTGAATAGTGTTTAGAAGAATCGTGATAAGATTTAGAAGATGAAGAATGTGAGGAATGATAAGAAGATTTAGAAGATGAAGAATATTTGGATGAGATCATGAGTATGATTCTAGCAAAGGCATCTGATTTAATTGATTTTTCTTTTATTTTTGTCATAAATTCATTACTCATGAGAATTTTGGAAGAACAACACTTTTCGAATATGTCAATGAGCTCAAGATCATCTATTCTTAATAAAGGTTCCAAAACCAGATATTTGAGATTCATGGTTCTAGAAGAAGAATCAAGCATGAAAGAAATGAATAGAAGAGATGAAATAGAAGAAGGTAGACTAGATAATAAGAGGAAAAGAATCAAGAAGACATGAAAATTTTAGGAAGAAGAGAAAGAAGCATGAAGAAAGAAGAGAAAGGATGAAAATGGGAGACTAGGAAGACATGAGAGATGTGGAAGAAAGGTGACCAAGAGTCATTTTGAGAAAATTGATACCATTGAAATTCATTTGGATATTGAGCAACATGTAATAACCCCTAAGATTCGACCTGGATTGACCAAGGAAGACCGAAAATGACACAAATCAAGCAGATAACAAATGTTCACTATGTGATAGTTTCAAGGCAAAAAGTATGACTCTTGACCAGTGAACGTGAAAAACTCAATTTTGAAAGCAAGTTGGTCAATGTTGTAGGTTGGATAGTGCAATTTCTTAGTTTGACAAGTAGTAACAACAGATAAAAGACAGGTTTGCAAACAGTATAGGATCAAACATGTCATAGAACACTTGAAACAAGGGCAAAAGCAACCTTGCCAAGACAAGCACTTGTGATATCAAAATAGAAAACCTTATGAATGCTACCGTTTTATTTGAATGTTGAGAACGTTTACACTGGTATAGCACAATCGAAGAAAATTCAAGCAATTACTACCTATAAGGACAAGGCTCATTACCTAGCAACATGGCTCATAACTTGATGCTCCCTTGCCTCACACCAAGTGGTTTCCCACAAGAGATATTGGTGTTGTCATGGAGGTGTCAAAAACACAACCAAAAGAACACATATGGTGAGTGTCTTGGGGTGATCTGGGTAAGTCCACTTGGATCAATCCTTGCACCAAGAAGCTAAGAAACTAAAATAAGGTGGCCTCTATCTAATGGTTCATAGTAAGGGCTTCCATTCATAGCACCCCTATTGATCTTCATAAAGGACTAGGACCTCACGGCCTCAAGAGTACCTTAAGCATTCTTGCTCAATGCTTTCCTCATGGTCACAATCCCACAAGTTACTCACATCAAGCGAAGATAAGTACTATGTATACCAAGGTTTTGTGTCCTCGATAGCCTTGAGATTATAGTGGGTTGGAAGAGCCAGAAAAAAGCTTGTCCCCACTTGGGTCATTCCCCTTGATTGCTCAAGGGCAGGCCCGCTAAAGGATTCTTGTACTAAACAAAGAGTGGATAATTTTTGAGGTTCAAGGTTTTTGGTTCACCACAAGGGTGAAGAGCATAATCCCCTATCTCAAAACTTCTCCCAAACACACCAAGCAAATTCAATTACCCCCTTGCTTTCAAAATCCCAAGATGGGTCAAGATTTATGTTTCACCACAAGGGTGAAGAGCATACTCTCCTACCACCTCAAAATTCCTATGACAAGGCATTAAGTGCCTATGAAATGAAACAAGTAGTATATGCCGCACTCAATAAAAAAAGCAATTAAACAAGTATTTGGTTTAGTTTTTATGCTTAGGGCAGCCCTGCAAAAACCATTAGTAGCCCTCTTTGACATGTATTTTTTTTTTGAAAATTTTCAAGCAATGAGATCACCTACAAGCACAATTTGTTAGCTCCACAATGGTTAGAACAATCCTAAAATCCAATTAGCTCCAAGCAATCCACTATCAACAAGTATTTAAAGCACTAAAGGTGGAACACTTAACTCTTCAAGTAAACGTGAAGCGAGTCCAAAAGTGGGACACTTAACCCTTCAAGTGAATGTGAAGCGAGTCCAAAAGTGGAATATTTAACCCTTAAGAGAATGTGAAGTGAGTCCAAAAAGTGGAACACTTAACCCTTCACACAAACTCAAAGTGAGTCCAAAAGTGGAACATTTAACTCTTCACACCAACTCAAAGTGAGTCCAAAAGTGAAATATTTAACTCCTCACATCAACTCAAAGTGATCTCAAAAGTGGAACATTTAACTCCTCACATCAACTCAAAGTGAGTCCACACCTTAGAAAACAAGTGAGTTCCAAAAAGCACAAAAGGGTTGCCTAGTGGAGCAATTAACGCTTCTTTCCTGTAGACCCCTCCCCTTTAATGTGACACTGATCTTGCAACCATGGGGTGGAAATGAGGGGCCGATAGATTAGCGAGTCCAATAACCCAAGATAGAAATCTAGATCAATCACAAGTAATCTAAGACTGCTAATCAATACTACTCACAAATGAAAAAGGGTTGAACAATGGAATATTTAACTTTCCAAGTAAACATAGAGTGAGTCACAAAGTGGTGTATTTAAATCCCTATGTAAACAAGGAATGAATCCATGCTCTCAATCACTCAATGAGATATTTGATATTGGAACCAAGAATTACTTAAGGTTTAAACACAAGCATTCACTTACACAAACTTGTATGAAAGCAAATCTATGTTCATTCATTTCCCATTAAGAGCATCAATTGAAATGTGTTCTATGAAAGCATGTAAAACACTCAAGCCAAACACATGAGAGGTTCAATTTTAATCCCAAAATCTAAATGTTGTAGAGATGGAACAAAGTACCTCAAGTCCAACGCTTTGTTTTAAACATTTTCCATGAAAGCAAGAGCATCTTCAAATGAACAAGACAAGAAAACAAGCAAACAAGATATGCAATGTATATCTAACTTATGCAAACCCTAGAGTTAGATCTAAAAATCAATTGTTAGGAGCAATGATAACCAGCAAATAATTCAAATTATAACTCATATCATGCAATGAACAATGAAAAATAAGTGCATACCCATCACAAAATTTTATTTTTTTTGCATTTGACCTAGTCAACAAGATCTAATTTTTACCACATGAATTCGAACTATAAACTCAAAATTTAGAAAAGAGACCTCTATCAAAAAATAGAGTGCTTTCCAAAAATGTAAAAATTTCAGAAAAATCTCTTCATTTGTGCCCTAGAGACTCATTTTACCAAAATAGACTAATTTTTATAAATTGACCAAATGAGTTATGATATGATTTCTAAATTAAAAAAATAGTGAATGGACCCCTTGTATAATTCCAAGACCTTTCCAAAAATGTAAAAATTTCTGAAAAATACACTAATTTGCTCCAAAAATCAAATTTTTATGAAAAATTAAGAAAAAATCATAAAAAATACAAATCACCTCCGAAAATTTTGAAATTTTTTTTGGAGCTTCTCTGATATGTCACCAACTTGAAAAAAAAAAAATTCAGACCAAAACACCAAGCCGTTTGGGAGATATGATCAAATCTTTCAAATCTAGAGTTTTTCATCTCCAAACAAATCTGCACAAGGGTTAGCTCCAAAAATAATCAAAACCAGCATGCAAGAGGTGGGTTGCCCCACGGTGGGTGCCAAAAATGTACACACAAAAGTAGTGCACTTCTATGAATCCTTACATGAAAGGAAACTCAAGAATGAGCCCTCACAAATCGATCCATAGCTCTCTATGCATGGAGTTGCAAGATTATGAATTTGCTCTCAGCTAGAGCTATTGAGCTTGTGACCTTGCTAGTCAACCATACAATGAGAGATCTGAATGAGGACAAGGGCAAGAGTGCCAATATCTCCAAAGAATCAAATGGAAATGCAATGCAATGCAAGCTAAGAATGAGAATGCAAATGTGCAAGCTATGCTATGAAAATGGAAGTACAAACTAAGCTATGAAATAGAAATAGCAATGTATTACAATTCCCCTAATTAAGCTATGTGAAGCTAATATATTGCATAAAAGGAAACTAAGCTATGAAATGAAGCTATGGATGTTATGATAATGCAAGAAATGAAGTCTAAACTATGAAGCAATGAGGAAATCTAAGAAGAGCTTGATGTAGCAATGATCTCCAAAAGCTCCAAATGCACCTAGAAAACCTACAGCATAACAATAGCATGAAAGAGATGGATATGCAAATGAAGGAGAGAGTTCTCCTTTTATAAGAAATGCAAAGGAATGTACCATGGAGATTAAGAGGAAAAAGTCTCAATCAACGGTGGAGCTTGAAAGAGGAGCAATTTGTGTGCACAAGTATCCTCCAATAGGAAAATAAGAGTTGACTTTATGTCCATATGAGACAAAAGGTGTTTTTTTTCTTTTTTTTTATAAAATAAGAATAGTGCTTTATTTGTGCAACTTAGGATAAGAAGAAAAGGTGGAGCTTTTTATTCAAATAAAAGGGAAGGAAATATTCCTTTTAAGTAAATTAAAGCTTAGGATAAAATGGTTAATCCAAAGATAAAAATTCAATATATGATCGAAATTAAGACTTGATCAAGAAATTGATAATGTTGAAAATATTGATTATTGATAAAAAATGATTTAGGGTTGATAAATCAAATAAATGGGGCCCAAAGTCTAGGCGACCATTTTTGGGTGCATACACTTGGATGATTGAATGCTTGTGGATGGAGAATTATGATATGATATTCTTCATTGATGGTAGTATCCTCTAGTTGGCCATTGCTAAGAGAGAGAATCTTGCTTCCATGGAGAAGAATTACTTGGAAATTCCTTGGACACTTATTGTATCCTCCTCAAATGTGGAGAGGTAGGTTTCTTATAAGGGTTGATGGGAATTCAAGATTTCTATTTGATAATTGAGATCTACCCTTGGTTTAAATTTTGAGGCAAAAATGGGGGAAAAAGTTGGAAGCGATGACTTTGTCCCACCAAAAGGTCTTAAAATTTGGTCCATAGGTCCTAATTAGAGTAGGGATGCTGGACTGATAAGTGAATCAAGGTTGGAGTGCCAAAAATTAATGTGGAAGCTCATACATGCTAAAATGGGAACATGATAAAAGGAGAATTATATAGTGATGCAATTTTAGGATGATTTATTAAAACCCCACTTTAGCAGGAGTATGAGTCCACCTCATGCTCACAAAAAAGTAGAAGAAATAGAGAAAGAGATATGATAATGTGAAAAATTTCAAAGAGATAGGACATTGCCAAGTTTAAGGGAACAAGCCCCCAAATCAAGGATCTCAACTCAAACAGCCACGTGTAAGGGAACAAAAATAATAAACGAAATCAAAAGGGAAAAACAAAAGACAAAGGACACCAACAAAAAGTGGTTAGTACTACAAACAAGACTCCAAATCAACTAACTTAAAACACCTTGATAGAGAAAGTGTCTCAACCGCTAGTATCATGTTCAAAAATCTATTACAAAAGCACAAATGGTTACATGGAAAGAGTGAAAGCACACACCAAACATAATGAAAAACTCCATGGTCTAATCTACTAGAAAATTTATGAGGTTGTGGAGGAGAAAGAGACCACGAATCCAACAGGCTAGGAAGTTGTGTTATTCTACGTGATCCATGAAGGAAAAGGGAAATTAAAAGTAGAAAGGCTTAGCAAGTTGTATTATGCTAGTTCCGCTCAGTCAAAAATAGAACTTGATGCAAAGATGGAATCAATAGTCTAGAAAATTGTGCTATGTTATTTAACCACATTTGTTATAGTAATACATAGGGGTATAAAAAGGAAATGCTTAGGGGTGTAAAAATGGATACTCTAGGGTGCACAAAAGGAATACTCAAGGGGGCAAAAGGAATTATTAGGGGCATGTAAAAGGATTACACATATATGAAAAGGTAATGCTCAAGGGGATGAAAAAAGAATCACACAAGGGTGCAAAGGTAATGCATAGAGGTGTGTAAAAGGACTAGAGAGGGGTGCAAAGGTAATGTACATGGTCATGTAAAATAATTGCACAAGGGTGAAAAGATAATGCACAGAGGTGTGTAAAAATGATTGCAGAAGGGCACAAAGGTAATGCACATGGGCATGTAAAAGGATTTCGCAAGGGCACAAAGATAATGCACATGGGCATATAAAAAGGATTGCATGGGGTGAAAAGGTAATATATAGGGCATATAAAAGGATCCTGAAATTTGTCATATATTACATGAGGAGGGTGCACATATGCCTGATCCTTAAGATGAAAACAAAATACTATGGTGACATATTAAGGAAAAGGTGAACAAGGATACCTACTTCCAATACTAGGGAGATATCCCTTTCAATGGCAATGCATGTATAATCTTAGAAAAAAAGATGCATAACTTTGTCTACAACCAAGCAAAGATAGTAGTGTTAAAGGATTTCTTGTAACAAGTGGAAAGAGACCCTTGGAAGGAAGAGATATTTTGTTATAATACGTCTACCTCTAAAAGGATTTCTTGAACAAAGACTACATACTCAAGACAAATATATGGGGAGGAGAAAAAAAATTCACCTTTTAACCCCCTATTGCCAGGTGAAAAAGGGATTCTTGATAAAGGATGACACATTATAAGCCCCAAGTAAGGGAATTGTTTATAATGGACAACCTTTTTCAAATAAGGAAGAGGTTTTGATCTAGGATACACACCTATTACATAAGAGAGAATCCCAAATCAAGAAAAAAAAAATTATATAAGTAAATTATATTAAAATGTAAACAAATACCACTCCACCAAGGACAATAGATCATTAGAACAAAAGAGAAAGGAGAAAATAAAACACCTTTCCCCTAATCATAAAGGCGGGGGAGAAGATGACATATTATGCTTTTGTAATTTAATGAGCAATTATAATAGACATACACTCTCAAGCAAGGGAGAGGTTGTGAAAATTAATGGAAATTATTTTACAAAACAAAATAATTCCTTGCATGGGAAGACATCACATTATAATTGATACAATCAACAAAGAGATAATGGATCTTATTTTGAAAATAAGGAAAAAAAGGACAACACATTATGCACCCCCAGTGATAGACTATTTATAATCAATACGTGCTTTTAATAGTGAAGAAGGTTTTAAATAAGAATGAATCCTTGTGCAAAAATAAAGAATTCGATAGAATAAAATATATCTAGTTATAAAAGATACAAGTCAACAAAGGGGAAATGTGTCATTTTGAATGAGAATGAATTAAAAAGGTAAAACTTGCCCGCTCAAGTGGAAAGACAATGATAGAGAGACCTATTATGCTACTCACAATTAAAGATGGAAAAGGAAAGCATAACATCATGCAAAACAAAGACCACCCAATAAGATGGATCACTAGGATCATATAATGTGGAGCAATATAATAAGCATACGGAATTCTATTGCACATTTTTTATATCAAAAAAGTTTATGGGAACTTTTTCTAAGGAAATAGGGAATCTATCTACTAAATCTTAAATATTTTTTCTAAATTTGATACAATCAACAAGAGATTGTTTATTGATATGATGAATAAGGAAAAAGAAATCACCATTATGATATTTTGATTCTTTAAAAAATATCAAAAAGGATAACTAATTTTTGTGTCTAATATGAAATTAGAAGTTTATAAACTAAATGCACTTTACTCCTAATTACATGAATTTTCCCAATTCAACATATTTGTGTGATTATATATCTTAATCATTGAAATTATGAAAAATAGAATTCACTTGTGTTTTATCCAGATTAAAGAGACATAATTACTTAAATATCGTAATTAGAAAACTCAAAGAATCAATTACTGAAAGAAAAAGATAAGACAAAATAGGAAAATAGAGACCATGAGCTTGATAATGGATTTTTCTCAATTTGAGATATGTCTCTGGGTCCACTTCTCTACAAGGAACCAATTTATTAATGATGTCAAGCACTATGGCTTTTGTAAATCACTTGAGCTTGAGTCTTGCACCATAATCTCTTCGCAGTCTCCTCTTGCACCTAAAGGCACCCTTGTACTCTCCTGCTCAAGTTGGGCTTTAATTGCCTCATAACCCAATTAAACAGAAAAGTATTACAAATGGTAATGCCTTTGTGCTTGTAAAAATCATCCTATATACTAATTCTCTCCAAGAGAATTTATTGTTAAAAAGTCACTTGAATGAAAAATTAAATACCTACACCCCCCTTTTATACACTCCATGTTCTAAACTGGGTTTAACCATAAAATTAATGAAAATAACCCCCTTACCCTCTTAAGAATTTTGTTTACCGACCCATTTTGGCCCATTGTGCTTTGGCCTTATTCAAATTAGGGGTTGGTTTTAATCATGAGAAGTTTATTTGTTTGAAAATTGTGCTAAAGAAACTTTAAAAATAATATCCACCATTTAAATAATTAAAGCACTTAATAGCGCAATAGTGTCATCATATTAAGTGGTTCGACTCTTGCCGACCACATTTTTGTCATCAAACCCAACTATTTACGTAATAAAATAAACCCTGCACCAAATATAACTAGCAATCACACCTTATTGTGCAATGGGTACGCTATAGAGATTTGAAAGGTCAACTAAGTATTTGTTGCTTTGTTAGTCTCTCCCTCTCATCCTCTCTATATATCCTTATCTCTCTATCAATCTTTCTCACCATCTATATCTCTTTCTATCTCTTCATGTCCATGTCTCCCTTTGTATCTCCCTAGATATCTTTCTATCTTTACCTCTTGATCTACCTCTATCTCTCTATCTATTTTTCTCCCATCCTCTCACTCCATATTCATCTCTAGATCTCTATTTTCCTCTCCCCACTCCATATCTAGACGCATCTCCCACTCTCTATCCATCCATCTCTCTTCATCACCCCTTCCTATAGTCAAATAATGAGTTGATTATGTAATTTTATTTTTTCATTGGGGTGAAAATATTGAAACTTATTGTTGGCTCTCAGTATTATAGGTTCCACTTTATTGTAGATCTAATGAAGAGTTGTGTTTTATTCTAGATAATAGTATTTCTACAACTACTATCATATAACTCTTATGATGAACATCCACCAAAAATTATTTTCAATCAAATCATTTTGGAACCCCATATTTACAATAAGAACCATAAATTCATAAACTCTAAACTAAAAATCTACAATTGTAAAAACTTGCACAACAAACACTATACCTTGAAATATTTAAAATTTATTGAACATTGCATTCCAACTTTCATTTGGATTATCGAATACATGTTTAGGCTCAACAAGGAAGAAATTTATAGCTTGGAAAAGATTTTAATAGTACGTATTCAACAAATCTTACCTGTAAAACACAAAAAAAATAAAAAATAGCATGCAATTATATATATTTTTTCAATGCAAACTATAAACAAATGCCTTTGTTTGCAACTAACAACTTTAGCTACATACAAAGTATGATCCCTCATGACCCTCTCATTTTCGATGGAAGTCTTTTAAATTACAAATAATAATAAAATAAAAGGAGAAGAAACTGAGACATCTACAAGAAAGAGGAAGATACACAAATTAAATCATCATCTCAAGAAGAACCCACAAATGAAGGTAAATTCTCTATACCTCTAAGATTTGAATGATATTTTCTCTATAGATTAAATATTTAAGTATTTAGAATAAAAATGTAATTATTCACATTATATAAAATATAGTTAGTGTAAGTTGCATGATCAAACACGAAGCCTAGAAGGATCAAATATGTATAAATTGATGAATGGAGGAGATAGTTGCTATAGTCTTCTATATTTAAGCAACATTTTCAATTGTTGATTTGGAAAAAAATGTTGTGAAAATTTGACAGTGATCCAAACTCTCATGTAATATTTTGATAAGAATGTAATTTTCTCAACTACTAGATCTTCATTCCCAATCATTTTTTAAAATCATAAATTAAAATGATATATTTATAATAAAATCTAATTAATATTCTTTTCATTTTTTTAAAGTTTCCAAATCTTCTAAAATTAAGTAGTGAGCGAGAAAGGAGAGATTCAAATTTCAAACTCGAGCAAGGGAGGGAATGAAGGAGATGGTGATGGATCATCAAGTTCTAGAAGTCAACATGAGGAGATTGATGTGGTTGGAGTACAAGGAAAGAATCCCAATGTTGGGATGGGGCCTGGGGACCTAGAGGGTCCCAGGCCTAAAGATTCTACACAAAATAGGATGACTCATGTCATATCTGTCAAAAAATGGTTAGGGCTTTTTGGTGTTAAGCCAGCGGGTGAGTCTTTGCTTCCACCTGTGAAGAATATTTCTAACCTTGAGCAAGGTTCCTTTGCTATTACAATTCCTAATCAGATAATTAATTTTAATATATCAAGAATGGTTAATTCTCTTATTGGGTGGTTTCTTGGTGCCCGTCCAAATATTGAGGTGGTTAGGGCTTTTGTCAAGAGGAAATGGGTCTTGAAAGGACAAGTTGAGGTGGTGGATCTGCCTAAAGGTTGTTTATCCTTTTCCTTTTCCTATGATGAAGATCTTAGGAATACCCTGTGTAGTGGACCGTGGGTGATAGGGAAGCATTCCATGATGCTCCACAAATGGTGTCCAAACCTTAATATGCAGGATGAGTCGAATGTGCAGGCTCCGGTCTGGGTGAATCTCTTGGGTCTACCACTTGAGTTTTGGGTGGAAGATGTATTTAAGGGGATAGCTAATGTCTTTGGTGAAATTTTATCTATGGATCCTGTGATGGTCTCTAGGAGATGTCTCACTTATGCCAGGATATGCGTGGGCATTCATCAGGGAGTGGACATGCCAAAATCTATAATACTCCAGTCCAAACTGGGTTCCTAGGTCCAGAAGATTGAGTATGAGTCTACACCGTTTGCATGTTTCCATTGCAAAAAAAATGGACATTGGGCCAAGCAATGTCCCAAAAAAGTGTCCCAACCAAAGAAACAAAAAAAAGTGTTGGTGAGAAAATTAGGTTCTGAGTCCAACTCCATTGGGAAGGGTGTCAATAGTAAGATAGAAGAAAAGATGGAGGAGAAGGGCATTCTAGGAGAGGGAAGTGGGACTTCTCCCTCTGGAACAAGGTAGAGTAAGGAGATAAGCACAAAAATTATTGTTGAAGTTCCTCAAAGGAGAGTTGAGGATTCCTTTGCTAAAGAAGTGAGAGCAAGTCAATGGGTAACATAGAAGATAAGGAGGTTTTTTATGCGAATATTATTGAGAGAGAAATTTCAGGAGGTCACATTAGCAAATATTTAACATTGCAAAGGAATGATGAGATTTTCCAGGATGCCTAGAATTGTGCTATTCTTGGTTTTTCTAAAGATTCTTCTCAGAAACCTATTTTTACCCCTACTAGATTAGGTAAGCACTTATCCCTTGAAGTTAAGACAACAAAATGGGGTGATGAGGTGGACATAGATGATGCTTTACTAGGGTGTGATGATGTGACTAACGATGGATGGATAGATGTGGAAAACAAAAAGAAAATGAAAAATAAGAAAAAAGAAGGATATCTGAAGGTGACTAAGGATGCTACGATATCAACTAGAAGCACTAGAAGTAGCAAAATTGGAGATGTGGGAGCCATACATGGCTCCCCAGGAAGGCCCTCAAATCAAAAAAGAAGATTGTTAGAGGCCAGCAGGAACATAGCAGATGGAAGTCAAAAAACCATCCTAGAGTCGGGACCTTTCCAGAAGTAATGAAGATTATTTTATGGAATGTAAGAGGGTTAAACAACCCTCATAAATAGGATATGATTAGAAACATGATTAGAGATAATAAACCGGACATTATGTTACTTCAAGAAACCAAAATGTCTAAGGAAAAAATTGAGAATCTTTATTTTTTTAGTAATGGAAAGTCCTTAGGTGGTGATGTTGATGGGGCTTCTAGGGGCATTGTGATTATGTGGAACTGTAACATCATTAGGGGGGAGGTTATTTCTCAAGGTAACATTATGGCTAATGTTAGATTCTGGCACATTAAGGATGGTACCTCTTGGGTCCTGACTAACATTTATGCCCCTAATACTAAATGGGGAAGAAAATCATTTTGGACAAAAATTTCTAGAAAAAGGAGTGACTTTACTACTGAAGGGTGGATTATAATGGGAGATTTCAACACTCCTTTGAAGGAAAATGAGAAACTAGGTGGGAGCCAACCAAATATGGACAACATAACTAATTTAATGGATTTCATTGATGGACACGCTTTACATGACATTGATTTGCAAGGGATTAATTATACCTGGACCAATAGGAGATCAGGCAAAGATCTCATCCAAGTAAGGTTAGACAGGGCTTTGGCTAGTAATGAGTGGTTTCATAGTTACTCTTGCTCTTTATCGACTTATGTTAGAGTTGGTTTGGATCACTATCTGATTACCCTTATAGCTGAGCCTGTTGGTTTGAAAAGGAACTTCCCTTTTCATTTTGAGAAAATGTGGACTATTCATCCTAATCTTGAAAATCTCATTGAGGAGTGGTGGAAAATTAGGATTGAAGGAACGACTATGTTCAAAATTGCTAAGAAACTAAAAATTGTTAAAGACAATATTAAAAAATGGAATAAGGAAACCTTTGGGAATATCTTTACTAATAAAAGGAAAATTACTAAGGAACTGAAGGAAATACATGACAACATTTAGAAGGATGGGTATATCATCTTTTCTAAAGATGAGGAAGATATGAAACTCGTGGAATATCGTGATATCATCTCTAAAGAAGAATCCTTTTGGAGACAAAGGTCTAGGAAAATCTTTTTGAAGGAAGGGGATAGAAATTCAAAGTATTTTTTCATGACCACAATCAGGCACATAATGGGTAATAAAATTTCTAGATTGAAGATTAATGGTGTCATCAGTGAAAAGGAGGATGAGTTCAAAGGAGAGGCTACCAAGTTTTTCTCTGATCTCCTAAAGAAAGCTGACAATCTGGACATGGCTCGCCAAAGGGAGTTAATTGATTGTATCCCCCAAATTCTAAATGAAGAGAAGAATAGAGTTATCACTGCTATTCCTTCAAAGGATGAGATTCATAAGGTCATCTTTTCCTTTGAAGGAGACAAAACCCCTGGCCCGAATGGTTATCCTCTTTTCTTTTTTCATAAGTATTGGTACATCATTTAGCATGATGTTGTTAATGTTGTTGAAGATTTTTTTTGGATCAAGAAGGATTCTTAAAGAATTAAATGGTACCTTTATAGCTTTGATTCCTAAAAAAGTGGGTGCTGATAGCTTGGACCAGTTCATACCCATCAGTTTATGCAACTCTGTTTACAAGATTAAATCAAAAGTTCTTACCACAAGGGTTCTTTTATTTCTTCCTTCCCTAAATTCTAGACAAGAGAATGGTTTTGTCTCGAGAAGGAAAATTATGGACTCAATCATTTTTGTTCATGAAAACATCCACTCGCTGACTATGTCTAAAAAGGAAGGTTTTTTGTTGAAGCTGGATTTGTCAAAAGCTTATGACATGGTAGATTAGGATTTTTTGAAGGCTAGTTTGGAGGCTTTTGGTTTCAATAAGAGAAGCATAGAGCTCATTTATTATCTTGTCTCTTCGGCCACCTTCTCGGTGCTTGTGAATGGATCTCCTACCCCCTTCTTCAAATCTTCAAGAGGTATTAGACAAGGTGATCTATTGTCTCCTATCTTGTTTATTATTATGGCTAAATGTTTGGGTAGATAAATTGGTTGTTTGGTCAAAAAAGGTGAATTTATCGGCCTTCAACCTTCTTTTAAAGAGCAAATCTGCTCACACCAACAATTCATGGATGATTCTATAGTCATGGGGGAAGCCTCAGTAAAAAATAGTAAAAACATATAAAAGGCTTTAGATAATTATGGTGTTGCTACTGGACAAATTATAAATTGGAACAAGAGCTCTATTTTTTTATTAATGTTCCTGAACGAAGGCAAGAAAAGATAAAGGGTGATGGGCTATGAGGTGGGTTGTCTTCTAGGATCCTACTTAGGGCTGCCTCTTTGTCTTGATCCTCCAGATTCTTTTTGGAGCTCGATGATTGATAAATTCCATAAGAGTTTGGATGGTTGGAAGGGTGCTCTTCTTAGCTAGGCTAGTAAAATTCATGTGCTAAAAGCTACTCTCCAAAGCATCCTTCTCTATGCTCTGAGTATTTTTAAAATCCCTAGGAAGTTTGTGGATGTTATTGAGAAAATTAAAAAGAATTTCCTTTGGTCTGGCATGGAGCAAAAGAAGAGAATGGCTCTCATTGCTTGGGAAAAGGTTTACAAACTAGTTAATAAGGGGGTTTTAGGTCTGTGAAGATTAAGAAGTATGAATGATTTTCTTCTGGCTAAGCTTCTTTGGAGATTGTTCAATACCCCAGGAGAATGAAGTATTATCTGTCATAACAAATATAACAAGGACAATAGTAATTTCTAGAATTTTTTGAATCAGGATACTTTGCAAGGTGGCTCTATCATTTGGAACAGTGCTTTGAAAAATAAGGAGTTGATTAAGAAGGGTGTGAAATGGAAGGTTGGAAATGGCAAGACTATTCTCTTTTGGGATGATGAATGACTTTTGGATCATCCTCTTAGTTTTGATTCTAATTGGAAGGATAGGATGTTGTAATGTAAGCTGGACTTTAGAACTCATGTGGTTGATTATTGGGAAGGGGATAGCTAGACTGACTTGTCTAGGGTGGATCCCTCTCTTAGAAGTCTAAAGAAAATTTTGAATTTTGTCTTTCTAATTGATGAAGAGGATACTTTGATCTGGAGATATAACTCAAATGGGTTATTCTCTATTTCCTCTTTGTATAACCAGAATTATGAGAACTGTCTGGAACCTTGTTGGGCGAAAGCTTGGTTTAAAGGACTAACTCCTAAAATTAATGTTTTTTTCTAGATCTTATTGTAGGATAAGATTTTGACTATTAATAATTTGGGGAAAAGGGGCTTATGCTTAACTAATAGGTGTTGTCTATGTAAGAATGATGAGGAGACTATCAATCATATGACTATTCATTATGCCTATGTTCGAAGAATGTGGGACAAGTTTTTGAATCTGATGAATATGGAATGGGTCTTTCTAGAGGGCATACAAGAGTTATTCACTTCGTGGAGGTCTCCTACTAATAATAGCATTATGATTTCTATTTGGAACTTTCTTTTACCCTACATCTGTTGGAGTGTTTGGAAAGAAAGGAATGATAGGATTTTTAGAAATAAGGAGTCTAGTTGTATATTGATCTTCTATAAAATCAAGAGAGCCTTGATGGAAAACATATGGTTGACTAACAAATTTTAGGAACCGAAAGACACTTGGGAGGTGAAAGTCTTCAAGAATTGGAAGTTAGATGGTATGAAGGATCAAAAAATCAAGAGGAATTTGAGAAATGAGGCCCGATGGGATTGTCCTCCTAATGGCTGGATGAAAATCAATTTTGATGGTGCCTCCAAGGGAAACCCGAGGATAGCTGGTTGTGGTATTGTTATCAAAGATGAAAATGGGATTTGCAAAGGTGTTAAGGTAATTCCTATTGGTTTCAACTATAATCATGTTGCTAAGGCCAGTGCTACTCTTTTTGGTCTTATGCTGGCTAAGATGAAAAGCTATAGGAAAGTGTGGGTTGAAGGGGCCTCCCTTAATATAATTAAATGCCTTAATAATGATACGATCCCCTCATGGACAATATTTAATATCATTAATAAAGCAAAAAGTTTAATAAAGATATTTGATGTTTGTGTCATTACCCACAACTATAGGGAGACCAACTCAGCGGCTAACTGGGTAGCTAATGTGGCATGTAGAAGTCAGTCGAATATTGAATGGGATGACTAGATTGTCCTTCTCTCTGAAGGGTCATCATTAATCAATAGGGATCGATTTCAAAGCAGGCAAAAAATTCTCAATGAAGATTACATTACTATTTAATAATTGCAGGGATTTGTGTGAAGGAATTGTATGGCCTAGTTGTGATTACAATGTGACTATTGCCTTTAATTCGCATGTTTTATGGGTCTTTTTAGGCAAAAGAGGGCATGATTGTGAATTCAAGTTAAAGAAACAGGGTTTTGTGAGAAACTTTGAGATAAGGAAAAATTGTAGAAGTAGAGCCATGGGAGGATGAAAGAAGATGCGTGAGCCGAGAAATTGCAAGGAGTGGAATCAAAATCCAGAGGTCTGGAATATTGTGAAGAATGAGGGTGTGGAAGATTACTTGAAGAAGCCGCATGATAGTAAACCTTATGTTACCAAGAAATTCCTTGAAACTTGGAATAAAGGAAAAATTGTGGTTGGGACACAGTATATGGAGATAATAGAGGAGATCATCGCTGAGGCCATGGGCCTGAAAATTGAAGGTATCAATTTCTACAGAGACAGGAAGGTCTTGGACAAAGCCCTTGAGGTTTTTGTGGAGACAAAGCAAGAAAGGAAAAGAATGGTGAAGATTGACAACTCCTATTTCAGTCCTAAGTGCATCTCTAGGTCATGGAGGTTGGTTCTTTTTATTCTTATCAGCTACATCACACTAGATGGGAGGTACACTAAAATCTATAATCATCCTCTTATTTTGTTGAATCACTTTAGACATGGGATTAAAGTTGATTTCCCCTTTTATCTTTTGAGTTCCTTAGATACTACCATTAATAGTTTGTAGAAGGATCCTGAGGGTGACCATGCCTGTCATGAAGGTTTGATGGTTTTGATCTATGATGTGTTAAAATCTAGAAAGGTTGAGAGGTCCCATTTTAATAGGAAGGCTCTTGAGGATTATGACACTGATGGTAAGGAATCAGAGGAGGCCTATGTGGAGGATACTGAAGATGAGGAGGTTGAATCTATTCAAATTAGAAAGCCCTCCAAACTTTGTGGCTCTTCGTCCAAGAATAAAAAAAGGAAGGCAAAGATTGAAGATTATATTATAGAAATGGAGACAGAGGAAGAGGAAAGTAGGGATGACAGTGTGAAGGGGAAGGGTAAAAAAGAAATGGAGACTATTGGGAGTCACACCAGAGCCAAGAATAAGAAAAAGAAGGTGGGTAAGAGGGTTGTTATTTCCACTGATGATGATTCTTCCTCACATGAGAATGTTAAGGAAAAATAGGACAAGTTGTCAGAGAATGAACCCAATATGGGGGATTATGATAACTTAGACCAAAATGTGTTAGTGCAGGAGAATATCATGCAAGATATAGCCCAGGATGTGGCCAATATTGAGAAGGATAGAGTGGATGATGCCAGGGGAAGGGAGGGGAGCTCTAAGGAGGATACTACCTATGTGAATAAGGCATGTGATAATATGGATTGTACTACTTTTTTCAATAGCCTAAGCACTATGAAAAATGACATCAATACTATGAAAAAAAAATTAGTATTTTCAGCGGGAGGTTGGGGCTCTTGGAAAGATGAATTTGGGTGATAAAACTATGGGACATAATATTGATGAGTTGAAGGAGGTTATTGGCAGTGCCGAGGGGATAATGATTCTGATGAAGAAAGTCCATATTATGGAGAGGTGGATAATATTGTGAAATGTGAGAATTTGATTAAGAGGATGGATAAAATGGAGAGCAGTATTGTGCAACTAGAGAAGACTATTGGCAATATTTATGAGCAGAGTTTCTCCATCCTTAAGGCCTTGGCTAAGCATGTCAGAATCCTTGTGGACAAGATGGAACAGGGTAAAGGGGAGCAAGTGCCTAAGGAGGTCAAGGAGGGTCAAGGGCCTAGTAAGAGGACCAGATTGAGCTTCAAAAAAGTTGGAGATTCACAAGAACAAAGATTTGGAGGAGATTAAGGTGTCCTCAGCAAATATGCAGATGTTGGCTAATTAGGCGGCTAAACTTATGAAGACTATCTAGTTGTCTTTTTGTTGTCCTGTTGTCTTTTTTATGTCCTCTTCTCTCTATTTTTTTGGAGGACTTGTCAGTTTTTGGTGTTCCTTTGTTGTGTTGATGCACTGTTTCTGTTGGGCTTTTAATGCTTATTTTGTAATCTCGCTGTAAAAGGTTTTGGGTCCTTTCAAAACTTGATTTTACGTAATCAAAACAATAATTTTTTTAAATTTAAATTTTAAAAAAAAAATTTCTTAAACAATTTAAAAGTCAACTAATTTTGGAAAGTAAATTATTTTTAAAAAAAATCTATCACCATATTAAAGAACTCTTAAAAAGAAACAAAATAATTTATAATATATATAAAACATCTATATATATTTTTAGTTAGCCTAAATTGGTGTTACATGAAAATATATACCATAGTTAAAGAGAAGGTTGAATATTGGGATTTCTTTATGGGAATCATACTTTGTTTGAGCTGTGATTAATACAATATTGTTAATGCACATGCAAAAGATCCTCACTCATAATCAAATTATTAATATTAGAAAATTTAAATGATCTCTATTAATTGTCTAGCATTCACACGAGCAAAGGAAACTGTAAAAATGATGGCAAAATTGATGTTAAAAAATAATCGTAAAAATAGATGGGAAATGATCGACAATTCTGGACGTTGCAAAGAGAAGTGCAAGGTAAAAATTTCACCTTTACATTGGAAAATGCACAATAGGTAAATTATAAATTATACACTTTATTTGGCTGCATAGCCATGGGTAAATTTTCATTGTTCATGGATAGTACAAAGAAACAAATAAAAATAAAGATTTGACATCACATAGACATATCCCAAAAACATAAAAAAAAGTTGACACATTCTTAAATGCAATGAATCAAGCAGTCACCTCATAGAAGTGGATGGATTTTTTTGAATCATGACAACAATGATAAAATGAAAGTGATGAATGGAGCGGAGAATACAGTAATCGTTGCATTATTTTGTTGGATGACCATTAAGATGATCACATCTGTAGCTTTTTCCTCGCTCACTGTGCAGGCAAACACAATCTTCTTTTCGTCTTATTTTATGGTATCGTTGTCCCATCAAATTTATTTTTGTCCTCACATGAAGGTTGTTCCCTATCATTCAACAGTAAGAGCAGTAGGGATGGATCATATTGTTTGGATGGTTGACCATCTATTTTGCAGTGGTTTCCACCGTTAGATTCCAAAAATAGGTTGGACCTTTTGAAAATGAAAACACCTACAATATAACAAGAACACCCGTATTTGTTGCAATGATGCACTGCACTGCTTGGGAGATAGAGGGTGATAATTGGTCGTGGGTTCAACCCATGACCCACTTTTTTTTTTGTAGGAACCACCAAAGTTTTTAAATAATAAATAGAATTTATCCTATTCAATTAAATGAAGAGGGCACTTGGCATACCAGTGGTGGCTTGAATCATCATGGAGGAGGTTACTAGTTCAAACCTCTGTAATAACTTTTGACAAAAAAATGCTTCATCCAAGGCGTGCCACATGGTACACAAAGAGTGGTCAATGTGGCATTATTATATTTGGGTAGATTATGACATGTGTCATAATATAATTGGTCCACATCATATGTAATACCACTTGTACATGCCACATCACCCTACCAAGTATGAAACCACACCATCTTACGGATCCCACGTACAAAGCTCAGGTAATGCCATGCTAGAATGTTGTTGTCATCAATTGACCTTGTCAATCTATTCTTTATGGAAACTTTGACTGGCCATATCTTTTGCATATAAGCTTCATTTTTTACAAAATGAACGTCCTTGGAAAGGTATCGAAAAACTCTTTGATTTGGTGCCAATTTTGACCAATTATGAGATGATCATTTTTTTCCTTTTGACTAGCCTTTGGTACCTAGTTTAACTAAACCTTTGACTGAACATAACTCACATGTACTATCTCCTTTTGACACAATTCAAGTTGCATTAGGATTGTGTTAGTGAGCTCTTTCCAATGGTGTTGGTTACTTTGAGTTCTAAGATTGTGAAATTTTTTGAGGTTTTTTGGATCATCCTCTTGGATCAATGTCCTACATATAAATCTCTAAAAGATTCTCTTAGCTAAGGCCAAATGATCATCTATAGAATTATTATGATGCGATGGCATCAACAAGAGAATATGTAAAGGAGGTTTTGGGTTTGAGGGACAAGGATCAATAAGATTTGAAGAAGAAGGAAAAATGTTGGCTTGAGGTGTTGACTTGTGTGAGAGGATCTATAGGGACCTTTATATCTTGTTTGTTAATTCCAAGACCTTGTCTATTATAACCTTGTTGAGAACTAATTCCATATCCTACATTGTAATTAACCTGTAGTTGATAAGGAGAAGGTCTTTCATCTTGAGGTTTTTGTGGAAATGTGTAGTATAAGAAGGAAAACTAGGAAGATTGGTCTCTTTAGGGAGATTAGGAATCCTACTACAATTCTCACCATCTTTAGGTTGGGAAGAAAGAGAGGATTTAATCTTCATCTTTGCTCATTATTATCTTAGGGGATAAGTCATCAAAAAAATGTTGAACATTCAGACTATTGAAAATGCTTTGATAAAGAGAAGAGGTTCTAAGAGATGATAAAGAAGTACATAAACTAGCTTCCTTAAATTATCCCATTAAAGTAAGTTTAGGAGAAGAGGATCTAGTGGGATTAGAAGGGTTATGATCTCTGTCTTCATTAGCCAAAGATACCTTAGGAGAAGGATTAAGATTTTTTATGACAATGTTGTCATTTTCAACAAACACGCTTGTGTAATTAACATATTTCATGCATTTTATTTAAAACCTTATGAGAAAATTATATGAAATATGGATAAGAGTCTTGAAAAAAGATTCATAAGAAGGAAGAACATTGGAACTCCTTATAATGACAAGTAAAAGAATACTACAAAGGAATGCAAATATTATGAAATGCAAAAACATGTTTTCTACTTATGATTGATACATATAAGTAAGAAGAAATGCAATAATATGAGTAACAACACACCAATATAATTAGTAAACTTCATGATAAAAATTAAAGCTACCCAAATCATATCCAATAATACAAATCAAAAGTGGAAATGTTATGAGTCGAGTTCACCAAAATGTAACATAAAAAATAGAGATATAGGGGGACTGCCCTATTGTTTTGGTCACATTTAGAAGGAAGATGAACCACTAGGCTCAAAGAGGATCAAACTCTAAATAGGTAAAATTATCCTTCACTTATATAGAAGATGATGGGAATGGAAAGTGGAAAATGGAATGATGGGTGCAAGATACATGACAAAATAGTGAAAGAAATTGACTTTCAACAAACACAAATTGACAAAAATTAGACAAACATATTATGCTATCAAAAACAAAACCCAAAGATAGTTATTGACTTCTAATTTCAAGTTAGAGTAAAGTTGGAGGGACCAAGTAACTCTGCCCTGGTGCTTTTTTCCATTTTTAGACTCAAATTGTAATTAGGGTCCTGCACTATTTAGAATTAGTCACATGAATTAGCCCCACCTATTTTTGCACATGAAAAATAGAGAAATTGTTGTATAGGGAAGAATTTTCCTTAATAAAACCCTAATTGAGAATTCAACCTTGAACTTTAAATGAAATATACATGTATTGAAAGTGTGTTGATGTAAAGTAGAAGCGAGATTTGAAATGTAGAGTATCTTATACCTTGTCTTGTACAATGCTTCTTAGAATGCAATCACAAGTGTTGATGCAATAGCTTGAATGCACACAAAAACCTAAAAGGAGATCATGAAAGACATGCCTTGCATAATGAATGTTGTAGTTGAACACAATGCTTGATTAGATAAACTTAATAACATAATGTGACTTATCTTTATTTAAATATAAATAAAACTCTTTTGAGAAGTATTTTTAATATATAATAAAAATATTTTACAAGAATAAAATACTTGCCACATAAAATCAATATTTTCATATAAAGAAGAACCTTTCATGAACAAGTTACTATTTTTTCTTTTTCAAAATAAAATATATCTTTTCATATAAGAATATAAACAAGAAAATAATCTCTACCTAGGTTAATATCATGATTTGTTGTGCCTTCGGGTTTATGTATATTGACTTGTGTTTGAAGTTTTTATTTTTGGGAACCTGTCATCCACATAGCAATTTTTTGGTACCATCAATAGAATCCATCTCTATAAAACTTCATGGGGTTCATAATACCCCATGAGGAAAACATCTTGTGATTGCTAAGTTTTATGTTGAAATTGTGTATGCAATTTGTATTGTCCTTAAAGGAAAAGAAAAAATGTTCTTGATAAAATAAATGTCCTTTATGATTTCTGATCGAATAGAATTAGAAGTAGACATAATAATGACAAGCATGCAACATGAAATAAACAAGGAAAATAAAAGAATAATAAATCATATTCCACTTTTCCTACATTGATAATTTTACACTAATGAATGAAATTATAACTAAAGCAAACAATCTTTCCCGGTCTATAATAAAATAATTATTATACCAATATTAACAAGTAAGAACAAAATTGTGCTCTATGAATTTTGATATTTGTGACAATTTTTAAATTTTTTTTAAGTATGCATGTTATTTGCAAGTGGAAATCGGCTTGGGGGCTTGAAAATGGCCTTCTCGCCCTCATTTTAATCCCTTGGGCATTTTTATCCTCCATTAGTTGTTTCAGCAAGGTGAAACCACCAAAGAAATAGAAAAGTGCTTTGGACTCTTTTGGCCCATACCTTCAAAAATAAGATTCCAAATTTTCACAAAATAATCCTATATATTATCATATTTAATGATTGGGTTTAAGTAAAAAGTGTGCAACTCTACAATTAATATAGTCATTTCATAGATGAATTTGGCATGCAGTAGTTAGTTCTCATTTTTTCCTAACATTGAATTAGTTAATAAATGGGTCCAAGTTTATAATTTGGGGAGAGGTATGTTTTTATTTTATTTTTTGCTTCATGAAAATATGTTAAAATTTTATAGTTCAAAAACTGTGGTTCTACAAGAAGCAAAGACTCTCACTTTACAAATAGCAATCAAGGTTAAACCCATATTCTAATCTTTGTGAATTTATTAGAGGTATTGTGAGATTTATTAGAAATTTCCTAGCACTGGTCAATGATATACAAAACAAAACTAGCATGGTGTTTGTAAGATTTTATCAACATGAAAAATTTAGAGATTCTTCCAAACTCTATACAATTGGGATCTAAGTTTATATTCTTGATGTAGTCTCATCATCTACAAGAAAGATAAGATATTTTATCAATTCTTATCTAAGGTTGAACACCTTATTTTAAATTATCCCAAACAAAACTAATGGCTCTAATAAAGGCTTTCAAAAGGTAAAGGATTGGATGAAGACTCCTTATTTGAGGTTCAGGTCTCCTTCCTCGTTAAAGATTAAATAATGAACTTGGTGGAAAATAAATAAAATCACTTAGGTCCTAGGCCACCTTACTAGCTCATGAGGATGAAATAGAGCTAGATACCCTAATGGTTGATATTGTACCATCCCCACTTACTCAAACACCATTATTGCTTTGGGGTTTTCTACTTAGGGATTTATATTCTTCAACATTTGTATCCATGGGTGAAAAAGTGATGTTCTATGCTTAGGAAAAGATAATTTCCAACAATGATTGTTTAAAATAATCATTTTTTTCTCCTAGTATACTCTACTTCTCATATATAGAACTCATTGCTAATATATATTGTATTTTTTGCCACTAAATTGATTAGGGATCAACACATATAGTATCATGGATAGTTAAGAGGGACACAAATACAATATTTTCCTTTGATTTACTCTGAGACCCATGCAAAACAATAAAATCACCAAAATATCTTCAAAAATTTAAGCAAAAACTAAATTGGAATAAGATATTGGTAATCTTAGTGTAAAAATTTCCAAACCCTACTATGAGCCCCCTCCTCGCGAGGATATTTTTTATGATGTTATTCATGCTATCCTTATGATCCCAAGTGATTATGACATAAAAGCTATGAAAAAATAAGTCTCATATATGGAAGTTAAGATCGTTGCCTTCTCTAATACCTTCAAGGTTCATAGTCTAGATTACTTTCCTCGAGCCTTCTTTCAAATCCTTTGACATACTATTGGTGGTTATATGGTCAATATTTATCATGAGTTTTTTGAGTTTGGTACACTAATCAAGTAGATGAACAACACTCTCATTCTACTCGTACCTAAAAAATAAGGGGAGTATTCTATGAATGATTACCAAATAATAAACCTTTGCAACTTTGTCTACAAGATCATCTCCAATGTTCTAGTCCTTAAAATCCAACCATTTTTGTCATGATTTTTCTTCCTTGGAAAGAAAGGGATTGTTCTAGGTCATCAAATCCTAGATCTAATCACCTCAACACACAAAGAGCTACACTCTATGAAGAAAATAAAAAGGAAGGAAGGATCTTGAATATTAACATCAAAGGAGCCTACAATAAGGTCTCCTATTATTTCCTCTTTAGATTTTATAGAAATTTGGATTTAAAATGAAGTTTTTTCCAATAATTGAGACATATGTTACTAATCCCATGTTTTATTTCCTTCTTAATGTCCAACCAAAAGGTTCTTCTAGAAGCAATAGAAGGTTGCATCAAAGAAACTCCCTCTCTCCTTATGTTTTTATTATCCTTGCTATGTATCTTGGAAAAATATCTCAAATGATCATTTTACACATGCCATTTTGGGTTTCAACCTACCTCTTTGACAATGTATTTGTCTCATTAATAATTTGTGGATGAAACCATCTTATTCGATATATCTTCATTGGTTGAGCCCTCTAAGTGGAAGTCCATGTAAGAAGACCATATTGCTATTATTAGACAATAAATACATGAAAAATTAAGTATTATTATATATTTCAAATAATTGAGCACAAATTTAATGTTTGATCTCTATTATTCTTGGTTGGAGGGTGGATTGTTATAAACCTCTTACTTGGGCTTACCATTTTCTGTAAAAAAATGTTTACCCACAATATAGGAATGTTAATGTGAAAATAATTGTAAGATAGAAAGGGAAAATGCTTAGTCATGTTGGGAAGTTATAATTATGGTGCAAGGGAGGGCAAGATGAGGGGCCAAAGGCACACCCTAGCCACCAACCTCCTTGCAGAAACAACACATGGAAGCAACAATACACACAAAGAGAGAATGTAGAAGATCATATATTATTCATCAAATAACCTCATACATGTCAGGATTTAAGGTCTTCCCGGTTACAGCCAATTACATTCAGATTTGATTACACAAGTCCTCCAACATGTGAGGATTCATCCTTCAGAGACTATCTTCTAACTCCTATGACTTATCTCCCACTTTTGATCTACTTTTGATACCCCCTTAAAACTATGAAAAACCACTACATATATACAAGAGGCTATCGAAACAAGTTAGCCTTCAGATCCATCATTGGAGAAAGGAATGACTAGATCTAGGTCCACACACTTCCCAATGATCGATACCAACATTAACTTCATGACCAAAATTCAATGCATAAGTCAGCCTCAACAGGAAATTAAAATAAACCACTCGATGAGCAAGGTTACCAAGCGCCAGGAAATAACTCAAAAAATTAACTAAACAAATCAGTCAAAGAAGGAACTAAGCAACCACCGAGCCAACTCGGTCAAAGAAGGAACTTAGCAAATTGAACAAATCAAACTTATTTTTGGTGACACATAATTGCTAAGGACCCGAGATGATCTTGCATCAAACACCTAGGGTTGTTTGAAATGATTCTTTGAATCATGCAATAGGTACAACCCAAGCTGAATCCAACTCAGATTGTGAAATATACAAACTATCTTCAGTCGATCTGTTCTTCCACTTTACCGAATACTCCATGTATTCTTTTCCTCTTTTGCTTCTGCCAACTCTTTGTTCCAAAATCTTCTCAACTTCTTATGTCTGTTTCTTAGGATAATCATTCAGTATTGTCATGTCTTCATCAGGTTCATGATACTCATACAAATCTACAATGTTGAATATAGGTGATATATCCATGCCATCAATTAACTCAATCTCATAAGCATTTCCACTACCAAATATCCTCAATATCTTGCAAGGACCAATTTTCTTCATTTTCAACTTTCCATATGTTCCAACAGGAAATCTACCTTTCTTCAAATGAACCATAACTTCATCCCCAACTATAAAAAACTTATGTCTCCTTGATCTATCTACTTTGTCTTTGTATTTTTTATTACTATTCTCCAACTTATGTTTCACTTCCTCATGCAATGTCTTCATGAACTCAGCAAACTTTACTCCTTCAACACTTCTCTTTTCTTCACCAACAATATCCTTCAAATCTGATATACCTCTCGGTTGTATGCCATTAACAATCTCAAAAGGTGTTTTTCCAGTACTCCTATTCACTAAATTATTGTATGCAAACTTTGCTTGTGCCAACATAGAATCTCAATTACTTGGTTTATCCCCAATTAAGCATCTCAAAAGATTACCCAAACTTTTATTCACAACCTTTATCTATCCATCAGTCTGTGGGTGAAATGTAGAGCTATACCTCAACTCGGTGCCCAACTTTTTCCAAATTGTCTTCCAAAAGTATCCAACAAAATTATTGTCTCAGTCAAAGATGATACTCCTCGATAATCCATGTAATCTGACAATTTCCTTAAAGAAAATATGTGCTATATGCACTACATCTGATGTCTTTCTACAGGGTATAAAATGTGCCATTTTAGAAAATCTATCCACAACAACAAATATAGAATCATTACCTCTTAAACTGTCTTTGGTAAGGCAAGAACAAAATCCATACTGATATCAATCCAAGGTTTCTCAAGAACAGAAATTGGTATATACAATCTAGTATTCTGACTTACTCCCTTTGCAACTTGACAAATTCCACAACTTTTCACAAATTTCTAAGCATCCTTATACAATTGTAGCCAAAAGCATTTCTCCTTAAGAAAATTCAATGTTTTGTCAATACCAAAATGTCTAGCCAAACCACTACTATGTTTCTCCTTTATCAAATTAGTTCTCATTGATCCTCTCAGTATACACAATTGAATACCTTTAAACAACATACCTTCTTGAATGAAATAGTCTTTCCATTTAGTACTCATTTGATCTTGAATAGGTTCTCTGCACTTCCTCCACGACTTAGAAAAATTAGGATCAGTTTCATACAAAGCTTTCATGTCATCAAAACCAAGAACTTCAATTTTCATCTTGGTCATCAAAGATCTTCTTCTACTCAATGCATCAGCAACTCAATTAGTGACTCCACTCTTATGTTTTATCACAAATATTTAACTCTACAAATATTCAACCTAGTTCATATGTCTCTGATTCAACTTATTCTAACTACCCAAATATTGTAAGGCCTTATGAACAGTATACAACACAAATTCACTCGCTATCAAATAATGTCTCCATTTCTTTAGAGCTTGAACAATAGAATAGAAATCTTGATCATATACAAAATATTTCCTTTTTGCATCATTCAAATTCTCACTAAAGAAAGCAACAGGTTTACCTTCTTAACTCAACACGACTCCTATTGCGCTACCACTTGCATCACATTCAACTTGAAATACCTTATTAAAATCAAGTAAAGCCAACATCGGTAATTCAACAACCTTCTACTTCAAAGTCTCAAAACTTTTATCAGCTCCATGTGTCCACTTGAATTATCTTTTATCTCCTCTCATAGTTTCAGTCATAGCATTACAAATTGAACTAAAATTTATGATGAACTTTCGGTAAAAACTTGCTAAACCATGAAATGATCTTACCTCACTAGCATTCCCATGTGTAGGCCAATTCAAAATAGCTTCAACCTTTTCAGGATCCATTTTCAAACCATCAACTAAAATCACAAATCCTAAATACACAATCTCCTCTTTCATGAAGGAACACTTTTTCAAATTAATCAACAACTTTTCTTCTTTCAATCTTTGCAATGCTTATTTAATATGCAACAAATTATGTTCTCTGGTCTTACTAAATATCATAATGTCATCAAGATATACAATCACAAATTTACCTAAAAATTTCTTCAAAACCTCATTCATCAATCTCATAAAAGTACTTGGTGCATTAGTTAAACCAAAAGGCATAACCAACCACTCATACAAACCTTCTCTTGTTTTGAAAGTAGAATTCCACTCATCACCTTCTCTAATTCTGATATGATGATATCCATTTTTCAAATCAATCTTGGTAAAATACTTTGCTTCAGTCAAACTATCCATTATGTCATCCATTCTCGGTATAGGAAACCTATATTTCATTGTTATCTTGTTGATTGCTTTGGAATCAGTACACATTCACCATTCTCCATTCTTCTTAGGTGCCAATACAACTGGTACTACACAAGGACTCAAACTTTCTTGGATCAAACCTTTCTAGAACAATTCTTGAATTAGTCAGTTTAATTCCTAATTCTCGGTAGGTGTTAACTGATGTGGTGCCTTATTCGGTAAACTAGCTCCACGAATTAGACCCATACAATGATCAATGCTTCTCTTCGGTGGAAAACCATCAAGTACATTATCAAAAATGATCTCTTACACTTGGTGAGTATCTTATCAATCTCTTCAGGTATTCTATCCACTCCTTTACCACTCAGTTTGTTAGGAATCACAACAAAACACACATCATTCTTCTTCAAATCCTTAAAAAACTTTCTTCCTTCCATCAAAAAAACTTTCACAGATGTACAAACATTACTAACAGGTTCTTCAATCAAAGGAAAAAATATTTGTCTTCTCCCATCAGCCCAAATAGTATATTTATGCAATCTTCCATTATATATAGCATGTCTATCATATTTCCAAGGTCTACCCAATAAAATATGACAACAATCCATATGCATGATATCACATAACACCTTATCATAGTATTTTCCAATTTTCAAATTCACATAACATTTTTCACTTACCAATAGTGTGTGCTCATCCTTGATCCACGAAATTTGACAGGGTCTCGAGTGTTTCAACCTTTCCAACTGCAACTTTGCAACCATTTCCTCTGATGCCAAATTCTCCAAGCTTCTACTATCAATGATTACCTTCCACACTTCATCAGAAACTCTACATCTAGTCTTGAACAAGCTTTTCCTTACCAGATCTTCCTTATTACTTTCACTCCAAAGTGCTCTCCTAACCATCAAGTTCTTTTCCTTCTCGGGTTCATTCAGTCAGTCTTCTTGCACCAAAGCATTTCTATTGCTACCGACCTTATTACTTGCATGTGTACACTCAATTGACCTATGTCCTTCCTCTCCACAATTGTAACAAGTTCCTTGGAATCCACCTCTATTATAACTACCTCAGTAATTACTACCACTTCCTCTAGAAGAACTTTCACCTTTCCATTTGGTCTTACCTTTGTCTATATTTGTTTTGTCTTGATCAAATAAATTGTTTTCACCATAGGTTCTACCTCTTCCCATAGGGAATCTACCACATCTTCCTCTTTGTCTTTGCTCATGTCTTTTGTTCAATTTCTCCTCAGCTTTCAAGGCAAACTGATAAGCTTCCTCAATGCTTTCCAATTTAACCAGACTGATTTCTTCTTGAATAGAAACTCTTAACCCATTCAGGTACCTAGAAATTCTTCCCACTTCATCTTCAACATGTCGATATCTAATATCTAATCTATAGAATTCCTCAGTATAATCTTTTACCAAGCTATCTTTTTGTCTCAAACTTTGCATTCGCCTAACTAGGTTAATCTGATAATCACATGGTAAGAAATTTCCTTTCAATTTATTCACCATCTTATTCCATATCTTGATTTTGTCTTTGCCTTTCCTCTTTTTGTCCAACTGCAGGTGCTCCCACCACAAGGATGCATGACCTTTCAAATTTGTGTTGGCAATCTTAGCCTTCTTTTCCTTAGGAACATTTTCATACTTAAAATACTTTTCCATCTCAGTGATCCAATCCATCAATTCATCTGAATCCAACTTTCCACTGTACTCAAGAGGATTGAAATATGGTGTGGATTTCATATTTGTCAATGCCTTCAATAATCTTTCCTCACCCTGATCCATCACAGGTGTAGGTTCAACTTCACCTTGTTCCTCTTCAATTTCTCCATCACTAACATCTTCAAGATGTCTTCCTCTACACTGGGTTGTCTCAATAGCTTCTAACCTAGAAGTAATTTGTCTTAGCATGTCTGCCAATCTTAGATCTACATCTCACCTCCTATGAACCATCCTGAAACCCTCTGCAATTGCAGTTCAGATCGTAATCTACTACCCCACAATAAATATCAACTAGGGTTTGACAAGAAGGAACCCTCAACCTAGATTCACAAATCTAGATCCAGATCTCAACCTTCGCTTTGATACCACTTGGCGCAAGGAAGGGTAGGATGAAGGACCAAAGGTGCACCTAAATCATAACCCCCTTGTAGAGATCACAAGCGCAAAATAAAACACACAATAGAGAGAGGGAGAGAATGCAGAATAGATCATTTATTATTCATCAAATAACCTCATACATGTCGGGCTATAAGGCCTTCATGGTTACGACCAATTACATTCAAATTTAATTACAAAAGTCCTCCAATATGTGAGGATTCATCCTTCAGAGACTATCTTCTAACTCCTATGACTTATCTCCCACTTCTGATCTACTTCTAATACCCCCCTAAAGCTGCAAACAACCACTACATATATACAAGAGGCTACCAAAACAAGTTAGCCTTCAGATCCATCATTGGAGAAAGGAACGACCAGATCTAGGTCCACACACTTCTCAATGATCAATACCAACATTAACTCTGCGACCAAAATTCAATGCACAAGTTGGCCTCAACATGAAATCAAAATAAACCACTTGGCGAAAAATGTTAGTGAGCGCCAGAAAATAACTCAGCAAATTAACCGAACAACTCGGTCAAAGAAGGAACCAAGCAACCACCGAGCCAACTCGGTCAAAGAAGGAACATAGCAAACTGAACAACTCAAACTTGTTTTTGGTGACACATGATTGCTAAGGACCCAAGATGCTCCTGCATCAAATTACAAAGGCCTCCCTTTAGACTACCTTAGTGTGTTGCCTCTCTCTTTACCTAAAAAAACCAAAAAATGCAGAGAACATGTATATGTTATTTAAAAATTCAAATAACCTAAATGCATTACATCTTGGTTAATACAAGCCTTAACGTGTATGATGTTTTATAAATAAAACCTCAATTGTGTTAATATTATAAAAAATGTGATTAAGTTTTTAAAATAAAAATAACTTGATCATGTTTTTATGATAATAAATTTTCAAAAGCGGTCAATTGGGTTAATTTAACCCCTAGTCTATATCAAATAAATAGTGAATATTCCAAAAAGACTAAAGCATACCTAATTATGTTTTTGTAAATACCAACCAAATCAAAGTATCACAATGTTAAAGAGGAAAGACACCAACTCTCATGAATTAGTTGCATGAAGATATAGATCTTACAACTCTTTTTCTCTTCTAGGTCAACAATTAGCATTCATGAAAATAGGGCAGTCCTAATGGACTAGGGGCATCCCAACGTGGTTATATAAGTTGATAAGACAATTAAATGTAATTTTTAATTGATTTCCTTGCTGGTATGGATATATATAGTTGCCCAAACAATGAACATGGAAATCATTGAGTGTTGTAGCTCAAAATATTGTGAGAATTATTAGGTGAACCAAGTGGAAATAAAATATGTATATTATGAAATATGGTAGACATCAACATAAGCCATGACAAGTAGTTTGAATCCATAGATAGAGGAGTTTGTTCCACCTCTATAATAAACATATTCATATCCTCTCCATAAACTCGATCTATCCTATTTTCTTTCACAACCAATAGTTAATGCACCAACACCCTTGATATCATACGATATTTTATATCCACTAAATCTACAAATGATTTTTATTCCCCCATTCCCTCTATAGATTTTATTTGTGATGAGTTTCCATGTTCCTTTTCCTATTTTGAATACTTATTTTTTTAGTGAAAGAATAATAGACCTTTTAGTTTGTCCATGTCCCAAGAAGGTTTGATGGGATCTCCATTGCCATAGCCATGAGCCTTGTGCAGGTGCTCAGTCTCATAATCTAATTGTCACTTGTGGGACCATCTTAGCTCATTGGAGAATATCTTCACCAACATTTGATAACATTAGGTCCCATTAGAGCCCTCCACTTACAAAGAAAATATGAGGGTGTTGTCACAATGGATTAAATCAAACTCTGATATGAAAACAAGCCCTAGCCAATATATATCAAGGAGGGACATTTATTGGTCATGGTTGGGGAATGGAAAGAGAAAAAATAGTATGGCACAAGTATGCTAGATGCGCTCCCTAGAACCAAGGAACATTTTTCATTTTAAATTTGAATGCCACCATGTCTCCATACACTCTAAGCTCCTACTTCCACGAGAGAGAGAGAGAGAGAGAGAGAGAGAGAGAGAGAGAGAGAGAGAGAGAGAGAGAGAGAGAGAGAGAGAGAGATAATGTAGATGGATGCAAGTAAATTTTGGTATTTTTACTAGGAAGATAATTTCTTGCATGTTTATGATAATCCTTTTATAGTAATTGTATCTATGTGAAAATAGAAAGATGAAATTCAGGGCTATAGTTCACATATATCTAAACATTACATGTGTATTAAAACACAACTTAACTTGATCCCATTGTGCTTACATAACTTACACCGTATTTAAATTTGGTGGCTTAATGTGGACCCCCCTTTTTTCATTTTTCATTTTTCATTTGTTTCTTTTTATAAGGTCCTTGTCATTCAATCACATCAAGTGGGTCAGATTGTGGACTTTAGGATCTCGATAGTTCGATGTATGAAGTGTGTAGGGGTCTTGTCTAGGTGATTTCTCTTTTCCTTTTCCTATTCTTTATTTCTCTTTCTTGTTTTATTTTCTTATTTATTATTTCCTAAGGTGAATTTGGGATTCCCTTTGGGCATTTGGGTCAGAAGGTAATCTTCTCTTCCCCACACCCTAGATTCTTGATCAATGAAAGCCCCAAACCCCAAGGTTCTCCAGTTGGAGATTAGTGTTTTGTGGTTTCAGGGGATTTTTATAGGTCCTTACACCCACAACACCCTAAGGCATCAATCCCCAGTGGGGGGGAGAGGGAGGGGTGGTGTTAGCAAAAAATCCCTATAAAAGGCCCATGGTGCCCTCATTTGGTCACATTGCATTCTTTAAGCCATTGAGTGTGTTGATATTAAGCCCTTTACATTTTAGAGATTTTGCCAATGAGTTTTAGGGTTGGTCTATGCATGTGATTTACAAGCTTTTGGTGTTTTGTGTGGTTGTCACTATTGGGTGATTCATGGTTTTTGTTTTCCTTCAACTTAGGCTGGTTGCCCTTCTTTTATTCTTCTTCACTATCTATCAATTTTCTTTTGGGTGTTATTTTTTCTTTTATGTCATTGTGTCTTTTATTTTCAAGTTCTCTTTTTTGTTTTTTGTTTTTAGTTAGTTTCATTTGAGCTCTCACACTTAAGAGTGAGTCCTTTAGTACACACTAACCTGTAGAAGGTTGCTTGCAAAAGGTTGAAAACCATAATTTTTATTTACTTCATGATGTTAGGGATATAATTATCCCCAATACCCAAAAATGGTTGGGGATCATGAGATCCTTAGTTCATGAAGAGGTCTACATAGGCGATCAAGTATTATGCCTTTAGGGTGTGAGGAACAACATTATCCCTAATTCCCATACTCAATGTCCAATCTTTGAAAACCAATGTTGGGGTGTCAGGGGATTCTTGACCCTCGATCCCCCAAAGGGCGATAAGGGATCAAACATCCTTGAAACCCCAATTGCATGCATCATTGAATTACATGTGGTAATATTGGGTTTTTTTTTTGCATGTCGAGGGTATAGACACCCCTAAACCCCAAAAGCTAATGAAAGTCAAATTTTGTGAGGTTTCCTCTTTTGTGTTAGAATGTTTTTTTGGTGTGGTTTTAGGTTTTTCTATTTTTTATTTGTTTGTTAGTTTCTTTTGTTAGTGTTTTGGGTTCATGTTCATACTTATTTTTATTTCCAGCAAGTGATGCCAACAAGTGTTTTGTTTCAAGTGCAAAATCTCAAGGTATTTCAATAGTGCAACTAATGAAGTTAAAGTTTGTGGGCTACAATAAGCCCTCCAAGCTAAGCAATTCACATAGAAAAATCATTCACACTGATATCAAGCACATGGACTTCAACAAATTTTTGAGAAATATTAGAAACTTAAACAATAGTACTCTTGATGCTTCTTCCATGGTGATATCAGGGCTAGTTCATGAAATAGGGTTCCAAGTATCCATTCCATCCCCAAACATCATCATGACCATCATAGAACATTACAATCCTGAATAAAGAAGGGTTTTGAACAAACAAGGAGAGGTGGTATTCAATATAAGGCCAAACATCATTGAAGAAGTCTTCCACATTCCTCCTATAAATGAGTATGAAAATAACTCCATAGAGAAAACAAAAATTTGGTACAGGGATGAGCCCAATATTGAGCTTGAAAAAAATAAAAATTCTTTAGAGAGGCCCCATAAGGAGGGTTAGCTAGATAATTGAAACCATCATAGAGCCTATCTCATGGAGTATATGAAGAATTATGTGATGTTGTTGAGTAGGGTTTTTGGTATCCCTCAACCTAAACAACTAAAGACAAAGATGGTATTGTATATTGACACTATCTAAAAAAGGGAAGAATAATATAGATTGGGGATAGATCATCAATGATAATCTAAACCAACAACTTCAAAGGATTAAGATTGGCCCCAAGTTCTACATGACCTCTTATATTATTTATCTACTTGCATCTCGAGCCTCCTATCTAGGGTTGATAGTTAAAGGATCCCTTCATGACCCGAAGGCATGTGCATGCAAAGTATACTCCTAGTTGGCCAAGAAGAAGAAGCTAGATCCATTTAGCCCCAAATACCAAATTGTCAATGATGGGTTTGTTTTTGCCATCATCTGGTTCATTGAAGGAGATTTTTCTAAAAGAATATTTGTAGAGGCTACTGCCCAAATAAAAAAAGTGAGCAAGTATTTTATTTAATTATGAACTTTTACTTATATAAGATTGGTTGATTGCACACTGCAGTGAAAAAAGATTCCTAGCTACCCTTTGGATAGGTTGATTTTGATGGAGTTACATCGACAAATATTTGATGCACACCAACTAATTATCACCAAGCACAAACTATATTTTGAGTTCCCAATCAAGATAGGTGCACATTTGGATTAGGATGTGAAGGTTGCAAAGTCAATCTTTCTAGAGTGGGATGAGTGCCCGTAAGATAATTTATCAATAATTTGGGGTAAAATTGACCCCACATGTATAATCAATCATGTAATGGGAGCCCATTTCAATCTTGAACCTCATATTAAGGACCATCGGGAAAATTGTGTTTATGTTTATGAGGTTATAATTATGGATTATTGCAAGAAGAGTCTAGACTTGGCTCAAGAACCCTTAGATGGTACATATCAGAGAAGAAATGGGAGTTGGATTTTGAGGATGTGTTTTTTCCCTTGTACAATATGGACAAGATTTCTGATGGGCTAATTTTAAATGTGGACATAAAATATTATGAGTCCAATAATATAGATCATCGAGTGAGGCATGTGATACAATGTACAAGGGATTGGCTACAAAATCATTTTAGACTAGAGCCCATGGAAATGGGATCCAAGGTGGATAAGCCCTTGAAGGTAGACACATGAAAAGGAAAGAAGGTCCATATACCTATCTTCGAGAAGACTCCATCCACTCCTTTTCCTCAAGAAGTCACAAGGAATGTAAGGGAAGTGGATAAACAATATCCCCCTCAAATTTTGAAATAACAAGGCTAAAGGCAAGAAGAAATGAATTATTTTTTATGCTGCCCCACCACCTACAACTCCAAAAACTCCTTAACCATCCACCAATACATCTCCTTTGGTAGCAACTCATGTTACCACTACTTCTACTACAATTGATCCTACTATGAATGTTCCCTATTCCTCTTGGCCTAAGTTCAATCCCTTTAAAATCAAGGTCAAGAAGCCCAAAATGAAACTTCCTCTAATTCCCCCATGTAGTGTACAAAAGGTTGAAGAATAAGCCTTCTCCAATGACCTTGGTCACACAGAACTTAGAAGAGGAGGAAGAGATCAAGGAGGATGTTGGCCCTTAATAATTCAAAGCTTCCCATAGGCTTAACCTATGAGAGCCTTCCTCAGAAGGCCTCTCTGAACCTCCTCAAATTAGTGTAGATCAGGGTGTTTCCCTAGAGGTACATAATATTAAATCCAATTTAGTGGTAGATCAAGAGATACAAGTTAAATACCCTACGAGATAAAACAAATTTGATATCTCTGATTTTGAAAGAATTCTAATTTCTAAGGAATCATAACAGGAACCACCATTGGGGCTCGATGTAATAGGTGTATCTTGGCAAGGAATGGTTGTTAATTTGAGTGGAGATGGAGGTGGATAAGAAGATTTTATTGTGTACAATAAGTACCTTTATAGGATTAATTTGCCAATATTTAAATCAAATGAAGCTAAATTACCAAAACTAGTAATCTATTCAATAAAAATAAGAACAATAAGCATCCTATAGATCTCTAATTAAGTATGCTAATACAAAGCTCTCAACAATCTTCCATTAGTTATAGCCCTAAGATGAGAATTAAGCTATTTGATTTCACAATTAAATCCTATTTCAATGAAAACTATGCTTAATTATGCTAATTATAGGCTCCTATCTCAAATTTTCTATAATGATGATGCAGTTCTCAGATATGTGGATCCTTTTTTCCTAATTTTAGCCCTCTATTTATAGATTTTAGCAAGCATAGGGGGTGGAGTTAATTGATTATGATTGAGTTAAGGTTAAGTCCATGGTTTCAAATATGAGGACAATTTAAATATTTTGTCCTCAAAGCTTGGGACAATGAGACAAAAGGAGTGGTTAAGATGTTCTCTCCTTGTGAGTGATTGAGATTCAATTTGGCTTTGATCCATGTGAGTCCAATCCTTAATTCCTATTGGTTGAGACAATTCCTCCCATGTGGTGGGTGAGAGAAATTAGGAATTAATCAATTGAATTTAATTAATTTCTTTAACCATGTGTACCCCTTGAATGGGTTGATTTGATTTTAATTGAACTATATAATTAATTAGATTAATTGCATAATTAATTGATTTATTTAATTGTTTTGGCTTTTGAATTCCAATTAATATTAGATTTTAGGCTTGATTGCAATTAATGCCTTGATTTTGCCTTCATTGCTCACTTGGAATAGTCTTGACAATTTTTAGGTGTCTACAAATGCCCATCTTTGAATTGATGTGCGAAGTGCATTGGTTCAAAGAATGTTTGATGTCCTGAGGCAGATTCTTAATTACCTGATGTCTTATTTGATTTCGATGATTTATGTTCTCAATGGTCGTTATGATGATGGAACTTTAATATGATGCCTGATTTGTTGATTTTGATGCCCCACTTATGATTTGAAATTTTTCACAGTCTTTGATTTGAAACAAAATATCTAATGTGCTTGATTTTCATGATTTGAATCTCAAAAATCGATGATGATATGATAGCATGCCCCCTCAAGAAATGAATCAAAATGATTTTTGGATGATTTGGTTGAGCTTGGGAAATTTTGATTTGTTTCTCGATAAAACCAATTTGAAAATGCCCCATGTCATGAGAGAATTTTATGAGAAAAGCTTTGATTGATAAAATGTTGTTGATGGTCCAGATAAGTTGATGATGTTTTGATATCATTTAATGTCAATCAAAATCACTTGGTTGATGTTTATGTTAATCTGATAGGATAGGTAGGTTGATGGGTTGATGTTTCACTCTCAAGATCTAGAGAGGAAAAATAATGATTTTCCTTCCTCGAGATCTAGAGTTAAGAGATTTGATGCGCTCAAGATGAGAAAATGGATGATAGAATAACTTGATTGATGTTAGATGATCAATTGGATGATGTGACTGATTGATATTTGATTATCATATGCTTAGTTATATGTTTTGATGATACAGGGTTGATTGGATGTTCTCATGATGCAAAATTAAGGATTGGAGAAGAGAAGGGTCATCCGCTAGTGTAGGTGCAGATATAGATATAAGTGATGGATAGAGTCAAGTTGCCCCTAATTGATCAACATGATTGAATATTGATGATGTCCTTGATGAAGCATGAATCATTTGATGGATCGTGATTTACATGTACTTGTATATTGATGATGTTGATGTACCTTTGATGATCAAATTGAGCATGATTTTTGATGATGGATACTTTAGACATTGATGATGTTGATCAAGACTTTGATTATACATTGAAAAAAATTTGATGATGTATATTTCCTTGATTTATTCTGATATAGATATTGATGTGTCTTGATATGGTCCTTTGATGAATCTAATAACTCTACCCCCTTTAGCTTTCCTTACATGTTTTGAGAAAAAGGATCCACATGCAAGCTAATATGTAATTAATCTAACATGTGTGCAACTAGCTATCACTATTCAGAATTTGGATGCTTATTTTCATCATCGAGATTTTGGAACATGAAATTGGTACAACCCTCATTGGTTATATTTTCAACCATGATGATATGAATACCGCTTTCCTCAGATTGTAATATACAAGTAAACAAACAAATAATTGATCCCTTTCATATACAAATGTCCTCAATGATTCTTTGATGATCATGTCATTAGACATATTCACATACTGTTATGAATCAACATGGCAAGCACTCAAGCATAAATCAAGAAAATATCATGTCTTCATCATCGCTCATCTAGTCAAACTTCATTGATTTTCTAAAAAGACATGATTCTAAAAATAAAGTAACACTTTGAACGTTTTTTATTTTTGTTTGTAGATCCATATTTCAAAAAATTCATCCACTTTGATCCTTAGTTATGTTTAAGCCTTTTTAGATTTTGATTTGATTTGTTGTTTGAAGATTTAATGTGTCAAATGTTGTTGTTTAGATCAAGTGTTTGGATGTTTGAATTGTGATATTGATCAATAAGTTCAAGTATAACAATTTTTGATTTTGATGCGATTATTTTGAGCCAACTTACATCTATTTTACTAATCTTGCTGAATTTGGATTGGTGCTCCCCAGTTTGATTCAACAATGATAATGCTTTGTTGGGCAATGCAACTTTTGAGAGTTTATTTAAGATTTTACTGTGTGTGTGAAAATTGTACCTGATCTGTAGACACAACACTTAGTAAAACATTAGAGGTTAGCTATAATCAAAATCGTGCAAAATTGAAAGCTATCTAACCAAGCGATTTACTGCCTTCTAGTAGGTGCGAGATTAATGTTCTCAGATTGTAATCGAGATCAGTGACCTAGACGACACCTAAATGAAGGATTTGAATGCAATTGATCTAGATATGAAATATGAATGCAATTAATCTTTTTTTTTTTTTATTTTCTATGCAATAAGAATGATAAAAACCGATATGAATCTATGCTAGATGAAATTGATATGCTATGAATCTAACAATGATATGTAATATGAATGCAAAAATAAGATTGATCTCACAAAGATGTTGATTCGCAAGAGCTTTGATTCTTCAATTCCAATTCTCCAGCGTGATTGTGCAAAATATGAGATGCTTGGATGCAAATTTGAGAGATGAATTATGAAGGGCTGAGCCTTGTTTTTATAGAAATCCAAGGCTTTGGAGGTGCATGGATAAAAGCCATAAATCACTCAAATAAACTCAACTTGATTTTTGAGTTATTTTTAAATAAAGATAATTAAGTCACAAAAACATGCAAAAGCTAAGCTTTAACTCAAAATAGAGTTTAGCTTTAATTGATAATTGATAGTTGTCTGCTTTTATGATTGTGCATGTTTTAATTATGAATTAATTTAATAATAAAGTGATTTATGCTCAACTTAACTAATTTTTGAAATAAAATAATTAATTTATGGGTTAATTAACTATTTTATCAAACTTTTATTAAAAATTATATTATTAAATAATGACAACATGCTTTAATTAATTAAATAAGAATTTAATCAATTAAAGATAAGAATTTTGATTTATTGTCAAAATTAAATAATACAATTAATAATAGATAGAATTAAATTTAATTACATAATTAAGTGGCAAATATTAAATCTAATTAATTAAATATGCAAAATATTTAATTAATCAAATTTTTAGGATAAATGTGATTTATTGCCAAATAATAATAAAATTAAAGATAATTATGATGATTAGGAATATTGCTAGAAATATTCCTTGATGCAGAATTTAAGATAATCAATTATGATTCGATGATGTTTAGATGTGCCTTAGATTAGGACTTTGATGTTGATTTCGTTTGAATTGAAGATGTAGGTGATTAATGAACTTATAGCCCATTTTTGGGGTATTACATTTACGACTTTTTTTAAAAAGGTTTTTTTGGGGGGGATTTTTAAAATATTTGGATTTTTTTGAAATTTTCAGGAACATTTTCACTTTTTTTTTAGATTTGTTTTTTTAGAGATCACTAGTTCTCAAACAAGATCACATTGATTTGTCCCTAATGTCTAGCAAGGTATAGGACTGTATCGTCTTAAAATGGAAGCACTTCCATGATAAGAGCATTTAGCCCTCCGAGTAAGTGGTTTGGGGTCATGTTAAGCACCTTGATCAGGTCTTTGCATGTATTTGGCTTTTTCCCCACTTTCCACTTCTTCCTTGCACTTGATTTCTTCATTCTAGGTGAAATTAGGGTTAGGATCTTGAGGATTCTCCTTAATTTCCCTCTTCCATGGCTTTTTTTTCTAGGTAGGATTCATAAATAGGTCCTTTTGGCTTTCATCACAGTCATCATAGGATTTTATGTCTATCCCTGACATTATGTCCTGATTTGATTTCATTTCTAGGTTTTTGGGCATCCCCGAGACCTCCTAACCTGGCTCTGACTGAATCTGGGCCCAGGGTCAAATTCGAGGTTGATCCTGACTAGGTCAGGATCGAGGTCGAACCTGACTAGGTCAGGTCCAACCTTGATTTTTCCCCCCTCATTCAAATTTCTAGAATCCAAAATTTTCGGGCATCAGGGTTTCAGGATATTTATTTTTCTGCCTCTGGGTTAATCATTTTGGGTTTCAAGATGGTAAATCCTTTAATTGCATTTAATCTAGGTATATTTTCTAAAGGTTAGGACCTAATTGGGACTTAATTCTCCAAGGTGGCCCCTCTAGAGGATTGTGCCCTAGTTCATTATAAAAGGAGGCCTTCCTCTCTCATTTTCATCATCCACTTTCATGTTCAAATCATCAAATTTTGGCAATCAATTTTTCATGTGCAAGCTCTCAAGGTGATCAAGCAAGCATCCATTCAAGCATTCAAGTCCTCTTCTCCATCCAAGTTTTCCATTGAAGATCAAAGATTCAAGCATTCAAGCCATTGAAGGGATTTGGTTCAAGCATTCAAGATTCATCATGCAAACCCTAGATCTAGCCATCATGATAGTGTGATCTTCCTTTAAGGTCCTATGTTCATCTTCAAGATCCATTTCATTCTCTTATCAAGGTGGATTCTAAGCATACAATCATGGAGGTTTGATTTACATTTATTGTTTTGTTCAACCTTTCATATCAATATACTTGTTTACATTCAAAATACAATTACATATCTATTGAATTGCATAGCTTCATTGTTAGATCCTTTTCTACTACTTGCTAGCATTCCTATTTCAATTTAAATATAAGGTTGATTCCAAACTGGGGTTTGACCAAGGCAAACCCCTAAAAAAAAAAAAAAAAACCCCCATTTTCTTGCAGGTAAAGGTGCATAATTTCGGATCTGAGAGCGAATTTGGATATCCTTTTCAGTAAACTTTCGAGATCTGCGAACAAAATTCAAATCCGACTTCAAATAAAGAATGTAGTATTTGACCTTTTATGAGGGTCAAACCTGACCTGAGCTCATCTTGGAGAAAGATTTTTGGGTTTTCTCTGTCTCAGCATTTCCAGTCCAGAGCAAGTTTCAGAATTGCCCAAAAGTACACACAGACATCAAAATTTAACATTTTCCAGATCTGCCCTAATTTGAGGTTAGTATTTGTATTTCAATTATTCCATATTTCAAGCACAATTTCATTCATAGGGAAATATTGGATTTACTCTCTCTCTCTCTCTCTCTTCCATATTCCTCATAAATTGATTCAATTGTGTATTAACCTCTTGGTTGATCAAATTGGATCTCTTCTTTGGGAATTTGGGTTTGAGGATAGATCTCATATCTTCCCCCTTTCCCTTTGCATCTGAATAGAGGTGAATCCTTTTTACCCCTATTCATTTTGGTGAACCCAACATACTTACTCTCCTTTTCTTTTGTGGAATTAGATGCTTTATTGTGTTAGATTTTAGGTCCTTTCTTGCATTTAGATTTGATCTAGTTTATGGTCTTGCATTTTACATTCAAAAATTTATAAAAAAAATTATATATTCAATAAAATCCAAAAATATTTCTTGCATTTCATTTTCTATGGTGATTGTTAAGATGCTTTCGTGTGTAGTTATGTTCTTTATTACTCTTCTTTTAGCATCTCTTTATAATACCTATGATGTTTATGAAAGTATCATTCACTTCATTATGTTGATGACCCTTCACTTTGCTCTTGCTTATGCTTTTGTGAAGTTGACTGACACTAGTCTGCCTACATTTAAAACTTTTGTTAGAGATTTATGTGGTAGCCTTATTCATCTTTTGGATTATGTGAAGAATTGGGTAGATGACATACCATCTCCTAATCATCCTAATCCTATCAATCCTAATCTTAATCCTAATCTTCCTATTTCGATACCTAATTCTCCATCTGTTAATCCTCGCTCTTCCCATACTTATGATGGGATTCAAGCTATCGTTCAGGATGCATATGTGCAATATTTCTTTGATTTACCTTCTCCTCCGATTCATGATGATATTAAAGGAAAGGGTAAAGAAACTTCTTCAAAACCTATTATCCCACCTTATGCAACCTTTACTCACGAGCATGATAAACAATCACCTCTTGTAGAAGCTTTACATAATTTGTATACTACTGGGTATAATATGGTGACTAAACAAGGTTATAAAGGTTTAGGGCTAGGCATTAATGAACATGGTATTATATTTCCAGTTCATATACCCCCTAAACAGAATATGTATGGTGTTGGGTGTTCAAAATCTCAAGTTAAGGTAGGTGATGGTAAACATTGTCCTCCTCTCCCCACACCTATCCTAGATAACCCTAACACTTGACAAGAAATTGCTAAGAAGGTATATGTTGAGCTAATGAATTCCAAGAAATAAATCTTTAGACCTATGCTGATAGATGCTCTATACAAATATAAATGTCCTTTTCATTATAGTAACAAACACTTATTTGCTGATTGTAAACATTTCAAGTCATATGTTAGAGAAAGAGTTGCTTTAGGAATTATATCTCACTCTTGTGTAGTTTTACAATTCCTTCATAATTTTGATATAGGGTATTCCCCTCCTTTAGATATAATGTAGATGTTCTTTTCCTCTTGTTTCATGACTGGGGGCCAAGAGGTGTATCTTCATCCAGTCTCCTAGGATCCATTAGGTCTTTTATTGGGGCTTAATTGGTATTCTTTCTCTCCTATTTTTCTATGGCTTTTCATTATGTCTTTAATCATCCATAGAATATTTCAAGATATCTTTCCTAGGACATTTGTTTTGCAAAGGTATCCCTTGTCTCTATCTCTAGGGGGCAAGGTACCTCTTTCTTTCTCTTTGTCTAGGGAGTAGCTTTCCTTAGCTTAGTGGTATTTGTTTATATTGTAATATTATTTCATCATATTGATAGATGTGTTGACTACATATAACCTTCTTACATGAGAAGTTGTTGTCCTAGGTCGTCACTTCTTCTCTATGTTGAAAATTATGTTCTTTATAAATGCTCACCCTTGCTTTGGTGTTAGAGTTGTTTCCCTCAATCCAAAGATTCCTCTTCCTCTTCTTTGCAGGAGGCTTGATGGTTGAATCTTTGTTCCCACCTTTGAAAGCTGGTATTTTATCTAAAACACTCCTCTTTGGTGGGGGTCTTGTTGATAAGATCTCTTTCTTTGAGGATCCTTTTTCCATGAGTGACATATCCTTTTCACGATTATATATACTCTTGGATGTAGGGGTCAATATCCCTCGCTAAGAATAAGGCATACATTGTTGCTAAATAGGATATCTCCTTGCATTGTGAAGTAGGTATCCTCTTCCATCTTTGTTCCTACACTTGGGGGGCAAGGATGCCATTTCCTTTTGTCTTTCCAGGATTCACCTCTTTCCTTGGGTAAGCAGTATCTATCTATTATGTGACATTCAATCATACATGAAAATTTTGGTTTGCATTAAGGATCTATGTCCTTGATCATAACCTATTTTTATTGTTTGACATTGGGTTCCCATGGTTGATATATCTCTCACCTTGGAAACTAAATAGTGTGCTATCCCTCATAAGGGTTACTTTCTTTTCACTTCTTGCATGATATCTCTTTACATTCATCCCTTCCATGGCCTCATAGGAGCTGACCTTCTTGGCTTGGACTGGGTGTTGTTTGTGGATATTGTCTTGATGCTGAAGGAGGTTTTATCCTTGTTCTTTTCTTTCCTTAACATGTCAAAATAGTATGTTTTTGCCATATTAAGGAGGGGGGCATATATAGGGTCTCCCTTGTACTATAGTTTTTTTTTATTTTTACATGCTAAATCTTGGAAGGTAACGCACATAAGTTGCTAAATCCTAAAAAGACATGCATTTATATGCTAAATCTTCCAATGGTAATGCACATAAGTTGCTAAATCCTAAGGAGATGCATTTTTCAAAATTTTCCAATATGATAAATCTTGGAAGGTAACGCACATAAGTTTCTAAATCCTGAAAAGACACACACCTATATGCTAAATCTTGGAAGGTAACGCACATAAGTGCTAAATCCTGAAAAGACATGCATTTTATATTCATAGTGATACAAGAAGGTGGATCTATGGATATTCTAGAAGCCGTCAGAAGATGCATTACATTTGCAAGCACAGTTTATGGGCGAACCTATTGGGCTCTCCCTCCAGGGTGATTCACGATAAGGTGGGCATCTTACTAGGTGAGGTAATCACTTTCTCTTTTCTCTCTTTTTGCTTTCATGCTAATAGGATGGGATCATGAAGCTATGTTATTTATAGTGTTGTTCTTGTCTTTCTTATGTAAACATTTATGCTTTTATGATAGCTTTCCAAATATGATATTAGTATGGGAAATATTTCTTAGCAAGGTTTCTTATGCTAATTGATTTGGCTTGTTTAGTACTAACCTTTGACACCCTCATGCATATATGTTGAGTTAGAATCCTTAGTCTGGGGGCTTGTGTCCTTAACTAAGTGTTATTTTATCTCATTGTGAATCCACTAGGATCTTCTATTTCTTCTCCTTTTCCAAGAGTTTGCATCGAGTCCATACTCTTGCTAAAGTGGGGGCTTAATGTATCATCTTAAAATGGAAGCACTTCCATGATAAGAGCATTTATCCCTCCAAGTAAGTGGTTTGGGGTCATGTTAAGCACCTTGATTAGGTCTTTGCATGTATTTGGCTTTCTCCCTGCTTTCCACTTCTTCCTTGCACTTGATTTCTTCATTCTAGGTGAAATTAGGGTTAGGATCTTGAGGATTCTCCTTAATTTCCCTCTTCCATGGCTCTATTTTCTAGGTAGGATTCATAAATAGGTCCTACTGGCTTTCATCATAGTCATCATACGATTTTATGTCTATCCCTGACATAATGTCCTAATCTGATTTCATTTCTAGGTTTTTAGGCATCCCCAAGACCTCTTGACTTAGCTCTGACTGAATCTGGGCCCAGGGTCAAATTCGAGGTCGAACCTGACTAGGTCAGGATCAAGGTCAAACCTGACTAGGTTAGGTCCAACCTCGATTTTTCCCCCCTCATTCAAATTTCTAGAATCTAGAATTTTCGGGCATTGAGCTTTCGGGATATTTATTTTCCTACCTCTGGGTTAATCATTTCAGGTTTCGGGATGGTAAATCCTTTAATTGCATTTAATCTAGGTATATTTTCTAAAGGTTAGGACCTAATTGGGACTTAATTCTCCAAGGTGGCCCCTCTAGAGGATTGTGCCCTAGTTCACTATACAAGGAGGCCTTCCTCTCTCATTTTCATCATCCACTTTCATGTTCAAATCATCAAGTTTTGGCAATCAAGTTTTCATGTGCAAGCTCTCAAGGTGATCAAGCAAGCATCCATTCAAGCATTCAAGTCCTCTTCTCCATCCAAGTTCTCCATTGAAGATCAAGGATTCAAGCATTCAAGCCATTGAAGGATTTGGTTCAAGCATTCAAGATTCATCATGCAAACCCTAGATCTAGCCATCATGATGGTGTGATCTTGCTTCAAGGTCCTTTGTTCATCTTCAAGATCCATTTCATTCTCTTATCAAGGTGGATTCTAAGCATACAATCATGGAGGTTTGATTTACATTTATTATTTTGTTCAACCTTTCATATCAATATACTTGTTTACATTCAAAATACAATTACATATCTATTGAATTGCATAGCTTCATTGTTAGATCCTTTTCTACTAGTTGCTAGCATTCCTATTTCAATTTCAATATTAAGGTTGATTCCAAACCAGGGTTTGACCAAGGCAAACCCCTAAAAAAAACAACAAAAACCCCCCATTTTCTTGTAGGTACAAGTGCACAATTTTGGATCTAAGAGCGAATTTGGATACCCTTTTCGGTAAACTTCCGAGATCTGTGAACAAAATTCGAATCAGACTTCAAATAAAGAATGTAGTATTTGACCTTTTATGAGGGTCAAACTTGACCTGAGCTCATCTTGGAGAAAGATTTATGGGTTTTCTCTGTCTCAACATTTCCAATCCAAAATAGGTTTCAGAATTGCCCGAAAGTACACACAGACATCAAAATTTAACATTTTCTAGATCTACCCTAATTTGAGGTTAGTATTTGTATTCAATTATTCCATATTTCGAGCATAATTTCATTCATAGGGAAATATTGGATTTACTCTCTCTCTCTCTCTCTCTTAAATTGATTCAATTGTGTATTAACCTCTTGGTTGATCAAATTGGATCTCTTCTTTGGGAATTTGGGTTTGAGGATAGATCTCATATCTTCCCCCTTTCCCTTTACATCTGAATAGAGGTGAATCCTTTTTACCCCTATTCAAGGACATGAAAGATGGATTTGCAAACTAATGATTCAACAATGAATAGGCAATGATGGATAAAGCAAGTGTGTTACCCATAGGACCATCTCCTCAAGATTATCCAAGCTAGGTATAAATAATATCTCAATGTAGGCCAATGATGTGGTATTGGATAGCATATGGAATAATGACTTGGTGTCATGAAAATGGTCTAAAGGAGTGGACATATCAAGAGACTTTCTATAACATATTTTCCATTTCTTCCATTCTTCATTTGGATCAAGATCAAGGGATCAATGTGGATAGGATCACACAGTCATGATAAAGGGGTGATGGAGACTATGAGTGAAGGTTTGGGATTATGGGAAGGCTTCTTAGGAATAATGAAGGTGGATTCAGGATAAGCAAGATCATGATAGGGTAGCATGAATGCAACAAGTGAATATAGGCTAATGGATAGGATAATGCATGTCAAGATACTTAATGCTCATGGATATATTCAACTTTGTCAAGATCAAAGGTGAAAGATGGAATACGAATGTAAGTGAGATAAATGGTAGAAAGATGGAGGATATCGTGGATGGAACTTGCCCCCAAGCATAGAGTGCAAGAGAGAGGAATTATGCATGATGCCTATTTGCCAAGTTTTCATCATGGTACTTATCCAAGATGCCACAAGAAGTGGTTTTCACCATAGGATGAATTTATTTCTCTTTACTTTTTTCTTTTTTTTTACCAAGGCACCTATTTACTAGGTTTTCACCAAGGCACTTTCTATTTCAATTTTTTTTTTGTATTTTTGAATTTTGGAGGGACTCAACCCTCATACTCTTTGGATACTCCTTGAAAAGGTATGATATGATGAGCCAAGGATGCTAAAAGGTATGCTCAAAGATGTTTATAGGGTGACAAAGAGGTGATATGATGGATAAGGTAGAGGGTGGTTGAAGATTTGTGCGATGGATTGGATAAGGGAAATGCAAGGATAATGAATGAGAGGATAATAAGTATTTCTATGGGTGGGTGTGAAAAATGGAATGGAAGATTAAGGAATAGGAGGATAAGAAGTATTATCAAGATCAACATCAAAACACACCTTGAAGGGTAGTTGAATAATGGAGGAAAAATGGGTGAAATAGCTGAAGGTTTTGAGGTAGGAGAGGATATGAATCTTAGGATGAAAGGACACAAAATGGATGGATAAGATGGAATATGTTTGGGAGAATGTGGAGTGGAAGCCTTTGGAAGCTTGAATGTCAACCTTGATTTTTCTTTTATATGTAAGTCCTTCAAAGTGACTTTGGAATCCATATTTTCTTTGATTTTTCCATTCTTTTGGATGCTTTGGAATGCATTTCTTCAATGAAGGATTTAGGAACCCACATTTTCTTTGATTTTTCTTTTTGCTTGCTGGATGCTTTAGAATGCATTTCTTCAATGAGGGATTTAGGAACCCACATTTTCTTTTATTTTTCTTTCTACTTGATGGACCTTTGTGGTCTCTTGAATATTTCTTTTTTTCTTGCATTCGCATGTCGATTAGATTGGACATAGTGATCTTCATACATAAGTGGATTCTTGATTTTGTGATTCTTATGTTGCACATGTAAATTTCTTCCAAAAGATTTGGTATTGGTGGATGCACAAGGTTCACATGGATGGTTCATATGGATGGTCTTATATAGAGGGTTTATATGGATGGGTGTTTGGTTTCTCAAGTATATATGTCTTTGTTGATCTTGATAGGATATAGGGTAAGTGGATTGTGGGCTAGGGATGGTAGGAAAGGTTGATGGAGGGATATAGGGACCCAATATGGATTTGGAGAATGTATAAGGTTTCAACTTTGGGATATAGGGACCAAGGATAAATTTGTAGGATGTAGAAGGAATATGCTTATGCACAAATGGAGGTAAATGAGGCGTGGGAGGGATATCAACATCTTTATTTTGAGCTTCATGGTGAAGGATTTCATCTTTCAAATTTATCTTTATACCAATAGGCTTATGAGTAGCTTTCATAGGAGTGACTTTGATTGGAGCAGTTGAAGTTTGAGGTACATATGGAGGCTTATGAAAAGTGGATTTTGGTGTAATTCAATCTTGACAAGGATATTTAGATAGCCTATGAAGAATACTTTGCTTTTTATTTTCAATAATTTCATTAGAGATGGAAGGAATACCTTAATATTTCTTAGGATATGGGTAGGATATATGAGGTGAAGGAATATGGGGTGTTTGAGATGGAAGGATATATTCTTGGAGGAAATAAAAGGGTATGAAGGGATCATCATGGGACTCTTGGGGTAAGAGACTTTGGTCAACTATAGGATAAGGAGGGATAATATCTTGATCTTGATCCCTAATAATACTTGTTTCTTTGTACTTCATATTAGTCTCTTGACATGGAGCCACTTCTAAGGAAAAGGTAAGAGTTTGGATCTTCACGAGGCATTCTTGAAGGGACGATGGATGTTCATTTGAAATAGGAATGATGGGCATTATAGAACACGAAGGCTTGGGGTCTATAACCTTTGAAGCATGGAATAAGTTTGTAGCAAGATGTAGGTTAGCTTGGATATCTTTTAGAGGTAGCCCTTGAGGGTATACACAGTCATCATGAAAAGTTTTTAGATCTTTGTTTGAAGGAGGAATATTGGATATCTCTACTTCTTTATGAGATGGAGGAATGAGGGAAGAGGTGGAAGCTATAAGAGGACCATTGTTATACATAGGTTCATAAGTTTGATCATGCTTGAGAGTAGCATCTTCATTAGATGATTCATTAGGATCTTCAATTTCAATTAAGTCATCATCAATGAGATCTTGTATTTTATGCTTCAACTCCATGCAATATAAAGTTTCATGTTCGTTATGTCTATGTTATGCCCAATAGTTTCACAAAAAGATAAAACCACACGAAGTGATTTGAGGCAATGTGATGAGATATTTTTCAAGGATTTTTTTCCAAAGTTGATTCGTACGATTGTTCCAAAGGAGTAAATGATCTATCCCATGGATATTTAGATGTATTTGTGTTTTTCAAAGATATGTGATATTCAAGATCTCGATGATCCAATTTTCTATTGTCATGTGATGAAGATTGTTGAGATAAGACTACTTTTTCTTGATTTCTTTGATCAAAGAGGGGATTCTCTTGATATTTTGAAATAGGTTCGTCATTAAATAATGGATTACCATTAGGATTTTCTTGATCAAATATAGGGTATTCATGATTTTCTTTTTGATCAAAGGTTGAATTATCAAAGATATGATGTTCATAATGTTCTTCTCGATCAACGATATAATGAATGTGAGATTTTGGAGTAGCCCTTTTGTTTAAAGAATATGTAGACATGGATGTAATATTAGGATCATAACGATAAGGAAACTTTTTTCTTGATGAGGGTTTGTTGGATTATGTATCCCTTTCTTTTTCCATATCTTGAATTCTCATGAATAGAATATTCTTTTGAATTTTTGTTGTTAGTTGATTTTTGGATCTTAATGGATGTTTTCTTTTTGTAATCATAGACCTTCAAGAATAACAAGCACAATACAATGGTTTTATCAATTATCACAAGAAAGTCTTCCAAGCAATCTACCTAAGGTCACATTTGGATTTTAAATGGCTCTAATGAGGTAGTCTTGATAATTAACAAGGAACTAGTATGGATTCTATTAAAAAAAATATCAAGTCTCATCCCACAAAAATAGGGGCTTCCCACCACCAATATCACAGAGTTTTGTGCAATCTTGAAGGACTACTTGAGGAAGTTTGATTCTTGATATCCTTTTGCCACTCACCCCATTAAGGATGAGTGTGTTTTATTTTATAGTGGATTGGATTATTGTGGTAAAGGCAATTGTATCCCACTTTGGGTTGTCCCTCTCACTAGCCTCATTAAGAACAATTCTCAGGAGGCAAGCCCACTAAGGTTCTAGCATATTCATTTAAAGTGAATAAATGGAGTGAAGGAATAGGTTTGGGAGTTTGATTCACCAAAAGGTGAAGAACATATCCCTACTATTTATTATTTCCAAACACGATTAACAATATTCAATTTCCCAAGCCTTATAATCTAATGGGAATTGAGTATTTCTACTCTCTTCCACAAACAATAGGCTTCAAATTTAGTGTTTGTTTATTCCTTAGCCTTTCTTTCAATCGAAAGATCTAATAGGTTTGGCATTTTGGTTTACTTAAAAAAGTGAAGAGCATAGGCCTACTACTAAATCTCCCAAACAATAATAGGCTTATAATTACTAGATTTAAATCAAATTGCCACAATTTAAGTAAAATGTAAAGGGATAAAGGCTTACCTCTTTTCGTAGCTAGCAAAGGCTAGGGGAAATTTTTATTTAACTTTTAATTATTTTACTCATTTAGTGGTGATCATTCTAGCTCCTTTGCATCCCCTTTCAAGATTGTTAGTCCAACATCAAACAAGAAAAATGAAGAAATCCAAGCAATGTGAATTTTAATTCCTTTCTCTCAAATTGATAAAAAAATGAATAACTTAAGGCATAAAAATCCAATTTAAAGAGATAAATTTTGATTTATATAAATCAACTATATGCAAATATCTCTCAAATTCCTTACCTTCATGCTTTGAATCCTCCAAAAATTTGTTTAGATGAATCATTTTCTCTCTTTTCAACCTTTTATTGATCACTTTGTCTTCACTGTGGATTCTAGCCTCTGGTTTCCAGATTTTTTATGCCCTACCATTAGAAAAACACAGAGAAAACATTATTTATTGTCAGATTTAGCAATTGACAAAAATAATTGTATGCACTACAAGATTGATTAAACACACTATTCGAGGTATTAAACATGCTAGAGGATTGATTAAATACGCTATTTGGGGTATTAAACATGCTACCAGACTGATTAAATGCACTATTTGGGGTATTAACTGCACTACAAGATTGATCAAATGCGCTATTAAATAATTTAAATGTTTAAATATTTGCAAAAAAAACTTTGAATGGACCAAAATAGTTATTAAATGCGCTGCAGAGTCAGGGTAAAAGTGCTGAAAGAATGTAAGATAAAAGACATAAGTGATCAAATGCGTTATTTCACTATGTAAATGCATCAAAATTTGATGTGGATACATTGTTTTAGGTATCAGATGCATTTTTTCTTTGCTAGTACGCGCTATTTCATGTCTTGAACATGCTACTTCACTTGTAAAACAAAGAATTCAGATTAAAAAATCCTACAATTTTGTAAAAAAACTCCAAAATTTGATCAAATGAGGCCTAATGAACCACAGTGGGCACCATTTTGTGTACAATAAGTACCTTTATAGGATTAGTTTACCAATATTTATATCAAATGAAGCTAAATTACCATAATTAGTAAGCTATTCAATGAAAATAAGAATAATAAGCATCATATAGAACTCTGATTAGGTATGCTAATTCAAAGATCTCAACAATCTTCCATTAGTGACAACCATAAGATGAGAATTAAGCTATTTGATTTCACAATTAAAGCCCATTTCAATGAAAACTATGCTTAATTATGCTAATTATAGGCTCCTAGCTCAAATTTTCTATAATGATGATGCAATTCTCAGATATGTGGATCCTTTTCTCTAGATTTTAGCTCTATATTAATAGATTTTAGCTCTATATTAATAGATTTTAGCAAGCATAGGGTGTGGAGTTAATTTGATCATGATTGAGTTAAGGTTAAGTCCATGGTTTCAACTATGGGGACAATTTAAATATTTTGTCCTCAAAGCTTGGGATAATGAGACAAAATGAGTGGTCAAGATGTTTTCTCCTTATGAGTGATTGAGATTCAATTTGGATTTGATCCATGTGAGTCCAATCCTTAATTCCTATTGGTTGAGGTAATTCCTCCCATGTGGTGGGTGAGAGAAATTAGGAATTAATCAATTGAATTTAATTAATTTCTTCAGCCATGTGTACCCCTTGAATGGGTTGATTTGATTTTAATTGAACTATACAATTAATTGATTTTTTTGATTTATTTAATTGTTTTGGCTTTTAAATTTCAATTAATATTGGATTTTAGGCTTGATTGCAATTAATGCCTTGATTGCTCACTTGGAATAGTCTTGACAATTTTTAAGTGTCTACAATTACTACTAAAACATAGGTTCCTAAAAATGTAGAAGAAGAACATGACAAAAATGAGGAGGTAGGAACAAAAGAAGAAATACAACAAGAGTTTAGCTTAGGTGGGGATGGTGTATAGGAGGAAGCTCATGAAGAGCAGTCCACTAAGTAACCTATAGAGAAATCCATGAAATGGGTGGAGGAACAAGGTGAAGAGCATGGTTCTCCTTTGAATTTAGAATATATATGCTTCTCTCTCCTTCCCAAGGGAAATCCTTAGGTCACCAAGAAGAAAGGCAAGAGGGAGAGAGTGTCATTTTCTATCTTGAAACATATCAACCTCTCTCTATGAACACTAAACCAACATTGTTGACAAAGGAAATCCAACCAAGAAAGAGAACATATCATGAGATGGAGGCTCATGAATTTTGAGATATTGACTGAGGTTTCCATGTAGGGGAGTCCACCCTAAAGAAAACATAAAGAATCTCTTATGTGATCGAGGATACTAGGGAACACTGGAAAGCACATGTTATTATTACTCCTCTAGATAATGAAATGAACAAGGATACCTTTTCTTGATCATTACCTTGTTCAACTATATGTAGTTGATGCACAAGCGTAAAGATCCATCTTTCTTCTTATTGAAGAGTACAGGTGCTCCCCATGGGGAAACACTTGGCCAATCACTACCTTTTGCCAAAAGATCCTCTAAATGAAGCTTAAGCTCACTCAACTCCTATGTGGTCATTCAGTAAGGATCTCTATATATAGTTTGTGCTCTTGAAACAAGATCGATATGAAAATCTATGTCACGCTTTGGTTGCATACCCAGAATCTCACTAGGAAATACATCAACAAATTCCTGGAGAATAAGATGATCAAGGGTCATGTCCTTAGTCTCAACTTCATCAAGCTCATTCATAGTCACAAAAAATACTTGACAACCCTTTCACATGATTCTCTTGAGTTTCATAATAGAAATCATATGAACAAATATAGGACGTTGAACTCCCACAATCTCAATATCCTTTCCAACATCATCCTTGCATTTGATAATCTTTTGTCTACAATCAATGTTGGCTCCATGAGAAAGTAACCAATCCATTCTAAGGATGATATCATATGATCCCAAAGGAATCACATGAAGGTCAACCGAGGTAGTGAATTTACCCAAGTTCAACTCACATTTATTCACTAGAGAGTCAATTGGTACCCTTTCCCTAGAGGCTAACTCTACTTACCAACTTATGTCTTTCTTTACTACCACTAGCCCACATTTATCTACTACAAAAGGAGATATAAAAGAATCGATAACTCTTTACTCAAATAAGATAGAAAGAGAAATACCTCTAATAGCACCTGAAGTCTCTACCATTATGTCTTGGTACTTTGCCTAATGATGACCCACTACTGCAAATACTCTATGAGATCTGCTAACATCTCCTATTGTAGGCTTAGAAGCTGAAGGCCTATGTCCTAAAAACTATGATGCATGCAAGGGAAATTTACAAAAATGTGACCATATTGTCCACATGTGAAACAACCATGACCTCTACCATGAATTTTCTTAGCGGAGGGTGCACTAGAATGTTGATAACTGCCTCTGTTGGCAATTGAATGTGTGCTCTATGTAGGTTGGTTGGCCTGGTTGTGCATGTTGTGTGGAAAGATATGAAAGTTCTTGGATTGATAATCACCGCCTTGAGCTAGAGGGAGGGACCTCTTCTACTATTGAATTTGATTACCTATGAAGAAGGTAGGAGGTCTCCTAGCATTCTCATCTCCTTGAGATTGATTACCTCTAGATCTTGAAGGTGTAGGTCCACTAGTCTGAACAACCATCTATCCACCATAACCCAAAGATAAATTTGCCTCTAACAAGGTAGCCTTAATAAATGCCTCCTTGAGAGTCTTAGGTTCAAAAACCTTAACTCCCCCAATGATGTGACCATGAAGGTCCCTAATAAAATGTTACACTATCAATGATGACTTATCACCAAAACTTGCATAAGGCTTGAGCTTGAAGAAACTATGCTCATAATCTTGGACAATCATAGATAATTGTTGTAGATTGTGGAACTCATTTGTCCGTTGTTGTTGCTGTTGATTAGATAAAAAACATTCCTAAAAGTTCTCAAGAAACAACTTCCAAGTGACAATCTCCATTGTAATCTCAAGTTTATGCTCCTTAATCCTCCACTAAGAAGCTACAAAACCTTCGAGGTGCTTGATAATACACCTTGCCCTGACATTGGTATCAAATTGTTGCATAGCAAAACATCAATCCAATGTAATTATCCATGTCTCTACTTCAAAACTAGTACCAAGACCATTAAAAGGAGGAGGTTGTGATCTCATAAGGTTTCTCATCTAATTATTCTTTGTGGTCCCCTGACCAATGATAGTGTCTCTCCTTTTGGGAATCTTGGATCTCCATCTCTCCTCATTATTAGAGTGGTGTGACACTTCCTTCTCATCCTTGTTATGAATAGGTAGACATTCTAGAATTTTCTGAAGTATGGATGCCTAGCATTAGGCTCTCCTAAATCACCATGTCGCTCACCATTATTCTCTTTCTTGTTCTCCTCAATTCTATGAATCACAGGAGGGCTATGAAGTCTACTCCTTCTACGTCCTCTATTATGGCCTCTACTATAGCCTCTAGCAATAGATCTAGTTCTAGTAACCATCTTTCCTACAACATCCAAAAAAGAAGAATGATATCTCAAAACCAGTCAGAAATAATAAAGATATGATATATAGTCATAAAACAATAGTCTGAAATACAAGAGTGTTATATGTCTAAGTTTTTGTTTCAAGTCTTAAATACTAGACATCTAATGGGCATACAAAATTCCTAGAGTTTCTAGTGTAGAAACTCAGGCTCTGATACCAAGTGTAATGCCCCACCAGGGAACCCATGATAAATTAACCTAAAGCATGTTACTAACGTTACAAAATAATTTTTTCATAATAGTTTGCAATCAATAATGAATAAAAACATGGAAATAATATAACATAAGATAAATCATACTCATATTTGGAACTTATTTACAAATTATAGATCTCAAGGGTTCCTTAAGGTAGAATTGTGTAAATGTAAATTAATCTACTGGGTATAATAACCATACAAAATCTCCACATAATGTAAATAAAGCACATCATCTCATAAATGAATATATAGTACAACCCATACCACAAGGTATACATAAAACACCAACATCCATTGCACATGTCGCAGGGTATGTGGCAAAACCAAGTACAAGGTACAACATGAGAAAGATAAGAGCAAGCCTCTAAGAACAACAAACAAGAAGGCACAACTGCTACAAGGAACATCCAACACTGGTATAGTTATGTCAGAATCCCAATGGTAATAGAATCATTGCCACCCTACCTCATGGCACCTAGATGGTCCACTCCCACTCTGCTGAGGAGATAACATCAAACCCCCACTAGGATGACAATAACAAAATTAATCTTAAGGTAGAATTAAGCAAGGGATCCTGAAAGATCTTTATCTCGAAAGGTATAACTCAAATACAAAGGTATACATACTAATCTAGAGGCAACCAACACATGTAGGAGACCTAAGATGAAATCAGGGAAGTTTCATAACATACATCGACCCCTTGGGACGATCTCACTAGACTCTGTCTCCCAAGTGTGAACATATGCAGAAGTAGAAATCCTCTTATACAAACAAGGATAACCAATCATGTCAAACCTCAACGTCACTACTAGATAGGCAAGCATATTCTCCCACTCCCATCCTTAGCCTATACTATCACTCAAGGCATGGACGAGGAACACATTATCTTAATAATTCATTTTAAAATCTAATTTAATGTATTATATTATCACTTATTAAGTAACTTGCAAAGGATACCCAGATAGCCACTTCTAGGCTCCAACGCCTCCAAAGCAAGCCACTTCCCCTATAACACCTAGACAACTAACACAGTCAAGGATGGTGGATCCAATTAAGGACAATCCAACCTTGCAACCAATCAACAACACAACAAAAATAACACAAGAAGATATGTTCAAATCAGATTTTCATTAACATGCCCAGCTATAAGGCCTTCCAGGTTAGGGCCAATTACAATCAGAAACAGTTCTACAAGATCAACAAGATCCAATCCAACACCAGCTAGTCCAGTTTTGAGACAAATCAACAACTGATGGAAACCCTAAGGCATATTTGAACTTGTGCTCGCAAGCCACCAAGCAATCTCCTTGTCCCCAAGCATGCAAACCACTAACTCTGCTATGATAACTATTAGAATTCAATCTGGTATGCTAGATCTCGCAGGATCTTTTCCATAACTTCACTTTTCATCCGCCCTCAGGCTTGCTCCCTAAAATGACTACCCAAACACTCCTTAAATACTAACCTTCAACCACAAGTCAGTTGGATGACATAATTAACTCCTACCAACACATATTAAATGCAATACAAGTTGGCTCTCAAACAACCTTACAATTATTTAATTCTCCATGTCGGCCTCTAGGTCTACATAGGAGAATACAACAAAAGACACTAACAATAAATGCACCAAGTCAACTAACCAAATCTCTAAGAACTCTAGTTGGTAAACCATAACTACCGAGCGCTAGAGAAATAATTGAGCACCAGTAAAACAACCGACCAAGCCAAGCAACACCGAGCAATGCATGCATCACCGAGCACTAGTTCCACCGAGCACTAGAAGCTTCACTGAGTTCCTTCAGCGACTGAGCTTCCTTCAATAACCGAGACCATTAGTTAAAGCTGCAATCGAGTAACACCGACCAAGTAACATACCACCATGCAGATTCACTGAGAACCCAAGAATGCCCCTGCATTAGACACCCGAGGTTCAAAAAGATGTTCATATGTGGGAAGAACATCTTCCGAGATTTAGCACATAAAGCCCGAACTGGTTCTTCACATACAAGTCCTCCAACTTTTCAGCTTGCACACTCTTCCACTTATGCTTCCTTTGTCTCTTCAAGTATTTCCTTGATAACACATAGGTCTATTCTCCAAACTGATCATCCATACCTTCAGGATCTACTAACTCAACTTGGCTACCAATGCTCAAACTTCTCCTACCAAGTGTTGTATCCAGCAAAGGCATCAGGGAAAACTTCCTATCATCCTTCTCAACAGTAAAGACATTCTTCACATAATCATACATAGCTCTACAATCATATTGCCAAGGTCTACCGAGCAATATATGACAACTATTCATCTCCACAATATCACATAACACAAGATCCTTATACTGGCCAATCTGAACATCAACAAAGCACTATTCTCTTACTTCCAGAGCATGATCATCTTGTAACCAACCAATCCTATAAGGATGTGGATGTCGCATTCTACTCAAACCAAGTTTCTGAACCATGTCCTCAACAACAAGGTTATCAGTACTACCACTGTTAACAATAACATCACAAAGTTTACCTCTAGACTTGCACCGAGTCTTGAACAAGTTATCCTCTGACAAGGTTCCTCCTTTGTACCGAGCAATGTTCACCGAACCAACAAGTTCTCAGTTTCAGGTTCATTTTGAACATTTTCATTTGCCACAATAGTTCATCGGTCACCAAGCTTCTTCTGTATACACTCAAAAGAACAGTGTCCTTCTTCTCCATAGTTATAACAAGTTCCCTTAAAGATAAATCTACCTGTCTTCTTCTTCGGTTCTATAGGTTTCTGTTCATCTTCTGCAGTCGGTTTATCCTTCACCGAGTGATCAATCTTTTCCTTCCCTCAGGGATTACCATGTTGTTTCCTCCTCAACTTATCTTCTACCTTTAGAGCATATTGATAAGCATCTTCAACAGAATCAATCTTCAACATACCAAGCTCATCCTAAATATTGAATCTCAAACCATTCACATACTGAGCTACCTTTTCCTTACCAAGTTCTCTGTGTCCAGACTGAATAGTAAGTTTGTAAAACTCCTTGGTATAATCTTCAATAGTTAGATCCTTCTGTTTTAGATTCTACAACTTCTTAAACAAGTCAAGCTCATAGTCAGCAGGTATGAACTTAGCTTTCAACTTAGTCACCATCAGCCTCCACCGATTGATCTTTGTTTCACCTTCATCTTCTCTATCCCTTTGTAATTCTTTCCATCAAAGAGTAGCATGTCCTTTCAATTTTGTCTGTGCCAATCTCACTCGAAGAGGATCTTCAATTTCTTCCAACTCAAAGAAATCTTCTAATTCACCAATCTAGTCAATCAAGTTCTCGAGCTTCAAAGTACTAGAGAAAGTAGAAACCTCCATTCAGTAACTATTACTTAATCGAGCTCCAGATCTATGCAACCGAGTAGTTCTGTCTTCACCAGACCTATCCCTCTGATCATCACCACTAGATCCAATAGCTTCAAAGTCTTCAATAGCTTCCTCATAACCATCCTCAATACCAACATTTCAAGGTACACCAATCATAGCTCTCATGACCTTAGCGATAATGTAATTCTTCATCAAATCCATTATAGAGAAGGTGCAATCAGATTTCACCTTCTCTGTAATCTTCAATTCCACAGCATCACAGGGATTTGCAATTGCTCTAGGGTCCAATCTTATCAGAGGAATTCTTAAAGATAAGAAAACCCAAAGCAACAAAACCCTACACCGACCACCTTGTGACAACCTCCAAGTTGTATTCAAGTCAGATCAGCCTGCCACCTTGCATGAACAACTAGGTCAAGATTCCACAAGCTTAGTGCCATAGGTCTGCAACTCAGATCATACAATTTCTTTGCCAATAAGATCAACTTTGCAAGATCAGCCTTGCTAGATCAACCTTCGCTCCATAGGATCAACTCAACTCTGATACCACCTGACGCAGTCAAGGATGGTGGATCCAATTAAGGATAGTCCAACCTTGCATCCAATCAACAACACAATGGAAATAACACAACAAGATATGTTCATATCAGATTTTCATTAACATGCCCGATTGTAAGGCCTTCTGAGTTAGGGCCAATTACAATAAAAAATAGTTTTGCAAGATCAACAAGATCCAATCCAACACCAGCTAGTCCAATTCTGAGACAAATCAGCAACTGATGGAAACCCTAAGGCATATTTGAACTTGTGCTCGCAAGCCACCAAGCAATCTCCTTGTCCCCAAGCATGCAAACCACTAGCTCTACTATGATAACTATCATAATTCAATTCGATCTGCTAGATCTCGCAGGATGTTTTCCACAACTTCACTTTTCATCTGCTCTCATGCTTGCTCCCTAAGACAACTATCCAAACACTCCTTAAATACTAACCTTCAGCCATAAGTTGGCTAGATGACATAATTAACTCCTACCAATAAATATTTAATGCAATACAAGTCGGCTCTCAAACAACCTTACAATTATTTAATTCTCCATGTCAGCCTCTAGATCTACATAGGAGAATACAATAAAAGACACCAACAATAAATGCACCAAGTTGGCCAACCAAATCTCTAAGAACTCCAGTCGATAAACCAGAACTACCGACCGCCAGAGAAACAACCAAGCAATAATGAAACAACTGACCAAGCCAAACAACACCAAGCAAAATAGGCATCACTGAGCACCAGAAGCTTCACCGAATTCCTTCAGCGACCGAGCTTCCTTCAATAACTGAGACCATCGGTTAAAGCTGCAACTGAGTAACATTGGCCAAGTAACACACCACCATGCAGATTCACCAAGGACCCAAGAATGCCCTTGCATCAATAACCTACCCTAAGCTCATAAAGTCATAAATCACATAATGATCATAAATCCAGTTCTGTGAAAGCATAAGGAACATATACTGGTATTCTCAAAACCACAAAATAAAAGCACTGTCCAACTATCCCCAAAACATGAGCTTAAGACAAAAAGGTTTGGTAAAATAAATTGATCTCATACAAGTTACAAAACATAACAGACAAGTACAAAACATCAATAGAAAGAACACACCCCACCTCTACTATACATTTCCTAATAGTCGACATATTTTCCCAATTACAACTATAAACAAAACAACGTGTACAAAAGCATTCAATTATGGGATTGGATGAAAAATGAGAAAACATGCCTAGAAGTAAGGGCCAACCTCAAGTTAAAGTAAGATTGAAGGAGTTGGAGGACCCATATTTGAATTTAGGTACCCTTTTAGTGCCATATAAGGTCCTACCATAGGAAACACACTAAAGTAGGCACAAAATGATCCCAAATTTGAGCATAATTTAGGTGCTTACAATTTAGGATTACACACACACACATATGTATATATCTACATATTTATGTATATGTATGTATATATGCATACACACATATACATATACATATACATATACATATACATATACATATGCATACACACATATACATATACATATGCATACACACATATACATATACATATACATATACATACATGCATGTATACATGCATATACATACACATACACATATGCATACACATACACATCTCTCTTTATGGCAAACAAACATGTATGGGTTAAAACCTAATTTCAATTCTTATGTATACAAACTTAAAAGTAATTTTTGAATTCAAACTACATCTGAGTTTTTATGTTTATGTATTAAGGTTTGTAATTAGGTTTGGATGACAAGGTTGAGGCCTGAGAGCTTCATTTCCCTCCTTTTAACATGTTTTCTTCTTCTAATTTGGTTTCTCAACTTCATTGTCATTAGGTTTACATGTTATTAATAGAGTATTTATAAAATTACCACCATAATTTTACACATCTTTTGAGGTTTCTAGCCATATAATTTTTTAAGATTTGAACAACATTAACTTATTTATTTTTAGTTTCTTTTACCAATGTTTACACACTTCTCAAAGATACATGTGTACTATTTTAAAAAAAACTTTCAATCTACTTGTCTAAATTTGAAATAAATTATATACTATTGCTCTACATTTTGTTCTTTACAATTTTTGGTTAGTTTGGTGCAAGTTATTTGATTCACACGAACAAACATAAGATTTTCAAGATGCATCCATTTAAAAAAAAATCCAACAAAAGGTAACAAAAAAATGCACAACTTCTAGTACTCACTCTTAACTATCTTTCTACCAAAGGGTTTTTAAAAATACTAAATGCACTTATATCTATTTTGACCACATGCCATACAATATGTTATATTTTGTTGAAAAAACATAAACACTTTTTGTTGCGGTTGGATTTGACCCCCTTCATTTTATCCACTTTTAAAAAACTCTAGTAGTTTAGAAACTAGATTCATAGTACTACAATTCGTGTTCTTTTGGTATCTTCAAGTTTTAAGTGCATGGGTCTCAAATTGCTTGTCCAACTTTAGGTTTAGCTGATTTCATAAAAAAATGACCACTTATACTCCCCTTTTTTGTTCACCATCTTAGTGCACACATCTGTTAATGGCCAAAATCTAATAGATTTTCATTAAAGACAACATATAATGGGTATATATTATGAGATAAAAGTATCTCGAGGAAGAGGAATCCAAGTTCCTCTATGTGGAAAGAGTTCCACAAGTCCTCTAAAATAATTTGAAAACTTACAATTTATGTGCAATTTTAACTCTCAAATATTAGAAAGTTTGTCAAGCATTGTACACCCCTTGATTAAAATAACAAACATATGAGTCATTGAGCCATCTAGCAACAATAAAAACATAAACCATAAAGACCTTGTGACAATCAATTTCTATTTGAGACCTATTTTCCTTTAAGAAAGGTGAGAGTTCATCTTAAATTTTTGTTCGAATTGAAAAATACATCAAAACAACTATCAACATGTAAAATGAAAGTTTGAATGAGTACGATGTGAACACGTATACTCTTATCTTGATAAAAAACACAACACACCAATATCCCAAATGAATCAAAGACTAAAATAAAAGAGAAACATAACTTTAATGTATAAAAAACTATATTCGAATGATAATAATGATTTGAAAGTGATTCATGCTCTAATGAAATGAGAATAGTCCAAATTATACTTATTAAAAACAAGTGATAAAGTAAATGCAAAACTAAAAGAAAGAAGGTACTAGACATGAACTTTTCAACCTTTCACTCATTTATAGTCTCTTATGTTGTTGAGGGGGTATTTTTGTCCAAGCATGAAAGCGAGTGAGACTTAGAATGCCACTTTTGGTTTTGATATTGCTCACTTAAATGGAAAATCTTGTAAAACAAACCTAAATTGAAAAGCTAAAATTTCAAACTAAATATTTATCCTTCCAATGTTTATGTGAAAGTGGGCCCTGCTTCACATGGTCTCAATTCTCTTCACACTAGCAAAAATTCACTTGTCCAATCCAATTTTAGTTGGAAAAAATCGCACACAAACAAAATATAATATACACATTGTATATATAACCAAAGGTAGGAAGAATTGGATGTATTATTCCATACGCTCCATCCAAATCCGGCCGCACAAGTAACAACGAAAGTTAATTATTTCTTCTTCCTCTGCTCTTTATTATATTTATAATCTACCCAAGAAGGCCTTCTTTCTTGGGTGCTCTTTTGCGGCTCGATCTGTCTACTGTGCTATGCGCCAAATCCTTCACAAATCGTCTTAATTCAGATAAAAAAAAATTCCAGACTCGGTTATAGCACAGGAAAATAATTTGTGGGTATCATTTGTTTTAGGGTTTTGAAATTCAAATGTGCCGGTTCTGACTTAAAATGGTGCCCCAAAATGCCATGCAATCAGCCTGAAAAATAGCTGGAAAATGTGGTTATGAATATTTGAATTGGGAGCGCGGAATTGTATTTTCGCTCTGTTTTGCTGTTATGTCTATATTCTGGCTGTGCAGCAGGTGTTGAGTTTGGTTTTTTTGTTATTGTGGGCACAGTGAAAGGTAATTAGGGTTTTTGATGTAGTGTGGATGTAGATTTTGGTAATTCAAAAGCGGACAGAAATCCAAGAGCGACCTTGAGCATTTTTGGAAGGCATATCCAAGGTTCCAAATGCGGCGGATCGTGGATTTTATGGCTTTGGAAGTTTTTGGGTCTCATCCCTAATTTTTCACCCTCAAGATTGAAAAGGAATATTTGCTGCACGGAAAGAAAACAGGACAGTGCATCAAAAATATGCAGTTTCTAAGCTAGGGTTTTGGTTTCGAGGGCAATTTTTCTCCATTTAGGTAATACAGGGAAGAATACAGGGAAATGGTTGGACCTTTGCAGAACAGGTGATTGGAATAGGGTGTTTAGGGTTCTTTGAACGTCTAAATGACAAAAAAAGAGGGGCTACTGAGGTTTTGTGAAGCTCTGCGAATAAACTTTTGAAGGTTTCTTTTTCTGTATTTATCGATGGCTGCCTCCGGTAATCGATTAGAGGAGGTGGAATCCATGTTTCGGCTTATTACTGCTGCCCCAAGTTAGTCCCCGACTTCGATCTCTTTGTGTATTGTTTATTCAGAAGTTATTATGTTTTTCTTTTCCGTTGCAAGCCTTTAGGGTGAAAGAAATTTAATTGATTTCGCAGATAACTGTTAGAAGTTAAACGCATAGGGCATTTACATTTGAAGAGGAGTGCTCTTCTTTTTGGCGGGATTGTTATTTTTCAAATATTGAATTTTTTTTTATTAAACTTTTCAGGGTTAAGGGAAATTTACAAATTTTGCAGCGGGTAGTTAAACGGACTCTCCTAGGACTATTAATGCTCAGGGAAAATGCTATTCGTTTGAAGAATTCGAGTCTTCTTTTCGATTTAAAGTAAAAATCTTCAGACAGAAGTCCTAGTGAATGTGCATTAGACTGTTAGACAGAATCTCATGATGTTTCAGGGTTTAAGAAACATGTTATCATTTTTGTATGTAACTATAGTTTTAGGAAAAATTGCTTACTGCGTTTTTTATTGCAGAGTGTCAGAGAAAGAATTTCAAGTGATTTTGCATAAGCTTGTTGAATACAATGTCAAATACAAACGCTTGTTAGGTTTGAAAATTGAGAACATATTTATTTTGTTATGAGCATATATGGATTTTTTAACGAGTGTTCTTGTTGTAGTTCTAAAACTGTAAAAAAACTGAACTATTTCTTCTTTGATTTATATAAATATGCATTGTTAGTTTATCCGTATACAGATATTTAAGCTGCCTAGACATGATGACAAATTTAGTCACCTTTAATTAGGGTTGAAAAAATGTCAGTTTTGTTTCAGAGATGTAATTAAAAAATCTAGTTATTATTCTCAGGACTTCTACAACTAGCTTACAACAATGCAAACAACCAACACCAGTAAATGTATGTTGGCATTAAATATTCAATGTTTCAATGCAAGTTAAACTTCTTGTTTGAGGTGACCTATATGTTGATGCAGCAGTGTAAACTTGTGAAGTAACATTACTTGAGGCAGTGTTTGTGGACTTCATATTGGTATTAAAGCTTAGAAGAATATGAAGCTGAACACAGGGAATCCAATGAGTTCAAACGTACAGCAGCTCTAAAACAAAATTGCAACACTAATTAAACATTATAACTATCAAACTTGTAAGCGTTAGTCCCTGAGTGTTATTTTAGCATACTAGACTCTTAAAAAAATTATAATTGTAAAACATTGACTGATGTTGTTCAAGTTATTACTTCTTTCCAATTTACATTTAACACCTGGCAGGCGACACTGAGATGTGTTTGCAGTAATTTGTAGGAAAATATCTCATGTAAACTTAAGATTTTTTGCAACTCACTATGTTTTCATACAATATGTAAGAGTTACTGTTACGATTAACTTTTCCTGTCAAAATTCACTCTACAAAATGTTCCCAGTTCCAAAGAACAAGTCTGAGTGGGTGCTATAAACTTCTACCCCGCTCTTTGTAGAATCTCCCGTGCATTGATTTAACATAATAGTTAATGTGTAGTAAGGGGAGGCTCATTTTATTTCTTTTTTACTATTTCAAGAATTTCAAGGGATCATTGGCACGGTAAAATTCTTTTTTAGCTATCTCCATTGGATCCACATACGTAGATCACCTTTTAGATTATGATATTCTTGGATTTCTTGTTACATTATAATTTTCCAATCTTACCCTACTGCTTTAAGAAAGTGGGCACACTACTTTAGATATTTATAGTATAGAGTACCAAGGGCTACAATCTCTACATTTTATCTGGAGGAGACACTATTTTTAGCAGTGAAAAAGCTTTCCAGGAAATCTTTTGCTTTGATTTTTTCTCATTGATTTAGAGCACTTGCAATCAAATATTCAAAGAATATTACTTATTAGTCACCTTACCCTTCCTGCAGTTTATCTTTTTCCCAAAGTTGATTGTATGCATAAAGGCCCTCCACCTTGATCTTCTCTTCTAAAGATTGGGATTGTCAGTACAATCAAGTTTCTAACTCAATCTTGTGACAACTATATTTAGGGTGTAATTTCATTTTATCAAACATGTTTGTCTGGCTTTTTGCTTGGACTTTCCTTCTTTTGGCTTCACAATTGCTGGTGAGCGACATTATTTTTAATGTACATTTTTTTCAATTAAATAGTTGTGTGGCTTCTAGGAGTAATGTTATCCATGGTTTTCCTAATTATCTGTTAATGGTTGGCAGAAACAGAATGGTCCTTTGTTTATCTGGTCTGTTATGATTTAAATCATGGCCCTGCTTAAACTTTGGTTAACTTAGACAGTTCTATCGCATATTTTCCAGGAGACAATTCCCAGTACTTGTGGTGTCATGGAATACAGGGTCAGGTACTGGGTGATCATTTTTTAATAAATGGGAGATGGGTAGCTGGAGATGGTGAAAAAGTAAATACTTTTAAATACTTGTGAATACATTTTATTAATCTACGTTAGTGCAATTTTAGAGTGTTTTTGTTTATTAAACAGGTGTTTTTTTGTCTCTTTTATAAGTCATATTTAATATAATGAAATTCCTCTATATTTTATTTATAGTCATTTTATATTCCATGCAATTGATTTTGAGGTTGCAAATAGACATATAAACAATCGACTTTTTTTTTTATTGATAAAACTCAATCTTAGGGGAGGGCACCCTTGAATTAAAGGGGGAATTTAGCCTGGCCCAAAACCAGTGGTTCTCATCCTGCAAGCAAATCTGTTCACGATAGTAAGCTTCCGACTCCTGTTAACAGTGCCAGCAGAACACAGCAACTTCGAAATGGAGAGCCAAACATTACATCAAACCCATAAGCAAAGAAACATAATTCTATCCTAAAAGATCCTACTCTTTAGAACCTGAAAATCAGTAATCTTAATAGATCATTTCTGCCCAATATTTGACGATTCCAGCCTTCTCAATTTGTCCTGGGAGTGTAAAGTCATTGGGAACTTGCTACTTAGTGGTTTTGCCTTCATCACTCGTCTGACTACGGTCCAATTATTTGCGTTCTCTGGCCTTGGATAACACTGTCTCCCTTATGGTTGTTCTTCACAAGAAGCGATGATATTTTCTGATTTGTTTGTGGCACTAGTTTCACTAGGGACCACAAAGGTAATTTTTACATTTGGCATTGCTTTAACACCAATCAGGGTCGTCTTTACCTTCTCAGATTTATCTTCTGTGTGGACTTAGACAAGCAAGGGCTTTTTAACTCGAAATTGGAACATTTTTGATGCTGATGGCTGGGTTTAGCCCCTTTCCACCACGTGGACCTGTTTCTTTGGACTGGGAATTATTGTAGGAGGGGAGGAGATTTTTAGAATTCCTTTGTTTTGTGTCAACTATTATAACAATGTCTGCATTTGAAAGCAATGCCTTCATAGTCTAACATTTGGGCCATATCATCAAGCTAGATTTTATTTTAGCCTCAGCTGGGATTAGATGGGAAAGGTCCATTTCCACAAGAATTCCTGCAAGTGTATACAAAGATTGAAGAGTAAATGTAGAATGGTCTTCTGAAGATTTTGGATGAGAAATTTATTTACCAATGGAATTACCTTATAGTGCACAAACATGAAGCACCCCAGAAATGTAATGGTAGGTTTGGTAGTGGCACCCAAATTGGGGAAGTAGAGAAGGTCTTTGTGAAGGGATTGAAATTAGGGATTCATGGTTTCATGATTTGGAAGGAGTTTTTCCAACACCACAAGCCCATTTAAAGTAGAATAGCTCTGTACTATGGGTACTCACATGTGACATAAAAGTAACCCTTAGCACACGAGCCAATGTAAATCACAACATCTATTATTGGTCGCCAATTTTCAGATACATTTGTTCAAATTTGCCAAACTCGACTAAAATTTATGAAAATGACACACCAGGGAACTTCTTTTATGAAGTTCTTCCTTTACCTTGGCCATGGGGCCTGTATCAATTGTTGGCGAAGAGTCGTAGGGAGAGTGTGGGAAAAACCTTGAATGGTTGAGCTAGAAGAACAACTTCCAATCCCCAACCACGAGTCATGAATGAAAGTGGCAGATGAAGTTGTGGGCATAGAAACTCTAGATGCAACAACAAATAGACCCCCTACGAGAGTGAGCTTTTGGACACCAAAAGAATGTAGAGATGAAGGAGGCAGCATCTGAAGAAGGAGAAGAGTGCTGGTAGGAAAACTAGCACAGTTAGGTTTCAAATATTTAGGAGGTTTCGAGACAGAATCACCAACATTGGCAAAATACCTTACAAAACATCAAGACCAATTGTTGATTTTATAGGTCGAGCAAGATTAAAGCCATATAAGTTTGGGTTAGTTGTAGTGCATGTCTAATATGCCATTGCCAATTAGAGAAGTACGAGTAGGGGAGTTTGCAGCTGTATGTAGCATTTTGCAACTGCTACAAATACCAACAATCTTCTTATTTTTTATATTTATATAATCTATTTATTTAATTTTATAATTTTATATTTAATATATTCAAATGGTTTATTCTTACATTTAAAAGTATATCCATTAAATTTCAATGGAGATGTTCATAGAGCAGCTTAAATTATATTTTTGTCTTGTTTTTAATTGGATTTCATAAATAAAAAATCTTTTGTGTCACCTTGTTCCATCTGCCACCTTTCCCACAAAGTGTGATCTGGAACTTTGAGTCAAAAAATACTAACATGTATGGTCCTTTTCTTGGATATACCCAAATTTAGCACTTTAATCACAATTCCAATGAAAATGACAAATGTAATACATATAGGAGTATAAATTTACAAATTGAAATGCCCTCTATAGGAGAAATCTTGGCCTTTGTCGTGCACACAATATTATTCATTGGAAATTGACATTAAATCATAAGCCGTGATAACATTATTTTTACTAAGCATTAGTAGGCATAATGATATCACAAACATTATTCATATTGTAATCCAAATAAGGTAATAGTCATTCCAATGCATATTCCTATAAGAATCTTATTAAGAATTCATTTGAAAAATTTGTGAATTGTAATCTCAAGGTTGGTTGCCCCTATATTCCTCAATTCACCTTGGATGTTGGCCGTCCTCCTTATTCAAGACTAGAAACATGGAAGGATTTTGGTCCATTCTACCCCTAGTATATGAGCATGGCAGGCTGGTCGTCCATTTAATGTTTGGGTGGTGTACTTGATAAGAAGCATGAAGGGTGGTTGTCCTTCATATCTCATGAACTAAGAAGGCTGGCCGCTATTTGTGACCAGTTTCTCCTAAATTCAAAATGGACTTCCATACAAATCTACTATTACATATTTATGCCAAAGGAATTATTTAGATTACTTACAATTATCAATAATGTCTGCAAGTACCACTATTGCATGAACACATATATAGGCCTATAATTCTACTTATTCCTCAGATTTAACATTTAATTAATTCTTGTTCTCATTTCCAACTCTTTATGCTTGTTTGTTAATCCTTTAATGTGTTTTCCCAATAATTTGTTCTCCTTATACCTTTCGGGTGAGAGGGAATCACATCTCTTCCTTGGCAAGATACATGCTCCATAAAGTGTTGCTTGGAATTAAATATAATTTAATCTTTTATTATTATTATTATTATGATAATGTTTTTATACTTGATCACTGTCGCTTGAGTCTATTAATAAATACTTAATAGAATTATTGTTTTATTCCATTGCCCAATTCTAAGGGTTTTGATGACTATGATAAAAGTTGTTATCTATTGTTACAAGATTCACTATCTATCTTGACGGAGCATGACACTTCGCCCTTAGCAAGATTGCTTTTCCTCTAACAATTTTAAAGTGGACTGATCATGGAGAGAGTATTCAAGATGACTTGCCCAACAGGAAAAGGCATGGTCTATGCAATTTCTAACTTTGCTTTTTTGGGGATCTACTTCAAAATTCAACTATTGTTGTGATACATTGATATTATCTTAGTGCAAATTTGAACTAGAGTTGTGTAATCTTTAATTTAAGATAAGCTTTCTCTCATCCTCCAAGAGGAAGAACATAGGTCATCTTGCAATAGCATGGAAAATCCAAAAATCAATTTCCCCCTCTACATCTACAAGGAATCTTTTATGATTTATCTCTTTGAGGTAAGGTGGGAAGAGGAGCTTTCTATATATTAAAGATGAGGATTAGAGGTATGCCAGACATCTACGACCTTGAACACAATTTTCTTTGTTAGAAGAGTTAAGAGATGGTTTCGAGAACTCTCTTCTTTCTTGCCTTATTTGTAGTAGAGATTGTGTTGAGTGACTAAGTTGGATTGACAATGGGTACTTTGATAAATAATTTGATAGATCTTGTATCATGTTGAATTATTATTGTTACCATATAATGGTAATCTGAATTGCAAACTTGTTTTAATCAATTGAAAATTTGAAGTGGCAACTTCAATGAAACTTCTCATTAAGTTGAAAACCCAAAAGTTCATCACCTAGCTATATCATTTTACTTATAAGCGGGATAAGTATGAATCATGGATTTGGCATTTGTATTTTAGACTCTTCATATCTTTCAAAAAGATCTATGAAGAGCTTTTCCCTTCATCTTTAAAGGCGAATTTTAAACGAGAGATTTCAAGTTTGACACATTTCAAAATTTGATGATGAGATCAATCTTTTCAATTGGATATAGTGTTTTCAGGTCTTGAGGTTCTGATTTTATATAGGATATAAGTGAATCTAATTAGATGTGGATAGGTTTTGTAATATACAATATCAAGTTTTGTATCATGTAGTTTGTATGAGTTAAAAATTGGACATGTTAGTTTGTAACTAGCACTTGGAATACAAATATGATGACATTCTAAAGATGAGTTTGGGTATATCCAACATTTTTAGATTGGAGATAGATTTGACTATTTTGTTTTTCTTAACCTACAAGTATATAGTGATTGGGTACCAAGTTTGCACATGTCTTCTTGACAGACCTCAATAGCGCAACATTTTCTAGAATTTGGTTGCAATGTTTTAGATTTGTGGAATTGATATTTCATGATTCATGATTTGGATCATAGTGTTCCTATATTCCTTTGGGGTTTCAAGAATTCTTATGGCTGCAAACCATGCTACGTTGCATTAGATTCTCATACAATTCTTGCTTGGATTAGATGGATCAAGGAGGGCCCATTGTAAGGAAATGAAAGAAATGATTGAGTTCTAAAGTGAGAAAATACATGTGGAATAGGATTAAAGTTCCACTCTTTGTTTTCATTTTTGCACGACAATTCCTTAGCAATTTTTGGAGTGAGTTGTTTGTAAGTATTGAAGTTTTTGTTGTCTAAGCTCGAGGCTTCCATATAACATGATTCTGAAGGTGACTGACATGTACATTCTATACCCTTACGAAGCTAGATATGTGAAGACTTACTTTGATAAGATAATTGTTTACTCTCCCCCTTCTTACATGCGATTGCTATGGTTGGGTATGGATGTATAGGTAAATCTAGGTAGTAGTTAGGGTTAAATGGAGTGATTGCCCAAATGGTCTTGTGTATACCTTGCTTATGGGTGAGCTGGAATCAAATCTTTAGAAGACATGGGGTGGCTATACCTAAACACAAATTGCTCTCTAAACGAGTTTGACCTTTAATAACCTTTTATTGACTTGTCTGTCAAATGGATGTGATTTCTTAATGGGTTAATTGAGAAGGAACATAAACCATAGGACTTTGAAGTGCATGAATGTGAAACTATAATGCTTTGCTAAGGTACCCTCAAAACATATGGTAAAACATGCACATTTTTTTTGAAACAATTTACATTTACACATCCATAATATAATATAACATTGCATTCAACAAGAAGGTAAAGTCAATGATCGCTTTACGATCATGCACAAGCAAAAGTCTTAACACACTTCCAAGGGTTCCAAGACACTTAAATATGTAGTCGAAATGGAATTCATGGATTGTGGAGTTGCTAGAAGAGCACATTGCATTCAACAAGAAGCTAAAGACTGATTGCTTTATGATTGTGCACAAGCAAAAGTCTTAACACACTAACAAGGGTTCCAAGACACTCAAATATGTAGCCGAAACAGAATTCATCGATCATGGAGTTGCCATAAGAGCTACTTTTGAGTGATGCCCCACCTATAGGTGCTACTCTTTAGAGTGCCAACAAGTCATGGTTGTCCTGAGTGAGCCGCTTTTTCAGGTTCCAGGCATGCTCAACCTCTCGGAAAATATGGTTCCCAATGCCGGTCCCCTCTGGAATGAGATGGTCATTACCATCTCATTGCTTATAGAGGGTAAAAAATCCCAGGGTATGGCTACGGGAGGAATCTATAATAGTTGTGGGCTCTTGGTAACTGCACTTCGAATGGATAATGGGCCATTTGAAGTGCAGATATACGAGCTATAGTCTTTTACAGGCTAGGTACGTACCTCAGAAAAACTGCTAGTCAGGTCCGAAACCTCTTCCCGAAACCTCTCAGGCTAGGTACGTTTTTCAATATCCCTTGCCTCTCATAGAACAAACAAAGATACCGTTCAGCAATGTTATTTGGCTAATGATGAGTGCAACCTCGGCACGCATAGTGCTATAGGGGCAATTTTTTATAATTTTTTGGCTTAAGCCGTAATAAAATTGCCAAAAAATTATAAAAAATTGCCCCTATAGCACTGTGCGTGTCGAGGTTCCACTCATCGTTAGCCAAATAACATTGCTGAACGATATCTTTGTTAGTTCTATGAGAGGCAAGGGATACTGAAAAACGTACCTAGCCTGAGATAGAAACGTACCTAGCTTGAGAGGTTTCGGGGAGAGGATTTTGACTTGACTAGCAGTTTTTTTGAGGTACGTACCTAGCTTGTAAAAGACTATAGCTTGTATATCTGCACTTCAAATGGCCCATTATCCATTCGAAGTGCGGTTACCAGGAGCCCACCACTATTATAGATTCCTCCCGTAGCCATACCCTGGGATTTTTTACCCTCTATAGGCAATGAGATGGTAATGACCATCTCATTCCAGAGGGGACCGGCATTGGGAACCATATTTTCTGGGAGGTTGAGCATGCCTGGAACCTGAGAAAGCGGCTCACTCAGGACAACCATGACTTGTTGGCACTCTAAAGAGTAGCACCTATAGGTGGGGCATTACTCAAAAGTAGTAGCACCTATAGGTGAATTTCATAACCTAAAGACTAGCACTACTTGATAAGGTATTTTTTAGTTGTCCATTAACATCATAAGGACATGCCAAAATAGCCTTGCAACAAAAGCATATTTGAAACGCAACACCCAAGCTTAACAAGGCAGAGTCACCAAAGGACAGTTGTAGGCATTGATTAGTGCAGATACTAATCTATAGGCACAAACACCAAAACACATAAAAGTCCAATCTAGTGACAATGTAGGCATCAAAGGATAGGCAAAGACGTTGAAAATCGTAGGTGCCATTCCACAAAAACATAATTTTATCCAACACAATAGCTTAAAAAGTCTTAGACTAGTGGGGCGGAGGCGCTGATTACCAAGTGGAGGCGCTGATTAATACAGGTGTGCTAAAAAACAAGTGCAGGTGTTGACCCATGAATTTTCACCTACAAACTTAAGTGAATCTAAACAATTGACTCAACCTATTCAAACATAAGATAAATATACATTCTTTCCTCATGAGGGGTACAATGTTACACCACATCGAGGTCAATTTCACTCGATTACAATAATAGATAAATTATCCATTTAATTACAAGGTACAAATACTGAATTTGAAAGAGCAAGGTAGAAAAGTGCAAAAGGAACTCATATTGATGTTTGTAAATCCGGTCTCCAATACACCAGTCCCTAACAGTGGCTTGTATTGCCACTCGATGATATGGTACTCGTAGGTCCATCCTACGATGCTTATGGAGATAGTCACACAACCTAAACAAGGAAACAATGCATACAAGGAGATATAGGCTACACACACGCCAATCAATGCATAGAAAATGCAAGAAGTAATAGGCTCACACAAGAGAAAACATGGAGGAACACTTAACGCGAAGCAATAATGAAATCAAGGAGGCACCAACAAGACTTTACCAAAATACCATCCGACATAAGTCATAATGCAATAATTCAACAAGCTCAGGTAACCATAAATCCAAAGGTGCTACTTAGGCTACTAGGACTTAGATGCTAGAGTACCGAGTTTAGGGAGTGTCATCGGGCGTGGGCACAAGAACCACACCACTACCCAACATCGAGCATTCTCTCATACGAACGAGAATGTTGGATGAGTAAAAACCACTGCTACATGGATATTAATTAATGTTTAACCCATTATTTTATTATGTTTTCACTTGTTAAGAGACTCCTCCAATGTGATTACCAATTGGGCCTCGTATAGGTCGGGGACATGTTTGGAGTCACTCCTTAGACCCACTCTAAGCACCCAATCCTAAGGTTCACTCCACAATGAAGGGGATACAATACCACAACCACGACAACTTGACAATGCAACAAGGGACTCAAAAGTCATGTTTTCCAACCAAAATACATGGTTTACTCCTTTGGTCACACACCCTGAGGGCAGATCTCAAATGATATTGCATAAAAATTACTATTACCCCATTGGTCGATATACCAAGAGGGTGGATCTCAAAGAATCTTGCAATACAAATTACTATTACTTCATTGTTCAATACACCAAGAGTGCAGATCTCAAATGACCTTGCAATATAATTTCATAAGCAAATATATCAAGATTCAATGTACATCAATTCGTGATATTTACAATATCGCAAAAGTCACTTTTGCAAATAAAGGCAATCATGCATAAGGCACACTCAATTGACCTTAGAGGCAAGAGCATGGATCCCAAAGTGATCTCAAAGTACATTTCACAATAACATAACAATATTTCAACTCATATAAACACATAATCATAATGACTCAAATTCAAAGATGACAAGTTACAATTGTGTTTGTGGCACACTCAATTGGCCTCTATTCCAAGAGTAAGGATCCCACGGATACTATAACGAAGCTTCCACATATAAAAGCAATATTCCACATTGGAATGACATAACACAATTATCAAAATCCAATTTTTCCACAATAGCCAAACTTGGCCAAAAACTAGTCTCGGAGACCATAACCAGTGATGGACCTCCTAAAGCTAAAACATAAAATCTCACAAATCTGGGAAAACTAATTGGTTCCCAAGTGAACTGCATCTCATCCATGCAATAAAATTCACGTTTCATTCACATACAAAGAAATGGGCAGCGTAATGGTAAATGAAAACCACATTTCATACATAAAACATGGATAAACCCAAACGGACATCAAATTAACTCAAAGAAGTGTGGAACAACAATGATTCCATACCACAAACCATTTGCAACAATCAAGAAGTAGTAAAATTGAGAAACAAGAGAGGTATTATGGATCCTACCTTGAAATGGAAAAAACCACCAAAATGGAAAAGATTTACACACACACTGTGAAAGCCAAGAAGAATTTGGGCAACCAAGCAAGAATCCAATGAGACAATATCCACAAAAATCCCTCAACAAATCTCCTAATGCCAAAGAAACTGATTTTCTCTAAATAAGTTTTGGAGAGCAAAGTTTGAATCAAAATTGCCAAATTAGGAAAATGAACTCTCTTTTCAAATATGAAGGCATTTTCAAAAAGGCAAAAAGTCTAAAATTCAGTAACTTAAAAATTAGTCGAATCCAACTTGCCAAATAAACCTCCATAAACTCTAATTAAATTAAATCATTCAATTCCAATTAAATGGAATACGCATATGACATATTTTTCGGTAATTAATAACTTATTTAAATATTTAAAACATCATTTAACTTAAATAACTGAATCGAGACAATTGCAAATAACTGACTATGCACATACATTTCATTGATCTTCCACAATTATGCAAGGGTAACCGAACTTTACCTATGGGGTAGCTTGAGGTGTAATCACAAGTAATAAAGATACATCGTCCATATTAGAAACGACAAGTAGGCTAGGTTGCATGAATGACCAGTGTGACTATCTCTTGTAACCACCATTGGGGATAATGACATGCTCGGACCTGTGAAGCTAGGTGGATTTGATGTTTGGTACGTGTCATTACTACAAATATGCATGTCAAGTGTACATGCTCATGCATATAAAATAGTTGAAGCGCATATATACAATAATTAATAACTGACGCTAATGAAGGGGCATTTTTAACAACATAATCATTATTATGTATTCAAATGTTATGATATCATCCCTTTCATATTTAATCATCATTTAACACATCATAATAATAATCCCATTTAATTAAACACATTTAATAACTTTTTACGACAATTATGAGCATATATCAAATCTCCGAACCAGATCAATAACAAGGCATGATCATCAATGATATCTCCACATATGACTGGCAAAACATCAGTGTATCATCATGTAATCACATCAAACTTAGTATTTTCAAACCATCATCAATATAATAATCTAGACATCATCATATAACATCATGTCACATCATTGTAGAGTCATCATGCATACATGATCATCATTGAAATCACAAGTATAAACCTAAGTTACCGGTTCGAGTTCGGTTCGAAGTTCGGGTTCGAAGAACCGGTTCGCAAGTTCGAGAAAATTTTGAAAAGGGGTTTGTGTTCGGGTTTGAAAAAATATGAAAGATTTATATATATATATATATATATATATATATATATACATATTTTGAAGCCTAGAAGCATGATTTAAAATTAGAATGTCACATAGTATCATAAAAACAACATTTAAACAACAAAAACACCATAAACTTATAATCATAGCATCATGAATCGTGATCATAACATCATATACTTCAAGTTCAACATCAAAGATTCAAAACATTAAAACTAAAATTATCATAACATCAAGTTCAACTGTTCAAGTATCAATAATATCATTGTTTCAAACTTTCAAGTTCAATTAATGAATTAAAAATCAGTATTCATCTTCCTCTTCCTCTTCCTCGTCATCTTCATCTTCATCTTCATCTTCAACATTAGTTGACTCAGCAATAGAGTTAAGGCCAATGGGATCAGCAGCAGCAACAATAGTATTGGCGTCAAAATCTGCAAAATCATCTAGTGAAAGCCGAGAAGTGGAAGCATCCAAGTCCAGAACCTCTGCATTTACATCCCACCTCTTTGTGGCCCCTTCTTTGTATTCTTTAGTCTTGTGTGAGAGAAGGTGCAAGTTGTAATGCACGAATACCAAGTTCTCTGCTCTTTTTGATTGCAATCTATTGCGCTTCACTGAGTGGATGAAAGAATATGTGCTCCAATTTCTTTCCGATGCAGATGAACTAGCAACCTATGAAGACAAGACAAGGTAAGCAATTAAAATAAAATTATAAAAATTACTTGCTAGTCATGAAGATCAAGTAAATTAAAAATAAAACTTACTTGTGATATGATTTTTATTGCAAGGGGCTGCAATGTTTGGAATCTTTGGCCATGGAGGTACCACCAACTATGAGCATCCTTCCTAAACCGATGATGAAGAGCATCATTACTTAGACCTCTTGCATTCACAAACTCTATGAACTCATCCGTAATCATATCTCTCAAATCATCATCAGGAAAGAGTCTTTCAAATGCTCCCTTGTATCCATCAGACACTTCTAAATCTCTATAGGGTGGTAGCCGTCCTAGTAGATCAAGATATTGGTTGCTATAATATTTGGACGTCAATGCATAGGCAAGCAAATGTAGAGGTGTGGTCATTTTGTTCCACCGTTCTACAATAATTGTTTGCAATTGTTTGAAGAAGGTCTCTTCGTGATCTTGCTCTTTTTCATTTACAATTTGCTTGATCTTCTTAAGCATTGAGTCTATGCCATCATAGATCTCTCCAAGGCAAGGCCTATCCATGTCAGCGTACCTAAGCATGCTCATAATGGGCTCGGTGAACTTAATAATATATTCCACACGTTCCCACCATAAGTCATCCAATATCCTGCTCTTTATTGAAGCTGCCCTCTCAGTGTTGCTTTGCTTCCATATAGCCCAATTGTTGCTGATTACCATACGGCAAAGTGGCTCTTTCACTTGCACAAGTCGTCTCAAGACGATTATATTTGATGCAAAACGAGTTTCAGCAACCTGTAACATAAATTAGAGCAAAAAAATACAACTATTAGATACATGCTTTATAAAAGAATACACATTACACAATAAAAAAAATAAAAATCAGAAATTGTAAGATACTAATTTTTTTTAAAAATTCACTTACCTTCAATAACTCCAAACGTGAGAACATTCTGAATATTCCTTGAGTCATGTGATGGATGGTTTGTGATGAATATCTGGATGTCCTCAGCCTCTGCATACACCTGTTTGATCCACTCAATTGTTTTCCCAATCTTTTGTAGCATAAGATTGAGTGAATGGACTGCACAAGGTGTCCAAAAGATATGAGAATAGCGCTCTTCAACCAACAAACCAACAGCTCTACAATTCTTTGCATTGTCTGTTATGACTTGGACAACATTACTAGCACCCACTTGTTCAATGGCAGAGATGAGAATATTAGCAATAAATTGCCCATCTTTTACTCGTCCCTCACAATCCACTGCTTTCAAAAACATTGCCCCTTTAGGGGACACTGCTAGGACATTGAACAAGGGACGGTTTCTAGCATCTTTCCACCCATTTGAAACAATTGTTACCCCTGTCTCGATCCATGAATCCTTTATGGGCTTCAATTGATCATCAATCCACTTGACCTCATTATCCAACAAGGTGGTTCGTATTTTCTCAAAATCGGGGCCCTCATACCTTGTTAGAGCTTTATTGGCACTTCTCAACATTTGTTTCCGATATGGAGAGCGAGCAATATTAAAAGACAGCTCATTTGCAAACAAGCATCTTCCCACATCAATGTCCGCAATTTCCCGACTTTGATTTTGAAATGCAGTTTCTAGAGGTCCCTTTCTTTTGTGTGGAAGGCCAAGGGGTTCTTTTTCAGGCTCACGGGTAGTTGTGGTAGTAAAAAATGGGTGGTCTTCTATCACAGCATCTATTGGGGGTTTGTGTTACCCTTGCTTTTTTTTTAAATTTTTACCTCTATTGCAAATGCCATCAGCTGAAATATGCCTACGTTCTTCTCTCTCTTCTACTGCCTCATGCTCTTGAATATATTTCAGTACAGTTTCATTGGGTACAAGTACACCTCTTTTTCCAGGGCATTTCTTGACTCCTCTACCAGAGTATCCACACAAATGGCCTACTACACAAAAATATGAGCTATTTCTTTCTACATCACAACCCCTACATTTCCAACGGAATGCACCACCTCCAGGAAGGGCTCTTATAATGTCAACATGTTTCCACAAAGGAGAATCAGAGTGGGGTTCTATTCTTTGTTCTGTATTGCCTATTGAGGATGAGGTAGATGCCATTGTAGTTCCTTTTCCTATGGGAAGAATGAAAGAGAAATGAAAAAAACTAAAAAACTTATGGAGAATGAAAGAGAAAAAATTTAAAAAACTTAAACAAAAACAAAAAACAAATGAAACAATAACTTACCTCTACTCATTGTAAGCTTGCAAAGGTGTACGTATGAGGCACAAACTCTTGAAGAAAGCTTACAAACCAATCTTGAAGAATCTTCCAACTCCTCCTTGCACAATCACGAACTTGCTCTTTTGCTCTTGTTGAAGTCAAATACCCTACTTGCAAACAACAAATGATAATGAGAAGCACAAATTAGGCTTTCATAACTAACTTTTAGGGTTTTGGACGCCAAAAAACATTAAACTATTGCAAATTCCGCAACTTAAATGACGTGCAGGTGTCGAAGTTCGCCCTAGTTCGCTTGCATTTCGCCGTTTTCCGCAGTGGTCCGCTCGGGTTCGAACTTTTGGACCCGAAGTTCGAACTGGGTCCAAAAATTCGGACCCTGCCCGAACCCACAGGTGAACGGGACGCGAACTTCGGACCAGTTCGGAGGGGGGGGGGAGAACCTTGGTAACTTAGGTATAAACTACTATCCACATCAACAATGATATCTACATGATCAAAAGAATATAACTGTAACTGAGTGCATCACATGAATGCCAATACAAAAGAATAATATTCAAACAGTCACATGATAATATAAACATAGTCTAGCTCAGATAAAAATAAAGCAATGACATAAAGCAACCACGGGAGGCACTATGGAGACTTATGTTTGCAGATTGCAGAAGGGGGTCTTTCAAAACCCTTTTTTTTAGGGGTGTTGGTGTTGTAATCTCGAAGTGATGTACTTGGACTGGTTCTTTTCTTTAGATAATGTGGTTCCCAACCTTGAGCCTTTTGAATCGCATCGTGAAGAGATGTGTGGTCAAAAGCACTCACTAAACCAGGAATTGTCTGCCATGGTCTTTCAATAAATAGGTATGTTAGCCTTTTCTCCGGAATCCCAGGTACCATGATTGAGACTTCTTGAAATTCGGTTATATAGTCTTCTATGGTTCCTTGTTGTTTTAATTGTTTTAGTTCTTTAAAGTGCATTTCAAGGTGTTTTTGTTTAAATCAATCCATATGCTCTTGCGTAAATTCATTGTGGGTTGTTATGTTTTGGTACCCTTGAGTAATCACTAATCAAACCATGGTGCCGCCAGTCATGTGCAACCCTTTACAAATGTAAGATGGCAAATTTAATTGCATCTTCTTCAGACATGGGACTGAGAGATAGATACGTGTCCAATTTTTGGATCCATGAATAGGCAGGGACTTTTCTTGACCCATCAAAGTTGGGAAGAGTCATTTTACTCACCATTTGATGAAAATCTTTATTAGGCTGACCCCTTTCTCTTCTAGGGTTACTTTTGTTCCAGGCTCACAATACTCTCTAAATGGAACATTCCTCCTAATTTCAGGGTCAATTCTTGAGTAAGCTTCTGCATACTTGTCTAAGTTATTGTTTGGGGTATTGATTTCTCTCTCTTCTCTTGGAAGTCCCTCTGTATGTAAGAATATTGGTCTGGGCACACCCTAGTGGAGCTCTATTGTCATTTTAGAAATGGTTAGAAGAGGGATCCCTCCTATCAGTTTGGTTGGGTCTAAGAGTGTTAATTGTACTGTTCATATTTGAAGGGTTTGTAGGAGTAATTGGGTTGTCTTCTCATTTTGCTCCAGGAAAGCCATTTGACTTAGTTGCATCAACTATCTTTCGTCCTGCAGGCTGGCAGGAACAATGCAATGATACCAATTGTAATGCCCCTTTTGGGATTACTAAATTTTGCCCTAAAACCACAATCTCAATTAAAATGCCCTTTATAAGAGAAAACCTGGTCTAGGCCAGGCGCATGATATCAGTCACTGGAAATTGACATATTAAATAATAAGTCATAATAACATCTATTTTTACCAAGCATTAGTGGGTACCATGATATCACATAAATATCATTTATATTCAAATCCAATTAAGGCAATGTCCATTCAAAAGTATATTCATATAATAATCTTATTAGAAATTCGTTTGAAACGTTTGCAAACGGCAATCTTAAGGTTGGCCCCTCCATCTCTCAATTCACCTTGGAGGTTGGCCATCCTCCTTGATCAAGCCAGGAAGCACGGAAAGATTTCTGGTTGTCCATTCCATCTCTGGGTGGCGTATTTGATAAGAAGCATGAAGGCTGGTTGTCTTTCATCTCTCGTGAACCTGGAAGGCTGGCCGTCCTTCCTATTTGCAATCTGTTTCTGCTAAATCCAAAATAGATTATCATACGAATTTACTATTACATATTTATAACAAAGGAAGCATTTAGATTACTTACAATGATCAATATTTTCTGCAAGTACCACTATTGCATGAACACATATATAGGCTTATAATTCTACTTATTTCTCAGATTTAGCTAACAGTATATCTGCTTATATTAATTCCTGTTTTGATTTCCAATTCTTTTTCTGCTTGCTGCTTGATCCTTCAATGCTTTATCCCAATGATGTGTTCTCCCTCTTATACCCTACCCTTTGAATGAGAGGGAATCACACCTCTTCTGTGGCAAGAGACATGCTACTTCATAAAGCGTTGCTTGGAATTAAATGTAATTTAGTTGTTTATTATTATTACAATTATGTTTTTATAGTTGTTGACTGTCGCCTGAGTCTATGAATTGACCCTTAATAAAATTATTGTTTTATTCCATCGCCCAATTTTAGGGGTTGCGATGACTATGATAAAAGCTGCGATCTAATTAGCCGATAGACTTTATATTGTGGACTTCACTTTCCACATTTGGCCGGAAAACCTGTCTCACGCCCCAATACATCTTCCCGTTTACCTGAAACAAGTTTTAACTTGCCATTAAACAAGAAGTCATCCAGAAATTGTTAAGCTGCTGGAAATTCTACCACATTTACTGGAAGTGTTGTCTCATGGAGATGAGATTGCAGTAAATGAAGTATCACAAGAAACGATTCATTGATGGTGCTATTCATTGTCTCAGGCTTCCAAATCCAGTAGCTCTGAAAGCCTGAAATTTGGAGATCTAAATTTTGTTTATTTATGAGCAGATTGAAGCAACCTCTGTAGGAAGTATGGATTACGTTCATCCGATTGTTTAGAAATTTCCGCTATGGCTTTACTCAGGTCAATTCAGGAATGCTCAATAAAATTATATGGATCTAGATACTCAGGCAGAAAGTGATACTCAGGCAACCTGAATACCCCATGCACATAGAAAATAGACAATCCAACCATAGTTGGGGAAATCACAACAGACATAACATTAGTGAAGACGACAATGGCAAAACTCATGACGGTCAATACCCCCAAAATCTTTGTGTTGCTAAAGTGTCTGTTATACAGCACCTGGGGCCTGTTGCAGAAGAAGTAAAGAAAAAGCCATTCCCCGAGCAGCACCATCAGCAAAAAATCCAAAATTGGATGCAATACCAGGCTGAAGACCATAGCCCCACACAGTAGAATTGCATAATTCATGCGGAGATAGCTTCAGTTCTTGTGAATTCTGGTAGCTGCCTCTGCCAAGGACTCTGGTTTGGATAAGGTCAAATTGAAGCAGCTGCTGTAGGGAGTCTGGTTTTCTTTTGTCTCATCTTTAAAAAATTTCATCCAAGGTTTTCATAATATTTTCCCTCCAAACTGTGCCCATTTTTCTCATGGCATCTATGTTTTAAAATTTTGTGCAGAATTAGTGGAGGGGCATTTATGTTTTAAAAATTTGGATTGCAAAAATTCCTCCCTCTGTTCAAGCTACATGATAGTTTGATTATAATCAGATCTACGCCTCATGTTTCTTTGCTATATTTTTCCCCAGCATTTACATGAAGAGTTGTGTCAGTAAGTTGAAACATTCTTCGCCTCAGCCTGACAACACATTTTAATGCACATCCAATATGTTTGTTTAAAATTCTGAAAATCTTATCTCGAGCTCAAGAATCAAGCAACTTTTTGTTTACGATGAATAGATTGAGGTAGCTGTTTTGAGAGATATTGGTTTTGGTTTGTTTCATTCTTTAAATGAAATTAAATGTTTATTTTGCAGTTCTTATTTTTGTAGGAATTTAATTATTATGTATTTTTGTTTTGGTGTATAATAATTTATATTAAAATTATAAAAGAATTAAGGATAAGGATAGTGATGATTAGGTGCATAGATAACACAATGATGCATTATTTTGAATTTCCTATTGGTGTATCCCTTGCACCTCCTAAAGCTGCAAGTGCTAGTTATCAGCACTATGGATTGTGGAAATTTAATCTCATTAATTGCAAAAATAAATATTTAAATTCAGAAAAGAATCCTAAATATCAATATATAATGTCTATGCAATTTTCAAAATACAAAATAAAAATACTAAGATAAACGGTTAAAAATTAAATAGCATTTCAAACGATACCAATAGATGGCAATGAAAGATATTAATATTTGTTAACATATTGACCAGCTGACAAGTAAAAATTGAAATAGGCATATAGCAGATACAAATGTGAAAAGGCAAATATCATGAATGCTATATGGTCTCTACATAGGAAGGGCTCATCTTTGCATTTTTTATGTTGTACTATTTTAGATTTAAATCAATAGCCTTTTTTCATTTATTTCTGATTGGCCATCTTGATTAATTGTTCAAGTGAGGATCTCTGTGTCTGTTTTCACATCTGTTTATCTTGTGTATGGAGGATCAACAAATTCAGAGCTTGATCACTTTTTCTTCAGCTAGGATGCTCTCTTGATACTCATTTTTCTCTAGCTTTGCATCTGTCGCAGGCAATAGAATTAGGTTCAAATCATTGTTGAGGCCATTTGCCTGAACTACTTCATCCTCCAAGACTCCAGATGCTTGATAGATGAATTTGGTCCCATTTTTTTTCAAAAGATCATTGTTCTACCTTGGGTTTGTACTGGAAAGTGCCATTAATGCAGATAAAAGTCTTTTCATTCTTCAATCCTTATTGGTTGTTCTATGAAGAAATGAAACTAAAGGTACCCTGCTTCTCACCAGAAGAGGAGAATTAGTTATTTGTGAGGGAGTCTGAATTGCAAATGATTGCAACTCAGGGACTTCATCTCAAGGTTGCATCACCACCTTTGTTATTTCTTTGTATGCACGTGTATTTTTATCATCCAAGGTTTCTGTGGTAGGGAAATTACTCTGTCCATGCAGTAAGGAATTAGTTACTTTGTGAGAGTGGATGAATTGCAAATGATTGCAACTCAAAGACTTCATCTCATGTTTGCACCATGACATCTATTATCTCTTTCTAATCACTTTTATTGATATCATACAAGGTTTCTGTGGTAGGAAAATTACTTGTCCACGTGATAAATAATTAGTTACATGTGAGAGTGGTTAAATTGTAAATGATTGCAACTCGGGGACTTTTTCTCATGGTTGCACAACCACCTCTACTATGTCTTTCTATTCATTTGTGTTGATATCGTACAAGGTTTCTGTGGTAGGAAAATTGTATCTGAAAAAGTAGTCTTTGTATGGAATTATACTTTCCTTGTTTGTGTATATCCTTTGCCCACAAGGAGCTCTGCTTTGCAGTTTTTGTGTGGTACCATTTTGGTTTTAAAGCAATAGCTTTTTTAATTTTTTCATTTAGTTCTGATTGGCCATCTTGATAAATGGTTGAAGTGAGGATCTATGTGTCTGTTTTCACAATTGCTTATCTTGCGTATGCTGTATATTCATAACAAATAGGACAAGGTGTCAAAATCTAGAAATAGAAACTGGCTGACCTCGAAATTAGATTATGAGGTCCATAGCAAGAAGTTTTGGGATGATATATGCTGTTCTGACTGAGCAGTTGACTTTTGTTACTGATATGATTTACACTATTTAATTTGTTAAATATTAGAATGTAATTTTATATTGATTTTTGTATAACCAAATGAAATACACTATGCGTATGTAAGCATTCATAGGCCATTAAAGATATTCAATTTTGCTTGTTCAGGGCCTAAGGAATTGACAGGTGCCATAGATTTGATAAATCAGTTTGGATTACGGGCACACCATGAGGCTTATTGCAAGAAGACCTTACCAGCATCAATTGCTGAAACACCATATCTAAATAATGTGGTTGGTGATACTGAAATTAGGAAAGGGGAAGGCATGGAATTGGAACAACTTATTCAGGAGCCTCCAGTCATGGATATTGGTTTTCGTATCCAGCCTTTTGATTTAGAAACACTAAGGCAAGCTTTGGAGTTAAGAGAGAATGGACCCATCCAACTGTCGGAGGTGAGTATTTAATATTTGATTTTTCATTGTTGTGAAATTGTTAACCTTGATGGGAGTCTTGCCATTTGGTTTTTTTGTGATATAAGACTTTCAATATGAATCCAATGATTTTAAATTAAAATTTGCATTACTTTTGTTTTAATTTAATTCAGGCAGACAGAGGGCTACCGACAATTAGTGGGAAGGTCAAAAGTGAGCACAAGGATAAGGAAAAGAAGCATCAGAAACACAAGGACAAGGAAAAGGACAAAGATAGAGAGCACAAGAAGCGCAAGCACCGGCATAAGGATAAGGATAAAGAAAAAGACAAGGACAAAAAGAAGGACAAAAGTGGCAGTCATGAAAATGGGGATGATAAGTCAAAAAAGCATCACAAAAAGGCATGTCATTTGCAATTTTAAAATTTTAGTATGCTAATGGTTGCAGACTTATAATGGTTCAACAAATTAATATTTACCTTCTTTCTGATGCACACAGAAAAGAAAACATGATGGCAATGAAGAGGAAGGTGATTCTCACAAGCATAAGAAAAGAAAGGTAAAGATATAAGAGATGCTGAATGTTTATGCATTGGTTTTGCAAAAGCACAAAACAAACTTCATTACTTGTAGGGATGGGAATTAACTTGACAAAAGTTAAATATGATAATGTGTATGTTAAATTTCGAAGTTAACTTTGTTAAACCTTCTAGACATATGACGAAGTTATTATTTGTAATTATCTTTTTTCCCTCAAAATTTTATGCTTAGTCTTTTTCTAGACTGGTGCTTATGGGTTGTTTTTCTTTGTTTGTGTAATTTTGCAGCATAAAAACTCCAAGGGGGAAGATGCAGGCCTTACAAAAAATGGGAATTGATTAGTAAATATAAATTATCTTTGAGTATGTGTCAATAGTTTTGATGGAGGATGAGACATTATCAACACATTGAACAAGAGCCTTCTAGGTAGGGTTCTTTTACTTTTTAAATACTCTCATCTAGTACCTGTTCTATAATTTTTTATTGCATGCTTTGTGATGATGTTTACCTATAGCTTATACATTGCTTGCTATTTGCATAATTCAATGTGTCACAATTATAGGTTCTGGCAATAATTTTTGTATAAGGATAATATTTTGGTCCATTCAGATTCTAGTTTTCTTAGAGAAAAATAAATTTGGGATTTGATGTGTTTGTGGGATATGTCTTTCTCTGTTCTTTTGCTTTGGTAAATTGTTAGGATGCTGTATTTTTCTATTAAAGATTTGAAATGATTAAACCTGTAGGTTCCCCTGGAAAATGAGAAAAGGAATTGAGCACGTGGCAGCTTCTTCAGGAGACCATACTTGCTCAGACACTTGTATTTTAAAGGAAGGAAGCCAAATCCAGTCATGCTTTTTATTAACTGTTTGCCCTTGTCAAGTTCCAAGCCAATTTTTCTGTTGACATTGGGAAAACGTTATTCTTTTTAACCCACAATTAATCTAAAATTTATAATGCCATATGATCATCTGGTTTCTCTTTCCCTGGAACTTTCTGCTATGGTTTCTACAAGTTCTACTGAAGTGGTGTTTAAGTGATATGATTCTTTGCTAGTGATGCTGTAAGGGAAGCTGCTATACCTGCGTCAGCAATTCATATGTTTACTTTACTCCAGGTATAATGTGATTCCTTTCAATCATTTGGATTGGACTAAAATCAATTTTGATAAATTCAAATTGCCATTTCAGTAGGTCAATGGTTTTAACTATTATTGAGAAATTCTAAAACTGAAGTTTTGACATTTACAATCTCAAAGTGCTAAATTATTGTAAAAAGCCATATTCATTTCTTTTGTTTCTGAACCCTAATTTTGGGCAGCAGGATGGGAATTGTGAGATGCTAGAGTCAGCCTGTTCAATCTGGCTCTGGGCTTGTTTGGTCTGTTTTACTCTCAGATTGCCACTTTTAACAATAAACACTGCCTTTACTTATCTTTAGTATCAGTTTCTGGGTGCTATTTTATTCATGTGGTAACCCTTCACTTAAAGAACTTGATTGCTTTCTTCAGTTTTATGTGAATTTGTAGTTGCTTTGTTGGGTCTTGAGTAGGGAGATTTGATCCTTCTAGATTCCAATTGTTTGGGAGCTTGATTTTTGACATTTGTATCAACAGTTCTCTTTGCACTGCAAGAGATCCTGCAGCTTATGTAAATGTATTTAGGTATTTAATGTTACTGCTGTTTGATACATGTTTTATTTGTTTTTCAACCTTATTGTAAGCTCAATAGAGTGTGGGACTAAGTTATGGTCACAAGTAACTACATTTTGAGCCTATATATGTTCTTTAATTTAAAATCTATGTTACTGGAATGTCCAAAAACTTAGGTGTACCTGGCTACGATTTGCTTGTACGTTTGTCTAGGGCAAAGTTTTTATTGTGCATGGATTTGTTTGGGATTGTTCATGAACATACCTGGGTGATTCTAGAAGGGGATGACAATTTCAATGAATGTCATTTGACTTCTGTTGGTCAAAATCACCGCCTAAACCGTAAATTTAGTAATTTTCACTTGCATATTTGTTTGACGAGAAACATGAAAAAACAAACTATGTTTTATTTGATAAGTAAGCAGTGCCACAATAAGATTCAGAGTTGGGGGAGTAAGCAGTTCCATGTATTTCCTCTGATTCTACAGCCATTTTCACTTTTTGAGGAGTCTTATAGTCAGCATGCTTTTACTGTGAGTTGCAGTGGGCCTGCTTGTGGTTCTTTTAATCTATCAAGATCATCTAATGTCAATTATGATGCTGATGTTTGTCTTGAAGATCCATATGATGCTGATTACTGATTCTATTATCCGAATATTCAACAATGAATATCTATCATGATATTCAAGTTTGACAAATTAAGATTGAATTAACATTGCAATTATCTAAGAACTGATGGTTTGAAGGAAGCATTCTTTTACTTTCCTTTGAATGGTTTGTGATCTATTTGAATGCCTTGTTAACTTTGGGCAGTGTGTGAAAAAATTAACGTGCAGAGAGTAGCCTCTAATTGACTCTGAAAAGTAGGCAGTGACACTTGACAAGTCTAGCTCTTGCTCCATTAAAGATCATAAGCTTATTGTTTATAATAAGTATGTTCTTTTTATTATCACCAGATAAGTATATTCAACAATTCTTATTTGAAATTTGTAATTAGGATTTATATACATTTTTGGGGAAATCAAGGCTTTATTGGATAATTGAAATTTAGACAATTTCAATCGAATTTATTTGAGTGAAAAAGAGTTTGGAGCTTTGCTTTTTACTCTAAATTTAAATGGCTTGTCTTGAGAACGTGGGCTGAAAAATCTTACCATTAACGAGTATTGTGATTTCAACCAAATTGTGCTGAACAAAAGGGTTTTGTTGATGATTCCAGAAAATTCTACAGAAGACATAAAGAAGATTTAATATATATAAAGCTGGCAGTTGCTGATGAATTAATACATGAAGTGTGAAATATATACTGGGTGGCAGCACTTTGGGAGAACCTAAACAAGTATCAGACACAGAAGTTGGATGTGCAGTGTATCTAAAGAATTTCATGTTTTTAATAAGTTGCAGAAAGATATTTCATCTGATTATTTATTTTAATTTGATGATCTTAGACACCAGCTGCCTGCCACTAGAAAACTAGTAAGTGCTGATGATGTAGCAGTTTTATTTTACGAAGCTTATCAGTACAAATCATTTGTGGAGCCCTAGAATTTGATCATGGAACCCAAAGAACTTTGAGAAGTTATCAACACTTGTTCTACAAAAGGAGCTGTGAGAGACCTAGATGGAAAAGACAACCAAAGATGATATAGAAGAGTGCATTAGTGCAATGACAAGGGCAAATGAAACACTGACAGCGATCAAATTGTTCCTCTGAGGAAGGTAATGCATCTTACAATTGAAGAAGTTTGTGTATGCCAGAGAAACTATGTGAAGTGAACGACCAGATTTCCATAACAGAAGGGTTCAAAGCAGGTAAATTTCATTGAGATTGACAACTAAGAGGTGACAAAAGTTCTTGCATTTTATCATAAACCAGGCACAATCAACTGTGTCCACTACTTGAAATTTTGATTCAGAAGCATAAAAAACATTAAACATGTTGCAGAAATTGTAATGTGGTCTTGTTAGAGATGAGGGAAGGAATACAACTTTTTTAATCGGTGGCTGACGGACTTACCATGTTTTGCAGAGCCACAAACATCAGAAGAGTTAAGTTCCATGGGTTCTGGATGATGAACATAATGGTACTTTGACCCCACAAACAAGTCGAAGAGCCACTGATAACAAATGTGTGATATTGTACTATGAAATAATGTTTGGGATGATGAATTCCTACAAGCATTGAATGGTGGATATACACGCTTGGATAAATAGAGTCATCAAGGTTTCAAGCATATGAAAATAACACATGCCAAAAAACCAAGGACAAGCTCGAATGGAAAACCCCCATGCTGATGAAATCTGATATATTGAGATTGGACAAAACTTGGGTGATGTTTATTGGTTGTTTTGGGTTTGTAAGGTGAAATTTAAATTAGATTTTTCCTCAGATAAGTACATGGCTTTACTTGTTGCTAAAGGGTATGCACAAATGGTGATAATATAAAGAGACCTTTGATAAAAAGATCATTGAAGGCGAGTTGACGATAATCATCAAAGTGATGAAGATGTCAAAGCACCCAGTTGGGAGATTGAATGTAATCTTGGAAAAGTAGGAGCCCTGGTATTAAGGTTGGATTTAAGTTTGAAATTGCTTTTCAATATTCCTCTTATAAAGGCAATCAACTTTTGCTCAAAAAAATCACAAGGTGCAGAGGAAAAAGTCTTGTGATATCATGTAATAAGAAGTCATCATGTAGATGATAATTGTTATGCACATCACTTTAACTTAGTGATACCTGATTTTACATATTACCTTAGATCATAATATGAGGAATCACCTTAGATTGTGATATTGAGTGATCATATCCCTTTAGATATGAGGAATCACCTTAGATTGTGATACCTAGGTTTTCATATCCCCTTAGATTGTGATATGAGGAATCACCTTAGATTGTGATACCTAGTTTTCATATCACTTTAGATCGTGATATGAGGAATCACGATAACTTATGATACCTGATTTTAGATATTACCTTAGATCGTAATATGAGGAATCACCTTAGATCATGATACCTAGTTTTCACATCACCTTAGATCGTGATATGAGGAATCACCTTAGATCGTGATACCTGATTTTCATATCACCTCAGATCGTGATACAAGGATATAGTAATTAGAGAACATTACATTCCCCTTACATATAACCCTATTATGGTATTGTTGATGTGAGTTTTGTACCACTACATAACATATAGCAATTGAATACTTGATACAGCGTACCAAACACTCAACCCTCTCTTGAAAAGTATATGAGGATACTCCAAGGTTCCTTACACTTGTGGATACTAACTCAGTTATAAAAATGTGATTTGCTGGTAATCACTTCGGCGGGTTTACGTTGTTCACTTGAGGATGTCAAATTCTTGATGATGATGATGGGACTTAGCTTTGCAATGTATACTCAATTGCAATGTATTCTTTTTATATCACTTCCAACTTTGTTCTTCAAACTTCAACTTCTAAACTACTCGCTTCTTTACTACTACTACTCCTACTGAATGGAAAGATTGGCGAATGGACGGGGATCAACCTAATGAAAGCTTGCCAGCGGCGTTACCTCCATAGATGCAATGATTCAAGGGGAATGAGACTAGATTACCACACAAGGCTCCTTAACAAGCTACTAAGATGCTAGTGGCCTAGTATATAGATCCCTATCAAACATTTACCAATATCACCCTACAACTAGCCATCTACTTCTATTCTAACAACATGAAATGAAATCCTACTTTAATTTGAGAGATGAGAAGAAACATGCAATACACCAAAATGATCATGTATATCCACCATGCAAACCACAACAATGAATAGAGAACAATTTTGATAGTATTTTGGCAACAATTCTCCAACATAACCCCTTACAAATGAGTACAAATGGCCTTATATAGAGGCTCAAAATTACAACGAGTGGCCAAGATTAAGAGGCAAAATCAAGGGCCAAGATTAAACCTTACAAACCCTAATTAGGGTTACCATATTTCAACCAATTACATGAGGGCACCAACCTTGTGGGCCAATGAGAAAATTACAATAATCTGACAACCAATGAGAACATAGGACACTTTGGCTTGATTTGATTGCATGCACATGAAATTGCCACCTCATCAACCTTATCTTATAAATTTATGTAGTCCTTGAGATGAGGTGAAGCCTTGGATGCTTGAGCTTGTCCTTAGAAACTTTCTCACCACCACTTGAACTTACTTGTACTTGATGTCCTGACCTTGAAAGATTAAGGTCTCCATGCACTTGGGGTAATCTTGCCTTGGCCATAGTGGCTTGCCTGGATGTGAACCTTTTTGCAATTTGAGAGCCTTGCTCTTGGCCACCGCCTTGAAATCGAATTTGACCCCTCAACCTATCGTCTCGCTTTCCACCTTCATTATTCTTGCCTTCTTTAACCTTCATGGCCTTCATAGTCCTCTTCAACCTATCTCTCCATTGTAACCAAACTAGCTTGCACCAATAGCCAAGCCCTGCCTAGCTACACCATGTCCACCGCTGGGGTATACTGAACTCTTCCTTATACAATTCCGCCCTTACTGATGCTTCCTACCATAGAGGATTGGCCTTCTTTCAACCTATCTCTCAATTGTATCATGTCAATGGTACCGATGTTAGTGTCTTGGACTCGCTTTAGTCTTGAGAAGAAAGTGGTCTTGGGCATCATAACTTCATTGTCTGTTATTTTGGTATTAGTCCCTTTGGATTCTTGCTTGTACTAGCATCCGCTATGGAGTGGTTCATAGCAAGCAAGAAAGGGGAAAAATCCAATCACGACAATTGAGTAATCAGCTTAAAGAACCAACTTTCTCTCTCAACGGAGCTTGTCTCCGACACCCAAACAATCGAGTGACCAAAGAAACAAAAACAATTGAGGAAAAAAAAAAAGTTAAAAGACACCACTAATCCATAATTTCTCAATCCCAACTCTGAGATCCTCTATGCAATTTACAAGCTTCACACTCAGAATTTACCCTTAAAACTATCCCCTTCTTACATATTAGGCCACAAACATGGATACAAGCCCCTACACATATCAAATTTTGCCCCTTCACTTCTAAAATTCTGCTCTCCAACTTTCGGATGGCCCCTTCTAGACTGCCACTTCTCCTATCAAATTCGGGCCTTCTACAAATTTCGCTGTCTTCTGATTTTCGGGCCTGCTGTCTCTCCAAACTCCAGATCGGGCCTGCTCCAAACTGCCCTAACTCGGGCCTGCTGCCTAAATTCGCAGCCTCAAACAGACTGCCTGCCGTCCTGCCTTCACACCCTTCCTCCAAACAGATTGCCTGCCGTCCTGCTCCTTCCTTGTTTCGGTGCCTTGGAAGCCTCTCTTCCAAATGATATTGCTATCCTTTCCAAAACTTCGGGCCTGCTGCCCTCGACTCCTTACCGCCAAGACTGCTGCTCCCCACAATCTCGCACCCTTAGACTGCCCTGCCCTTGCCGCGGCCTGCTGCTGCCTTTCAAACTCGCACCCTAAGGAGAGGAGTAGCTGCGGTGTTTGAGTGTGGAGAGAGGGAGGGAGACGCCCCCTCTATATATCCGCTTGGAGGGCCTCCAAATAGAGGCCGACCCTCTACCAAGCTGCCAAAAAAACAAAAAAAACAATTAAATCAATGCATTAAAGGGACGACTTTTGGATTAGAAATTAAATGCACTGAAAAAACAATCAATTCACACCTTTAATTTCGAAAATCACCAATATTAATTGATTTTTATTTAATTTTTTATGGCAAATGATTTTTTCTATTTTCCAAATTAAATTCAAGCCCAAAAATGATATAATTAAATGTTTAAATTTTGATTTTTTATAACCAAGGTTATATTTAAATTCAATAAAAAATTGAAATATTAGGCTTAAATTAATATCTTTTAAATCCCAAATTTATTTTTCAATGCAAATTGAATTGCCCAAATTTTATATTTATTGCTCAAATTTTATTATCTCAATGCCCAAACTTTATTTTCTTGCCAAGATTTTCGAAATTGAGGCCAGATCTGATCAACATTTACAATTTAATTGCCAAGATTTAAGAATTTCAATTTTAAATTTTACCTTTAATGCTCAATCTTCTCAAATTCGATCTCAGATTTTGATATTCATTGCCAAAACAAATTGATTTTAAGACTAAAACTTACAATCTCAAAAGGGAGAAAGTCCAGATTTTCGAATATGGGGGTCCCCAAGTGTTTTGGGGCGATGGTGTGAAAACCTCACAACAGGTATGTGCATTGACATATCAAAATGTCTACCATAACGAATCTCCATTATAAGATCGTCATCTTGTAACATCAAATACAAGTGTTCATTATCTAAGAAGTTGTCACCTCTTAGAAATGTACACAGGATGGATGAGCCCATAAGAAGTTTACACATTAAACATCTTTATTTTATTAGTACAAATCAAAAATTATATTTCAACCATACCAAGAATTTTCCTAAAGTGATCAACTTTCACCTTGGGAAGTGCTTCGGTAAGAATATCTGCAGTTTGATTCCTGTACTAATATATTCCAACTGAATCACTTTCCTTTCTACTATGTCTCTTACATAGTGATAAGGAATCTCTATAAGATACAAAAATAATGGATCACTGATGCTGAAACTCCATTCTATGAATTGCAGTCCTCTGATTGTTGATCACTAAGGAACCCATCTTGACATGGTCCGCTCCCTCTGAATCAAGATCCTCGAAAGTTCACAGATGTAGATCTTGTAGTTGCTCCCTTTGAAGCTCAAGTTCGTGCATCAACCTCCTAACCTCTTTTCTAAGGTTGTCTATAATGGATTGTTAGACTCCCTCTGATTCTGATATCAACTCTCAACTCAGCTCCATAACTGGAGGCATCAAGTTCTTTCTCCCTTGAATGCAATCTCGTATGCTTCTAGATTTGTCCTCAATGCACTTCAAAGAGAGATTACAATTAGTTCATAAAACTAAACTATCCCGAAAGAAAAAAATATTTATTATAGAAGTATAAAAGATTTACTATCCTGATCTTATGGCATGAATTAAAGACTCAAAATTTATAAACATTATTTGAGGATAGAAATACTAATCTCTTATTCTCAAATATTACTACCCTTAGGCAATTTCTTCCACCAACTTGAATTTTTATTGTGATCCTCTCGAAGCTAAATTCAACACTCCCTCTAAGGAGGGTCTTCTCAGATATCTGAGTTATAGAGTAATGTCCTTCATGGCTGCTCCTAGAGGGTGGCTCCATCATGGCTGCTCCATGAATGGAAATGCAAACAACCACGAGTGTTTATCAAGTAATCACTCGTGTAATATCGTCATCTTATGATGATGGTCACCATAGATACTCCTAGAGGGTGGAAGCAAGGGTTTTCACCTCAATCTTCTCTCTCACAGACAAGAATGCATTACAAGAGCCGACACCTCAAATTTCTTTGTCTCATAGAAAAAATGCTATGAGGGTTTGCACCTCATATTTCTCTTTCATAGAGAGATATACACTACAAGAAATATTCATGATGATGTGACTCCCTCTTTTGAAGAAAACGTCTCCAACTACCAACTCAGTCTTATAACAACAATTATCAAGTTCTTCCTTCCTTTTATAAATTTCAAGTATTTCATTTTGTAAGGTGAGACCATATAGAAAATGTCATGCAAATTCACAGAATGATGTCGTTCTCAAACATTACCAGAATTCTTCACATGACCTGTCTCGAATATCCAAAGGTACTATGAAAACCTTCAATTTGATCGGATCTCCCTTCAAGAGGTCAGGCTTTTAAAGAAGGAACCTTGCTTTGTGAAATAGAATGAAGTCATTAGCATTCAAAAGACCGCTGGAGTTCGATTTGTCTTTGACTCTGCCGCTTCGGATAGTTAGATCACTCAGTTGTCAAAGGATTATTCCCATGCAGGCCTGATTGATAATGCGCTTGACTGTAGTTCCATCGTAACATCAACATATGCACCACCGCCTAAACCTTGCTGTGAATTTTGCAGACCAACAGGGAGCTGATTGTTATAACTGTTGCGATCTATGATGTGTGCACGATGATTTTTGTTGTATTTCTCCATGGATGATGGACCTATATATATTCACCTATATATTCGCCAATCATGGGACAAAGCTCGAAGCATCATACGATCGTAGTTATATTCTCTACACTATAACATTAAGCAGGACAATTTGAGGTATCCTCACAATAACATCCAAGCATTCCTCAAAATGCAGTCATTGTTTGAATTTAGCATTCATAGGCTTCCTTCCGGCAATCATAGATCGATACCATAGTGACTGTTCATCTTCCCATGTTTCAATTCCAATCCACTTGATGGCTCTAGTCGATTGCCACTCCACTTTCTTGAAGCAATAGATGCCAATCTAGGTACAATTATATTTCAGTGCCTATACAAATGCGGTAGAAAACTCTAATCAAGGAGACAACCAAATACTTGCATAATTCACCACCATAATCTGGCAATTCCAGCATGCACAAATTTGTTGTTTTTCCTTTGATGGTAGTGGCAAACAAATGCTTATACAAATCTATCCCAGGCTCGACTCCTTGACTTCTGGCAATATCCAAATGCTGTCGTCAATCGGCTAAGGTGATATTTGAATTAATGCCTGATTCTAAAGTGCCTAGTGGAAACAAACGTTGATGCCCAATAAGATTTCACACAACATCTAGGTGCACGGTAATATTCCCTAGCAACATGGAAACACCACAAGATCCTCCTGACCATGGTAGATAGAGATGCCGCACCAGTATGATAGATAATAATGCCTCTTCACAAGATCGTTCTGCAATTATAATAATACTGTAATATATATCGATCTGAATATTAACATATAGGTTAATCCGCCTGAGATGATATGTATATCAATCAGCCTTTATTGATCTGCCAGAAGTCGTATATGCATTCATATATGTATACTGATCGTCCTCCAATTGTACCGTCGACTATATGTTCTATGTATATATCAGATCGCTGCAAGTGTATATCAATATGCGATATATATTATTGTCTTCCCTGTTGATTTGTATCTTGTATGATTCTGAACTTCCATGATTGAAAGTTTTCTGCTCCCTCAAGTATAACAAATTTAAAAATCCAGCCAACGTGAGGAACTTTCGATATAGTGCTTGATCTCAATGGTCACGATTCAGAATCGTCACTAAATCAGTTACTGATCTATTTATTTATTGGCAGAAAATAGAACGGAAATAAGTTATTAGTCTTGTTTCTGCCCTGATTGTTTTGCTTGTTATGACTTTTGGGATTCTTTCCATTATATGTAAACTAACCAGCTTCAAAGGCCTTCCAAGGCCTTAAACATAAACAGTTACACAGTTTCCCTATCCTTGGTGAATAAAATTTTGTTGCATTATTCATTTCTTCTCTTCTTGTAGTAGTTGATTGAATAAACAACAACCATGTCTACTGAAGATGAAAATAACCAGATGGTTGCTATTGCTCAGAAAATCGATCCATAATGACGAACTTAATGTTGGAAGAAAGAACTCAAAGAGATGTCAAGATACATTTTCATTTACCAAATTCTACAGTGGACAATTTCCTTCAAACATTTTATTTGGTTTGTTTTCTAATCAATATAAATCTAATTACTTAAGTTTATCAGCCGCTCGGATCCTTCAGAACCAGCGCTCTGATACCATGTAAAAATGATAAACTTCTTTAAGATATTAGTGTTGAATTTCCAGAATTTATGTTGCAGAGATTTGATAGACACTTATGTACTTATAGATTACTTTATTTTCTGTGTCTTCAAATCATCGAATGAATTATATTATATATTACAATGGCAGTCATGACTTGATGAGACACAACTCATCAAATAGTCACGACTCATCAAGTCGTGACTATCCAAATAATACTCACTGATAGATTTGTATGGTTTCATAATGTTATACGTATTGTTTCATACGTTCCATAATAATGATGTTGTTTACGTATTGTTTCATACGTATCATTAATACTGTCAAACACGATAGAACTTAATACTGTCAACGTAAATACTGCTGCAGTAAACACGATAGTAAACATTGCTGTAGTAAACACGATAGTTGATACTCGCTTTCATTAAACCGATACCTATTGGTATTCGGTGTTTATAATGTAATGCAGTGTTCATAAACCGATATAATCGATATTAAATAAATCATATCAAATATATAAACAGTAATATATATTTATATACTAATGTATATGTAATAGTAATTGTATATACTTTAATATATATGTATATATATATGTTGATATAATAGAATATATATATTGATAGATTCTTTCAAAAGATAATAATATATATATATATATATATATATATGTATATATTAATGTGTATGTAATAGAAAATACATATACATTAATATGTACATATATGTATCCATATGTTAATTATCTGAATGATGCTATCAATTTCAACAGTTTTCACCCCTGTTATGGGGATAAATCGATAGGAAAAATAGAGAATTGGGAATCTGCAACCTCAAAGGTTTCTGGAGACAAAATGTGATGGGATCTTCCCTGGTGCTATATGTTTCTGTTTCCACCAAAGCTTCAGATGACAAGGTCTAGTCCATTGTGCTTGTACATGGATTGACATAGACATCAGCGCAAGGAACTGGAACTGGAGATCATTGTTGAAGGTGATTGGGATGATTATCAATTTATCATACTTGAACAAAGAAAACCAAACTCTGAATTGGGAGATTGAATGTATTCTCAGAGAAGCAAGAGCCCCTGACCCTGAAATTAAATTTGGAAAAAATCAGCTTTCAGGAGGGCTGTAGTGAATGTAATTAACCTGAGGAGCTCTTGGAAAATTCAGGCATCAATTAAGTACCAGTAATGGCTTCAGTTGGGATTGCGCTGGATAAATTTTCAAGATAGCCCATCTATCTAGAGATTGTTATTGAAAAATGAAAACAATGTAAAATGGAGGAAATAGAAACCTATTGAAGAGCAACTCATTGATTTCTGTGCAAAAGAGAAGAATCAACTTATTAAACATATCTTAAATGACAGGACATGCCACTACATATGGCTTGTAATTGCTGTCTCATGCCCCCAGGCCCACCCCTTCTCCCTGCTGCCCATCCCTCCTAAAATGATCTTTTTTTGATGCCTTCTAAATTAGGAACCTACAAATGATGGTGAATTTATTAGTTGGGGATTTTGGCTGCAAGAAAGTGTAAATTCTGCAATTTGTGTTGTTTGGTTTTGGCATTGTTTTTACAGGGTTTGGAGGTGAGAAAGTTGTTTCCATGGTGGGGATGGCAGACACAATCTCTCAGGGATGATCTTCACCTGTGGGCAATATTAAACAGCTTTCTGCATAGAAAATTTTGATGCTTATCACTCTGATAAAAGACATATTGGGTTTGGACCAATGCTCAACTCTGATGTCGATAAAAGACATGCAGTCCTCAAATTTTATCAACATGGAATAAGAAATTAGGGGTCCCCGAGGATGGGATCATTTTACAGATATCTGATCATACGGGTGACTTTTGGATGTTTGGCCTGCTATGTCCAGTAATTTGTATTTACTGTCTTTACTACTATATGCTGTCTGTAGAAGGTTTAGTAAAATCAGTTGTAGTTTCTTTGAAGAATCTAATCTAAAGCTTGGCTTTGTCATCCTAATGATAGATCTGAGTGTGATCTGAAATGTTGATGCAAATAAAACAGTCTTTGCCGAAACTCTTATGGACAGTGAAAGCCTTGTAATATATGGTATCTGGGTGTGGGGAAAAAGGAAGGTTGTTGGGCACAGTTTTCAATATGGATGCTGAAAGATACGTGAGTGAAAGCATTATGCTGTTAAACATAGTTTTCAATACGGGTGCAGAAGCATACAGCATTGAAAGCATTATGCTTTCAATTTTTGATGAGAGATAGAAATAAATGCTATGCCCCACAGAGTTTCGGGAGCGGGGACAGGGACGACAGGGGATGGCAGGACGTGTTTCCGGTACTGGAGTTCTTTTGGGCCATTTTTTTTGGGGACAGCTGTTAAAAAATAGGGGAATTTTTAAAAATATAGAGAAACTTCAAATATGCATATTAGAATATTGATCAAGCATTCATCATAGACATTTTAATTATTATTAATGTATTTATATAATTATATATAATATATACAATATTTATGTCAATTATTAATTATATCATATTTATCATTTAAATAATATATATATATATTTTCGTTCGGTAATTGACATATTTTATTAATAATAAAAGATATTACATGAAGTTTACAATCCCAAATAAGACTCCATTTAACCCTCACATACCAAATATCAAGCCTCTTAAAGGCCCCCCATTAAATCCATAGTACCCCTTCAGCATCTACACATTGCAAATACATACATGAATATTACAGAACTACAAAATTCTGGAGCATACTCTCAAAAGGCTCCCAACTTGACTACCCTCAACCTGAAGCAAAGGTCTATAAACAAACCAATATCAAGATTTACTGTCTTTGCCTCACTTTGTATGAGAGCGAAGAGTCATTTCGAATGATCCGATCTTTGCTTTTCTGCTCTTCTTGCCTTTTACAATGTGCCAACCATCTTCCAACCTGGCAGCTACATTGTGCCAATCCATAGATCCAGCCATTGAATCCTGGGCTTGCTCTTCTAAAAATCCCCTCTTGATGGGAAAAACCACCCCCTTCCACCACATCATCACCCGTTTCTCTGGTCCCAACTGGAGTTTTTTTCTCCTTTCTGTCTGGAGTAGCAGTCCCATTGTTCTGTTGCACCTCCCCATCACCGACTATCTCAGCCATGCTAACTTTGCATTTTGTCCAGTCTGAAAACATATCCTGTTGATCAGGATTTCCTCATATCGAAACATTATGGTACTTTATACTATCAAATTATTAAATATATTATTGAAATTGTTGATCAGGATTTCCCATAAATAATATTATTATAGCAAGATGATTTCCCATAAATTATTGTACAGACAAAGGAGGAACACATGGAGTACGAGAAAATACTGTCCCTGCATCCCCATACCGTCCCTGGGACGGGTGTGGGGGTAAAACTCCTATGTGGAGCATAAATATATCTCTTTGCTATGAATTTGGTTTGATTGATGTACACCATAGGTCTTGGGATATAAATTTGGAATAGTCCAGGCTGAAGTTGTAAGAATAAAATTCCACCGTCCCCCTTATTCTGAATCCCTTTGACTTCTGAATGTGTTCCTTACGTGAAATGTATGGTGGAATTCCTGTAGGCAAGGAAGGGTGGGTTGGGGTGGATCCTATCATTGTTACTACTCACTTCCTTATATTTTGCTTTTGTTTTCTTGCCATTATTTGCTCTCTGAACTGATTTAAAAGATAATAATAATCTTCCATAATAGATTATATGTTCCTTAGATTTATGCAGTTCAAACTTGTTAATTTAATCCCGTTTGGAGGGATATTCAAATTCTTATTTGGCATTTACTTCTTTTTTGAGATTTTATCAACAGATTTACTCTAGGATTAATGTTTGGGGTTGTCAATAGCAGTTAATCGCTTTCCTCTCAGGCTAATTAGGAATGACATAGGATGGGAATTTCAGGGAATTTCGAGGATTTGTTAAGAAATCAATATCACTGAAATGAGATTTTTGAAAAGAAGGGCTTCACACTCCATGATCCCCTATCATTGCATTATTAGTAAGCAACTTTCTCCTTAGATGAATATAGGATCAATACAGAAAGTTGGAAGTTCAAGCTACAGATCTCTAATTTTTAAGGTCATTGCATTATTAGTAAGCAACTTTCTCCTTGGATGAATATAGGATCAATACAGAAAGTTGGAAGTTCAAGCTACATATCTCTTATTTTTAAAGTCATTCATTCATTTTTGGAATGTATTTCATGTAAGTCTCCTGCTAACTATAAGCAAGGGAAAATGGATGTAGAAAGCGAGAAGGAATGAAATAAATTAGATGGAATTTATCGTAATTATATATTAAAATATGTAGACCTATATATTTGATTGTGTTTTGAGCAGTCAAGTATATGAAGTTCATACACTAGCTAATGGGCTAGTGTATAGTATGAGGTTGGATGTATGGCAGGTATACGAGGAGCAGCAGGAGAGCAAGACAAATGGATTTATTGATTGTGCATCTTAGAGAGCACGAATCTTCAGAATTTTTAAAGCTTTTGAGCTATTCATTGTGGTTGTGAAAAACCAGCATCCTCACTGATATTGTTAAAAAGCTCACTTTAGTTACACGTAATCATATGCATGCTTTTATATTTCCTGTTCTTAAAATGTTTGTGATGCTTACAAATTAATAGTCTACATGTACTGTAATATTTGGCATTAGAAGTACACATTCTTTCAAATTTTGTGTAAACTACTGGACATTTTGTAAGGACACCCATAGTATTTTTGGACATTTTGTAATGGCACCCATAGTATTTTTTCAATGTTAAATCTAGATTATTGTTATTCAGAAAGGCTACAAACAATTTCTTGCTGCAAAGAGATTATGGATTTTGAAATCCATTCTTGATTGTGGTTCTGCACAATGTACCGTTTCCCATTTTCATTATCATTCATTTGGATGGTCTATGTATTACTATTAATTATGACTGTCAACAGTCATTGTTATTTGAATTGTACTAAGTTATGTCCTAACTGCAAACCATGGGGAGGTCTATCTCACTTGAACACCAAGCAAGAGATTCTTGTTCCTTTATACACAATATGTGCCGATTTTCAAAAGTTATTTTGCAGTTTACTATCCAAGTAGTTTTCTTTCTTATTGGGGCAATCTAGAAGTATTTTGTTGTCATGGTAACTTCCTTTATATCACACGTGCTTCAATATTTGAAGTATTTGCTTTTACACTGTTGTGAGGCATTCTTTTTTCACACCAGTTGAAAATCATTGTACTGAAAATCATTGTATTTCCGAGCATGCGAAATATATACCAGCTGTTCCATTTGGTTAATCAAAGAGACTATATTTGACCTATGTGCCTTTGTATTCGTGATATAGATGTGAACTTTTTGGAGTGATATACCAGGCACGATTTTCTGAGGTTGGTAATTTGTATTCTGGACCATAATTCAGAAATACCGTAGAGGAATGGGCCATAAATAGCAACGATACTTATATCCTAGTCGCTAACACTTATATACTGGTGGGTTTTAATTTATTTGGACAACAAAGGGATCAAAACGACGACTAAATTTTTTCCTGTTAATTTAGAAGAAAGTATATACTCTCATTTAGCAAGAAATTGAATTCTGAAGTCTTCTGTGCTGTCATAATGGATGCTCGTCTGATATAGAAGTGAATATTCCATGCAGTATTGCCTATTCAGGTATAGAAATGATGAGTGTTTCTTGATATTTGTTTAAATACGTCTGATAACACCATGAGTTGATGATTTATAACGCCTCTATATTGGCGTTTGTGATCTCTACGTTTCATTTAAATTTTCTGCAAAATTTCAACTTTCTAGCCTTCACTAATAGCATCTTCCACCATCTCTAAAGTTTTATCAACTGAGGTGCCCGGAAAAGTAAGCCATTATAGATAAATTTAGAAGAAAGACAGAGTACTGGACACAGCGGATGATAAAGATTAGGAGAATTCTGTTTTAGTTTTTTCAGATATGGTTCTGTACGAGATACAGATATTTGGGGCACCCCATTTCAGCAGAATGGATCATTATACTTTACACAGCAGGAAAATCTTCCATATTTTAAATGGGATGCCAAATATAAATTAAACGAAAGAACAATATATTGATTTTTGAACTAAATGTGCTTAAGGAGGGTGTTTTTATAACGCCCACATTTTCAGAGGGCATATTGAATGAAAAGGTTGAAAGTGTCGTTATCCATTAGAAATTGATCTTATTTTGAATAGAATTTAAAAGATCCTCTAAATGATCAAAACTAGGGAGGAATTCAAAGGTAATAACTTTTATTAAAAATAAATTAATTAATGAATTCAATACTATTTCAGACATTTTAATTCGAAGTTATTTAATTTTCAATTGTTTTGCACTTATCATAAGCAATGCTCTTTTTTTAATAAATTGAAAGAATAGTTAAGTGCATCTATATATGTATTGAATGGTTTGATGGATATATGAATAAATAAGTGTATGTATATAAATAATGAACTTTATTTCTTTAAACATTCATTGGAAAATTCTTTTTATTTAATTTTCTCTTATTGTCATCTTCAGGTTATTTTAATTTTTTATTAATAACATAAATAATACAACACATGCAAACAGTTATAATATAAAATAAGGAACAGTTTAAATATTATAATGCAACGTAATTTATTATTATTTTTTATTTTGATATAATCAAGTTTATTTTATTTTAAAAGATATCATTAATATTATTTATTTCAAATCGCTATTTATTTTTTATGGATTGCTATTAAATTTGAAGAGTTTTATATACCTGGTCATGATTGATGGGACCCATCGCTTAAGGATATCTCTATCAAACGGTACACTTTTAAGTAGGTGGGACACTCCTAAAGAGAAGGTTACGATGTCCAGGGTTAATATATCAGTAGTATGCTTATTATTAAGTAAAAAATATTTGATGTGGATCCTTAAATTTAAGGATACATTGCAATGATTGATGATATAATTGTTCAAATATTGATAAGGTATCACTAGTACTATGTTTATTATTAATTATTAAGTTCAAAATATTTGATGTGGATGCAAGGATACATTGTTAAGATTCATGATATAATTATTCAAATATTGATTAGATAAATTTGAAGTCTAAACTAATTAAAACTTGCAAATGGTAATAAACTTAATTACTTTTTAAATAATTATGTAGAGACTTAAGAATTGAACTTCAATAATTTTTATGTATAGGGCATGAATTATTTTGGTGAAAAATGATTTCTAGTATTGAGAAAAATAATATATAGCTATACAACTAATTTTCATGTACAAAGAGGTGTAATGTACATATTTATCAATAATGTACCCATTACAAAATCATTTGCATAATCTTAAATTGAATACCTAAAAAACTCTTTTGAATGAAAAGGTGGTATGATGCAATAAAATATTGAAGGGTGGCAATGTGGAACACAAACATAGATTGTAAGGAAACAATTTTGAGACAAAACAACACCCAATGTATATCTACACTATAGAATGGCAACCAACCACAATCTAGAGAACACAAGGACAAAAATCTTCACTAATAGGAGAAAAGAGATGCAATGTACATATTTATCGACAATGTGTTCATTGCCAGATCATTTGCATAATCATAAATTGAATATCCAAGTAACTCTTTTAAACGAAAAAGTGGTAAGACACCTACAATGTTGTAAAATATTAAGGGCAGCAGTGTAGAACACAATTGAGATTATAAGGAAATAGTTCTAAGACAACAACACTCAATATATCCACATTGTAGAATGACAACCAAGTGCAATCTTGAGAACACAATTTAAGGACAATAATCTTTGTTGATGTGAGAACTTCAACAAGAAGTGAAGTAATGATGATTTATTGCTCGATAAGCTACCTAATGCCAATCATCTAATTTGACATGAATGAAAGTGGAAAAATCCTTTTGTAGATAACACATGATCTTGCAACATTACTATATATTTGAGGTAGCTCCAAATGTAATAGATTAATTGTGTTATCATCCTCATCTTCTTTAAGGCAATCTCTTTTACATAAGAGTGGTATTCACTCTTCATTTTCTCCTAGAGGAATGTGGATTACATATCATTGGTATTAGATATTTTCTCTTTTCTTGAGTAAACTATTCCATTTGTATTGAGGAACCATTGCAATCTTAATCAAGCCCAAAATGTATTAAAAGATTCTTTCACCTCTACTATTTCAAAATCTAGTGTTAAATTGATTCCTTGAGTATTCACTTCTACATTTCTCTAGGCACCCATGGTGTGCATAGCTTAATCATTCACTAAGCTAATGTTGTGGGCACATTGGTTAGGTTAAGTGTTCCCGATTTCTCCAAGTATTCTAGTATTTATTGATATCTATGACATGTTTAACCTTTCAATGATTGAGATGTGTTATTATCATTAGTAGTTTATTATTTCATTCTTAGTTTGTTTGTATTTTGTCGATTGAGTATTTGCTTGTTTATTCTAATATTTATCAAATTGATCTATTTTTTCAAGAGGTTCTTTTGTTGTACCATGATAGGAAGCTACTTGAGTGTTGTCACTTCCTTTGAAAGGAATCCTCTTTTCTCATTTTGTTGTTGAGTGATTAATCTTTTTGTATCCTCAACAATCCAATCATGTTTTTTTAGGTGGAATTATTGTCTTTTTCATCATTATTACTTTCTCATTGTTTTATTATTTTATTTATAGAAGTATCAAGGGTGATCATGTAGATTTGTTTATTTTATTGTTTGTTTTCGATTAAGGAAAAAATAGGTTTTGAAGGGACCCTGAAACCCTGTACAAGAAGGTCACAGAAAATATTCAAATACACCCACTAAATGAAATGGAGCAAGACCAAAGATAAGGTTTTACCACAGGCTCGCACAACCTAGATGGAACAAAGCAAGAAATCCCCAAACACAACAGAAGAAAGCTATCTGTTCGTCCTCCTATAATGGGACCACAAAGTCATCAAACGAAGAGGGGGGTATTTTTGATTTATTACCTTTGACAGTAACCCAACCATCTTCTACCTTAGCAACCTTATCTTGCCAACACAAAAGATCTAAACCTGAGGACACAACACTCATTAAAGAAACATCTAGTGAATCAACCAACACCAGACCAACAGAAGCCACAACCAAAGGTCTATCAGTAGGAGGAACCACCAAACTCTGAAAGGGCCCAAAACACTAGCCAAACCAGCAGCCCCAATCCCACCAGCAATAACAGTCAAAGAAGGTTTAGCACGAGCAGGTCCATAACCCCCAGCAAGATCAACATCAACAGAAACCAGCTGAGAAAAAGAAGAGTTAATTCCAACAGTCTCAGAAGTATTCCCAACAGCCATAGAAGACGGGGCAGCTGGAGGGGTAACGAAATCGTCCATCTTAGCAGCTTGAGAAGAGTTTTTCAGAATAGTATAGTGTTGAGCAGAAGCTCCCTTCCACCAAGAGGGAGAAGATTTCTTTTTCTTAATTTCTAGACCACGTTGGGAAGAGACATGGCCAATTTTAAAATATTTTACGACATCTGAAGGGAATACCCTCGTAGTCAAGCTGTTGGATCCAGGATCCTAATGAAGATTCTATTTTTATTTCAGCGGGGAGGCCCTTCGAAATGTCAAGTTCTACTAAAATACAAGCAAAGGTGGAATGATAAATATTGTAGGAATCATGATCCAACATCAAAAAATCCCCCAGATCTTCCCCCACCTCCTCAAGGATGGAAGCCCGCCAGAGGTGAAGAGGGAGGTTTGAGAGTCTAACCCAAATAGGGACTTTATTAAAAGCTTCGGATGAGGGATTAAAATCTGGGTGCCAGGGTTTCATCATAAGCATAAATTTATCATCCTCCCAACAAAAAAATTATCACGTAGGATCTTCGTTCTATCCTCAGCCAGTTCAAACTTAGCGATGAAAAAGCCCTTTGCCATAGGGAAGTTGTGAACCGAATCTGCAAGCAGAGGTTCCCATCTGTGTGTAATCCACTTGTGTAGAAGGGGGAAGGCTAGGCCAGAAACCCCTAAAATGACAGATCAGGCCATGGTCTTTAAAGGTTCCTGAGCTATTCTCCAAATCCTCTTCAGCCATAGAAGAAAGCCTGACCGAAAGGGATCCACACATAGGAACCGAAGAAGAGACCCTATGGAATTGCTCCACCATAGAAGGCTTGGAGACTATATTAGCAAAAGACATCCTTTGAGAACCAGAAACCACAGGAGTAGGATCCCGGACAGGAGGAGAATCTGCCACCAAAACCCTAGCCTGCATCACATCATGGAGAACCGTTCCCTCAGGACCAGGCAAAACCACAGTAGAGGGTGCTGGTTGAAGAGGAGTAGAAGCCTCCAAAAGAAAAACAAAGAGGGCCCCAACAACAGAGAAGGGGGCAAGACCCGTGTTTTTCCCTCTCGCAGAGAAAGAGACATTTCGCCCCGAGTTAGAGACCACCAGGGCATAAGAAGATGGCGAGGAAGAAACCATCTGGAGGGCAGAGGGCGGAAAGCAATCTGCAGCAGACAGAGAGCCATCCACAATAGGAGTGTATCACACCGCAGACGCATAATTTTGCTTTTCTTATTTGTATTTTCTTCACCTCTTAATAATCTTCTATGGAGGTATTTTCACTAGTAGATGTTTCAAATGACCAACTCTCATGTTTTTGTTGTCTTGCTCCTTGTGGTAGGTTTATTGATAATTTTCTTATTATTTTGCTCTCTCTCTCTCGTACAACTATAACTTGTACAATTTTCCTTAATATGATAGAAATTCAATAGTTTGAGAATTCCTACAAATAACCATACCTCCTCTATACTAAACCCTTATTATATATACTTAAGAATTCTTAAAATGCCACAACAAAAAAGTAGCATTTGGCTAAACATGTTCTCAAAATACCATAGTAAGAGTTTGCACAATCCATGAAACGAGAGTGGTCTCCAAAAAATAGAATGTTATATCTTCTACACACTAATACATTGTAGATTTGGATATAAGATTCCATTAATCACACTTTACCATTTGTAGGATTTTTGTGAGTGCATTATTTTGCACTGTCATTGCACACCTTAAGAATGATGCTCCATACCTTGCAATATTCTACCTGATTTTGTTACTCTTCTTATTCAATATTATTCATAAACGACTTAATGAATAATAATAATAAAATAATATGTCGCAACTTCATGTGCATTATATATTAGGACTACAATTCTTATCACACCATCCTAAAAAGGCCTAGATAGATAAAGCTACTCGTATTCAATACATAAGGATATAGATGATAAGGTGGTGGATGATACCAACACTATAAATGAAACTAACTCCTAGTAGAAGTGAGCATGCACCTTGTCATTGTTAAAATCACGAGGGCTTATCAAACTACCCAATCATGTAGTCTTCAAACATTATTTCAGAAAGTTTGCAATTTCAAGGAACATATTTCTGTTAAGCACACACGTATACTGAGAAGGGGGAGGTTGAATTAGTATATGCAAATTTAAACTTGAATGAACATTAATTACCATTAATAGCTTTCTATATCATTAAATAAATACTCATCAATCTTTCCTTAAAATAACCCCACTTAGTGAAGGTATTGAGTTTGCATTGTATGACAAACTTTTGATCTTTTTGTAGCTTAGTCAACAGCTGAATCACAGAGACTTAAGTATGGAGCTATCTGCTGGAGCTTCGCTGGATGCTGGGGTTTCGACTAGGGCTTTTCCTCCCATTGGAGCCTTGCAATCGGATGGAAAGTTCTAGCCTTCGCTAGATGCAAGAGCTTCTAGGGTCTCGCCAGTTGTTGGGGTTATTTTCCTTCCAATGGAGTTTTGCTATCGGCTGGAAGGTTCTTGCCGGCCGTTGGAGTGTCCACTAGTGTGTCGTCGGTAGCTGCTAATGGGGCACTAGAGGTTTTACAGGTTGCTGGACTGGTTTTGCCGATAGTTTTGCAGTTGGCTGGACGGTTCTTGCCGATCATTGGTGTGTTGCGGGTCACTGGTGTGCAGACCCAAAAAAAAATCCCTATCTCCATGACCTCAGCAGTTTTATAACTCTGCAAAATATCTTGTTTTAACTTTTAAATGTAAGAAATATTTTATTGCTACTTTGATATTTATTAAAGGATTTATAGTTTATTTACTTTAATAAATATAAAAATATTTATCAAAGTATTTAATTATAAAGTATTTAATTAATAGTAATTTTTTTGACAAATATTAATATATTAATAATATTAATTAAGCGATAATTACATCACTTAATAATTTTATTATTATATTAATATTTATTTAAAAAAATGATAAACCTTAATTACTTAATAATCTTCCAATAAAATATTTCTAATATTTAAAAGTTTACAATCAACTTGGCTTTTAGTAAAATGATAAAAAATATCATTAACTTATCATAGAAAAGAAAACAAAAGTGATATTTGCAACTTTTGACTATGGAGATATCACACAAGGAGAGGAAAAAATAAAATAAAATATAAGGCAAAAGCCTTCCTCCTTTAGTAATAATATTTAGGGTAATCGAACCCTAAAACTCTTCATTTCTTCATTTCACCACTTGCGTGAGCTGCCGGAGCTTTTCCTGGGCGCCGCCGTGAGGGTTTGAAGGAATTCAGAGTTTGCTGGTGTTGGCCGCCATGAAAATAGGGGTTATCTGATGCTTTTTTGTGTGCCGCCTAAGGGTTTGAAGGAATTCAGGAGTCCTTGCATGACCTGCGTCTTTAAGCAGACGTATTTGTAAGTTCTTCCACCATAATACCCGAGCTCTCTTTAAGAAAAAGAAAAAATAATTAATCGGAGAGGGGTTTTTATGCAAATTGTGGCCTTTTATGTTTTGTTGTATCCTCTATTGTGCTTCGAACTTTCTCTAAGGCATGACCCTTCGATAGTTCCTAGTTTTTACTGTCCACTGTATATTGGAAACCCTTGAGACACATGAGTGGCTGGTGCTACATCTGTTGTAGGATCATTACGTGTAAAGGTACCGACAAGTCTGTTGATTGCTCCAACACTTTGATCACCAAAATCTCTTTTAAATACATTTCCTTCTTCTATTCGTTCGCTATCAGTCATTTGTAATTGTTTCTTTTGATATTTAATGTTGGCATTTTGGGATTCTGTTTGTTGTCTCTGTAACTCGTATTGAAAACTCCAACATACATCACTGAGCACCATCATTTATTGTTACTCATCCTACATACTTAAATGCACATGTTCTTAGTAGTTTCAGTTTCAGTACTTTGATGTATTAGACCCTCAACAAAAAAAAAGTACTTAGTCTTTGTATTTCCATAGTAACATTGTTAATTGTAATCGTTGCATCTTATTGTCCTTTTGTTTGCTGATGCCCCTCCATGAACCAGTTACACTGCTTGTATCATACTGATTGCATAAACATGTTTAAAAAAGTGAAAACTATGTCACGCTGATTGCATATGACATGAAACAAAAGGTATCATGCACTAAAATGCATGTTCCTTTTTTTAAATCATAGGGTAATCAAACCATTTTTGTAACACTTATTTCTATGTTATTTTATTTGGATTAGCTTCGCTCAGACAACAATAATGTTATTGGAATAGCATTTTTCATTAATTTCAATCCATGGAGTAGGATTACTTCTTTTGTAGCTATAACAATACTCTTTGTGTTTGCATAATGATACTGCTATATTCTTTTGTATCTCCTATACCTGTAGCAGCATTTATAGTGAATTGTCTCCTTTTTTCTTTGAATGTACTTTATAAGATGTATTTTTGATCCTTTTGGCCATCTATATCATGCGTATACATGAGAACCTCAAACACCAAGTATGAGCCTTGAGAGCTTAACTGAGACCTTTTTGTAGCTGAAATTGAAATTGCAACTTGTAAACAATAGATACTTACTTTTGTCCAGATAATTGATGTTCTTCGAAACTAATATGGCTGAGACATATCACGCTCTTCTTAGTAATATGAATCATACACTTGTCTGACTCCTCAATTGATTGCTATTTTTATAAGGTCTCATGTTGTTGTCCAAACTGGATTCTCATTCTTCCATGATCACTGTAATTGGTATTGAGCATTTTGACTAAACCATAGCGATAAAACCTTTTTTTCTTCTTATGACATTGTTTTAAAACATAATCCCTTTAAGACAGTGGAAGACTTGTATGTGTTCATTTCTCCACTTAGCGTCAAGATGCTCATGTTTTGTTGCATTTGTTATTTGTTGTGGGCTGCAAACTTTATTTTATTACTTGGTGATGCAACTTCAAAAATGCTTTTGACATCAATGGTGGTCCCTTTTGGTACAATGATATTATAAGAGGGTTTTTATTATTTATCCTTTCTAAGACGACCTTGAAGTTCCTTGAAAAGGCTATGTATTCATAAAAATATTTGTTTGTTTTGTGGATTGGCTGAAGCTGATTGTACTGTGATGCTTTATGACCACTGATTGTGATCCTCTTCATGTAGCAACTCTCTTTTCATGATGAACATAACCTTTTCCCTTGTAGTTGCCTTAAAAATTGTTTGCATATGCTTCTCCATATTTCTTTTATTTCATAACATGTCACTTTTTTGAGCACATTGCAGTCTAAAAATATTAAATACTGATTTTATGACAACTCTTTTGAAACACCAGCAACATTGTATTCAATAAATGGACTGTACTTTTACTTTATCTCGTTGTATACTAGCTTGATGCTACTATTTCAATGTAGTTGATTTTTTATCCTGTAGCACACTGGGCTCTACCCTTGTGGGAGCCACATTTAACTCCACGTGTGACACAATAGAATCTGTAACTGCACATGAAGCAAACTAGTTATAAAAAGATGACATATGAGTTTTTTTTAGCTTTGATATCTCTTGCTTTCTCAGATATCTGTGATAGGCTACCCCTTGTGATGCATGTGAGTAAAAAACTTATATATTTGTAGATGTGGGCATCCATAGTGCATGATGACATGTCATTGCTTAGATCTATGAGATCTAACATCGTTTCTATCTTTCATATGCAAGAAGGGAGCAACAAGCTGTCATGTGGTTGGACACAAGACAAATGGGAGAAATACAGACAAGGCAAAGCAATGCAAGCCGGGATCGTCATTCAGGCAATGATGAGTCACCCTACACTATTTGTGCCTTTACTTTTTTAGCATCTTTAAAATGTATAGCTTTTTTTTTTCATTTGTATCATAAGGGTTAGTCTCATGGCTTGTGTGAGACATGCTTCACTTATGTTGTCATAAAGATACTTCTTCTCAAAATGTTCAATCTTTTGCATATGTATGTATTTCAGCAGAAACAAGAAGTAACCTCAAATTATTTTAAAACATGACAACTCATTTTATTGAGCTTGGTATCGAAAATCGATAACATTTTTGGCGATATCTGCTATATGTCTGCCTATTAGACATTATGACCAGTAGCCTAAACTTGTCCATTGGTGTTGATGTTTGTAGCATCGCTCAGATAAATAATATTGACTATATGATTATTATGAGAAATGATATATATATATATATATATATATATATATATATATATATATAAATATATATATATATATATATATATATATATATATATATATATATATATATATATATATATATATATATATATATATATATATATATATATATATATATATATATATATATATATATATATATATATATATATATATAGATTGATATATATGTAAGAGAGTAGTTTACATTTTCAACTTGTCTCCATCGGCGATTCTATCCACAAGCTCTCATGTGGATAGTGCTATTACATTTTCAATGATCCTAAAACCTTAATAATTGGGTACAAAGTCACTTGAAACACAAAATCTCATGAAAACACACTCCTTTTCTTGCTGCAACTCACTTCAGAACAACAACCTCTTCTAACACATCCGATACATATATATGGTTTACGGTAGTGGATTAACAAACTCACTACCTTGGATAATATGTGTGTACCGAATGGATTAAAAGAGGCTAAAATAGAAGTACACCTTCCTAGAAAACTGTAGTAGTAAATTAGATTCCATGAGGGAGGGATGTATGATGTGCAATAGTGAATATTTGTATCCACTGTTTCATATGATGGATGTCTATCTCATGTAATGTAACCTATTACATATGCTTTCTTCTCTCAAAAACAACTAACAAAAAAGAAGTGCAACCAACACTTAGTGAAACAAAAAATACAAGAAATTAAATGTGTTGCAACACTTATTTACCAGTTAAAAATAGGTTTAGTATGTACAATGATAGATCCTACCTAAGAAACAATGCTTGAGGCGAATCCCGTTCACTAGGATTCGCTCCATGTTTCCATCCAACCTTGACAATTGAAAAGAATTATACTATTTACATTCTGAGATAATATAAGGCCCACTCCAAAATGCATCAAACTTGGAGTGCTTTCCAGGTTTTCTTTTGAGCACGTCCCATTTTAGTACTATGTCACCTTGCTGAAAACTCTTAGAGACGCCCTCTTATCAAAATATCTCTTCATTTATGCTTGATGCTGTTCCATCTTCTTTAGAGCCTCAGACCTTGTTTCTTCTAACTCAAAAAGCTGAGCCAACCTTACGGTCATTGGTTCTTCTTCCAACATATCAAGCTGATTGGCCAAGTCAAGAGTTGGAAGCTCTAAAGAAATGGGTAGCCTAGCTTCCTTTCCGTAAACAAGTTTGAATGGTGAATGCCCAATTGACCTTTTTTGAGTGATTCGATCAGCCCACAAAGATGATTTTAGCTAGGTATGCTAGGCTCACTGATTATCTTCCACGGTTCTTTTAATAATTCTGATTAAATTCTTATTAGTGGATTCTGCTTGGCCATTGCCTTGCGGATAATAATTGGAAGATGTGTTTAAATAAATTCTATTTCTTACAACCCAATCCAAAATCTTAAACCCCCCAAAAGCTAAAGCATTATCTGAGATAATGAACTCATGAACTCCAAACCTAAAAACCATCTCTTGATAGAAACTTAGGACAACTCCATTAGCTTCTTTAAGCGCCACTGCCTTGGTCCACTTAGTGAAATAATCTATAGTTGTTAAGACCCACTTGTGGCCAACAATGGATGGGGGATTTATAACTCCAATAAAATCTAGTTCCCATTTGACAAAAGGCTGTTCAACCTGAATAGGTTGCATAGGTAAGGCCACCAGTCTTTCCTTACCAGCAAACAATGCACATTCCTTGCACACACAGACCCATATGTGTGCATCTTTGAACAAAGTGGGCCAATAATAGCCACCTTTCAATACCTTAAGAGTTGTTGCTCTAGGTGAAAAGTGACCTCCAAGTGACCCATTGTGGAATTTGTGCAACACTTTGTCTATGTGATTAGTCTTAACGCATCTCAAAAGAATGCCATTAAAGTCCTTTCTAAATAGAAAATTATTCAAAAGGACATAGGGTATGGAATGCAGTCTAAAATACCTTCTTTTCACTTTATCCATGCCTTGTGGACATTCACCAGTCTGCAGAAAATGTGTCATTTGTTGCACCCAATTAGTGGCAAAAGCTGAAGCTTCTTGTTCATCATCTTGCAAAACCATTATAGCCTCTTCCACATGTTTTTCTTTGCTTCTTACAACATCAACAAGCTCTTCACATAACCCTTTTCCCCTAATCAACTTGGTGACCTTAATCTCTACATCGTATTCCATCACTTTAGTCACCCAACCAACTCTCTTGTCACTTAAATCCTTTCTTAGAAGGAACTCTTTTATGCCAGGATGAGCAACCATTAGAATGATCCTATTATTTGACATGTACTTAAACTTTTTAAAACTTCTTATAACAACAAGCACATGCTTTTCCACAAATGAATACCTGAGCTCATAGTCCTTAAGACCTTGACTAAGAATGCCATTGACTTCTCCAAGCCTTCATCATTACGCTGTACTAACATTGCTGAGATAGAGTCAATATCCCCATAGGTGTATAAAACAAAATCCTTAGAAAAATTAGGATTTATAAGTGTAGGCATTGTTGCAAGTGCCTCCTTGATCAGCTCAAAACTCCTCTTCACATCCTTAGTCCAGCTAAAAGGCGTAATTTTTTGTAGAATGGCTATTAATGGACTCAACAAATCTGCAATATCCAAGATAAACCTTCTAACAAAATTTATTCGGCCAATGAAACTTTGCAATCCTTTCTTGTGTGCTGGCAAAGGAAGAGCCAGAATTGCTGTTATTCTTTTAGGATCAATGGTGATACCCTGTTTAGACACCACATAACTAAGAAATTTGCCTTCATGAATTGCAAAAACATATTTTTTGGGATTAAGGGATATCCCAAACTCTCTACACCTTTCAAAAATCTGCCTTAGATGCTTTAAGTGATCTTTTGATTCCCTAGAAAAAATAGTTATGTCATCCAGGTAAACCAAAACAATTTTATACATTAACTTATTGAAAGCCATGTCCATGGCTTTCTAAAAGGTTTCCCCAGCATTGGACAAACCAAAGGGCATCTTTTTGTATGCCATGGTACCCCACTTGGTGGTAAAAGCTATTCTGAACTGGTCTTCCTCCTTTACTAAAATCTAATTGTAACCAGAATATCCATCTAGCAAGGAAAATCTTTCTGATCCTAAGACTACTTGAAGGATCTGTTCCATAGAAGACAATGGATGTCGGTCTTTTAATGAAGCTCAGAAGTCAACACATAGCCTTATTTCGCCACTCTTTTTTCTGACTGGCACAAGGTTTGAAACCCAAGAAGTATGCTTAATAGGAAAAATAATATTGCTCTTAATCAACTTGTTTAATTCATTTTACATAAGTGGTTCCAACTTTAGGTTTAAAGGCCTCTGCTTCTACCTTACTGGTTTAACATCAGGTTCAAGCTCGATAGTGTGTTGATAAAGTTGGGGATTAAAACCCTTCAAATCACTATACTCCCATGCAAAAACATCACTAAATTCCTGAAAAAGTTGAATAAATGAATGCTGTTCCTCTGCTGTGCATACCTTACCCAGTTTTAGCAACTTTCCCTTAAATACTTCAACCTCTTCATAACGTTCCTGCTGAATCTACGTGCTAGCTTTTGACCTTCTAGTCTCATCATCAATGTTAAAAATGGATTCAAGGGTGACCAAACCATTTGGTATCTTATTATTTTTTAGCTGAATGATCTAACCATCATACTGATGCTAAAATTTCTTCTGGTTGGCATGCCAGAACTCAACTTCCTCTCTTAAAAATTAACTATTTGCTGGTCACTTTCAAATACCTGCCAATGTGTATTATTATTAGGTACATCAGGTCTAATAATAACCTTGACATGCTGGTTGGTTCTTTCACTGCTAATCTCTTTTGGAATGTCAAATTCAACACCAATAGTAGCCAGTCTATCAACATATTTATTCTGATTTCTGGGTATGGAAATCAGATTAAAAGTGTCAAAACTGTCAAGAAGATCCCATACCCTATGTTTGTAAGATTTAAGCAACTCATTCTTGGTAACATTTTGGTTTCTTACTTGATTAACTATCAAATCACTGTCCCCATACACCTTTAAACAACTAATACCAATTCTCCTTGCCCATTCCAATCCATGGATCAAGGCTTCATACTTAGCCGTGTTATTCGAACAACTGAAACATAAACAAAAAGTTGAAAAATACCTCTCGTTCCTTAGGGAAACCAACATACAACCTCCACTAGCTCCAACCTTGTTCCTTGCACCATAAAAAAACAACTTCCAAACTTTGCTATTTTGCTGCCCAAACTATTGTTTTGCACACTTTTCTAGGCTGGGGATGAATGAATCAACTTCATGTATTAAATACATGCCCAAACCAGCATGTCCTGGATGCTCATTTTGAATTTCATCTTGATTTTGAAAAGCCCATTCATCAAGAAGAATATCTGGTATTGCCTCGATTTGAGTGTTACCTTCTTGAAATTCAAGTTGCTCATCTTGTTCACTTGCGAGCAAGTTGGCATTAATGGGACTTTGGGAGTAAGGCTCAATATGAGCTTTGGCTATAGGCTCTGATTTTATGGTAACTTTGGTGCCATACCTAGTCCTAAACAACATATGTGACCAATCAGAGGATATATATCCCCTAATCTTGGTAGTGAATTCCCTTGACAAACACATAGCAAAATAAGGAGGTAGCTCTATGACATAAATATCTTACGAGATAGAAAAATTTGGACAAGCCTGCAAGGTCAAATCAAGATTCTTAATGACCCCTATGGTATTAAAAATAGTCCCATCTAGCTCTACAACTCCCTTTTCAAGCAGCTCATACTTGATACCCAACTTGTCTGCGATTTGTTTGGGCATTACCGAGCTACTTGCATTTGAATCAATCATGCAGTTGTGGACTAGGTGTTTTCCTATGATCAGAGATACATAAAAGGGAGGGGGCTTAACTGCTGGGGCCTATTGCTCATTTCCTTTCACAATAGAATTGGTCATTACAACTTTAGTCTCTTCGCTTTCGGGTTTACTAGAAAGACTTAAACCCAATAAAGCTGATTGCAAAAGGTCTTTTTGACCTGGAATACCCAAAGAATCCCACATGGAATAAGACACATTTTCCCTCTTCATGTGATCCAAAATATTAAAAGAAGGTGTACAAACCTTAGACTGGGCCTTTGTATTAGCAACATCAATTTTAACAGTGGTTAATTGTATTAGAATTGTAGGCTGTTCTTTGCTTGTTGTAGGTGAACCCTTTGAAAAAATATGCACACTTTCAGCATTAGATGGGCCAATATCTTGCTGTCCATTCTCTATTGCATTTTTTTTGCTTTTGGTATTATCTGCAATAGAGATAACAACCCGATTTATGCCGCAAAAATCATCATCTTGCCAATTTATTAGCGTTGTCTCTAGTGGTGTGCCTTCATGCTGCTGTACAGTTGCTTCATTAGAACCATCAACTTGTGAATTTGGAATGTTTTGAACCATTAAGGCCTGATTTATGACCCCATCAAAACCTGTATTTACCTCAATCAAAAACCTATCAAGTCACTAACACAAGAAAATGAGAACTCCAAATTTATATGGAAATAAAGAAATGGAGAAACCATGGTGAGAATAGTTTCTTATTTCCACTATCTAAATCTAGCCTCACAAACAATAATATAATAAGGTGTTTTTGCAATATGGAGTATACACCAAGTTACCAAAGACACCAATCCCCAATTACATTTGAAGGCACCAACCTATGGGATATATAAATCCATAAAACCAATATCTAAGCACATACTCAGAATGTGAGACTTCAATCTCAATAATATTCAAGAGGTATAAAATACACACTAATTGGCTAGGGAATAGAGTAAAAATATAGATCAAGATAAGTTGCCACCTCTTATTGAAAAGAAAACACTAAAATGAAACCTTGGAAATATGGAATTCATTCTAGAGATGCTATCTAAGGGCCATGTCCCCTTTTCTAAATATTGTATAGTCCTGAATAGCAAGCACCTAACATGTGCTTAATTTAAGGATTATTTTGTGCCTACTTTAGTGTATTTTCTATGGTAGGATCTCATATGGCACTAAAAGGGAACCTAAATTCAAATATGGGTCCTCCACTTCCTTCAATCTTGCTTAAACTCGAGGCTGTCCCTTATTTATAGTCATGTTGCCTTATTTTCAATCCAATCCAATAATTCACTTCCTCACCTAGGACCTATCCACTTATTTTCGGCCTTCGTGATATGCCCTGACGTTGAAATGAGTTGTCCTTTCTTCTCTCATGCCTATTTACTATTCCTGATCTCCCTATGAAATTTGAGCTTTTTTTACCTGGGACACATCTCTAAGGCAATCTATCCCTAGGGTTTTGGAACCAAATTTTTCTCGAAGCCTGATATCGAGTTCTTCTTCTGAGGTTTTCAATTTTGGTAAGCCTGGATCAGATTTGAATCCCAAATTGACAGAGTAAATTATAAAAGGACCTCCTCTCCCCACATTTGATAAGAATCAAGAATAAATTTATGAATCAACCAAGTGAAAGATATCCATCAAGCAATCCATTATCTATTGTGAGCATCCAAGATCCATTATTGCAATAATGAGTCCACTATCAAGAATTCATTATTTAAACATCAAGCATTCAAGATATCAAGTGTAAGGAAGAAAATCAAGATTCATAAAGCTCAAGCATTCAAGTATTCATTCCTCTCAAGCAACCGATGTGTCTTCTTCTATAGATATAGCTTCTTTCCCCATTGGAGGCTAAGCAAAATGAGTTTTTTCTATCGAGAAAGGAGATCCCCATCCATTCACCAAGCTTCATCCTTCTCCCTCTTACCCAATCAAACATTGTGGTGAATTACAACATATATTCCATGAGGTTTTGTATTGCATGATTTCCATTTGTATTTTTGTGTTTAGTCAAAGCTATTGCATCAACACACTTGATCATATTTAAAGAAGTAATTGCATCTACAAGCTATGATATGCTTAATTTTCTAGATCTAGCCTCAGCTACATGAAAACACACTTTTACTTTCATTTCATTTTAAGTTTGATTCCTAAATAGGGGTTTGACTGAGGTACACCCCTTTTTTAACCTTCTTCCCATTTTGTGTGCATATAGGAATAGGTTACAGGAGCCACAAATTCAGATCTAGATAGTACAAGAACAATTGCAGGTTCTATGGAAAGTTCATCTAAAGAGCTGGGAATAGATCGAGTTTCTGACCTTTCCTTGGGTACAAATTAAATTTTTTACCCATCCTTTCCATTTTTTACTATAATTTCTTGAGAAAGTCAGTTTTGTCTTCTGATTTCCATTTCTGTTAGTTTCAAATGAACATCAATTTATATCAGTTTGTTTTGATCAACTTTTTTAGTGACTTCCTTATTAGATCTATTGCATCATTTAGTCATTCTTCCACTTCCATCATTTACACATCAAAGGAAGCAAAAATATTATTCCCATTAAGAACTTGAGCCAACCCTTGAGCCTAGTGGGGATATTATTCTTTCCTAATATGAAAATTGTGAATTGTAATTTACATCATAAAATTGCTTCTCATTTCCCACTGTATATTTTGGAGAACCTGACTTATAAAATTTCTATTTTGATTTTGGTGTTATATCCCTTTTTGTTCTCAATTTCACTAACTATGGAGTTTACATTTTTTCTTACCTCTCTTTATTAAAGACATGGAAATAATAATAATATATTTCCTTTTTATGTTTGTATTCATTCATGGTATTCTTACATATGACATTATTAGGTTAAAAAATAATTTTCTTCCTTATAAGGCATATATCAAGACCTTTATCAAAATTTCACATCTCTTTCTTCTCCATATTTTAACAAAATGCATGGAGTATATAGATAACATAAGGGTATTTGTGAATGAACCTAAGGATAATAGTAATCCTCCTAATTCAAATCCTATAGTGCCTACTAATCATGATGATAGAGATCTAGCTCCTAATGATCCCATTGTAGCAAGGCCTAGGTCTCCTATTCCTCAACCTACTCTAATGGATAGTCTTAAAAAGGATAGTTTATGCAATTCCTTTTATGATCTTAGAAAATTGTACTCCTATCAAGACATTATCCATAACTTGAAAGTAAGACATTTTCTTGATGATTTCTCTATGAGAATATTGAATAGACAAGAAAATATAGATAAGAATTCTTCTTATTCACAACCTAAGGAGGATAAGAATAATGATAGGGATATCAAAAAGGAGAATATTCATTCCTCTATTCCTCCATATACCTCACACTTTCACAAATATGAAAATGAATCTCCCTCACTTTCTACAATAAAGGCTAATTACAACATGGGATATGGTATCACTACTCAACAAGGTTATAATGGCTTAAGAATTGGTATTAATGAGCACAAAATTAAGGTTCCTATTGATCCTCCTAACCAATTCATAAAATGTGGTCTAGGTTTCATACCTCAAGATACCACTTTGCCTTCATCTCAACTAAAACATCCTCTTGATATTCTTCTGCCAACACCATTTGTTGCTACACCTCCCTTCAAAGACTCTAGAATTTGACTCCCTTATAGAAATTTTAAAAAGAAGAAAAGAACTATTAATGGCGAGTTCTTGTGTTTGTTTCATCATGGTAACAAACATTCTCTTGCTGATTGTGTGGAGTTTAGACAATTTTTTAAGATTTGGTTGATAGATGTGTTCTCTGTTTAACATTGGATCTTCTACATTTATTTTATATCAAATCCATACCTTAGCATCTACCCCTTTTCCTATTATGTTTCTCTCCATTATGCAAGGCTCATTGTATAATGAGCATTACATGCAATATAATAGGAAATCCCCCTAGTCTCCTTAATTGGGGGGACAAGGTATCATTATCTTACATTTTTTCCTTCTTTCAAAGGATCTATTATCTCTTTGTTCACCATATCATTTGTCCTATGATGTCCTCCCATACACAAATTTGTTGATCAATATCTTTCTCCTTAATGAGATTGGTATCCTTATTACAATTTATTCTTTTCTTGGAAGTGCATATCTTGTATAATTGGGTTGACCAATAAGTTGACATAATGTGATATATTTTTTTTCCTTTTTCTTTTCCATGGATTTGTATTATTTCATGATGGTACATCCTTTCTAGTATGAGATACTTTTTTTCACGCAAGATACTTACATTTTTAATTAACAATATTTTTCATGCCTCAAAGGGCATGTCTATCACAAAATATTCATCAATATCATTTGTATCATTCATTTCATTTCCTTGATATCTTGCTTACTTTATAATGTTATATCATGTCTGGTACAAATATGTCTATTTTACATCAGGATCATTCTTCGATTTATAACTTATTTTGATTGAAATTTAATATCTATTATAAGGCACCTATTATTAAGGATGCATAAAAAATTATATCTTTCCTTCACAGTTGGGGGGAAATATTTCATGTCTTCCCTCCTCTTTCTTTCTAAGGATCTACTTTCCTTAGTATAGTGGCATTTGTTTATTATGTGACATTATTTTATTGTAAGGAATTGATCATTTTGATATAGTATTATCTCTTATACATGAGGCATGTATCCTTGATCACAACCTCTTATTCATTTTGTAAAAATATGTTCATCATAAGAAAAGTCCCTTACTTTGGTGTATATTATCCTTAATCAAGAATCCTTTTTTACTTGGCAATACGGGGCTAAAAGGGTACATTCTTGTTCTCTTCATCTCTTTGTCTTGAAGATTTTATCTTTGTTTGATAGCTCCTCTTGAAGGTAGACATCTTGCAACCAAGATATCTTCCTTTCAAGGGTATCTTTCCACAAGCGGACTATCCTTACTTTTTTTTAGCTAACAAGAGTTATCACTCTTTGCTAACTTTATAACATACATTGTTCCTTTGAGGATGTTTTCTTATTTTTGGAAGTAGGTATCCTTTATTCTCTTTCCTTATGATGTCACCTAAGTTTCCACCATAAGGAGGGGGGAATACATGTAGTTTTCCTTGTATAGTATATTCAACCTTTTTCTCTATTTTGATCCCTAAGGAGACAATGGTTTCCTTAGGCTTGATCATTTTTATAATGGATCCACATGGAGAAAATACTTTCCATAGGAAATCCATAATCCTCCCTTATACGTAAAACATTTTTAAACACTTCCACTATGCGTAAAATATTTTCAAAGATTACCCTGTGTGCAAAATATCTTCAAAAGCCTCTCTTGTGCACAAAATATTTCAAATCCGCCTTCGTGCGCAAATTTTAAAGGTAGAATTGACTAGAATAATATAGCTTTCTAGACCATCAATTCTCATCTCTCTCTCAGTCTTTGAGGTGAGTGGAGCTAGCATAATGCAACTTTATAGCCTTTCTACTCTTCTCCTCCTCCTATCTTCCATGGATCACCAAGCATAATATAACTTGTTAGCCTGTTAGAGTCATGATCTCTCTCTTATTTACATTCTATCATAGATAAGCTAGTAGGTTAGATCATTGAGTTTTGTATCATATTTGGTGATTCTCTTACCCTTTCTATGTGGTCACTTATGCTCTTGCAATAGCTTTCCAAATATGATATTAGTGGATGAGACATTTTTGATGGAGATCTTTACACACACACACACACACACACACACACACACACACACACACACACACACACACACACACACACACACACACACACACACACACACACACACACTTACACTTTAAGGCTATACTTGCATAGATAGTTTTTAATATTAACAATGCTTAGCTTACCCAATTGGTATATATTTTCTTATGAGTAGATCTTTCATTATGCTCTGAATGTTTCATTATTTCATTATGTATTTGAATCATGTTTCTATATTTTCATTATTATGTGGTGATGTTAGCACATTATGACAAGAAAAAATATCTTTAATTTTTCCGATGTATATTACCTTCAAATCCTATAAAGGTGGCTCTTTGGCTCATGAAAATAATTCAAATAATGATTTCTCCCTTCAAAATTTTCTCGAGCTTCAACCTCTTCCTTAATTAATTCCTCTTATCTTTTGTGTCTCATACTTGCAAACTACAATGGATAACTTGATAAAATTGTCTTGCAAAAAAGGCAAATGGTGCTCATAGGGGCTGTCATTGAGGATCATTGCAAGGTATTGAAAAATTATCTCATGACCTAGTTATTAGGGCTCTAATGTGAATATTTGTGATGAATATATTTTTAATGAATACTGCACTAAGGAAAATTAAGATATTGCATCAATGTTCTTGGCGATAGCCATGTTTTTAAAGAATGATAGGGATATTGTGAAGAGAATATGTAAATCCATTTTCATTGGGGATATTCTGGTAGACCTAAATAGAGTTTTAGTTAATATTTATGAAGAGCTTACTATCTCCAATCCTAGGAACTATGGGATACTTATGTGGAATAATAAACTGGTTCCTAAATACCCAATACTAGATATTGAAGATTGGGACAAGTTTGAGATAAGGAAACCTGAAACTACTCGTAACATAAATTTTCTCCTTTGGTTA